>CM029561.1:24951613-25551613 GCA_017309665.1 Coelopa frigida
CCCACAGGTGCACACGCAGCAGGAACCGTCTCCCCCAAGCTACCGCACATTCATCTCGCCCCCCGGTCAGTTCCAGAGTCCGCCCTCGACGCAGCAAGCCTCGCCGACCCCCGGAAAATGCAAGCGCGTTCGCACCGCCTTCACCAGCACGCAGCTGCTGGACCTGGAGCGGGAGTTTCGCGTCAACAAGTACCTGTGCCGCCCTCGTCGGATCGAGATCGCCATGCGGCTCCAGCTGACCGAGCGGCAGATAAAAATCTGGTTCCAGAACCGCCGCATGAAGAGCAAGAAGGACTCCATTCGGGGCGCCAGGGAAGTCTACAAACTGCGCAGCTGCTCGTCCACGGAGAGCTCTCTGGCTTCCAATTCTCCTCCACACCAAGGCGAAATCTTTCCGGTGGGTCTGGATAACCCCACGTCTCAACACTACGAACAAGCGCAGCTCAGCATTGGAAGCATCGACCAACGCTTTGTCCAGTTCTCCAACCAACGTCATGTCGAGACACCAGCCACAGATCCACCAAATGGGACGAACCTCTCCACACGATCCCCCGGAAACGAACCACTTTCTTGGCCCGGGTACGAAAACCATGTTAGCTCACCTCGCTTTGAGATGTCGCCCACTGTTTTCCCCCAACTGTTTTCCGATTCTGCCCATGACTTATATTCACACGCTCACTCGTCACCCAACGCTCCCTCGAACGCCTCATACTCGGATGTCTGTTCGAGTCCGTCGGTCTCGCTAGCGGACCTGAACACCTTGGCCGCATTCGACGACTTTGTGCCATTTGTCGATTATTCGTTTGACGAGATGACTCCTTCCTTCGACACGGCGTTTGCGAACGGTGAAGCCACGACCCAGGGCAACGCTTGTTCCGAGAGCATCTCCAGTTGGGACTCGAGCAACTCTCTGGCTGCAACCATGTGCTCAGGATCTTCCGCTTTGGCAAACGACTTTGATTTCACACGCCATTTGATGGAGTTGTGAATCTCTGCATTAAGCTCATTTTATTAAATTATTTTCTTTATTTATAATACTTTGATGAAAAGCACAGAATTAGATTCTTAACTTATAAGTATATTTAATTCAATAAAAACGTGTTTAACAATTTAAGGGTCAAATTGCATTTTCCATGGCTTTAGGAATCCAGATGCAATTTATATTTGTATACATACACCCTCGAGATAATCGATTCTTTGTGTAAAAATCATTCCGTTCGATTTTCAAATAGGGGTTTTTTGAAATATATGTGCAGAGGTTGTTATTGAATAAAAATACAATTTGGTATAAATTCAATAAGGGTGAATAATAAAAAAGTTTAATTTTTCGACTTGTTTGTTTTTATTGAAATTATAAATGGAAATTCTTTTTTCCTAACTCGACATTAGTTGCTACTAAAAATGAGTTTGGACGATTCATAAGTCAGCTGTTATGTTCGGTGAAAAATGTTCAAAAATAAGATTTTTATTTTTCTTATGTCGACATAAGCTAATCTGTTGAAATTATGTTGGAAGCAAACACTTATGTCGACTTAAGCTTTTATATTATATTAAAATCTAACCAAAGTAACTTAAGATGTTAGAGAAATGGCTACAACATTTTTTCAGTTGACCGATTTGAACCCCGGATACATGGAAAGTTGCGTCTTGAAGAGGAGAATCATGCTTCAATTATGTTGACGCTTATGTAGACTTAAGTTACTATTGTGTTATTCTATATAGTTATTCTTCACTTCTTTACAAACTCTACTATGTCGATTGGGCACAAAACTTATTTTATTCCACTTCTTCTTAAGGACTCTTTGATAAAAGTATTTATTGTTTGGATGGAAATTGTGTCGTGTTTTATATGTATATAAAATTACCGTAAAGAAAGGAATCGTAAGTAATTGTATACCTAATTCTGTTTTTACACGGTTTTATTTAACACGGTTTGAAAAACAACAATTTAACATTTTTTTACACGATTTTATTCCATTTAGCACGGTTCAAAATTACACAACACAAATAAATAAAAACACACACAGCTCACAAACAGCTAGAAACCATACGAATGTTTCTATATATGTATTTTTGTGTATTCATACATATTAGTCGAATATTTTTAAAAATTTTACATAAACACATAAATGTTCCGCAGAATTATGCTACCAGAGATTTTGTTGAACTCTACAGAAAAAACTGTCATAACTGTTATATAAGTTAACATAAATGGTTCATAAACAGACTAATAGCAGAGTGACAAACATAGTGCTCGGGGAGACCTCTGTATGCCACTGCTGGTAACATACTCTATGCTATTTCCAAGGGTCCAGATTTTATCATACACTGAAAATATTTTATTACTATAAAATCCGATAGCAATGTACCATACAGATGTAGTTTAAAGAAAACTAAAATGATACGACTAAGAGTAGAGTGGCTGAAATGTTGAAACTTTGATGTTGATGTTATTATTGTGAAAATATTGTTATAGTAAAAGAAAGATACAAAACATTGTTTTTTTAATTTTTTATTTATTGTTTTTGAAATTTTTAATTAATTCAAATTTGTTCAAAAAATATTTTTTTTTTATTTTAATTCTCGGCTTTTAAGTTTGCAAAAAATAAAGCGAAGTATGTCTGATAATACTGATAGTGGGCCAAACACGCTCTACATGTGCTGCCTTACAACTTCCAATATGTTCCTAAATAACTTCTATATCCTTGTTTTTGCCTAAGAACTTTGGTAACGCTTCTCAATGTAATTCGAGTTTGAAATATAAGTACAGTGGTGGTCCAGTATAATGAATGCCGATATAACGAATGTCCAGTATAACTCAATGATGGAAATATTTTGTCGTTATCGAGTAAATCGACTGGGTATTTTGGTTGTTTTCTGGCATTTACAGGATTTCGTTCCCAATTGTGTGGAAATGTGTACAACAACAATTGCAATGAAATGAAATTTTAATTTTTTTGTTCTTCTATTTTTGTCTTGAGACATAAGAGTCGTCGACGGGCAATTCAGCACAGCTCCATTTTCAATGGAGAAGCGCTAGCCCTACAAGATATGCGAGTAGGATCATAGATTCTGTGTATCATACATCTAATTATTTAAAATTTATTATTAAATCTTGAATATTTAAATATATTATCTTTGGCACAAAAACAGAAAAACAGTTACTCACAAAAGTATTCGAACAAACTAATTTCCCACTTTTTAATAAAAATCACATATAAATTTGAAGTGAAACTTCTATATGCGCGTTGTTTTCAAGGTTGCGACACGAAATGAGCAGAGACACTATATATACAAAAATATATTGCGACATTAGACTATCTCTTTCTAACACATACTCTGAGTATTCACACACACACTCTGAGTATAAGGACACATTTTATGGGACGCTCGAAGTTGTTTATGCTTATGCGTATGACGCTTTTCTCGCATCATACGCTTCGTAAATTTCATTTGAAGTCAGTTTTCAATGATTGATTAAGATTATTTAATTCAAAAGAAACATTAGATTTCTTAAACACATTTTTTAAATAAAATAACATCTTTAATTTACATTTGTAAACTCGAGTCAATGGGTTCAATCAACGCGAACAAAGCCGCGCATACAAAGCGCTGTTGAGTTTCTATGAATGAATGAGAAGCGTCAAAAAGAACACGTGTTTCATTAAATGTAAATAAAAATTTTCAATCGATCGAAAAGAAATGGAGCGGAGAGGAACTGTGGGAAGTGACTCCAAAATAACGCAGATTTGCCAATACTTCGTACATATGTATCTCAATTGCGCAAATAACAATAAACAAATTCGTCAATCAATAATATAGTAAAATTCATACATATTTACTGATTTCTCTTATTAATTATGCTAAAACATCTGCAGAGCGTAGAATTATTGACCAACAATCAACCACTTCTTCTCAACGTTCATCAACATCAAGAACTACGAAGATAGGTGGCAACTCTGAAAATAGTTAATGTTTATATTCTGATTTCCATCATCATAAAAAAGTTCACGACGAATTTAGGAAAAAATTCATCAATAACCAATTCGGTTATATTTCCTCAGTATGTAATAGGCTATGGTTTAGAGCAGATTTGAAATCGCCATGTCGCCAACATCAAGACATTCTGAATACAGTTCTAACTGACATATTTTAATTGGTATTCTGCAATCAAAGACATTCAGACCATGCGGTTAAATAGCCACCTAAGCTTCACTTCACTTCGAATCAATGGAATAACAGTGGTAAACCAATACTTTAGAAGCCTCCTTCCGAGGAGAAGCCCATAGGCCAGCAAAATCCGAATCCATGCCTTTAGATGACTCGTACTTCCGTTTCCCAGGAAAGAATGACAATTAATAATAACCTAATTAAAGTCGCCTAATCTTAATGCTCCATTTAACCCGATCCTGCCCAGCCCATCGACAAAAAATAAATCACAAATACATAAATCAGACGTCACCTATTAGTGAACAGCTCGTCATTGTCGGATAGATTACCAGTTGGCGATGATGGCCGGTTGTTAATGTCGCTGTGAGGGATTATCGGGGAGTCGCGTTCGGGTCGGACTGATGGCGAGTTACATCGCTTGGCCAAGCGACATGCGATACCGGGTCCAAGGAACCCTTTGGCTTGGCAGCGCGAGAACAGTGTTTACTTAGACGACTTTGAACACTTGTTCGATAACTTGCATAATTAACACTGTGCATAGTTTTGAAATCGAATCCGAATGGATGGCCGTCGGGAGGGCACGAGGAGAGCGCGAAGTAGTCAAACCAAACTTTGTCAACATTGAAACCGAAAACCAATCCAGAGCTCACCCACCCCGGCGGCCGTCGCGAAGCAGCACGAGTGAGTGCTTCCAGCGCCATCTGTGGTGAGGAGGCAATATCGGGCGACTCGAAAAACACATTCGTTCTTCTGCCAGGAGCGCTCTGAGCGACCAGCTACACACACCAATGCAGAAAGGCGCACAAACGCCCGATTTGTACCCGCCGAGAAGCCTCCCCCACCCTCCGCAGTTCGTCACCACCACCACTTTATGACCAAATTTCAATATTGCAAATTTCGCGCGCAGACTTTTTCCAAGAACCCCGCACCCGCCGCCGCCCCTCGGCCGGGCTCTTTTCAATATGCCAAAATGACTTTATGATGTGATGACACCGATTTATCTAATTTGACACTTGGGAATATTGTTTATGAACGCAGGGCAGGGAGTCGGACTTGGAAGTTTCTGATTGGGTTTTTCTGCTCGTGGTTAGTATTGCAATATTAATTTTGTGTGGCGACATTTGGCGATCGAGTTCTCGAGGTCTGGTCGGCGCCATGCGTCGCATGGAACCCATCAGGTTTTTTGCTACTCCTGCACACAGATGCCTAATTTCACTCCAGCTCCACGGTTGGCCTCGATGAGTGGACTCGAAGACATTCGCATTGCGCCACGATCACGATCAAGCTTCCAGTGCCGAATCTTCGGCTGGATTCACTTAACTCCTATTGTATTTATTGGCATCGCCATGGACTAGGTGGACAGACATACATATGTTTGTGCACCGAGGCCAAGTAGGCCCAATAACAGCGTCTACAGCAACAACGACAAGAACAACACATTGCAATGTTCGAGCCGCGCACATGCTTAACCTTCCGCATAATGGGCCCGGAAACGAAGTCGCACAACACCTACATGCTCACACACACACTCGCGGCGCAACCACCCCTGGACGCGGAGACGCAGGGACACGCCACAGGCTTAGGACGGAGGCACAGGAACAGGACTCACACACACAATGGCACTCACACACGCCGCAGAGCTGTCAGTTCGAACTGAGTGGAGGAAGATTGATTACCGCCATGGAACCGTTGCCAGTTGTTGGGTTGTCATTGTTGTTGTTGCCATTGTTGCTACAGCGGCGGAGGTGGAGGTGGGGTGGGCGAGTGTCTCCCGGCCGAATCGCACGGGAGATGAAAGAGTTGATGTTGTTGCTGCTGTATAAGTGACATCGAAATGTTCGAAATGTAAACATGTTTCGAAATTCGAGTGTTTTCGGGACCCCTGCCCATTCCAGCCCTCGGCCCCACCCGACCGGCAGCCGCGGACTCGAAGTGAACTCTGCCGAAACATCCGAGGGTGGGTGGTGGAGGTAGTTTTTAAATTAACATTCAGCAGCGAAGAACGCAACCATGGGCCCGCAACAACAACCAACAGTCTTCGTTGGCAGTTCGATCACGTTTTAACGTTATGACATGTGACGCCCATTCATGACACGCCCTAGGCGAGGCGTCCTCTAGGTGAATCCCAGCCTGCGGCAACACCTGCCTGTTGGATGCTGCTCACACACACAGCGCCGACTGGGCGCCGAAAAAATTATTTTGTGTATAAAAACAATAACGAAGCACGGCGGAGATGAGTGAACATAGTGCGCGCCAAGGACAACCTGCCCTCGCCACCCTCGGCCAGCACCCGGCCGTGTCCAACGCGATTTCGTATGCAAAAAGGCGCGCCCACCTCCTCGAGAGTTGCCAGACCGACCGAGCGACCGACGTGAGCCAAACACTTTGGCGCATGAATGCCAAATGGGGACACGACGCCGAGCAGCTCAGGGCAGGCTGTCGCGAGCGCCGCCGCCCGCCGCTTCCGTATTATTGTCCTTGCGAAGTTTTCAATTCGCCTCATGAGGGCACTTTTTGGCTCCTGGTTGCGCTCGTGAGGTTGTTTCTCGCATCTGTTGCTGCTGGCCCCGGGCCGGGGTTCGCATACTTGGCCCCTTCCCCGGCCCAGCGAACGCCATTTGAAAGGTGATTTCGAGGCAGCGCTGCCGCCCTCGACTGTCTCAGGACCCGGAGGCGGAACGACGTGTGA
This sequence comes from Coelopa frigida, assembly GCA_017309665.1. Classification (NCBI taxonomy): domain Eukaryota; kingdom Metazoa; phylum Arthropoda; class Insecta; order Diptera; family Coelopidae; genus Coelopa; species Coelopa frigida. Next base: position 24,958,473 of record CM029561.1, read on the forward strand.
CACAAATTGAATATTTTATTGTTCGACTTTTCGCCGGGCGCAGGGACCACGGCGAGCGGGTTGAGCCCGCTGCGGCCGCCAGACGAGCCGTCAACTGAGCCGCCAATCGGGACGTCGATTCAAGAGGCAGGGCTCGTTGATGATCCCTTCCTCCTCCGTCCACGCATTTAATTGCGCTGCCTCAACATGTGTCCGCTTCCACGCCGGGCGCAGGAGGCAGGGCGAGCATCCGCTGCCGCTCGCACGCCCTCGACGCCTCGGCCGCCCTGCTCGCCGCACGCAACATTGGATCCGCACATCGCTCGCATATCTTTCGCCACAATTTGTCTTCGACTAAAAGCTAGCAATTACATTGCGGCGGATCCATTTGTAACAATCAGCCCGGCCACTCTATCCGACACGGAGTCCTGCAGCGCCGGCAGAGGCAGCGCCATGTGGACACCGGGTGCTCGCCGTCGCAGTCGACGTCGATGCTGGGTGTCGTGCCTGCCGCAAAGTGCTTTGGAGCGGCGCAACAACCAGTCCAGCCTCGCTCCGAGCCGTGTAATTGTTTATCCCCGGCCTGCCCCGGCTCCACGCGGCACCAACATGGCGCTAATCCACGTCCGGACTCCGCACTGGCCGCTCACGTGAGTGTGTGTGTGTGTGCGAGGAAGGCATGCACTCATGACTGCAGCACATCCGCTGCGCCAGGTAATGCCGAGCGACATGCAGCGCCATCAAATCGCCATGTTCCCGACCCGACCCGTCCTGTCCCTTCCCGTCCCGTCCCGGGACTGGTTACTCTATTATTAGGCGTCATTACATTTTATAGACCATAATTGATCCTGAGAGGAGCGCAGTTCGGTTTTTTCCCATTCGCTCCGAGTTCGCGCAGGATGGAAAACAGTTCCTGCCTCATTGCCACGCAGCTCAGGGGTGACTGCGCTTCTGAGCCGCCGAGTGCTGAGCGTGGAGGTCGGGACTACCGGTGCCTGTCCGGAGCAAAATAGAGCATGTAATGTGCAGGAGACAGGAGCATGGAACCCCTGTCGCCGGGGTGCCAGTTGGTTATGTGGTGCGATATGGCCAGGAGATGCACGTTCTTGGGCCAGGAGAGCCCGGAGACAGGATGCGATTCTCCAGATGGACCGAGCGGCTGACTCCTGATACCACAGCTTGGAGTTGACCCCTTTCAGGACGAGCATTCCGCGCGGTCTTCCGAGCCTCCTTCCAACGTGACCCGGTGCAATTAAAATTCCCACTGCTAACTTCTCGTAGAAAAAACCAAATATTTCAGGGCATGTCAGGCGACGGAGACCACGAGACCAACTACGAGAGTCGTCCGAAATAGCCGGGTTCGCAGGTCGGGTCACCCGGCGAGCGCCGCCCAATATGTGGCTCTTCTTGGAGTTTTCTTCTTCGTTGCCCGGCAACTCGTTCTTGGGCACGTCGTACTTTTTTAATGTCCTTCTGTGGTCTGCGGTCGGCTCTCGACTTTCCATGCGACCTCCCTGGGCGGAGTGGATTTGGACTGGGCAGCCAGGGCCCTGAAGGCCCCCCTGAGCCCAAAGTCCATCTATTAACTGAGCCTTCTGTCGGCGGCACGCATTCGCTCCCTTGCCCACTGCTCACTCGCTCCGTCCGAACGGGCGTCTTAAAAATTCGACCAAATCCCCACCCCTCGAGCCCGACGAAAGACCAGAACGAGGACGACGACAATCGTTTGATTTATGGATATTTAACCGCAGATACTTAGTAGTTCTTTGTTGTTATTGTCCTTGTAGTTGTCCCTTGTCGTTGCTGTTGGGTGGCTGTTGTCGGAGGATTCAGCATGTGAGCCGCAGCTCCGAAGGATGCGCCTGCCAATCCGCACGCAAATGCTGTCCCCCGGGAGGCCGCAGCAGCAACAGCGGAAGTGCATCCCACTTCCTTTCATGGGCATGTCAGGGGTCGTCCGGAGAAGGGGTTGCGGACACGCTTCGCATTTCTGGGATTTTTATGCGTGAATGCCGCCGACAATCGAACATGTGGTGGGACGGAGTGATGTGAAGGGGGTGGGGCCTTCACACCCACTGATGTTCGGCATAATGAATATAGATGTGATTTCGGATCGCAGGTCGAGTGCGGCGATAGTTCAACGCCGCTGAGCGGGTAATCGAGTCAGTCACTTGAAGGGCCCCTCGGGACGCTCTGGGGCGGGGATCCGCTGGCCAAGCTGGGGAGCTTCCTTCCGAAGGAGGCCGGTTCCTCGACGGAAGGGAGGGAGGTTGCGCTGGATTTAATTGCTGAATCAAGTGCGAGTCCTCGACTCTTGCGGTCGACTCTATCAACTCCTGAGCAGGGCCCGTCGTCTCTGTGGCGCAGCTCATTCAAAACACATTGCATCGGCCGCGTCCACGTCCGCGACTGGCTTCCGCAGCGTCCTCGCCGTCCAATAAATCCCAACTGTGCGACCGCCGCATCCGAGTTTAATTCACTGCAAGGAGGACGCTTAAATGGCTCCGTGTTAATTAAATTAAATATTCAGCTCGAATGGCGCCGTCGCCTCACGAGCATCGGGGGCGGGAGGCGGTAGCCACTAACCGCGAGCTCCGCGGATTTCTAATTAGATGGCATCTATAATTTTAACGGCTAATCGCCGCAATCGCGTCGCTTTTCGAGTTGTGCGCGCAGGGATTTCAATTATTTTCCCAATTTCGAGACGTTGCGGGAATCGTCACAACATTCGCGCGGCCCATTAGTGGAGGGCGGGGCGAGTACAGGGGTGGGGCGCTCCCAACAACACGCTGTCCTTCAAACACGGGAAGCTGGCGCTGTAGCGTGGGAGACCGGGAGGGAGCTGGACGGGCGGCAGGATGTTCGCTGATCAGACTCGAAATGGGTTTGGGTTATTTGCGGTCTCGCAATTGAGTTTCCGCGGAGTCGTCAGCTGGCTTCGGGAGATCCCAGCGAATGTCCCCATTAGTTCCCTCCTCTGACTCCTCCTCCAACAACGGCCCTCTGCTTCTGCATGCGTCGTTGACTTGTGGTTATGTTATGTTGATCGGAATCGGTATCCATCTTCCCCACGATGATTGTGGCCAATGGAGTGCTTCGTCTTGAATATTGGTTTCTCTCACCAATTAAGGATAGAAGCGGTGTACTAAGACTTCTGTAGGCTGTGGTGAAGAATCGGATTCGATATTTTCCCTCTTTCGTGATTGTTCTTGACGGACTTTCCCGTATGATTGGATTGAAGGCAGTCTCTGTAAGGCCATATAAATACTTCATGTTATTTCAAATTTTTAATGTATACATACATAGTTCGTGATTTTGTATTCATTGCATTGATTGAATAATTTTCAAAAAATAATGTAGGATGGCTTGAATAAACAACAACAACAAACAATTATAAGAATTATTTTTATTATTTTTAAATATAATTAAATAAAACGTCCCTGTACTGGCGATTATACATACATACCTATATCAAGACATTTTTTAAATAAGTACTCACTTCAATACACATTCTTCAATTACATTATTATGTCTCATGTTTCCAGGCTATTATAGCCTAATATTTTTGTCCAAGATAAATATTAATTATATATCTTCATAACCAATTATATATACAAATTATTGGTATTTACAGCCCTTTGGCTTTGAGCTACTCGCAATCATTGGTGTTGTGTGTTTGTAATGTTTTTACACCAATAGACCTACAGTTTAATGCTGCATCCGAAAGGGTGGGGTGAGAGGTTTTTCATGGCAAATACTACTCTCGGAAGTTTGCAATTGCTCGCCGAGAGGAGGAGACCGTAAAGAAAAACAGATGTTGGCGGAGCAGGGTTCGAACCGGGGATCGAACCGCGGCCTCGCTGACTCGTAGCCACTGAGCCACGGCCCCCTCTTAACCAATTATATATATAAAATTGAAAAATAAGGCACTGACTACTAAGAACTACAGCCCCTCCAAAATCCATGTCCGTTTATAGAGAAAATCCTTCGTCTATAATATTACTTTAAGAAATGCAATGAAGAAACATTTCCTCATTCTACGGGAATGGTTTAACACAAGGAAGAAGACAACCAGTCCGCCAACCAATGGATTATGTTATGTATATATTACTGTTTAAAAATTATATATTTTATTTAAAATAATTTGTAACGTATTGTATTCAACCTTCCGTCAGTTTACAAATTTAAATCTCCATATAAAATATAATGTTGGCACCAGTCACAGAAATTACTGTCAGCAGATATCCCTGTATTCCTCGAGGGTCCTCCACAGAACTTTAAGAAGCCGACTATTCATCTGTTTGCTGTTAACAAAGATCCTCGTTCAGCGCAGGTACTGCTTATTTTCTGTGGTCTGGACTCTTCGCCCCTGGACGCTGGTATTGGTTTTCTAGATTTTATAGATTTGTCATTGCAACTGTAGTCAGTCGTTGTAGGCCTCCTGGACTTTCGTCCAGCCCACATCACATCACCAGCGGGTTGTGCCGCTTTCCGCGCGTTTGAAGAACCCCGAAGGTAACACGAATGCATGGAGAGCATCCTTTCAGAGATCATCCAAACCACGCAGAAAACTTTGGCCATCAAATGCTTTCGCATTTTTCACGATTGTTTTCGATTCGGCAGTAGCAACAGCAACAATAAATAAGTTGGAAGAAGACGGAACCGACAAACGAACGAAAGAATGGAGCAACACAATCATAAACTTTTCTTTCCGACTCGGTCTCATGTCTTTGTTATTGTTGGTTTTGTTGTTGGTGTTGGACGACGTTTTAACGGCGTTCTCCATTTCCATTTTCAGTTCCAACTTCGGCTCCAACGACGGCGATGGCGACTCCGACTCCGATTCAAATGTGTCAATTTATTATTTTGCAACTTTCCAACTTCGCTTTTGCCTCCGTTGGTGTTGTTTTTGTTGTTGGTGGAGATATTCCTGTTGTTGTAGCAGCGATCGAACTTAAAAGAGCAGTAAAAAGCAAAGCAACAACAACCATAACGACAGCCATATCGGCTGTTCCGACGGAGCCGCGACGCAGCAGAGAAAAGTGCACTGCGAGAGTGGAAGGGCGGCCCTGATGGGAGACGGAGGGCCGGGGGCGGCGACGGACAAAAACAAAGCCACCAAGATTGACGGCGTGATAGACAACTGGACGTGGACGGGCCGACTGGACGGCAGTCGGTAGACGGCGGGGGGAGGGGAAGAACGCGCAGCGGAAGACGACGGGAAGAAAGAATGCGAAGCAGCGAAATGTCAAAAATACAACGACAAAAACGACAAGGCAAACAGCGAAAACATCAACAACAAGAACAGTGGCAGAGACAGAGGCAAAAACGAGAGAAATTCCAGCACAGCGCGCAACACGTCCGGCAGCAGCGCCGAGAAGCAGCCCGGCGACAAGGCGACAGAGCGTCGGCAACGGCCGCCGCGTCGCGCGCCGTCGACCAATCGCAGCCGTGGAGACCCCGACTGCGTGTGTGTTGGTGCGTCGGGCAGGCCGCGGGACTCCTCCCTGCGCTGCGCAGCGCACCCTGCGGCCGGCAGCCATGGCAGGCGCATGTCCGCGTCCGTCCGCAAGCCACGCCCGGCAACAACAACGGACTCGGCGCGCCGTGTTCGTGAGCTCGGCTGGCGGCGGGCGAGTGGCCTGGCGTCGTCCATCCATCCGTTCAGTGCGTCCGGCGCGATTGGGTGCAGCAGATGTGTGTATCCGCGAGATACGAGTGCGTGCTTCGAGTCTACGTCTGAATCTGAATCCGAGAGCAGACCACGCGATTGCAACCGATCCGCGAAAGCCGTGAGTTTCTTGTGTTCCTGGAGGATCGCAACTACTGGAACTGGGCGTCCGAACCCACCTCGCCGATCGTGTTTAGGTACGGTACCCTCGTGCTCGGTCGATCGGAGGGCGAGCGACCGCGTCGGGCAGGTGCACCGCGAGCGCTTTTGCAGTGATCGGGGAGTCCGATAAGTTTTTCGACCGTTCCCCCAGAGAACCCGCCACTTGATGATTGAGGCTTCTGCTATTCACATTGGAAGCCGGGAATTGATCAAATCAAAAAGTTTCCTCCTGGATGGTGGGCACAGGTACCCAGCGACCGGAGGCCAAGCCAGAGGCACCCACTGGGATCTGAGGGTTCGGGGGAACCCTTGAGAGTGTATGCAGCCTGTGACGGTCCTTCTGCCGTCATCCCATCGCCGGAAGTGGAGCTCTCACTAGGGGCGCGAAGTGTGCGGGGTTCTGCGGTCGGAGGCCCGCGGAAAACTTCCCGGACTCCCCTCGTCCACAGACGGGTGTTTGCGCAGTCGGATCGGGTGTCAACGTGACGGTGGCCATTGATGTTCGGGTCGGCAAATAGAGCGCCCACAGCAACTATAAAAACAAAAACAACAACCGTGTCAGCGAAGTGCATCCGAGGCCTGGCTCAGAACCGGTTGCGAGTGTGCGAGAGGGACGGAGAGCCAGTGTTGCAGTGAATCCCACTGCTCGAGAGGGGCCCGAGTGTGTGTGTGTGCGCTAGTGTTTGTTGTTGCCGTCGCGCCACTCTCAACCGATCGTCGTCTTCGACCAATTGTCGCGAGAGCCGAGTGTCGCCGAGTCACCGAGTGTCGCTCGGGGTCTCCACGCCGCCCGAAGTCTCCACTGCCGTCGATACGCGCACACAGACAGAGCGACACCTCGCCTCGAACTCGGGTTTGTTGCTGGAGCAACTGTATCGCGTCGTCGGGCAGTGGGCGCAGGGGCGTCGGCGAGGGGCGGGGCGTGGCGCGGCGTTCGGTGTGTTGTGGTGCCGCGTTGTTATGGATGCCGCGCTGGCCCAGCCATTGCGAGCCGTCCCGCCTGAGTGAGCGCTGCGCCATCCAAACGTGCGTCGGTTGGTCGGTCGTCCCGTCGAGTTCTGTGAGTCGCTCGCCCGTCGTTCGCCCCGCGTCCTTCGCTTCGGCCCCGCCGTCGCCGTCGCATCTCCTCGCCTCGCCGAAGCAACTTCGATTACAAAGTGTTTTCCAATCAGGTCGATCGAGCCATCCGAGGAAACTCAGGAAATACCTGAAACATCCATAAACCGTATAGTGAACCATACAAAAAGTGACAAGTGAAAAGTGTCCGTGACAGTTTCTTCTCTCCAGAGGCGGCCCTTGGCTTGGATACCTTCGAGGATATTATCCGGTGTGAGGTAAATTCCCCTAAAGCACCTTGGCCCAGGGCAAGTGGTCTGAGGGCTCTGGGAGCTACGACCGTAGACGACCCCCTGCCTGAAGGCCTCGCACACTGTCCCACCACTCGACGGAAATCAGTCGGGTCGACGGGATCCATTAGTCATTTCGACAGAGGAACCTCCTCCCATTGGGCTGGCCGGACAGATCAATCCACTGTCCGTTGCTCGTCTGCCGAGCGTCCTCGACACTCGTCCCTAGTCGAAAGGGCAGAAGAAACTCCTTCTGGCCCCCCGGGCACCGGGGCTTCTTTGGGCCAACTCCTCCTGGGAGGATCCTCTTGGACGAACAAACACAAACCCAGTACCACTCGACCCGACGGCGGTTCTCGCGGTTCGTTGCGAACGTTGGACCTTGTTCGCCGCCAGAGCCGTGATCGACGCCGCAAATTGGCGCATCGGCGGATCGGCAGGTGGCGGCGAGCGGGCTGCGCGTGAATAATTACTCCCAGATACTCAAAACTAATGATAAATGACTCGGGCGAGACGGGGACCAGCGAAACAGCAACAACGACCGCCCCAGTGACAGCTCCAGACGCCGAGGGGGCTGGGAGCGGTGCGGGTAGCCCCATTTAAATTATGGGCATTACAATCTCTTTCGGCAACAGAACCCCAGCGCTTCCCAGCCAAGTGAACTCGCTCTAATCATTGTAATTTCCCCTGTTTCAGGAGCGGAACAGGTGTGAGCGCTACCGTCTTGTAATGTGCCCCAGTGAGTGGCCAGCGAGCGACCTCTAGCCCGGAAGCCACGCCACCAGCGCCGCACAGGCCCCCAATCCCATTACCGGCCCAGAGGCTGCACCATGCAGGAGGTGTGCAGCAGCTTGGATCCGCACATGGGCGCCCAGATCAAGTCCGAGTCCCCGATGAACCCCCTGGTGCAGGTCCAGACGGGCCCCGCGCCGCCCCAGGCGCCCTCCGGCCCGGCCCCCAACATGCTGGCCGGCTCCAAACTCGTCCCGAACTGTGATAAACGCAGCAGCGCCGCCGCGTCCGTCGCCGCCGCCGACACCGCCTACTGGATGGCCTCCGAGGGCGGCTTCATCAACTCGCAGCCCTCGATGGCCGAGTTCCTGAACCACCTCAGCCCCGAGAGCCCCAAGATGGGCGCCGCCGGGGTCGGCGGATATCCGGTCGGCGGGATGCCGCCGACGCCGGACGGCATGGACTCCGTGCCCGAGTACCCCTGGATGAAGGAGAAGAAGACGTCGCGCAAGAGCAGCAACAACAACCAAGGTGAGTCCGTCCTTGGGGCACTGGGAAACCTGTGGCGGGACGAGCGTGCGTGGACCAATCGCGTCGCGACCGACCGACGGACCGACGATTCATCAATCACGAACCGGAGCAACGCGGCCCATGCGACCGGGCGCCGGACCCCGAGTTTCACCGCACCCCGCGCAGATCGCACACGGACGCTTCAAAGGCCGCTCCTCGGCCACCGTTCGCTGGCCGCGGCAGATCGGCTCCTTTGAAGCGGTGCGAGGAGTTGCATGGCCCGGGACGGCGAGAGCTGTTATTTGCGATCATTTGTAACAATTTCGGGCGAGGATCGAGAGCGAGGCGCGGTGCGGCGGACGAGCTGATGGAAAGACGTCGATTGCAATCCGTCAAGCGCGTCGTCGCCGCCGTCACCGCCAGCGCCCTCCTTCCCTCGGCCTAGGACTTGGGCTCCGAAGCGAGGTGAAGCGCGAGCACCTCGGACGCTTCCCGCCGTCGTTCGTCCGTCCGGCCGCTCGTCTGGGTCTCCACTGAAAGCTATGATAAATTAGGTATCAAGGCTGTCCCTCCGTCCGTCCACCCGTCAATCGCTCCGCCGACCCGAAATGCAATTCCGTTTCTTCAATGGGAGAGTCGGCTGTTGGTAGGCCCGACACCAAGTGCAACAACAACACAATAGACTGAATCCGGCGATCGCGCGGCCATCGACGGAGGACGGACGGACGAGCTGAGGCCCGAACTGCAACCTGTTATTTAGGTTCATTTGTCAAACTGATGTTTTCCCGGGTTGAGCGTCTGCGGCCCTCCTCTTCCTACCTTCCTCCCTCCCGATCGGCGCGCCGGACTTGTCGGTCACCGGCGAACAGAACAGCGTCCGTTGCAAGAGCGAGGGCCTTCGTCCGATGCATCCATGCCAGACCCGACTCGGTCTTGGCTGCGGTCCATCGTCCACCGTCGATTTGTCTCTGCCGGCGAGCGTCCGCGTGTCCTGCGAAAGCGGCGCGCATTCGCACGGGATCCGGGCCTCCTCCTCGGGATGTTTCCTGCTGTTACCTGTTGCCAACCTGTTGTGGTCCAGCGCCTCCCTCCGCTCAGCCGATTGCGAAATCAATTAATCACTGTTCCCCGTTCGCAATCCTGCCCCGGGCGTCTTTGAAGTCCGACTCAAGCTCGAGAGGCCGCAGCGCCCCGTCGACTTGGCAGGGTTCCGTTGTTGAGTAGCCAGATTAATTTCAATTAGATCGCAGTAATTGGAGTAATGCGTGTGTACTTTCGCCATTAGAAGCGACGATCGTCCGTCGACCCGGCAGGGATCCGGTCCCCTGCTCCTTTCGTTCGCATCGCGCCAATTTTTTGCGCATCTCTGCCGAATATCATTGCGACGCTGGTGGGCTTTTGTGTTTAGTCTGAGCCCAATCGCCACACTCCTTTCCGAGCTCCATGTGTGCGCGGCGCAACAGACAACATTGTGCATAGGTCGGAAGGGTTGGGTTCGATCCCATCGACCCATTGAAATTCAAGAAGCATGGATGGCCGATTTGCAAATCGCTGAGCGTGTCTGGAATCGACGGGAAAGGGACGAGCGCAACCCGGGGTCCTGTGTGAACAGAACACGGCGACCGCAGCAGCCTCATTTGTAACCAACACCGAGCGCTACGCAGCGGACCGCACTTGACCTGGTCAGCCAAACACACGCCCAGACCCAGGCCACCTCCCGGGATGAAGATGTATTGACCCTTCAGCGCAGAGCCGGGCGCTATCGAACACGGCTCTTCACATCCCATACCAGCTGCTCCTCCCTCCCCGCGTGTCTCCGGCGCTGTGCGTGGCTGTGCTGGCGGGGAGGGCATTAGTCTTGGCCATTTGTCACGACGAGCGACGAGCGCAGGGGTGCCAACGGATTAGGAACAAATTAATTCGCATTTATTGCGGCGAGCACACGAGTGGCGACACAACGCTCTGGGGCCCGGGCGCTCCCTGGGGTGGGCTGCGGTAGAGGAGGAGGCGACGTCGGCGACAGGAGGAACCTGCTGGAGCACGGGACATTCGCAAGTTCCCAGCCCTGTGCCCTTTGCTCCTGCGAGAGCTCCGTTTAATTGCCGCAAAATTATTCCGAGCACACGTCCTGCCCCGGCCACAACAAGTCGTTATTCGCGACTCGGATAAAGTGCGAATCGACTGCTCTCTGAGCAGTTAATCGAGTCGTACAAAAAGTTATTACGCGATTATTACAAGACAATGTGGCAACTCCGCGAACGAGAGCTGCCTCGGCTAGAACATCGTACAGGGGCAGGAGGAGCCCCCTGCCCGCGAGCAACACCAGTCGCAGCCGGGTTACAAAGTATTTTATTTACGAGCCGCTCCACGGGAGCTCCATCCATCGAGCCAACAACCGTCAGTCAGCCAGCGAGCAGGTCGTTAAATTCGGCAGATAAACAAGAAGAGCTCTGCCCTGGACGAGCCCGAGACGGGGGGCGGCGGGACTGCTGTAAAGCGGAGCGGCTGAGATAAGAGCCGGAAGCAAGGTGAGCGGATTCGCGAAATCGTAATGGCCCAGAGAAGTATTCATCCAGAGCAGCCTCTGGAGGAGCCGGCGAGCCTTCAACGCCCCAGAAAAGAGTTCCCCTTGAAGTGGAGTCCTCGTGGCTTTAAATCTCACCGGGTCCTCGCCAGGTTTCTCACCAGGTTCCTTACGAGATTCCTCGCCGGCGTCCAATTAATTTCACTTACAGGACCGAAGACGCCGGAGCCTCTCCTCCCAATGAACATATGTTGCATGTGCTCGGCAGCCTCGCCGAAATCCTTCGCGCCATCCCTTGACGCGACTTTTTACGGTTTTTACTCCCGTGGTTTTCCCGATTCACGCCGGCCGCGTGCTTACCCCGAAACTTACCCCCTGCGGATCATGATTTTAACGGGCCATTTATCATAATATTACGCCGCCCGCTCCCCGCCGTCCTCGGAGCTCTCCTCTCAATGAAGGTATTTTTTCTTCATTTCTGCGATTCGCAGTTGAGTGATATCTTGTTTGTGTGTGTTCGCGGTTTCATTAATAATTTTATTTACGATGAGTCATCTGCTCCGGCCGCCGCCGCCGGCTTCATTCATCCTGCTCGATCCTGCCAACCGTTCTCTCCCCGAGTTCGGGCTCGCGCTTCCATCGCTCTCCCGGAGGTTCCCGCGGAGAACGAGCTGAGTGGCCTGCAGGCTGCAGCGGGAGGAGGTTCTGGAAGATACTTCAAGTGCAGTTCCCTCTGGCCTCGGGCGGTTCATCCATAATTCGCTTTCTGCCCGGTCGCTTAAATAGCCCGGTTAATTAGGCCAGGTATGGAGCGCTCGAAGGACCTGTAATAGCTACCGCTATTCTACAAAACGACAAAACGCGGATCCTCAATTTAATGGGTCAGAGCAGAAGTCGACAGAAATGGCTCAAGGTGCGGCGCGGGACGAGACGAGGCGCGAAAGAATCTGAAAGAATTCGCGCAATTAATTGTTACGACTTTATTATGGAGATAACTGCTGTCGGGCAGAGTCTCCGCCCGCCCGGTCCAGCACCCCCTCCAGGCACCGCATCCTTGGCGGCTGCACAAAGGGATCTAATTGGGCATTAGAGCCGTGGCACAGTTTCGTGAAGGGTTGCACCCGTCGCCGGAGAAGGAATATGCTGCGATTAGTTATGCTTAAGAAGGCGGCGGACCGGCGGAGGTGGGCCGGGATGGCCGAGCAACTTTTCTCTTAATTTTTATCTGCAAAGTGATTTGTCATTATTTTAAAGCGCGCGAGACTTTTTCTTTTTCTTCACGGAAAATATGAGTCCGCCGGCAGGGCTGGGTTGCCTCGAACTCGAGCCCCAATCCCTGAGCCTCGTCATCGACCGCGAGTCCGTGCGCGACTGAATCGGATCGGTAATTGATATGGATTCATTTAGGAAATTACCGACGGCCGCGTCGCTTAAGTGGTCCGAGTGCTCTGCGCGAGGCGCGGCCCCACTCCCCCCTCTGGCGGTTTGGACAAATTTTGCATGGCAGGTTCAAGGAAAAAAGTGTGGAAAAGTGGGAAAACAAACAAAAATCGATTTAATTCCGGCTCCGTGGCAAATGTTTAATTTTGAAAGTGCGGCGGCCTCGCCCCTTGGTCCGTGCTTCCCTGCGGGCCATCGTCGAACCGCCTTCGCCCGGGGGTGGCATCGCGACGAACTCGGATACAAAAAACACTGCTCACCCTTAATGTCCTCTGGATCGTCTCGAAGGGCGGCCGCGGCCTCGTGGTTCTTGCGGTTCTTGCGGTCTGGGTCAGCGACTCCGCAGCGCCGAGGGAGCGTTCACATCATAATCGTAAAACGAGAGGAGAATCAAAGCCGAAAATTATTTTCAATTTGTACGCGATTTATTTTTTCACTCTCTCGCGAGTCCCTCCTTGAGCACTTTATTTAGCAGATGGCCGTCGGTGGGCGGGGCAGGGTCACCGCGGTCTGGTAATCCTGGCCAAAGCGCTGCTTAAGTGCTTTGTTGCCGACATGATGCGACGTTGTCAATCGCCCCACTCATCCAGGATGCCTTGGGGCGTCTACGTAGGGAATCTCTTCAGTCCTTATGGATGGCCAATGTTCGAAAAGAGCTTCTGCCTTTGCTTTTGGCTCCACATTGTTTAGGGGCCTAATGTAGGGTCACCTCGAAGACACTCGTTTGCTGCCGCCGCGAACAAAGCAAACACAAATTATCACGTCTCCAACAGCCAGAATCAGCCAAATTAGATAATCGGCAGTCTTCTTCTTGTTGTTGCTGCTGTCACTTGCGGCTGAGCCCTGGTCGCCCCGCGACTTCTGGCAAATCTGGCTTTGCCGCTCTGGTTGTGGCCCCCGGCCAAGCTGGCTGTCGATTGGATGAGGTCTGCTTCGACCTGCCGCCAAACAGCGATCAGAGCAGACGAGGTTTTTAATTATATTTCTAGACGCCTCGCGACTCGCGAAGCAAACCAATCCGCCTCAAATGTGCGGATCATGCTCCGGCTCCTGCCTCGCCGCCGAGTGCATCTGTGTGAACACGAGTCCTCCAGGAAGGACTCGAAAACGTCTCGCAATTCGCTTCAAGCCGTCTGCCCCAGTCGCCGGCAGTTGAACTCGAGTGGCCGCCTCCTCGGATGCGATGGCCGGGCTCTTCTTGTACTCATCGGACCACCACCCATGGCGCAGCCCACCCTCCCCACTCCAATTTCGCGGTTTTCACTGCGTTTTTACGGCGCTTTAGTCCTGGCCGGGGTGGCCGACGTTCGTTTGGTCGCTTTGGGGAACTTTACGAGCGAACTCCCCAAGTCGGGGGTTGAGGTGTTTTATGTTTATGAAGATGTTAAGTCGGAATTAATGGTCTGTGTGCCCCGATTTACAAATCTCGAATCTCGCTCGGAGACGAGGAATATTTCGTACTCAAGGTGGGACTCGAATGCAGTCTGTCCTCATACGTTCCTCTCACCTGGAGATTCGCCCGGACCCTCATCGATCATCGACCAATAAATCAGTGACGTAATTATTGCCAGGCCGTCAGCCGGCCATTGGTGCGCCGAACCACCGCCAGAGGGCAACTCAATCATGTCACAGCTAATCAAATCGTGGATGCAAATCAATCAGACGCTCCGATGGGTCCTGGAAACGCGCGGCGAGGGGTTCCGCGGCTGCAGTCGGCCTGAGAACAGCCGTTGTTTACGGCTTCGATTTCGCGGCTGCCTTAGAGAACAGGAGGGCTCGTGAACCCTTCGCACACGTCGGTGCTGGTGGGGACACGGATCTCGGTCCGTGATGAAATGTCGCACCTCTCTCACCTCCGCGAGTCCTGTTCGAATGAGTGCGACATCGATTCTCTAGCAGGAGCTGAAAAAGGTCAACTCCGGAATGATGGATGATGCCTCGTCTGCGACCTCGTGCCGGGGCGACGTGTCGTCTGCCTCCTCAGCAGGCGGCATCGGATGTGCGCCGTTGTCCTCACATGCGGGCGCACCACCCCTTTCCTCGTGGAAGATCTGACCCAGGTCGCGCTGGACGGAAGCGACTTCATTAGGACTCGCGGAGACGGCAACAAGTGGCTTCCGGTCGAATCGAATCCAGGACTTCTCGGGCCTCCTCCTATCGGCAGCTCGCGATGTGACACACGGGTGCGTTCGTGGAAATTCCAAAATCAATATGTACAAAGCGCGCCCTCGTCCCGGCCCCTTGCCTTGTCCCGGCCCTCAGCCGGCGAGGAATGAAGTGAAGCCTTCAGCGGATGATGGATGGCAGTTTTTGTTCGGGCGCGGAAAGTGAAAAACTTGGAAAGTGATGCGTCCGCGGGAAGGGAGATACAGGTACAACAAGACCGCTCTGTGAAAGGAAACAACTTCAGAGAAACTGTCTACGCTTCGATTTCGCCCCTGAGGGAGCAGCGAGCATGGAGCCTGGAAGCTGGCGCACGCCCGAGTCGCCAGATCCAGGGCCCTGCTTGCGGTTTCTGGATGACTGTGGAGGCCCGACCGCAGCCCTCGGCAAAGGCCGGATCCGGGACGCGGTGGGATCTGCCGAGGTGCGAGAACCATCTCCAAATTAAACTCTCACCGGCGGCAATCGCGATGTGACAACCGCCGGGAGGGGATGAAAGGCCGTTGGCATCTCGAGGCGTTTATCGGTGCTTAAAAGAGCATGAAAGTCAACGCAAACACATGGTTGAGCAGCCGCAGCCTCGACCCGGCCCCACCCCGGCGACGGACGCGTGTTTGTTTGTTGAACGGATTCACGTTTGTCATCGCGCCGTGAACTCACTCACTAACACACTCGCACCCGGAGCCACATTAGAAATCCGTGCCCGAAATTCCGTATTCAAAGCCGAGCGACCTCTCAGGAAGGACTCCGTCCGTCCGAATCTGGGACGCGCGCTGAGTGTTTGCATGTTCGTGCGGTTGTCTGTGTGCCGTGCGCGATGTGAGTGTGTTGGTGCGGAGGAAGTCCTGATGCTCGGGATAAGTCCCTGCTTTCTGCGGAGTCATGCATCATGCCGAGTGCACGGAAATAATAACATCAGGGGTGAATCGCGTGGTTGACACGTGATTCGGCGGTCATAAATTACAAGAGTTCCGCACTCTGCCCTGCCCCACCCGACCCGGCCGCCACCTCCAGACGACAGGCCGCGCGAAGTATCATGTTCCCCCCTCCCCGCGGGCCCTTGAAATCAATATGTTTTTAAATAATGTGTGAAGCTACGGCCGAGCGGCGGGAGGAGGCGGACGAGGCTTCGGCTCGGCTGTCCACCGGAGCTCGGATGCGCCGCAGAGGAATCCTTCGGCCAGCAACGAGCGGCCGTGTTTGAGCCAATAGGGAATTAATAATGGAGACGCGGCACGTCCGCGACAGCGCCCCCCGCCTCCACTCGGAGTGTATTTGTCGCCCAGATAATTGGTTGCAACTGGGAGCAAGTGCAGGCTCCAGTCGTTTTCACGCTTGTGTGAAGGCTGTAATTGGCGCGGGGTGGGGGCGTGTAATTGAACTCGTAACAATTGAATGCATCCCCAGGTCTGCCTAAATACGCGTGAAATGGGCCGATTGCGGCTCGAATAATAATCGCGCCAAATGGGGAAACAATATGGCGGCGCGCGATCGCGTAAATAATAATCATCGATGGCGGCGTTTTGAATTTTATTTGCTCTGCTGATGCGCGAATAAACGGTCGGCTGCCATAAATCTCCACAGCATGTTGCGAGGCCGCGAGGCCGCGAGGCTTTTATTAAAAATCGCGAGGCCTCGGGTTCAACTTTAAACTGGTCGCCCTGTCCGCCGGCCTTCAGCCCCACTCCGCCCCCGCCATCTGCCCGCTGCCGATCTGTGGAAGTATTTTTCATTGCAAATTTGCATTGAAAAATAATTTGTCAACGCATTACGGGCTGCGGGTGCGGCGGAAGTGCGCCATTGACGACGACATTTTGCTGTTTCTTCTTCGTTTCGGCGCGTTTAATTTTTACTGTCATTGCCGCCCCCGCCCGCCTACCGCGTCTCGCCCTGCCCCACTTCGACTGCTGCGGTTAATGTCTTTCGAATGCAAATTCAATTTTATCGCACTTTTGTTTTTAATAAAAACGAAAAATGCAGAGCTTGTGCTCGAACTTGTTTTCGCCGCCGGGGTGGCTGAGACTGCCGGGCGGCGTCGGTGGAAGGCAACCGGGAGGGGAAGGGGCAGAGGTCGAGCCGAGTCGGGCGCCGAACCCGCAGAAGCAACCGGCCGCAGCAGGAGGCCGCGGGGCGGGCCGGGTTCAGTTCGGAAATTGTTTAATTGCTGGAAGCCCGTTAATAACGCCTGGGAAGCTCCTGGCCAGATCAAGGACCTGGAAGATCTGGGTCTTAATCTCCGAGTCCATCCCGGCCTGCATCGCAAGAGCCCGGTGCTCATTCGGAACTCGTTGCAGGAGCTCGCCCGACGACGAGCGCGTTCCACATTCACGCAGGCCACAGTCCTGAGCGAGCGACATATGGCGGCCTCCGTCTCATCCCCAACAGCGGCCCAGACCCGAGGCCACGCACACACACGCAGCCACCACTCACACACTGGCGCCAGAGCGCTTTCGAAAACAACATTTGGCCAGGTTCGTCGAGGGCATGGAGCACGGGAAGCACAACAGAAGGCCGACCACGGAGCAAGGGCGAGGGAGCGAGCGAGCAGGACAAGAAAGTTTTACCTTTAATGCTGCTGCAGGGCACAACCTACGAGTCCGGATCGTGCTCGCCGCGTGGGAGGAGGCCTCTGTCAGAATGACTGAGTTCGGTGTCCACACCTACTTGTCAATCAAGACGGACGGTCGGCAACGGGGCCTGGGTCGGATGGGGGACGCCGCGGCAGAGGGCGGAACATGGACAACCCCGGGCCAGGGACTGGGACGTGGATGGCTGTGTAAGTGGATGTGGATGTGCGCAATGTATCGTATCCCTTGCGGAAAATAAAATGAATTATGTCCTCCGATCGGCGGACAAACCCTCCTCGACAACAACTCCAACAACATCGAAAACAACAACGGCAAAGAAAACAGGCAAACAAATCGATCTACAAATTGTTCTATAATTGGGATTATTTCGTTATCCGCGCCATCAGTGGAGAGTCATTTATCGGCGCCGGAGAGGGGAGCAGAGAGAGCGAGAAGAAGATGAGAGAGAAGGGGATGGAAAGATGTTCCGCTGATTTCGCTCACGGGCCAGTGGACCCGGTTTTAACTGAAAATACTGACCAAGAGGAAGCCTTGGCCTGCGTAACCGGGCTTTCGGGAACCCAAACTTCGGGGTTGCGCTTTCTTTGAACCGGAAATAAGTCCAACCGCAACGCTTTTCGGGAAGCTCCGTCCCACCAGTGTCCTTGGCGTTCTTGGCCAACGCTTATACTCTGTGCGAGTCCGTCTGGAGAAGCCGGCGTTTCCCCGGATTCGCGCCGCTCGATGACGCTTCAAGTCTGCGAGTTTCCGCAGATTCATTCAGGGACTTCCTGTGTCCTTCCCCCACTACGGTGGGCGCCGGGTAATGACAACTAATCCAAATATGGGAGTAATATATTTCATCTTCTCGCAGTCCGGCCGGCCCAAGCGCCGCTCACCCAGTGGCGCCCGAGCTCTGACGAGACATCATTATTTCCATCAGCATGATTTTATTTATTCGCAGTCTGCGCCCCCGCCCAACGAGCGGCTTTTTGTGAACGATTACTTGTTCTAGCACGCTCCAACGCTTCCGACGAGTCTGGCAAATAATAAACTGCCAGACGGCTTCTCCTCGGCGCATCGAAGCCTTGTGTCTCCGGACATCCCTCGGAAGCGAGGATCGAACCGGCAAACTCCGAACTCCGCACGGGGCGTGGGCACCGATAACATCTGCGGAGACCCGGATGTGCTGCGAACTTCTTGACCAAGGCCGGACCGAGGTCCACATTCTCGGGTTAATAGTTTTCCACTTTGGGTCGGAAAGCATAAGAAACTTTCGCAAACTTCGAGAGTCCTTCAGGCACATGGCTCGAGGACTTTCCTTGAAGAGTTTCTTCTTCTACACAACCGGAGCCCGGGAACCCGGCACTCACTCCAAGGCCTCTCGATCTCTTCCACCCTACTCGAAAGTCGCGCTCCTCCCACGCCACGCGACGACATCAACCTCCTGCCTTCAGCGGGAACGAGCGCGACATTTCCGACGCGGAAACCTGCGCTTAAAATGACAGGAAGGACGGAAATTCGGTTTTCTCACCACCCGACCCCTCACCACACCTCACCTCAGAACTCACCTCTCGCCGCCTCGCGCCCGGGGTGGGGCTCGAATATTTTTGCATTAAAACGTGTTCGATTCGAGCGCGCTCCCAGGCGACATAATTTATGCATTTGTGAGGAAACGTTGGTCTCGATAGCGCATCGAAGTGTGGCGAAGTGCACCGGGGGCTGCGCCCTCCGGATCGGGCCGGATCCGATGCACACGGCACCCGGTACCCGAGCCTGGGGATCGCCTTCCTCCACTTGCCCCGAGAGGTTCAAACGGGTCTCTGAGCGGGAACTGGCCCAGTAACCGGCTCCGTATTCATGAGTACTCGTCTCCATTGCGTCGAGCGATTGCCCCGAAGGCTGTTCGTGGTTCCGGGATGGACGGAGAAGCTTCATGGAGTCGACCTTCGCCGCGGTGCCCGTCCCAAGACAACCTACCTCGACAACCTAGATCGCAGGTATCCGGGTCGGCGCAGCCCTGGCTCTGCCACCACCAGATTCCAACCGCTTCCGCCGCGAGTCTTCGGAGTCGGAATACTTTATGGGCGCCCTGACAGCCACGGGCCGGAGGTGAGCCGCCGCAGGAAGGGCGGGGGAAGAGCCGAGCACCTCGGAAGCCGCGCGCACGCCGCAGATATTCGCAGATGCATATGCAGATACAGATGTCTATAAAAGCGCGGAATTTATAGATTCGGAGAGTATTTCAAAATTAGATAAGGCGGCGAATGTCGTTGCGGCTTCGTTACTTCTTATTGTGGCCCATTGTTGTTGGGCGCTTCCTCTTCTTCAGCCGTTATTATTGTCGTTGTCGTTGCGCGGTCTTTGTAGTTGTTGCCGCGGTTGCTTGGCTGCGGATGCGGATGCGACGCGTTGTTGATGGCGCTGGCGTCGGCGATGACGGCGGTGTTGACGTTATTTATGGACCCACGGACGCACGACACGCTCCGAACGCGAAACTCGACGCACACCTTGAGGCGCCGAGTCGCGAGGAAGCCGTTGGGTGGGGGCTTGTGTTCAGTCGATGCATCCTACTAACCCCTCTCCTTCTCTCTCTCTCTCTTGCAGGCGACAACTCCATAAGTAAGTACTCGCTGCGACCGCCGCCCGTCCAGCGCCCATTGGCTTCAATCGAAATGTTGCATTCAAGACGGGGCCCAGTCTGCCGAGATGCGAAGGCCGGTGGTGGCCGCGTCGCCGTCCCGAGGGCTCCATGGCACCACCGCTGGCCGGTCCTGGCAGTGCGTCCGCGGGCGCATAAATTAAAAACATTCCGGCCCGTTTCCGACCTCGGCGTTCGAACCCCTTGCCGAGGGGGCTGGCAACTGCTTGGGAAAAATAATTACTGGTGAGCTGGTGGATGGGGCCCTTTTGCGGGCTGGTTGTAGTTGTGGCTGCACAGCGAGTGGAAATATGTGCCGCCGCCTGCCTCCTCCACCTCTGCTGCAGAATTTCATTTCCGTTCTTAATAAATCTTGGGATCCGGTGAATTTTGTTTCGTCGGGCGCGATTAAAGGCAGCTTCTTCCAGGGGCGCCGCGCGGCCACGCCCCCACTCCCTGCCCAGTGGGCGGCGCACGGCTCTGCTGGAAAGGAAGCTTACCCCGGACCAAGTCTCAACTGGCCAAGACGAGGAGCTGCCTCCATTTTGGCCGGCCGCTCTCGAAACTGGCCGCGACCATTTTGAAGCGAGCTTCGTCGTTGGCCGCCGTCGTCGCTAGGGGCTCTCGTTGCTCGGAATGGGCCGAGGCACAAACACGAACCCTTCGTCGTCTCGTTCCTTCCTGGCCGCTCCGCTCCTCCCCTGCCCGTAGACTCGGCCGCTTCTCGGCGCTCGACGAATGACGAATTCACGTTTCACGTTATTTGCCAAGGTAGGCCGCCGCCGCAGGTCTGTGGAGGGGGGCGAGGGCCATCACGCTACACGGCAGACCCTTGTTGTTGTTGTTGGTGGTGCCGTCGAAGCCGCCACCACCGTCCGGCGAAGGCGACGGCGATGGCGATGGTTGAGGAAATAATTACATGATTGAGGTACCAAGTGTGTTGTTGTTATTGTTGTTCGTGTTTCCGTGTCGTCGTCTCGTCAGAGTCGTCGCCGTCGTCGTTGGCCCGCTCCCGCGCAGCCCGCAAGAACATGTCCGACGCATGTGGAAGTCGAAATTGCGTCCATTCGTGCTCGGCTCCCCGACCACTCCTCCGTCCGTCCGTCCGTCCGTCCGGCCATTGCATGATGAACCGCGCGCTGGCGAATGAATGGCGACTTTTGAGTTATTCGTTTTTTAAGAATCCGAAACAAAAAGAACAAAAAGTACCACAACAACAGAGCCGCGTCGACCATCGACTGACTGAGGGCAATTATTGCAGCTTGGGAAGGTGGCGCGGTTGGCCGAAGCAGGGGCGCCGGGGTGTGGGGAGCGAGATGGCGTGCAACGTGTTATTATGAGTTTTGCCCTCGTTGGGCACACAAACACGCCGGGACACGCACACAGACACGACGCCGCTCTTGCGGATACGTCGTCTATGGCGAGTGGTGGACTCAGGTAGCGCGGAGTTACGTAAGTCGCGAAGGATACGCGACCCCGGGTGAACCCAGAGGGACGGCGACACCCAAACCAACACAAACACAGTCAAAGGGGCGAGGGAGCAATTACAACCGGACACGGACACACACTCGCGGACAAATGTTGCCACGCCCACTCCGGCGGCACCGCCCCACACGGCCGCCGGGACTGGAGGAGAAGGGAATGCGACCAGTGAGTTTGTGATCAGAGTCCTGTGCAAGGACTTCTGCGCTACGACGAACTGCGAGCTGCTCGCATCTCACCTGGCGATCGGCAACGAGGCGATCGCCGTCTCTGCCGCGGGCCGACCGACGCTCACTCGCCCCGACTGCCGCCAGCTCCACCGAGGTGTGGACAATAAAAATAAATAACCTCTGACGGATTCGAGAGACACAATGATGGATTTGAACAAATTTGTTTGCTCCGTCCAAGGTCTCCGCCGGCCGCGAGGGTGCCCACGACGCGCTGCCCGACCGCAGCTCACGCACACTTGCGCACTCACCGTCTTCTGGCCGAAAGCTCTACCTTTCGACGGGCAACCTTTGGCTCGTTCTTCTTCTTCGCGTTTCTTTAAAACCACCCGACCACAACAATAAAAACAACAACATCCGCCGCAACATCACCCGCCGGAGCTGCGGATGTCCATCGTCGCCCGAGGCAGCATAAATAATTTCTTTGTAATTTTTCACCGGCCGGTTGGGTCTCGCATTCTGGCCGCCTGCGACTGTAACTGTAGTTGTATTAGTGTTATCTCGCCATGTGAGAGCGTGTGCGTGTGTCGGAGCTTTGGAGTAACTGTATCCGGAGCATGGGTCCGCGCCCTGTCGTTGTTGTTGTTGGGAGCAGGAATCGCCCCGCCCCTCTCCACGCCCCCTCACGCCACCCCAGTGCAGCGAGCGGGCATGGGAATTGCGCGTAATTTCGACAAATGCCCGGATTTCTTTGATGTCGCTGTGGCATTCGACGGCTGACCGATTCACCTTGATAGCCCGCATGGGATGGGAGGGGGTGGGACGGAGGCGGATGCGTCTCTGCGCCTCCCCGGTCAGGCTGCGACCCGGCCGACCCGACACCGCTGCTCGGTCGCACATGTCGGCATCATTAATCATGACGTCTCGAGACTGACACGTTCTGGGCGATCATCGTTGGCCTGACGGAAGGGATGCAAGGACCGGCGCGTGGACGGATGGACTGTCAAAGCCCCAGTGTGGTTGAGCCTGCGATTGTCGGACAGAGATGTCGGAGATGCTGCCCTTCCTTCTCCACGACGTTAGAGCACAACATCCAGAACTTATTGGCACTCATGCGGAGAGGAACCGGGTCGTCGCTTTGGGTGGAGCGGAGACCATGCACCAGAACTTCTCGCCCCGACCGGAGAAACACTCTCAAGAAGAGGAGAAGACTGGCTTCGGAGGGTGTGGCACGGGAGCCGTGGATCCTTCGGGCGCGCAATCGAGAACGGTGAGCATTTAATTTGCAATTAATCACGTGACACAAACGCCGCGCAGTTGGCGCCGGCTGCCGCAGAGGATGCTCCCTGGAAGCGGGGACAAAAACACCTCCGACCCCATCCACCCCCACTCGCGGGCTCTCGGCACACGGAGCTAATGAAGCACCCGAGAGGCGGATTGAACTCCAATTAAAGATCCAACCGCAAGGAGGACGTTTTTTGCACCTCGGCCAACCGCAGCCACATCGGAACAACAACAACCTCCACTGCAGCCACTGCGAGCGGCGGCAGCTGCTTAATCGCGTTCGACATGCAGCAGCTTCGAGTTCAGCCGCGCAGTCTTTGATTAAACCCACCGACAGCGACAACAGCAGCAACAACAACGGAAACAATGCGCGCTTCCGTGGTGAGTGGAAGGAAAAGACGTCCTCCGCGCCCCACCCGCGCCCAGCACCCTTCGCTTCTTTGCCGCAGCCGCTAAAAAATCCAGCCACCCCGCACAAGGAGGATGGATAACAGGGCTTGCCGCCCCTTCCCCGCCCGTCGAGAGGGAATAAATTAAAAATGGGAGGAACTCGCAGCGCGTCTGCTGCACGCGTGCTCCAGGCCCGTGCGGAGCGCCCGGAGAGGATTCAGCGCCGTGATCCGCCGTCCCGCCGCCTCATCGGGCGAGCGGAAAACTTTCCGTGTTCCGCTGGAGCAGATTGGAGTTGAACAACTTTAACTCCGGAATGCGAATTTGATTAGGAATTTGCATAAAATTCGTCCTTCGTGGAGCGGGGCATGCGGGAGGAGGGCAGCGGTGGTGGCGCTGGCGACGACAGGAAGCGGAAGTACATAAGTCAACGTGGAATTGGGAAATTCCTTTGTGGCACAGGGACAAATCGCAAGGACCTTGGGGAGTCTCCGTTCCCTCGCCTGGAACCCCTCCCCTATGCAAACCGGAGTCGAGGAATCTACCGGCGGAGCCTTCTGGCCGCGAAATCGCACTTGCGGCCGAATCCCACGTGGACGCCGCCCTCTCGATTGATCTGGGAGGACTCCGCCCCTCGCCGCACTCGACGGCTCATGCAAATCAATCATTTTTAAATTAATAGCCGCCAATAAATTAAGCTATCATCGTTGAGCCATCGCCATCGTCATCGCGTCATGAGCCGGACGCTCGCACACAGCCACACAAACCGCCTCCAGAGGCCGATGTAAACAAATGCTGGGCAACTATTAATTTAGAGAACGTTCACGTGCTCACTCGCGCGCGGATCTGCCAAAAGCCGTCCGCGACGTCGCCAGGGGAGCTGACGACGGCCGTCGTCGCCATCGCAGTGGCCGGTCGTTAGCGGCGTCATCGGCGGCTCCATCGACGGGCTCCGGGTTTCCAATTGCAGTGCCAGTTAATGAGGCCGGCGACTTTTAATCACCGCCAGTCGCCTCCAGAGGCGCCCGTCCGCGCAGCCTGGTGCATCGACGGCTGACGGCTCTCTTCGCACGAAGGAATTTCGCAATTTCGAGATCCCACGCCTCCTCCCAACTCTCTGAGGACGTCTCATTCTCCGCACGCGTGTGTGTGTCGCGCGTATCCTTGCCGCGGCTGTGTTCGCGGCGTGTTTTGGCACTGCGGAAGGCTTGTCGCACGCTGGTTCTAACCCCGAGTCAAGAGCCCGGCATAAATCATTTAAATCACTTAGCCATGTCTTCGTTCGAGTCGAGATCCCGGCCCGGAGCGAGTCGAGTAGAGACGAATCGAGTTGAGGCAAGGCAAGGCAAGGCAAGAGACATTAAGTAAATCGCTGCTTGCCAAATGGTTCACATGCGATTTCCCGAGCTCCGCGCGAAGCACACACGGCACCAACACTTGCGTCGCGGGAAAAGTTTTCCCCGCCCCCGGACCGGGCCGCAGGGGCGCACCGTGACGACCAGGTGGCGGGACCTCGTCGAGATCGACGCGCCCGGAGCTCGTGGATTCCTCGGCACTGGCTAATTTATGGCTCCACTCGGTTGCGAGACGTAGGGGACGGGGCGAGCGGGTTCCAGCGCCAAGAGCTTGTGTTCGCCAGGTGGCGCGTCCCGTGATCTGGGAACGACGGATGGGTGACGAGAGCTTGGCAGACCTCGGCGGCCTCCCCTCCACGCCAACCAGCATGCGTCTCCCTTCGCATATCGAGATCCAGTTTCCCTGGAAGCCCAAGCGGGGATCGCACCTGAGAAAGCCCTTCTCCAAGTCGGTGCCACTCAGTTCAGAGCTGCAGACCCCGACTGGCTCGCCACCGGAAGCGCCACCTCTTGCCTTCTCCCCGGAACCCTGCCCGGTTGCACGACGTGGTGGCAAAAACCGAGCCGTGCTTCCTCCGGTCAGCAGCGGATGCGAAGACGGCGGCGAGATTCTCATCTCGAGCGCTGGGGACGATGAGTCGGCCGTCGCTGGGTGGCCCTGACGCGTTCTGCACACGTTGGCGTCGATGCCGATGCCGACGTCAACGTCCTCCCCGAGTCTACGATGACGCTGGAACTTTGCTCGGCGGTCGAATGTCCGTCGGCGGCGACGTCTGAAGGCGATCCAGAGCGAGACAAATGGAAATGAAGCGTTTATTTTGGTTTATTGCATGAGATAAGCGAAAGATGAAGCAGTGCCCTGCCCAACCCCCCGCGGTTCGTGTCTGTCCCCCTGCCTGTGCCATGCTGGGGGCGCTTCTTATTTCTTCTGGATTCTTTCGCCTGCTTCTTCCTGCTGCGCGCTGGCCACAGGTCGGTTCGGACCGGGGCGAGGGACGGGGGTGGGCGGATCCGGACCGAGTGCCAGCCGCGCGAATTCCATTCCGAACGCGACCATGATTCCGCGCTTTACTATCCGCGACGGGATCTCGGCGGAGGTGGGCGGAGCGGGCGGTTCGGCTGTTTCTCGGCCATTACTTGGAATTTACGCTGCTCCTGCGGCTGAAGGCGCAGGACGTAATCGAGCAGAAAAATAAATTCGCGCGGGAATTATTTACATTTTTGATTTCATTCTTTCTGCTAAGCGCCCTCCATTCGCGGTTGCCCACCCCGGTGAGGTGTTGTCGAGCATTAAAGGCCGAGAAATCGGCGCAGTTTAAGGACTCATCCTCCCTCGCCGCCCGGGGCGACTCCCCTTGTCCTTTCGTGGCCACAAGGACTAAACAGCGATTTCGGATTGAACTCCAATTAAAGATCCAACCGCAAGGAGGACGTTTTTTGCACCTCGGCCAACCGCAGCCACATCGGAACAACAACAACCTCCACTGCAGCCACTGCGAGCGGCGGCAGCTGCTTAATCGCGTTCGACATGCAGCAGCTTCGAGTTCAGCCGCGCAGTCTTTGATTAAACCCACCGACAGCGACAACAGCAGCAACAACAACGGAAACAATGCGCGCTTCCGTGGTGAGTGGAAGGAAAAGACGTCCTCCGCGCCCCACCCGCGCCCAGCACCCTTCGCTTCTTTGCCGCAGCCGCTAAAAAATCCAGCCACCCCGCACAAGGAGGATGGATAACAGGGCTTGCCGCCCCTTCCCCGCCCGTCGAGAGGGAATAAATTAAAAATGGGAGGAACTCGCAGCGCGTCTGCTGCACGCGTGCTCCAGGCCCGTGCGGAGCGCCCGGAGAGGATTCAGCGCCGTGATCCGCCGTCCCGCCGCCTCATCGGGCGAGCGGAAAACTTTCCGTGTTCCGCTGGAGCAGATTGGAGTTGAACAACTTTAACTCCGGAATGCGAATTTGATTAGGAATTTGCATAAAATTCGTCCTTCGTGGAGCGGGGCATGCGGGAGGAGGGCAGCGGTGGTGGCGCTGGCGACGACAGGAAGCGGAAGTACATAAGTCAACGTGGAATTGGGAAATTCCTTTGTGGCACAGGGACAAATCGCAAGGACCTTGGGGAGTCTCCGTTCCCTCGCCTGGAACCCCTCCCCTATGCAAACCGGAGTCGAGGAATCTACCGGCGGAGCCTTCTGGCCGCGAAATCGCACTTGCGGCCGAATCCCACGTGGACGCCGCCCTCTCGATTGATCTGGGAGGACTCCGCCCCTCGCCGCACTCGACGGCTCATGCAAATCAATCATTTTTAAATTAATAGCCGCCAATAAATTAAGCTATCATCGTTGAGCCATCGCCATCGTCATCGCGTCATGAGCCGGACGCTCGCACACAGCCACACAAACCGCCTCCAGAGGCCGATGTAAACAAATGCTGGGCAACTATTAATTTAGAGAACGTTCACGTGCTCACTCGCGCGCGGATCTGCCAAAAGCCGTCCGCGACGTCGCCAGGGGAGCTGACGACGGCCGTCGTCGCCATCGCAGTGGCCGGTCGTTAGCGGCGTCATCGGCGGCTCCATCGACGGGCTCCGGGTTTCCAATTGCAGTGCCAGTTAATGAGGCCGGCGACTTTTAATCACCGCCAGTCGCCTCCAGAGGCGCCCGTCCGCGCAGCCTGGTGCATCGACGGCTGACGGCTCTCTTCGCACGAAGGAATTTCGCAATTTCGAGATCCCACGCCTCCTCCCAACTCTCTGAGGCGTGTTTTGGCACTGCGGAAGGCTTGTCGCACGCTGGTTCTAACCCCGAGTCAAGAGCCCGGCATAAATCATTTAAATCACTTAGCCATGTCTTCGTTCGAGTCGAGATCCCGGCCCGGAGCGAGTCGAGTAGAGACGAATCGAGTTGAGGCAAGGCAAGGCAAGGCAAGAGACATTAAGTAAATCGCTGCTTGCCAAATGGTTCACATGCGATTTCCCGAGCTCCGCGCGAAGCACACACGGCACCAACACTTGCGTCGCGGGAAAAGTTTTCCCCGCCCCCGGACCGGGCCGCAGGGGCGCACCGTGACGACCAGGTGGCGGGACCTCGTCGAGATCGACGCGCCCGGAGCTCGTGGATT
The DNA here is from genome assembly GCA_017309665.1 of Coelopa frigida. Classification (NCBI taxonomy): domain Eukaryota; kingdom Metazoa; phylum Arthropoda; class Insecta; order Diptera; family Coelopidae; genus Coelopa; species Coelopa frigida. The sequence continues at coordinate 24,986,004 of CM029561.1, forward strand.
CCTCGGCACTGGCTAATTTATGGCTCCACTCGGTTGCGAGACGTAGGGGACGGGGCGAGCGGGTTCCAGCGCCAAGAGCTTGTGTTCGCCAGGTGGCGCGTCCCGTGATCTGGGAACGACGGATGGGTGACGAGAGCTTGGCAGACCTCGGCGGCCTCCCCTCCACGCCAACCAGCATGCGTCTCCCTTCGCATATCGAGATCCAGTTTCCCTGGAAGCCCAAGCGGGGATCGCACCTGAGAAAGCCCTTCTCCAAGTCGGTGCCACTCAGTTCAGAGCTGCAGACCCCGACTGGCTCGCCACCGGAAGCGCCACCTCTTGCCTTCTCCCCGGAACCCTGCCCGGTTGCACGACGTGGTGGCAAAAACCGAGCCGTGCTTCCTCCGGTCAGCAGCGGATGCGAAGACGGCGGCGAGATTCTCATCTCGAGCGCTGGGGACGATGAGTCGGCCGTCGCTGGGTGGCCCTGACGCGTTCTGCACACGTTGGCGTCGATGCCGATGCCGACGTCAACGTCCTCCCCGAGTCTACGATGACGCTGGAACTTTGCTCGGCGGTCGAATGTCCGTCGGCGGCGACGTCTGAAGGCGATCCAGAGCGAGACAAATGGAAATGAAGCGTTTATTTTGGTTTATTGCATGAGATAAGCGAAAGATGAAGCAGTGCCCTGCCCAACCCCCCGCGGTTCGTGTCTGTCCCCCTGCCTGTGCCATGCTGGGGGCGCTTCTTATTTCTTCTGGATTCTTTCGCCTGCTTCTTCCTGCTGCGCGCTGGCCACAGGTCGGTTCGGACCGGGGCGAGGGACGGGGGTGGGCGGATCCGGACCGAGTGCCAGCCGCGCGAATTCCATTCCGAACGCGACCATGATTCCGCGCTTTACTATCCGCGACGGGATCTCGGCGGAGGTGGGCGGAGCGGGCGGTTCGGCTGTTTCTCGGCCATTACTTGGAATTTACGCTGCTCCTGCGGCTGAAGGCGCAGGACGTAATCGAGCAGAAAAATAAATTCGCGCGGGAATTATTTACATTTTTGATTTCATTCTTTCTGCTAAGCGCCCTCCATTCGCGGTTGCCCACCCCGGTGAGGTGTTGTCGAGCATTAAAGGCCGAGAAATCGGCGCAGTTTAAGGACTCATCCTCCCTCGCCGCCCGGGGCGACTCCCCTTGTCCTTTCGTGGCCACAAGGACTAAACAGCGATTTCTCCCTGTTGTAGACTTCTGCCCCATCCCTAGCGTGGTCGGCGGTGTGAGCATTTATTCGTCTCTTCTTCTGGCTCTCCTCATGTGGTCTACATCCAAGAACGATTTGTTCAGCAGGCACTAGATCTCCAACCGCTTTCTTCGAACCTCCGCGACTCTAACACCAGTGACCGCTTGTAGGGACTCCTTGGTTGTGTTCTCCCAGTACTCGTTGGCCCAGGCTCCGCTCTAAGACAACCCAAGTTCTGTTGTTCCTTTCGATTGTTCGAGGTCCGAACAAGACCGGGATGGGTGCGGATCCGTTGCAGGGTCTTCCGAGATCAAAGTACTGTGGAATTTCCAGAAGCTGCTCCCAGTTGTTGTTGCTAGTTGAAAGCCAGACAAATGAAAGAATAATTCGAATCTATTCACGGCGAATGGAGTCAAGACCATCGAGATCGAGCGTGACACCAGCGGAAACACCAACACCACCAACAGTAGCTGCGCATGCGTGCAAGTGTGGAGCAGATCCAGCAACAATGGCCAGTGCGACCGACGCGGCGATGTCTACAAATACAGCGCGCCAAATTCGAATTCAAAGGAGGATCATTAATTACCTCGAACACTTTTCACGACCCTCGCCGCCACGCACACAAAGACGCGAGCTGTCAGCGCTGATCTGTCAAACCGCAGCGGTCCGAGGTGACTCTGCGACCCGGGTCGGGAGGAGACGGACGGACAATGAAGCTCAACGCGCTCTTGTCCGAATCCGAAGTCGTGGATCAATCATGAATATTGCAGACAGCCGACGCGCCGATCCGCGGCGTTCATTGAGAGCACCGGCTGAAAAGTGTCAGCTGCCAGAGTCGGGCTGGAGGAGGCGGGAGAAAGCTTGAGCCGTCTCTAAGCAGCTTGCGCTTTGTCTCGCTCTCTTCGTGTGGCGGCCTTTGTTGGGCTCGAGTCGCGCGTCGTCCGGCTTCCAGACGAAGCGCGGCGACTTCTATGGAAGGCTTGGAGGTGGACCACAACGACCAGGCGTCCGCTAGCTCCGCAGACGAGCTCCCATTAGGAGCACCGAGAGCGGGCTGCCGAGGGCGGCGTAAGCACGTCAGAGCGTGGCCCCAAAGCCGCGTAATGCATGGAGAGCGTGCTGAATGGATGTCGTCAGGGGCCGCCGACGGACACTTGACGCATTAGCGGTTCATTCGTTCAGCTTCGGATGGCCTCCGCCCCATATTGCGGACAAGCGGCAGTTTTGCGACACCTGGTTGACTCTCCGACTGCAGCCTCATCGCTGTATTTACAAAACCGATGGCGCACTCGTCGGGCCCCAGAGAAAAACCCACTTCCGTCCAAGGTCCGGCTGCGATCCGAACGCTCGTGAAGGATCCACTGATGGGGCTTTGATTGATTCGCCGCGAGCATTGTGTATACCATGAGAAAGCCCATAAGGAGGAGAGGAAGAACGTCAGCGAAATGGAATGTTCCAAAGGCGTTCTTTTATAAACTTCCAATTAGAAACTTCTGCAACGGCCACTTGAACCCTGCGCGGCTCGATTCCATGGAAAATGAAAAATCCACCCCAGTCGGGCGCCCGGGAAGAAGTGCAAACATGAAGGACATGACGAGGACGATGGCGAGGAGGAGAAGGACTTTGAACAAAGTTTCCCTCGTTTTGATTGACAGCTCTTCGCATCCCTGATGGATTTCATATTCGAGCGCAGAACGCCAGGCCGCAGTGACAGCTCAATACAGACACACGGACGCAAACTCACACGCGCACAGCAGCAGAGCAGGCCCAGGCGAGCCAGGAACAGGACGGTGGTTGTATGCAAAGCAGGCTTTGCCAGATTATCTCGGGCTGAATTCGAAATTGAAATCCATGTACTAACGGCCCACATAAGGCCGCCTTTCATAAGTACATAGAGAGGGTCGACTGCGAACATGGAGTCGGAAGCGCAGAGGCGGAACTTTAATTGGCAGAAGGAGCCGCTCCCGATCGGGCGCCGCATGAGCCGTGGGAGCCCGGCTCTGCGCCAAGTTGGAGCGGATTAAAAGTGTGACAACAAGCAGTTTAAATTAAAAGCGGGCGAGGGCGGCTGGAGCAGACGCCCGTCTCGTGGAGGGCGGGCCTAACGACTTTTTAATAAAAAGGCACAGGGCCGGACTCCGAGAAGCGGCAGCTGTGAAGTCGCGTCGGTGAAGACATCACTCTCGAATCTAGTTGGTCTGGTTGGCTGGTCTATCGGAGGTCCGCGATCAAGATGACCGAGATTGGGACACTTAAGCAGAGCCTCGTTAGGTGCGGGCCGAGGAACGCCTTGTAACACTTCTTCGATTCGAGTTTAGGCGGTGCCTCCCGGGATGGATCGGCGGTAATTGTCTTCTGTGGAAACGTGGACGGCGTCGACAGTAGAAAGTTTCCCACGGGTCACAACAAGTGCTGTCGATCTGCCGTGTGCCGAAGGTCGATCCAGAGGCCCCCTTCTAGGCTTTCCTTCAGTTATCTTCCTTCTCAGAACTGTATGAAAATATATTCGATGCTTTAAACTTCACACAGAAGACATAGAACCACCTCATCTGGAGCTGTGGCGTTGGCTTGGAAGTTACCGCACTGCCTCCAACCAAAGAAATTCTGAATTCAATCGGGAGGTTTCGTCACTCGTCTGCCCACAGCAAGGAGTCGACGAAATCTGCAATTTCAATTTCACTTATGGCAGACCTCGCCCCGACTTCGTCCCGCATGTATCCCTAATCGTGGCTCCCGCACGCAAGCCCTCGATTAGAAACAACAGCAGAACGACCTGATGTATTGCTGAGTTCCTCAGTCAAATGGTCTTCAGCCCCACTCCTCGACGACCAAAGGTTCGTCTAAGCGAGTGCAGTTTGTATGCACCTTGGCGGGGACGGCTATTGTCGGCACGTCTCCGCGAGTCTCCTCCTTCTCGAGAGATTCGTCACCAGAACCACCAGAACAGCAAGGGACAGGAAGCGTGTTCGTCAGGATTCGCGTGCATGGGAACCCGCGCTTTATGGCTTCTCTCAGAAATTTATCGTGGCCTTCCTTCTCCTTTCGGTTGAACCTTGGTGGAGTTGAGACCTCCCTCCCCTACCAGATCCATTGGAACTCGATCAAAGCAGGCCCGATTCAAGTCTCGAAGTCGTCGCTCGCACACAACAACGGTGAACGTCCGCGGCGGCCACAACAGCACAGTTGGGGTGGGGATGGAAATATATTCATAGTCATGGCGCACACGGGACATGGGAGTAGTTCCTCGACTGGCCGTGAGCTCCGAGAAGCCACGCCGTCGACAGCGAAGGCAAAGACGAAAACGAACATTAATCAACATTTTTTCACGCTTCTGTAATGTTTTCACTTATTTAGATCGAGATTCGTCTTGCTTATGTTTTGAATTTGTTTGTTGACATTCCTATGACGACATTCGCCAGCGAGGGCCGAGGGGAAGCCATTAACAACATAAAATATGATCCGACTGTCAGGAGGCCGAGCGGCGCACGGGGATCGGGACGACTGGCGATGGCCCGAATGGGGGAGTGGACCTGGAACGACTCACGGTCCAAGAGGTGCCCCAGGGAGACCTGTGACCAACCCTTCAACGGCTCCTGATTGAGGGACAGACGTCCGTCAAGCAGCCGCCGCACTCAGCCCTCTCCGCTCTCAGCCACCCTTCTCGAGCCTTCCACTAATTAAAACTAGTCCTTGTGGAGGCAAAAAATTCATTACCTCGCCACAGCCATAGCCACATAAATGTCAAGAAAAACCCGATTAAATGATTGAAGACATTTGGGACGGGTCTGGGCCGGCAGCTTCCCACAGACAACCGTCTGCCAGGCCCCGTCAGCTCCTCGAGTGGCAATGAATCAACTGCCATAATTGAATGGATCTCTGCTTATGAGGAAATTTATTGGGCTCTCAACACCCAGCAACCCTTTCCTGCTGTGCCTTTGTGGCGACGAAGCCCGCTCCCCTCCGAGCACCATGCTTCGACGGGAAGATGCTACGAATAGTGCCTGGTCTTCCGTTTCGAAGGCCTCTGTCTGATGACAGGCTTTGGACCTAGGAGCCCTTAGTGGAGGTGGAGGCGACTCCCCCTCTGCTCCCATTGCGGTTGGTATCCGTGGTGGGAAGGACTCGATTAGCCACCGCACAAATTGAAGGGATTAGATCGGCATGAAGGCAGCCCGGGGCCACCGGGTCAGCAACTTCGGGCGAAAGCACTTAAAGGAGCTTCCAGGTGGACTGGGATAAGTTTGCAAGAAGGTCATGGGGCTCTGAGGCTTCAGAAGCTGCTCCGTCTCCACAGCGCCATATCGCCAGAGTTGGCCGCCATCTGCCGCCCGACGCGCATCTCATTCGAATGATACGCCAGTCGATGGAACACCTTCCCATCGAGGTCGCATCTTCTGCTTCAACCGAGTCGAGACGACGACGCCTCTTTAAAACCCTCCGATCGCTCGCACCCCGCCCCGGCGCGACTGGGGCGAGGGACGCTGTTCGATTTAATTCCAAATCCGATTTGAGGCGTTCTGTCAGACAGAGACACAAAGACGGACGGAGGGAGACTCAGACGGATAGACACGCGGACAGACAGATAGACGGCGGATGGGCTGAAAGACAATTGCACATCTCGGAGCCAGATACACTTGGCGCACAATATTTCCATGAGAAATTGACTTTTTTCCAGGGCGGATGATTAATGATGGATTCGCTCATGCTGCTGTGTTGTATCGCCGTATCTCTCGTCCTCCCCGCCTCCCGCCTCGCTCCCGACCCCTTCGCCGTCGCCGTCCCTGTTGCTGGCTGTGTGTTTTTCTCGTTTCACAATAGAAGAGTCCTTGATGAAATTTCAACTGCAGCAGCGGATGTGCCATTGTTGTGCGTGTTGTTGGTGCTGCTCTCGTTGATGTTTTGCCATCGACTGCCGTTGCCTCTGCTTCTGACGCTCCCCGGTAGCGTCATCCAGCAGCCAGCGCATCAGTTGCAACATACATCGCATCGTCGTTGCTGCCCTCGGATGATGTATCTGGGGATTTGCCACGCCGCAGTGGCAGGGCGAGGTTGCAGTTTGTCTTCGATTTGGTTGCTCGGTTTTTATTAAATTGTGATCAATTGTTCTTCGGAGAGATTTGCATTTCCCCCCTCCCTCCGGCCCCGTGAAGACCTGGCCCATCTCCCAGTCCGGCTCAGCCTCGGCGTCTGGAGTCGAAGGGACACGGCCCGGGTTGGGCAGGGTCCCTGAAGCCACAAAATTAGACATAATTCAAGCCGCAGTTATGCTCAGTTTGCAACAATTCGCCCAGCCCCGCCCCTCGCCGCATCCACATCCCCATCCGGTTTCTCCCTCGACTCCCGCCGCTCGGCCCAAATCAAAAGATAAATGGAGGTCGTTTCTCACTCGACACAAGGTGCGGTGACTGCTTTGACACCGTCCAGCAACAACAACTAAAACAACGACGACGACAACCCAAAGTCCTTCGACCGCTGTCCACACATTCACTTGACCCGTCTCCCACACCAGATCGGACGGACAGCGTTGTTTTTGCCACCGAGCAGTTAGTGGAAAGTTGTTAACAGAACACTGGGCCCTCCGTCCCTTCAGCCGGGCTGGGTTGGAGTGGTTGGAGTTGTTGTTGTAGCCGGCATCTGCATGTGTGGGCACGGTCGCTGGGGCCGTCGCAGGCCACTCGAGGCTGCTTTGCATCCAGGGACCTCTTTCTGGCCGGGGGCGGGAAGTCACAAGTTTTTCGCATTTACTGCAGAATTTACACTCGTTTTAGCTCGGACAGCGAAATAATTCGAGCTACTTAACGGCCCCGGCAGGGCGTCATCGGTTGGCTGGAGCACTCCAGGGAGCCGGATCTCTCTATCATGCGCTTCTTCCAACTCCGCTCCGACCCGAGCCAGATGAAGTCCCAATGAAATGGAGGGGGCGAGGCAGATGGGATGGGAGCGGTGTCCCGCCGGGTCTGCGCACGGGTGGCTTTAAGTGTGACAAGTAAATCATGCGAGTTAATGTGTTGTTAAGGACCGCTTACACGTGTTTGCGTTGCCAGGATGCGTCCCGGATGGCACTGCAATAAATTCGTTTTATTGTCCAGAAGCCGCCCGCCCGCCGTCGGCGCTCAGGTGCACCCCGATCTGGATCTGGCCTGTGGATCCAAATGAGTTTTCGATCACGGGCTGCACGGGTCGTTTTCCAGTCCGTCGATTGAGGGAGCCCCTCCTAAATCACAGCGGTTTCCGTCAAAAGGCCTCGGTGCAGGTCTTCGTGAACTCCTTCTGTGCCTCGACTCGCCACAGGACACTCCGACAGGAACCGCCCAGGATGCTGCTGCTCCATTGTCAGTGTTGTCGTCCTTGTCGTTGTTGTTGTTGTTGTTGTTATTGTTGGGGCTGTCGTCGCCCTGGCTGCACATTTCAAAGTTGAGATAAGTTTCACTTCGGTTTTTCCGGCGCTTCCTCCGTGCTGATGACAAACCAAATTCATTTCGCCATTTTCCCAAAGCGCTGCCCCCGATTCACATCTGACCACCGTCCTGGCGTCTGGCCCCAGCCCAGCCCTGGATGCGGGTTAGAAAATTATCTTTCTGTGTGCTTCGCCGAGGAGGAAATCATATTTTCTGCTCCTCTGCATTTGTGTTCCTGCTGCTCCGGCTCTGGCTGCTGCCTCCCCTGCCTCGGCGTAAACAACATTGGCGATGAAACTTTTGTACTTTGTGTGCGGAATTTATGTGATCACCACCCGGCCTGCCCCTGCTTGAGAGGGCGGCCGCCGTCGCCCGATGCATCCAGGTGCCGTTCATTGCATCCGCTCCATTGATGAAGGAGCCCGAATCGCAAATTCAATCTGTGTCCATGTCTGTCTGGCAGGTGTCGATGCCATGCCGTTGCCACCCAGCTGGGCCGGCGTCTGCTGCGCAGTGAGGTGCGAATTCTCCGGATTTACTTCACTTCGCACCCCGCCCGCAGAGACCTGATTCGAGGACCGACGTTTCCGCCAGTTGTGAATCCGTGTGTGCGAATGCGGGCTCCTTGGGTTGTGGAGGGTCGGGGAATTCAAGACTCTTCGGCTGGGGGCGTGGAGCGCGAAAACTTGGTCCACCGGAGTCGGGCGACGGAGTCTTACCTGGGCGCCCAGGGGTGGGCAGGGATTCCGCGTGACGCGTTGTCATCAGCGCATCCACCAACGAGTGACAGTCGCCGCCGCCGAGACAACGCGAGTCGGGCGTCTTTGATTGATTGATCAGAATTTCGTTAATTACTTGCGCGAGCGCGAGGGCGCCGGGCGGGCGACAGACGTGCGGACGGAGATGACACTTACAGATCCGCGCTCGTCTCAGCACCTCAGATGAGGCGCGACGAGGCCGGGGCGGAAGCAGAATTCGGTCCGAGGCAATTCGGGAACTGGGACCCCGTTCCGCCGACTGGCTTTCTGATGGATACGCCTCATCAGCTCGTTCCCCCGGCGTCGAAACACCGCCCCCTCCCCCTTGAATGCAACATTTCCCTGCACAGCCTCCAGCGGGGTGCCGGACGCCCGCGCTGGAGCCGAGTTTCCAAATCGCATCTATTCAAGTGTCGGGAATGCAATTTTCAATTGCAGCTGAATTCGTTCCAGAAAACGGTCTGCCCCGCCGCCTGCGCACCGCGTACACCAACACCCAGCTGCTGGAGCTCGAGAAGGAGTTCCACTTCAACAAGTATCTGTGTCGGCCGCGCCGGATCGAGATCGCGGCCAGTTTGGACCTGACCGAGCGGCAGGTGAGTGGACTGATGCTGGATGCGAGGATGCGCGACGAGGGGCCGCGGGAGCCAGGGGAGACGCAGTTTCTCTGACGAATGCCCCAGTTGTCTCCCTTCTCCTCGCCGCTCGCCTTGCTCGAAATTATTTCCACTGATTCTAATGCAGAACTCTCTCTCTTTCTTCTTCCTGCGCGAATACGTGGCTCCAGGTCAAGGTTTGGTTCCAGAACCGCCGGATGAAGCACAAGCGCCAAACGCTCTCCAAGACCGACGACGAAGACAACAAAGACAGTCTAAAAGGTGATGATGATCAGTCAGATAGTAGTAAGTGCCAAACAACAACAACAACAACAATAGTACCATACTCAATCTCGAGGTCCGGGTAGATCCACACGGGCCCACTGTAAGTCGGTCCGTCCGTCCAGGTCACGCCCCCTTGGTCCCTGCTCCTGGGTCTTGGTCGGTCCGAACCATTGAACTAGAAAACTGCTCCCGGAAGATTCTCAAAACGCAGTCCGTCCGAGGACGCAGCGAAGGACTCACTTCGACTGTGTTAGATTGAAGGTCCAATCATGTTGCATTTGGCGACGCTGTCCGTGTTCGGGACTTCTCCTGACATTGTTCTGGGGATCCCGTCCACGGGCTTCCATATGGAGCCATCTCCATAACTTGCAATTCAATCGCATTCCGCTTGTTCCCGTGCTCCACGGTGACGCGGCGGCGTATCAATCATTGTCAGTGGGACGGCGTTTGCGAAGTCGCGCAGTTGTGGCCGCGGATCCCCGCACCCAGGGACGAGCTCTCCATCTCCACCCGCCCTGCTCTCACGATTCTAACTCGCTTCTCTCCCCGCCGCGTGTCCTCAACAGACTCCAACTCGAAGAAATCGTGTCAAGGCTGTGAGCTGCCGTCCGACGACATCCCCGACTCGACGTCCAACTCGCGCGGACACAACAACAACACCCCGAGTGCCACCAACAACAATAACAACAACAACAATAACCAGAGCACCGGCAGCCGTAAGAACCGTCCCCACGAGCGCCTCGCGACCGCACTAACACCACCCTCCCCTCCGCTCCTCTCCGCAGTGACGCCGAACTCGACGCTGGAGCTGGGCATCAGCTCCAACATGCTGGGCAGCAACGCGGTCTCCGCCTCGAACGTGGTCAGCGCCGACTCCAGCGTCGCCTCGAGCATCAGCCTCGACGAGGACCTGGACGAGAGCCCCGTCAAGGTGAAGAAAAAAGACGACAACCAGGTGAGCGCGACCGGCCTCCTTGCAGACCAACTCCAAATCCTCTCTCTCGCCTCGACTCGACCCGACTCACACTCGTTCTCGCCCGCAGGTCATAAAGAAGGAAGTCGCCGTCGTCTCCACGTCCACGAAGGCCTCCCCCTTCGGCTACGACGCCCCGTCGACGGTCGCAGCGGGCTACCGACGCGACTCGGAATCCTCGCACCACAGCCAGGCGACGGCGAGCAGCGGCGGCGGCAAGAAGCGCTACCAGCTCCAGACGCCGAACGCCGGCGGCAACTCCGCCCCGGGCAGCATGTCGGACGCGGCCTACTTCGCGAGCTACTACCAGAAGCAGCAACAGCCGCCGCCGCAGATGACGCCCCAGATGCACCCCCAGCCACTGCAGCAGCAGCCGCAGCACCTCGCACAGTCGCAGTCGCAGTCGCAAGACTACTACGGCAAGTACGACATCGAATTCGCCGCGTCGTCGCCGCAGCACGCGCAGCAATTGCCACTCAAGCTGCAGCAGCTGCAGAACCACATGCAGATGCAGAACGGCGGCGGCGCGGAGTATCTGAGTCCGAAGCCGGACTTCCTCGCCACGCCGCAGGGCTCGCCGCACCAGCTAAAGCACGGCGAGCTGCACGCCATGAAAGTCCACCACGAGTTCCAGGCCAAACCGCCGAACGCATTCCACCACCCGCAGCAGGGACACCAACCGCAGGCGTTCTACAACCACGGCGCCGAACCACCCGGCCCGACGTCGACCGGCAGCACGGGCCAATTCCAGACGCAAACCTTCCACGCAGCCCACGGTGCGAGTGGCGCCACCTACATGGCCCACCACACTCACCACGGCGGCTCGGAGTTCGAGGCGCCCCCTGTGAACGCGCTGGGCAACTACTACGAATCGAAGACACCAACCGGCGCCTACTACGAGCACATGAACTTCCACCAACAGCAACAACCACACCAGCACGGTGGTGAGTTCCAGCACCAGCCGCAGCCCCACCAGCAGCACCAGCCCCACCACGCGCAGCAGCACTTGCACCACGTGGCTGCCGCGGCTGCTGCAGGCGCGGAGGCGTACATGCCACCGACCGCCAGCGCCCTCGGGGTGCAGATGGATAACTGCGACGGCTACCAGGCCTTCCCCGGCTACTACGAGGGCCCGCCGCAGCAGCAGTCGGCCGGGCCGCCGCCCCCGCCGCCTCACTCGCTCGCACACCACGCCCACCACGGCCACAGCCACGTTCAGCCGCCGCACATGCACGGCCACGCGGGTCCCCCGCCGCCGCACCTCCACGTCGCCAGCAACGGCAGCGGCAACGGCGCCTACGTGGCCAACGGCTCCCCCGCCGTCGCCCAGGCGTTCCCCATAGCGTCGGGCGCGGGGTCGGGCGTGGCCGGGGCGCATCTGACGGGCCTGGAGAACTCCAACAGCTCCTCGGACTTTAACTTCCTGAGCAACCTGGCGAACGACTTCGCGCCCGAATACTACCAGCTGAGTTAGTTCCTGTAAAGGAACCGCGGGGCGTGGCAGGGGTGCTGAGAGGACGGAGAGTGATCTCGAGATAACACACACACTCTCTCCGCTCCTTTCCCTCGTCTTCCTCACATGTCGGACATGGCGAGCCGGAGTTAACTGGGCTCGTGGGTCTCGAGTCCCCAGAAAGGAAGATTGGAGCATTGCCCGCTAAGCATCGAACGATATCATAGAGTAGTAGAGTGGCTGAAAGCTTCATCGGAACGCGTCCTGTAAATAGATCGCGTCGGGCCGTGAGGAGCAGGTCTGGTCTGCAGGTCACCGCTGCGAGCAACTGTAAATAGCTAGCTAAGTACTTCAGAGAGTTATCCCGAGTATTGAATCCGTTCCGGTTCAAGTGCAATTTTCAATCTGAATCAAACCTACACGTACATGTTAACGCAACCTTAACTTTAACTTTAAACTTAACCTTAGCCTACACCTAACCATAAGCATGAATTGCAGCTGAACGACGAAAACACGCGTCGTATTTTGCCGGGTCCAAGGTACTGGAGTTCTGCGGACCCCTAGATTAACCAAGCAACCAACTCATTTATTTCTTATTTCTTTGTAAAATAAATGCGAGTATTACAATTAAACAACGCATGTGTCTGCCTTATTTCGGACTTAGTAGGACCTCGTGGGCGTCTGTCCTGCCCTTGGCCCGCTGCCGTCTTACGCAACGGCTGACGACACGCAATCACACTTGGCTCAATCGTCCCGGCAGCGGCGGACACGAATTGTATTTGTCCGGCTCCGAAACAAATACCGTCGTCCGTCCGTCCGCCCTCTCCCAAAATCGAAATTTGACTGACAGCCCGAAGATCGATGGGCCTAATGTCAACCGAGGGCGGCGCATCCACGTCCGTGTTTCGCCGTTGTTTGGCAGCGGTCCGAGGCAGTTTGTGCGCGCGTCGTCGGCAGCGGTGCGAGGAGGACGCGTTGATGGGTTCAAGCACAACTCAATCCCCGAGAGGTGCTGCATTAGTCGAGGTGAGCACGGATGCTCCGACACCCGACGGCGCGGCGTGAAAGCCGCAGCATCCTGTTGGGATTCTCGTCAACCGAGGTTTCCTCGGAAGACGAGCAGCCGCCGCAGACAATAGGCGGGCTCCTTTCTGCGGAAGTGCTGGAGATGCAACACCAGGTACAGCCCGTGAATGCAACGCTTGGCGTGTCTCGTCGTGAAATCGAAGAAGAGCTGCCGAGTTGGGTTGTGGAAGGGTTCCAGTTTCTGTCCGTGTTGGTGGGCCAGAGAGAGGCCAGGCAATGTTTCCCAATGGAACCAGCAGAGAAGCGCCCGCGCCACTCTTGCTGGACGCGTCTCCTGGGCGTTGGCCGCCAGCCCAAGCATCCTGTGCCCAGGACGTGGCGAATGTTTGAGTGTGAGTGTGTTGGTGCGCGCAAAGAGGCGAATGCTGTCGATGTCGACACTTCGGACGCAGAAGCGACCGCCCCAGCTCGACGCACTCTCGGACTTTTGACAGAAGCGTTGAAAATTTAAGATTGATCACCCGGCTGGGGTATCCGGAGTCCGGAGTCAAGCTGGGGATCGGGGAGGAGAGCAGGTAATGGAAAGAGGGTTTCATCAACGCGGTAGCTGCTTCCTTGGGCTGGCGGATCTCCCGAGGGATCTGAGCTCGAGAGCCCACGGACAGTACCGCGAAACGAGGACAACGGAAATTATTTAATTCAATTAAATGATGCTCGATTGGGTTTCAAAGCCTCTGGAAGACAACGAGCGGGACGAGACCTCCAGTGACCTTGGTCTCTTTTCAGTGCCGGGAAGATGCCGCTGTTGCTGTACAAGTTGTGGCAGTAGTCGCTTTTCTATGTCAGAGTATATGTTGATGGAGAAGCGTGTCCACCTTGTCCACATGAAATTGGTGGAGATAAGTCGACATAATAAGTCCGGTGGCATACGCGGAATGGAGCAGTCAACGCATGACAGCCACTCTCCGGCTGAGGTCGTCGTGGAATTCGTTTAATGGCCACAATTCGCGCTCGATAAAGACACCGAGCTACACAAAAGAATTCGATTTTGCAATAGCCACGGCAGAAACAGCAGCACCACAACAACAGAGCCCAAAGCGTCTTTCAAGGAGAGCCCGGAGGGCACTGCGAGCCGGCGACTTGAGAAATTGGAGCAGGCAACCAGTTACGCCGTCGCCTCGGTTCACGACTACCTTGAGCCACCTTGCAGAGCTCTGCGTGAGATGGGGCAGCGGCGCAGGGCGGGACGGACCACGAAACGAACGTGTCGGAGCGCCACGATCGCCGCTGACGGAAGTCATGGCGAACACCCGAAATGAAAACCAGACTTGCTGCTGAGCAAGCACATTTGGCCTATTGTAGTTTTTTTATTATTAATTCCTAAACTAATTCAAATCACAATTTTGTCCAATAGCCGAAACAGCGTTTGAGGTCTCCCAGCAGATCTGCGATTCAATGTTCCGTGCGAGCAGCGAAGGAGGGGGCAGAGAGGATGCAAGGATCAGCTGCCCCATGTCCTGGGAGACAGCGACCCGCCCGGTGCAGGGCGAGTGGGCAGCGGCGTCGACGGGGCTCTTCGGAGGGCCTCTTCCGGCACAGAGGACGCCAGGGCACTGAGGAAGGAGAACATCGATGTTAGTTGATATGTGAATGGTTAGTGGCGCAGCAACGGAAATCCCGAGGAAGAGTTCTTGCAGTCCAGCGAAGACGGCCTCAGCCTGGAGAACGGTTCCGATGTCCACGAGGGAAGTCCATATCATAACCCCACCAGACCCGTGTTTTGACCCACCTTGGATTCCTGTGCCGGGAACTATTAATCCATGTCGGGGCTCCCGGGAAGCAGCTCGCGACGCACCATGACCGTTGACGCTGGCACAGCCGATCTGGACCGAGCTCCTTGGACTCGACACAAAACACTGAACGACCTTTCAGGAGGCTGCGTCGCTTTTATACTCGCGGCCGCGCTAATGAAGACGACGGCGACGACGATCTGCTCAGCCGAGTTGTCGACCAGCTCTTTGCTGTTTGCTTGATCTCGCACTCGATCAGCCGCAGTCGTCGTTTTGGTTTTTGTTGTTGCCGTGTCTTCCACCACTCCAGCCTCTGCTGATGCGTTTCGCGACCGAGGGAACGGCGACCAGGGACCCCTTCCACTGCCCCCTACCATCGCGACTCGTCTCTGTCTCAACGAAAGGAAAATTTAATTCTCCTCGCACAGTTGGTCGACAACAAGACGAGCGGTGGTCGGACAGGCGGACGCGGCGATCAAAACAAATTCGGCAATGATTGGGTCCGGCGGAGCCAGAACTGGTTCCCAGGCCGTCGTCCAGGCCAGGTGTAACATTCTGGCAGCCGTCGTCTTGTAAGTGGCCTTGAACGAGTTTATTGGGCTTCGATCAGGGTTTTTTCCGCGTCTGGCCCTGGCGTCCCCATGCGACGACTGACCTAGGTGTCCAGGTCGGCTCCTTCTAGAGGAAATGACGGCGGCTCAGAAGATGAGAACTGTTCTGGCATGGCCGTGGACGTGGACAACCTGGCAGCAGGTGTTCCGAAACGAGGCCGGGGCAAACAAATGGCGAAAATGGGTCAGCTACGAAGTGATGCAGACGGAACGCATTGAGCTCGGTTCGATCTGGGGGGATCCGATTAGGGGCAGGATAACGAACAGGTTCTTCGGGACTGTTGGACTGTTGGGGGCAAAGCCTCAGCACTAGATCTAAATCGAGATGACTGACTTTTAGTGTGACCGGATGGTATATCCAGATTGAAGAGATCCGCGGTTAGATATGCATTCGGAACGGCGACTGTAACAGACCCGCGATAAACTCGGCCTCGCTGCACTCTTTTCAAATGCAAATGCGACTCGATGGTTCGCAGGAACGGCCGACCAGGCATCGGTCATTGCTCCTGCCGCAATGCACTCGACTGGGTCCCTCGCAGTTAGATTTCAATTCGAGAGCTTCTCGGATCGACAAGCGTCTGGACCTGGATCCGGTTTGAGCAAGCCAGACAGCTTCGGTCGACGGAACGACGGGGGTCAAAGGCAGGCCGGAGCAGGGAGCAAGGGCCGCGGACTAGAGGCATCAATTCAATGTCTATGAACTCTGGCGAGCAGCGACCCGTTCGTCCTTCCGAGGCAGAAACAAGCGCGAATCCTTTGAATGCGCGAATCTCGTATCGTATCGTATAGTCGCGTCGCGTCTCTTACAATGGGAACCAACCTGAGGCGCGAGGCTCCGGCAAAAGGCGAATGCCTTCGTATTGTTCCTGGCTGCACTTCGCTGCGCTAAGGACCCTTCAGTCGCCATTCAACGCTCCGCAGACAAAGGAATCCATAATCGGGCAGATAATGGGAAATGTCGGCGAGGTTTTCGTCTGCAAATAAACTGATAGGCGTAGCGATTTATAAAGACCTGATTTATTGCTCATATTAAGGTGAACCGAGACGCATCATTTAATTTGCGTTCTCGGTGATGCGTCCAGACAGACCGAACCGCTTTTGATCCGCCCTGCAGCCATCGCCGTCATGGGATTCTCTCTGGCAACATACATCAGCTCTTCATCAGGTCAGGAGCAATAGTGCGGGCATCGTACTTCTGATCCAACGTCAATCCAACTAATCGATAAAAACTCCAAGTCTTGGTGAACACGAAAGCAACACCATCTATTTGGCACAGCAGCTCAAAAGCAATTGCTCTTCATTTGAGGTTTGAATGACATTTTTGCATCATTCCGACTCATCGGGGAGGCAGCTGGATTAACCTAACCTATTATAAACCCTTATAATAACAAAACGGTTAATAAATAAGTTTTGAATTCGTTTAATTGCAATCACAATAAATAAATAATAACAATGGATTCATTCTGCTGACTCTTAATGGTGGTAGGCCACAGCGGGGGCAGAGTATGTGGGGTAGTGAGCGGCAGGAGCAGCATAGGCTAAGTGAGCAGATTTCACCACAGCTGGCGCAGAGTAGTGAGCCACAGGGGCGGCGTAGTGGGCAACGGCAGGGGCGGCGTAGGATTTCACCACAGCTGGCGCGGCGTAGTGGGCCACGGGGGCGGCGTAAGCCTTGACGACAGGAGCAACGGCGACGGCCTTGACGAGGGGCTCACGGTGGACGACGGCGTTGAAGCCGTTGTGTGGGTCAGCGGTGTACTGGACGGTGCGCTTGTAGCCATCGGCGTCGATCAACGAGTATTCGCCGCGGACGACGTCTCCATCGCGCTCCTCGACCTGGCTCTTGGAGTCCCCGGTAATTTTGTCATCGACGCCGTAGGAGAACTTGTACTGGGGATGTGGGTCGTACTCCTCGGACTTGACGACCACCTTCTGGGCGACGGCCAAGGGGGCGGCGTGGACGGCTACTGGGGCCGCTGCGTGGTACAGAGGGGCGACCGGCGCGTACCCAGCGCTGGCGACAGCGACGAAAGCGAGAGCGAAAATGAACTGCAAAGTGGTGAAATAATCCATTAACGACGAGGGTGAAGGGGGCTGGCTGGCTGCGACGGCCGAACTTACCTTGAATGCCATGTTGCGTGGATTTCGGTTCTTTGCTGAAGTGAACACAAGAAGTGAATGATAATTTTTTGATGTCTCGACAACTTTTATACGCAATAAATTGACCGCTGGTTCCTTCGTCGCATTCGGCTACTGCTGTAGCTTCGCTGATGTTTCCGCGAACAACAATTAGAGCACTTCAGATTTGTCTGGCTTAAGGTGTTGGCCTTCAAAGTTGTGAGGTAAAACGTCAACCTCGTGAAGGGAAATCCGCACGTGAGTGAATCAGTGTAGATATCCGTGTTAGGGGGCTCTTATCCTTCTATCCTTCTAGGTCAACAGACCCTATTAAAGTGAGGAAATAAAGAAAAAATGTCAGTACTTTCACTAAAAATATAAATCAAGTTAAATTTACTTTAATTATATTCGATATAGATGCGATAAAGAGATATAGTTACAGCCTTCAATGGTTGACCACCACTTTTGGACCTGTATCTCTTGTCCTATCTATATTTCTGAAAATCGATGTTACCATTTGAGCATCAATGAATTCATTTTAAGGGTTTCAATTATAACTGTTTGTATATCGAAGTTGGACCTCTAAGATCCTATATAATATTCATATTCATATTAATGTTCTAAGAAAAATATAAAATTTGTTAATGTAATGTTATATTTTAATATTCTAATGATTAAAATGACTTATGAATACATGTTTTATAAATAATGTTTTAGCTTGAACATTACGGATTCCACATTTAACTGCTCTACGCGGTCAAAGCGGGTTCGCAAAAAGGGTCAGTCTAATATCTGTGGACTTTAGACAAAACAACAATTGTAGAAAATAGAAGAAATAAGTTGTTTTGAGCGAATCCGTGACAAAAAAAGAGGACGAATGCATGGAACTATGGCAAAAAGATATTTTGTATTCTTTGCCTACACTGAAAACGTACTTTTTCCTGAAACTGACTTTTGTGATTCTAATATTTTTCCATCGGCTAGCCGCGTTCATTGTATACTCTCTACACAGATAAATCCCTATATCCAGTATTCCAGACAACTTGATTAAATATAGTAAATGTCGCTTCGCTGCCCCGGTTTGCTTCGAACCCCCATAATTTAAGCATTCTCTTATGTTTAAATGATCTCCTTCGCGAAGTAAGCGAATTCTTTACATTTTGTTGTAACTTTGTTGAAATGACAAAAATATCTCCTTGCGTTCTCAGCGCTGGGTATCTGTATATCTATGTAGTAATGGGAGATTTTACTATAGTTAGGAAAGTTTTCTCATCATTACTGTAGTTAAAGTTCACTATAGCGCCCTGTTTCGTTTTCTCATGACATCTCTAAGTTTATCGTGTGGATAAATTTACCACAAACTTCAAGTTTCGTTTAAAGTTTATAACACGAGTTATCGGCGTTATACCAATATGAAAAATAAACAACAGTTCTGTAAATGTTGTTGAATGAAAATACGAATTACAACTTTATTTGTGTCAATTTTCCCCTTTTATTTACCACTTTTTATTAACCACTTTTAATTAATTATTATTATTTTATTTTTCACAAAACGCAATTTTTCAAGTTCCAATAATTTTGAAATGTTTTAATTTAATTTAATTTTTAAACGCAACATGAGATAACTAAACTTATTTCACCGAAACGATAAATTTATCCGGTCGGTGGGTTAAGTGGGAAGAAGTAAAAAGGGAAGATGAGAAAACGGGCCTTAAAGTTATTAAATTGGTGTCGTGGTGTCGGGAATATCATGTCAAAATATCATGAGATCGGACAAACAGTTTGGTAGCCTATTTAGTACTCAGAGTTACTCAGTTGCACCTTAATTTATATTATAAATTTGACGTGTTCTTGAACGAATCAATTTATTTCACATATTTTAATGAGTTTGAACTTGGCAAAATAACTTTACTCGACATAAGTTGAGTATTTTAAATTTTTTTAGATTTCACAAAACATCTCATCTCAAGTTACGTTGAATTTTGTTTCAAAAATTAGTTTGACAAAAGATATTAGTTCATGATTTGAACTAATAATTTTTAACATATAAACAAAATGGTGTATCATTTTTTTTTCTTTAATTACAATTAGGGACATTTTATCACTATTTTCGCTCTCCTGAAAAAAACGAAAATTCGACTTAAGTTGTTTTGTGAAATATCCATAGGAATACAAACACATGTTTACACATCTACGTATTGGTTCAACCTTACCTTCCCTCTCGAAGAACAGTTGCATGTCGTTGGCCAACATAAAGTTCCAATGACGCATTAAAATCCGCAACAGAACCATTGTGGAAAAGAGTATAAATATTGTCGACATTTCTAGAAAGTTATCATTCACTTTTTGTGTTCACTTCAGCAAAGAACCGAAATCCACGCAACATGGCATTCAAGGTAAGTTCGGCCGTCTCAGCCAGCCAGCCCCCTTCACCCTCGTCGTTAATGGATTATTTCACCACTTTGCAGTTCATTTTCGCTCTCGCTTTCGTCGCTGTCGCCAGCGCTGGGTACGCGCCGGTCGCCCCTCTGTACCACGCAGCGGCCCCAGTAGCCGTCCACGCAGCCCCCTTGGCCGTCGCCCAGAAGGTGGTCGTCAAGTCCGAGGAGTACGACCCACATCCCCAGTACAAGTTCTCCTACGGCGTCGATGACAAAATTACCGGGGACTCCAAGAGCCAGGTCGAGGAGCGCGATGGAGACGTCGTCCGCGGCGAATACTCGTTGATCGACGCCGATGGCTACAAGCGCACCGTCCAGTACACCGCTGACCCACACAACGGCTTCAACGCCGTCGTCCACCGTGAGCCCCTCGTCAAGGCCGTCGCCGTTGCTCCTGTCGTCAAGGCTTACGCCGCCCCCGTGGCCCACTACGCCGCGCCAGCTGTGGTGAATAACCTTGCTCCCGTCGCCCACTATGCCGCGCCAGCTGTGGTGAAATCCTACGCCGCCCCTGCCGTTGCCCACTACGCCGCCCCTGTGGCTCACTACTCTGCGCCAGCTGTGGTGAAATCTGCTCACTTAGCCTATGCTGCTCCGGCCGCTCACTACGCCACATACTCGGCCCCCACTGTTACGTACCATCACTGATTCTAAATTTGTGACCTTCAATTCCTCATTATTTATTTTTGAATTAGAATATTTTAAATAAAACCGATAAAAATAATATTAAAAATATCAAGATTGAGTCTTCTTTAATATGTTTTACATATCTGTGGCAGCAAAAATATATATTTTCGGCCTGATTCTGGCCAATAGGTAACAAGCTACAATAGTAACAATATCGGTGTTTGCTCTCGATATTAATACTTTTGAAACTATTCGTATTCTGAGCCATAAAAAACGTAATAAAAACGATCAAAATTGTTGCCTCCATGAGAGGAGGTAATAAGCGGGTAACAACCATTTTATTCTTGATTTTTTGGATTTACATTATCTGAAATCACTTTAAATAACACAAATTCACTTCTTATGGCCATATTTTGTTGTTCTTGAAGACCAAACACACTTTAATGGTTTATTTCTTGATAATGGCTCTCGAACAAATTCTGCACGACTCGAACTGACTTCAATAAACATTTCAAAACAAAGTCGATGTCATTAATTTCTCTCAGTTGTTTGTCATATTTCTATAAATTCTCTCAAATTTCTTCAGTTCCTTGTCATTTGTTTCAAAATTCTCCCGAATTTAATTTATTTTTGACAATTTTTACTCAATATTTTGTATTCACCACGAGGTGAACTTTTCGTTGTTTCGATTTTGTCAGAATACGAAATCAAAATTTTGGATATAAAAAGAAACAAAACGAAACAACAGTTCGGTAATAAATTTTCTTATTACCTATTGTTACCTATTCGCCAGAATCAGGCCGTTTATATCAATATATGTATGCGGAACTTGAGTTGTACTGAAATTATTATTGTTGGCTTTAATACGCATCTTTTCATCTGACCTGAATTCAAATTGTTAAATTTTATCTCAATAGCTTACATTTTTTAAATTAACTGAGCATTTGATGAAACAGCATAGGTCAATTTCAATATTTAATACTAAATTTATTTATATTAGATTTTTGATTCATATTAGAGGCCTCGATTACCCAAGCTTTCTGTTACCCGGGTGTGCCCGGTTACTCGAACTACACGGGCATTCGAATATTTCGAGTATTTGAGAGTTGCTACATACTCTATTCGTCAACACATCGCAGCAATAGTACATAAAACATTTTTCGATAACGCTCTAATACTCGAAATGCTAAAAATACTGAAAGTCCGGGTAGCCCGGGTAGTTGGAGTACCCGGGTATTGTACGGGACCCGGACGTCCGGGTGCCCGGGTGCCGGGTGATATAATTTTAAAAAAGTTGTTTGACGAATGAATGTGAGTCAACTACGGACTACTAATTTTCAGCGCAATTACGTGAATTGAAACATTTCTTAAAATATCATATATTTGTCTTTTTTACGAATCATTCACAAGATGAAAACATAATTCTACAAACGATGAATTCGAACCAATTCGGTATATTTGGAATAGATGGACTGAACGTCTTTAGATGTTTTTCAGTAGAATTTGTAACAATGGAAAAGAAGGGTAGGCAGATCAGTAGATTATGGTTTAAACAAAACAAAAATACCTTCATTCATTGCTTATTATTGCGTATTGCTCAAAACCCAATTTGAACCACTTTATGTCAGTATATAATTATATAATTTCATTCTATACAGTAGTTTAGCATGTAATCTATGTTATTTTATTTTCAGAATGTACTGAAATTATAATAATAAAGCGAATAAAAGCGAATGCATAATTTTATAAAATCCAAAATATAAGTGTCTATTTTTGTATATCCAAAATGTAAAGAGTTGAACTAAAACAAGTGAAATAGTGAACTAAAATGGTATAGACATTCAGTGTAAATCAGAGAATATGAAAAAAAAAAACGATTCTGAAAGTTTTTTTTGTGTTTTTTCAGTTATTATATGGGCCACGTCACAATTCGTCAATGTGATTAATGAATTTCATCGGTGTTATTCATTGATGAGAATAATCCAGAGAAAAATAAAAAGAACAAATCTGTTATATTTAAAGTACTCATGTACTTAACTTACTTACTAAATTACTGTAAAAAATTCTATTTAAAAAATAAGATTAATATAAAAAACCATTTTATTTGTATTTCTTTTGCGAATTGTTAATAGGAACATGAAATGGTCAAAATCGACCCAAAATACTCAATGCTGACGTTTTTTTAACAGTAAATACATAGACTATTATTGAATATTAGCAAAAAAACATACTTCAACCGAATAAAAATTTAAAAATTGAATTGATTGAAAGAATGTAAACAAAAATTTAACATGGATCAACATGTCAAAAAGGATGTCTCGTTTGCGTGTTAAACATGTGATAGTAAAACATTTTTGGTTTTATAAATACCTATAAACATGTTCATACATATGTACATGCCGTTGACTCAGACGCATGTAACCTTCCCACCTCAAGAGAAGTTAAAAGCTGCATGACGTTGATCAATATAAAGTTTCAATGACGAATTCAAATCCGCAACAGAACCATTGTGGAAAGGAGTATAAATATTGTCGACATTTCCAGAAAGTTATCATTCACTTTTTGTGTTCACTTCAGCAAAGAACCGAAATCCACGCAACATGGCATTCAAGGTAAGTTCGGCCTTCGCAGCCAGCCAGCCCCCTTCACCCTCGTCGTTAATGGATTATTTCACCACTTTGCAGTTCATTTTCGCTCTCGCTTTCGTCGCTGTCGCCAGCGCTGGGTACGCGCCGGTCGCCCCTCTGTACCACGCAGCGGCCCCAGTAGCCGTCCACGCAGCCCCCTTGGCCGTCGCCCAGAAGGTGGTCGTCAAGTCCGAGGAGTACGACCCACATCCCCAGTACAAGTTCTCCTACGGCGTCGATGACAAAATTACCGGGGACTCCAAGAGCCAGGTCGAGGAGCGCGATGGAGACGTCGTCCGCGGCGAATACTCGTTGATCGACGCCGATGGCTACAAGCGCACCGTCCAGTACACCGCTGACCCACACAACGGCTTCAACGCCGTCGTCCACCGTGAGCCCCTCGTCAAGGCCGTCGCCGTTGCTCCTGTCGTCAAGGCTTACGCCGCCCCCGTCGCCCACTATGCCGCGCCAGCTGTGGTGAAATCCTACGCCGCCCCTGCCGTTGCCCACTACGCCGCCCCTGTGGCTCACTACTCTGCGCCAGCTGTGGTGAAATCTGCTCACTTAGCCTATGCTGCTCCGGCCGCTCACTACGCGACATACTCGGCTCCCGCTGTTACGTACCATCACTGATTCCAAATTTGTGATATTGAACTCTACATTATTTATTTGTGAATTAGAATATTTAAAATAAAACCGATCACGAAAATATTAAAAATAATAAGATTCCATTTTCTTTAATATATTTTTTATATATTTGTGACAGGATATGTGGAACCTTACTTATATTAAAATTTGTTTTGTTAGTTTTAAAGTCACATCTTTTTATGTTTGCTGAATTCGAATTGGTATTTTTTATCTTAATGTCTTACATTTGTGGTTACTTAATATTTGAAATATTTGAAATACTTGAAACAGCTTAAGTTGAAATGGTTTCGGAAAAAGCTTATATCAACTTAAAAAATAAAAGCGATATCTTCGGCCTGGCCGAAGCTTATATGCCCTACAACCAAAACGTATTGATCACGTTGAAACAGAATTAGGTATCTGAAGGTTATATGGGTGGTTGGTAACACTGTGTTGTTTGCTAGGAGCGCTATGTACATACTTGTCGTAGGTGTGTCTCTCCGGCGATATCTATTTGAGGAGTATGAACTTATATTGACTGATTATAAAAAAATGTCATTCCTATTTGTGATAATTCCTATTTGTGAACTCACATTGGCATTAACTAATCATAAAAAAATTTAATTCCTCTACGTGATGAACCACATCCAGAAACATTTATTATTACTATTATTTATTAAATAATATTAATAACGTATGAAAATTTTGCATTATGTGATATGTATGTATATATACTTAACCCTTATTGAGCTAACCCATAATGTTGGCGGTGTGTCCATGCTAAGATGGAACGATCAGTTGAATGAGCTATACACCAATACTGCCATAGTCAAGATCATCAAAAACTTTGTGGTTGCTCTGGATAGGTCAGATGGAAACCTTCTTGAATGCCTCTCATCGGTGATCGACTTCGTCCACGCCTCTGAAATGTAAAACAGGCCTCGTAAAGCTAATTTGTTTGATATTCGAAGAGGCCAAAAGTAGCACGCATGATGTGCTGATATGTTTCTTCTGTTTCCCCAAAATAATACCTCTACAATTTTTAGATTGTATGCGAAAATGTCGACCTGTTGATCGCCTCGCTCAGCATATTTTCTACTAAACTCAGACACCGTGACTTCTTCTGCAGGTTGACATTAACTGCTCTCTTGTCAGTCATAGTCAAAGGTGTCTTCTATGTGTTGTCGAATGCGGTTTTGAAGTCGACAAATTTGCGGTGGATATCGATCTTGGGTCATTCCAGTATTTTGCATATTGGGTATACTTTCCAGTTTTGAGGCCATGTGTATATTGTTCAATAAATCATGATTTGGTTTCAGCCCAACGCCTAACATCCACGTTTGTTTACTAGGATTGGGCACAAATTTCATAGTGACAGAAAAACTCCGCTTAATCGACTGAGGTGGTGTAGAAATACGAGAATTCATTAAACTTTTAAATTAAACATAAAACTAAAAAAACTATTACTTGTTTATTGAATCAGCTCCAAAAATCGAATGAATATTTTTGAAGTAAAACTATGAATCAATTAATTAATGAACCAATAAGTATTATTGAGTCAAACTTCTGAAACTTGGAATATTATTCTGAACTTTTACCCATTCCTGACAAGACGAGTAGAAACGAACAGAAAATGGTAAAAAATGTGAGGAACTGTAACTCATTCAGATTATTATTATGAGATATACTATGTATAAGAACTCAGAATAATATATTTTAAAGCCCATTGCTAATGCGATATGCCAAAACCAAAAAAATAATAATACTAATACGTATAGCAACAAAAACCACAAAACAAATTTACAACATTAAACTAATTCATGCAGCATTATAAACAGGTTCAGAATACAAAAGCAATAATTTAAATTACACTTGTTATCTCACAAGCCACCTGATCGAACTCATTGAAACATATTCGATTGATTTACTAAATTCGTTACGTAACTAAAGGAATCCTTTCATTTTCACATTCCTCAAGTGAATGAGCCAAAATTGTATTATCACCCAAGAAGAAGGCCAACACCTTAAGCCGGACGAATCTGAAGTGCTCTAATTGTTGTTCGGGGAAACAGCAGCAGAGCTACAGCAAGCGCCGTGTGCGACGAAGGAACCAGCAGTAAATTTATTGCGTATAAAAGTTGTCGAGAAATCAAAAAATTATCATTCACTTCTTGTGTTCACTTCAGCAAAGAACCGAAATCCACGCAACATGGCATTCAAGGTAAGTTCGGCCTTCGCAGCCAGCCAGCCCCCTTCACCCTCGTCGTTAATGGATTATTTCACCACTTTGCAGTTCATTTTCGCTCTCGCTTTCGTCGCTGTCGCCAGCGCTGGGTACGCGCCGGTCGCCCCTCTGTACCACGCAGCGGCCCCAGTAGCCGTCCACGCCGCCCCCTTGGCCGTCGCCCAGAAGGTGGTCGTCAAGTCCGAGGAGTACGACCCACATCCCCAGTACAAGTTCTCCTACGGCGTCGATGACAAAATTACCGGGGACTCCAAGAGCCAGGTCGAGGAGCGCGATGGAGACGTCGTCCGCGGCGAATACTCGTTGATCGACGCCGATGGCTACAAGCGCACCGTCCAGTACACCGCTGACCCACACAACGGCTTCAACGCCGTCGTCCACCGCGAGCCCCTCGTCAAGGCCGTCGCCGTTGCTCCTGTCGTCAAGGCTTACGCCGCCCCCGTGGCCCACTACGCCGCGCCAGCTGTGGTGAAATCCTACGCCGCCCCTGCCGTTGCCCACTACGCCGCCCCTGTGGCTCACTACTCTGCGCCAGCTGTGGTGAAATCTGCTCACTTAGCCTATGCTGCTCCGGCCGCTCACTACGCGACATACTCGGCTCCCGCTGTTACGTACCATCACTGATTCCAAATTTGTGATATTCAACTCTACATTATTTATTTGTGAATTAGAATATTTAAAATAAAACCGATCACGAAAATATTAAAAATAATAAGATTGAATTTTCTTTAATATATTTTACATATGGCAGCAAGAAAATGTAGCTTAAATCAATATATGTGGAACTTGAGTTGCATTGAAATTATTATTGTTGGTTTCAAGACGCACATCATCGTGTTTCACCTCAATTCGAATTGGAAAATTTTGTCTTAATAGCTTATATTTTTAGGATTAACTTAGCATTTGATGAAACAGCTAAAATCGAAATGGCTACTGAAAAAGATTCAATAATAAATTAATATTTTTCAAAATTGTCGAACTTGATAAAGACCATTAATTTAACAAAAGTTAAATCAAAACTCATGTTTTCATTTTAAGCATACTCGACTTAGGTGCTTTTATAATTTCAGACCTTCAGCCCGAAATATATTTTTACAAACATAGTTCTACTCTAATTAGTATTGAGCTAGATATACCTACATACATATTTGTATGTCTAAGACTAACACCATCAACGCATCAAAGGAGCAGTAAGCCATTAACGAAAGGTCTGCACCATTTTGAAGCAGAATTCAAAAAATCGATTTGCATTTACGAGACCACATTCCTTTCCTAAATCATTAGATTATTAGATTTTTGTTTAAACTTTATTATAGTAGAATTATATTATAGTGAACTTTTAACTCAAAAACCGATAAACAGCAAGTGGAAGTCATGGGTTATTTATGTCAAAATATAATTATATAATTTCATTCTACAATGTATTTTTATCATGTTTTGGGAACAATTTTACTTTACCACACCCACGTCAAAAAAAAAATGTTTTTTCCAAAAAGGGCCAAAATAACGAAAAATTACAACAACAAAATATAGCGGCGGACTCATTTGGTTTGGCCATAAAGTGAGGTCAAAGTTCAAATTAATGGTTTTTTCAAATAGCCACCAAATCCACATATGTTAACCGATCGGTTAATACGATATATCAAATTAAAGGTAATTAAAAATACTACAAAACTTTTTTAAAAAAAGATTTATTAGTAAAAAAATAATATCAAAAAACAAAATTTTTTTTTACATAATAAACCATATGTTTTATATATATTTTCTGAAAGCTGATTCAATTAACTTCAAAACGGTAGTACATTATATATACTTTACTCTTAGTTTACATACCAATTTATCATTTATATTAAAATACTTGTTTTTTTTTTTGAATATATTTTTGCATTCAAGTTACCTCTATGCGTGGCGGCCTTCGGCCGCGCTTAGGGGTTTTAACCCTCAAGTATGTCCAACACCGGCTACGCGGTCCAATAGTACTTCCGGGATCCAAGATCCTTCTGCGTGTGGCGGCCTTCGGCCGCGCTTAGGGCTTTTAACCCTCAAGTATGTCCAACACCGGCTACGCGGTCCAATAGTACTCCCGGGATCCAAGTTCCTTATGCGTGTGGCGGCCTTCGGCCGCGCTTAGGGGGTTTAACCCTCAAGTATGTCCAACACCGGCTACGCGGTCCAATAGTACTTCCGGGATCCAAGATCCTTCTGCGTGTGGCGGCCTTCGGCCGCGCTTAGGGGGTTTAACCCTCAAGTATGTCCAACACCGGCTACGCGGTCCAATAGTACTTTCGGGATCCATGTCCTTTCTGCGTGTGTATCAAAGTATCTTCATAAAGTAGATACTTGGAACCCAAAAGTTACTATTCAATGTATAATTTCAGTACAAATATCCATTTTAAAGTCGCAGTAATCTAATATAAATGGTAAATTAGATATGTAAACAAAGAGTAAGGTATATATAATGTACTACCGTTTTAAAGGTAATTGAATCAGCTTTTAGAAAATATATATAAAAGATATGGTTTATTATGTAAAAAAAATTTAAAAAAATTATTTAGCCTAAAAAATATTTATTTTTTTTTGTTTTTTGGTATTATTTTTATTATTAATAACTTAATATATAATTAATAACTAAATATTAATAACTTAATAATAATTATAATAAAAACCAAAAATGCAGTTTTGTAGTATTTTTAATTACCTTTAATTTGATATATTGTATTGCCCAATCGGTTAACATTTGTGGATTTGGTAGCTCTTTCAAAAAGTCATTAATTTGACTTTTGACCTCACTTTATGGCCAAACGAAAAGAGTCCGCCCCAACCTTTTTTTTTGTTGGAATGTACACTCAAAACACTGTCATTTGACATATAAATTGTTGCATTTGGCGCTGGGTGTGGTAAAGTAAAATTATGCCAGAAAAACAAAAAACGATTCTGAAAGTTAATGTAAAGAATTTCTAAACCGAAACAATGTATGGCATGTAAAATATTGCTCACCTTAACGTTTACCTCTAAATTTTCCAAATTTACTATTCCTTACTAATGTATTGCGAAAAGTTGAAAAACTTCCAAAGATCATCCCTCACCTATTGACGTGTATAGAAAATATAATCATCCAATCGTTTTATTCGAGAAGGGGTAAAAACGCATAAAACAGGGACTTGCCTTTCGTATTTTTTCGGTATCTTTGGATCATCATATAGGTCTTTTTAACAAAATTACGATTCGTCTGTTTTTTATCACATAACAGACAGGTGGAGTAATAAAATTCTGAATTGAGCGTCTTAAGCCAGTGCAAGAGTAAAATATCAGGAATTTGCTATATTCAAAGTATTTATGTACTTTACTTACTTACTAAATTACTGTAAAAAATTATAATTAAAGAAATAAGATAAATAGAAATAAAAGGAAGTGTAAAAATCGATACAAAAAAGCGGTACATTAGGTACATTTATGGTCGTTATGAACGAGCCATAACCTAAGTCTCAGTTTTCAGGGAACTTTTGAATATTATTATAAGTACATTTTTACGGTTCAATGTGTCAAAAGGAATGTATAGACCCACGGGACTCGTGTTCAGTGTTAAACATGTGAAAGTAAAACATTGTTGGTTTTATAAATACGTATAAACATGTTTATACATATGTACATGCCGACGGCTCGGACGCATGTAACCTTCCCACCTCAAGAGCAGTTAAAAGCTGCATGACATTGGTCCACAAAATGTTTCAATGACGAATTCAAATCCGCAACAGAACCATTGTGGAAAGAAGTATAAATATTGTCGACATTTCCAGAAAGTTATCATTCACTTCTTGTGTTCACTTCAGCAAAGAACCGAAATCCACGCAACATGGCATTCAAGGTAAGTTCGGCCGTCGCAGCCAGCCGACCCACCTTCACCCTCGTCGTTAATGGATTATTTCACCACTTTGCAGTTCATTTTCGCTCTCGCTTTCGTCGCTGTCGCCAGCGCTGGGTACGCGCCGGTCGCCCCTCTGTACCACGCAGCGGCCCCAGTAGCCGTCCACGCAGCCCCCTTGGCCGTCGCCCAGAAGGTGGTCGTCAAGTCCGAGGAGTACGACCCACATCCCCAGTACAAGTTCTCCTACGGCGTCGATGACAAAATTACCGGGGACTCCAAGAGCCAGGTCGAGGAGCGCGATGGAGACGTCGTCCGCGGCGAATACTCGTTGATCGACGCCGATGGCTACAAGCGCACCGTCCAGTACACCGCTGACCCACACAACGGCTTCAACGCCGTCGTCCACCGTGAGCCCCTCGTCAAGGCCGTCGCCGTTGCTCCTGTCGTCAAGGCTTACGCCGCCCCCGTGGCCCACTACGCCGCGCCAGCTGTGGTGAATAACCTTGCTCCCGTCGCTCACTATGCCGCGCCAGCTGTGGTGAAATCCTACGCCGCCCCTGCCGTTGCCCACTACGCCGCCCCTGTGGCTCACTACTCTGCGCCAGCTGTGGTGAAATCTGCTCACTTAGCCTATGCTGCTCCGGCCGCTCACTACGCGACATACTCGGCTCCCGCTGTTACCTACCACCATTAACTCAAACCAATTTTCAGAACTAAACAATTTTATTTTATTTATTGAGGTAATAAAATTACATTTCATTAAAATTCACTCGTTCCTTTACCTTCATTTGATCTGTGTACATGGTTCGTTCAATTCAATTCGAGGTTTAGGGTATTGTTCTTGGTGACAATTTCACCAATTCATCACCTAGTTACTTAGTTCAAAGCGTCTCCTGCTTCAGAAAGATATTGTGCAGTAATTTTCCAGACCCCTAAGACACCAGGAACTATTCAACCTGCGAAGAGAAGATTGCCGTCATTACTATGTTTTTGCTTCAATCTGCTACTGCATTGAAAAAAAAAACAAAAAAAGGTTCAAAATCATTCCAATACCTCTTGGTGTCTATTAATAGTGCGGCAGAAAGAAACCAATTTAATCGCCCCTAATGGCAAAGAAAACTGTTGAAGTTCGGTTAACGCCCTGTGAACCCACCTCGAAACTGCTGAAACACCATGAAACAGGTGCACAACGGCTGCCGTTCCGCTCACAAGTTCAGGGTTACCACAGTCCAACCGAGGCTTGGTGTGGTTCCTCCTCTCTACTAGTGGAGCTCAGGCATTAGAGGCAGTCGATCACATGTGTACGTCCAAAACAAAAAATCACTCGTCGAATCGGTGGGTTGGGATAGAGTGGAGGACGTATGTTGGAAGAAGTCCGTGCAGAGAGTGGTGAAACAGAACCAGAGCAGTCGATGTGGACGCGCCAACCCACATTCGCTGGCGTACACAGTATCCAGACGATCTACGAACGACCGATGAATGCATTAACCGATTACTGCCGCTCTTTTCGGCTCGCCCGATTACGGCCGATCGTGTCGCGATTGAAATTCAGAGCGCGACGTGGTCTACGCGCGCGACATTGAAATTCCTCAGACAAGCCGGAATTTCCTAACTGGCTTCCATTGGGATCGCAATGATCTGCGCTAATGCGATCAGCAATCGATGTTGTTCTCCATTTTGAAATATCATTCGAAATGCGAGCAATTACGAGCGTCGTGGCCAGCATGGGGAAAACGTACCGGGCACACGGTCGCGGCTTCCGGTTCGATTTGTTTACGGTGCGGATCTAGTGATCTGATCGTTGTTAGCACCTTGTCCCGATGACGGGTCGCCTCCACCCCTGAACAGAGCTCGGCTCGCTGTTTAGG
The DNA here is from genome assembly GCA_017309665.1 of Coelopa frigida. NCBI lineage: Eukaryota > Metazoa > Arthropoda > Insecta > Diptera > Coelopidae > Coelopa > Coelopa frigida. The sequence goes on from CM029561.1 coordinate 25,017,521, forward strand.
TGTCGGCCTACCGAGCTTATTTCCGTTCGCCGCCAAAGACCGATTCTCGGACAGATCAAACAATCGTGCGTCATTGAATTGCTTGTAGATTTTTACTATATGTCTCAGAGCAACCGCCTGCTCGGTAACAAGCACAATATGAAAAGGAAAAGTTTAATCTAAAAAAGTGTTTTGCAGTCCAGCCATTTTTCCAGTCGCCCATGTTTAGTAGACTATTCAAAGTGTGACCAAACGGTGCTAACAACGCTATCTAGTTTCCAATTTAATTTTCTACAACATCTTTAATACTTTACGTTTTATCACAAATGCTTAATAGAAGTACTAAATCAAATCTTAATGATGATGATAGGTCGGCACATGTGCATAGGCCAAGGACGGAGCTGGAGCGTAGTGAGGAACGGGAGCGACTGGAGCAACATGAGCCACCTTCACAAGGGGTTCGCGGTGCACAACGGCGTTGAAGCCATTGTGTGAGTCAGCCGTGTACTGGACGGTGCGTTTGTATCCATCGGCATCAATCAGCGAGTATTCGCCATGGACCACATCACCATCGCGCTCCTCGAACTGGCTCTTGGAGTCGCCTGTCACCTTGTCGTCCACGCCATAGGAGAACTTGTACTGAGGATGGGGGTGGTATTCCTCCTGAGTCTGAGTCAGGACCTTGTGGGCCACGGGAGTGGGTGCAGCCTGGTACACAGGAGCCGCTGGGACTACACCATGCTGGAGCTGAGCTGGCGCAATGTAACCAGAGTGTGGAATGCTGGTTGTCCTTCAGATCTTGTTGGTTTTATACAAAGATTTCATGGCTCATTCGGTTTTTTTCAGATCGGCTCAGATTCCTGGTATTTAATTCGAACAAACACTGCTTGTTGCATTTACTTGTACTTATTTTATCACAATTGACAAAAGTAGTCGATGTGAGTCGGAATGAAAGCTAGCCGAAAACAACGAAAGTGAGAGTGCAGACCGTGGACGGGCATTCGACAAATTTCCGCACTGACCCAGTACGTGTGTTTCAAACACGTTTGGGCTTGACTCGGTTTCGATCTCATGGTGTGGCCGTATTCCTCTTTTACGACCGCATTTAACACTCAGATTTACGACTATAATTAATTGCGAACAAAGCTGACGAAGCTGTCGAAAAGGAAACATAGAATGGTAATATATGTCATATTGAGGAAATTGACATAAAACCAGTATATTTCCTTCACTAATCATACTATATTCCTTAATCTATGATAATGGCAAACAAAGTATTTTTACACCTTTTCAAGATTGAGTTCAGAAACGTAAGATTGATTTCAGAAAGTCTAAATTAACATCTAAAAGCGTACATTCAGAAAGCGTCAATTAAATTCCGAAATCATAATTTTAATTTCAAAATAAGCCAGTTTTAGATCCGTTCTTTATTTTCTCGAAGGACCATATATCCATAGAAATTATATTGTCCAAAATAAAGCCCAATAAAGACCGAAATGGTCAAAGACTGGCCTCTTTGAAGAGCGTCTCCTATACTTGAAACGACTTATTGATGAGGCCAAACGACATTGTTCAGAATTCAATCTTATGCTTTCTGAACTAAATGTTACGCATTCTGAAATCAATGTTATATTTTCTAAAATCAAGGTGTAGATATTTAAAAAGAGTCGTTGACTCCCTTCCATTAATACAGTTCCTCAACGCATCTGAAGCGACCAACGCTGAATACATAGCGCCAGCTCAGTTCCACCATGGTTTCGCCGCAATAGTTCCTTTCTACTACTTTGCACCACTCCCGCGGCCCAAAAGGTTCTGACTCAGACTCACGAAGAATACGACCCTCATCTCAGTACAAGTTCTCCTATGACATGGACGACAAGATGACCGGCGAGATGTTGTCCATGGCGAATGCTCGCTGATTGATGCCGATGAATACAAACACAACGTCCAGTACACGACCGACTCACTATGTGAGTTCAATACCGTTGTTCACCGCGAACCCCTTGAACTATTCACCTGCTCCAGTTTATCATAATTAGATTTAATTGATTAAACTAAAAAATTAATTATCTTTCACTTTCTTGCTACACTTATTGTTGCTGTTGAAAAATTATGAACACTAATTTTAAGAGTTTCTTTCACTAATACTTGTTTTATCAGAAAACTAAAATATTGAATTAGACTTACTTTTATGATGTGATGTAACATATATTGCATATTGCAGAGATTAGTGGAACTTGGAAATAAAGACAAGTGTTAAATATTTATTTCGCATTATAATCACAGTCTTAAATATCCTTGTATTGGACTAAAATAACTCAGTGGTGATAATAGCTAGTAGCCGGGTAAGTCAGGGAAGCTGATTTAACGACATTTGGAGCGGCATAGCCCAGTGGCTCGCGGTGAACAACGGCGTTGAAGCCGTTGACTGAATCGGCGGTGTACTGGACGGTGCGCTTGAAGCCGTCGGCGTCGATCAACGAGTATTCGCCGCGGACGACGTCTCCATCGCGCTCCTCCACCTGGCTCTTGGAGTCGCCGGAGAGGGTGTCCTGCACTCCGTACGCGAACTTGTACTGTGGATGTGGGTCGTACTCTTCCACAGGCTTGGCTAGAACGTGTGACGAGTGGTAGACCGGACTGGCAGGAAGGAATCCGGCGCTAGCCACAGCGACGAGTGCGAGCGAGAAAATTAACTGCGGGAAAGAGAAGTTGAGAATATTGTCGAAGAACCCCAGTTCGGATTCGGTCATATCATACCTTGATTGCCATTGGAGGTGTTGGATTGGATAGTTGGTGCAGACAGATGATGGATACTGATTCCACTCAACGGAACCAGGTGTGTTTTATACCAAGGAATCGTGGAATTACTCTCAATTAATGCAAGCTTATTTTATTTTTGCTCGTCACTCATCTTCTGCTAACGAGTGCTATTTATGTTCACTGCGGGCACATTTCGGAGATTTCAATACGTTTACATAAAGGGGCAATTTCCGCAAACAGCTTGGGTCTTACAACGAGGCACAGGTTAGTGAGCTAAGTCCAAGTTGAAACGAACTACTTACTACCTTATTACACGTCTTTACTCTCCCTTGAAATCCCCTTTAAATTTGTAGTAAATTGGTGGATAATGTGGAAATCTTTCTGTACCCTAATAATACTGTTTTCTATACGAAAAATGTTCCTTATGTCAATGTCCTTAAGCTATTTAAATCAAAATCTTTATTTAAACGGTAAAATAAAATGTTCAACCAATTGGCTGGTTAAAAATTTGTTAAAAGTGAGAAATTCTAACTAGAAACTGATCGCAAAGTGGCTAAAATTCGGCAAGGGTTTTGAAACGAATAATGTATTAATCATTGGGACAATTTGGCATTCCGCAAGTGTTCGTCTGCAGTTGACCAACTCTCGTGGCCATTTCGTGCACCCACAGCCCACCGAGCAGCAGTGAAATGTACGAAACATATGAATCAGCAAATCCAAATGCTGCCGCAGACACCCACAGCGCGGCGCTGCTGTGCTTTGTGTGTCGTAAAAGCTTTTAAGCAACGCGCTGCCTTGCGCCGCGTCGACTGCGCTGCGTATGGCACAGCAACAACAGCGTATCGGCGATGGTAATTATAGAAATTCATTCATGACAGCGTAACAGGCAGCCGTTATTCAGTGGCAATCGAAGGCGACCAACACAAAGTCCGTCCACGGGCCCACAGCTGACTACAGCATGGTGCGGTTGCTGTTGGCCAATTGTCCAATTGAACCGCAACAGACGCCGGCTCAAGTGCAGCGGCGTGTCGGATCAAAATGTCATAATTAGATTATTCACGTTGGACTCGCGCCTCCCCGGCGACGAGATACCCCGCTACGAAGACAGTTCGCCCACGCAGCTTATCGAGTTTCTCGCCCAACTCTTTCGTTTTGTCGAGCTCGGTCGCTTCGGGAAGGGCGTGGTCCTCTGTCGGACCTGTCAGGGCGGCGACCAGGGGCCAGTGGGTGGATGGCAGGAGAGCAGGAGGCCCCGTGCGGCGCGTCCACCGAATGCTACAACAACACAGACCGAACCTAAACAATCGGAGCTTTCAATTACGATTGGGGCTGGGGTCCATCGTCGACCGAGAGCCAAACGAAGCCACATGAACGAAACCAAAAGCAACCGGAAAAAAGGTGAAATGGCATTTTTGCCTGCGGCCCCGCGTTCGTTGAATTCACTATAAAAACAAATGCAGCTCGTCGATTAATTAGCATTCCGAGCACATACTCGACCGCGGGAGGACGTAGCAGTCGATTGGATTCTCACCAAGTAATTTGCATTTGCAGCCGAAATAAAGCGAAAACATAATGGCCTTCAAGGTGAGTGTGTGTTATCAGGTTACTCGTCGTCTGCATTGCCGACAAACACACTTGGCAACCAACTCGCGAGTCCGGTGAAGCGCGAATCCGAGTCGCAGGTTCATCGGGACTGGAAGCCACTTCGAACTATCCGTTTGGTCTGAACGAGGTTTCACTTTTACTCCCACAGCTCATCGCCGTCCTCGCCTGTGTCGCCGCTGCCAGCGCCGGCATTGTCCAAGTCCAGCAGCACCACGAGGTGCCCCAGGAGCACCATTACTACCAGCAACCGGCCGTCCATGTCGCCGCCTCGCAACCCGTGCTCCTGCACAAGCAGCACCTCGACCACGAGGAGTACCCCAATGACCCCCACCCCCAGTACAACTTCTCCTACGACGTGCAGGACGCCGTCTCCGGGGACTCCAAGAGCCAGAGCGAGAGTCGGGACGGCGATGTTGTCCATGGCGAGTACTCGCTGAACGACGCCGATGGCTTCCGTCGCACCGTCAAGTACACCGCCGACTCGGTGAACGGATTCAACGCCGTGGTCCACCGCGAGCCCCTCGCACACAAGGTGGTGGCCGCCGCTCCCGTGCAGTACCACCACGCTGCTCCCACCTACGCCAACCTTCCCGCCCACCACGATCACCAGGCCCAGCACACCTACGCCGCATACGAGGCGCCTCAGCAGGCAGCCCATGAGGTGTACCAACACTAGAGGGAGTAATGATCACCAAGGACTTCGCTGGCCACATGGACTCCTTGTCCTCAAAACCTCATCAAAACTACATTTGCTTCATTGTTACTTAGATTTATAATAAATGTACTTTTATACCTGTTTGCGTTAGAAGAATCTATCTTTTACTTTACTGAGGCACATTTGCTGGGATAAAAAATATAAACCATCGGGAATTTCTTAACTCTCTGTTCAGCATGGGGACTATAAGATCATACAATTGAATATCAAATTGAAATATTCAAAAATTTGTATTTGGCGATTTCAATATATTTGTGCATTTCGTTATATTTTATATGGATTATTAACCAAAAGGTAGTATCAACATAATTGCGAGCAATGACACACAGTACTATTGATACATGTGCATATAGGACTATCTTATACTTAGTTTGATTTGTGGAATTTTGGCAAGTTACTTATTAAAGCTTATGTATTTAGACCATAAATAAATTGAAAAACAAAAAACTATTTTTTATCATGATAGTTTAAGTTTTTTTATTATAAACAAATCCTTATATGTTCTTGAAATTATCTTTGAGATGAAGTACAAACGCTTTAATCGATAATTTACGATTTTGGTCGAGCATTTGTGAAGTACGCTAGACACGTTTTAACATAAATGAAGTGAACCTACAGTTTTATGCCGACGCAGAACGGCGTATTCGAAATTATTCGAGAACTGCATATGGTCACGTTGTTTATCTCATAAAATCTGAAAAGTGTATAAAAGTACCGCAAGCTAAGCGATAGATGTTCTAAGTACATATAACTGAAACATAGAAGTCAAGTAGTAGCTGTAGGTCACCGCAGATTTATGAGTCGTTTTCGTTTTTGAAATTCAGTTTTCAGATCTCAAATTTATGGTTTTGAGGTTGGTTTTTTGAATTAATGCTAACGTTCGATACAAATACCTTAATAAATACTTGGAATATAAAATTGTCCAATAAATGAGTTCGCATTTCATGAAATATGGATGATATGGAAATAATTTTAATTTTGAATTATTAATTTCACAATATTCACCTAATTATACAATTTAAAAGATAATGCTTTTCCAAATATATTTCTCTTTTTTTTTGTTATAGAACATTTCTTTACATTTATTATGATTGAAAATGTAAAAGAAATGTAAGCACCATTCGTCTGAAGTAGTCTGAATGAAGTACCGTCGATTTTTTCCTTCAAGAAATTTTTCAGAATTATTCATTACCAAATACATACATACATATGCGGTGTACAAGAGATGACAGTAAACCGGTTCACATCTTTTTCTTTAGATTTGACTAATGCAAAATATGATCAAAAACCACCATATATCGACGCAAAGGTCTAAAAGGATATCAAAAGCCAGATATCTGAGTCCGCTACAATGAGAAAAAATATGGGATTAAAGAATATCATATATCTCACTATTCGGTAAATTTGTGCGAATGAAAGTGGAGCTGTTTTCGCAGTTGAACATCAAACAATACTTAAAAACCGGTTCGAGCCGATCGCATTTCGATAGTGAAATGTCCGAAAATGTCACCCAAGTAAGGTACGTTACGTTGTACTGCCCGGAGGCATGGTTATGAGTGAACTTGAATTGACGTGTGGAGACGAAATTGCTCCATTTACCCATGGAATGACTCCGCATTTCTCTCCCGCCTCAATGCTACCATTTCGCCACACCTCGGCGATAACAAGTGATAAACCACATTTGGATAATTAAAGCAACAATTGCGAACATTTAGTGAAACGGCCCCGAGAAATATAGGGTATAAAAAGCTCAGCGATCAGATACTTCCATCACAGACACAGTCGCATTCATCACAGCACAACCAGTGAACAGTCACTAGAAACTTCAAAATGGCATTCAAGGTATGTGTCCTGGAGGATGCAGCCTCCGACTTCATACCCAAATGGAAATAAGATATTAATTGGTGGCTTTACACATTCCTTGCAGTTCATCGCAGCATTCGCATTGGTCGCCGTCGCCAGCGCCGGTTTGGTCCCAGCCCCTCAGGTCTACCACGCTGCCCCAGTGGCCCACTACGCCGCCCCCGCAGCCGTCGTGAAGACAGTGGCTCCCGTCGCCCACTACGCCGCACACCCCGTGCTCACCAAGGCCACCGAGGAATTCGACCCCCATCCCCAGTACAAATACGCCTACGACGTGCAGGACTCCGTCTCCGGCGACTCCAAGAGCCAAGTGGAGGAGCGCGATGGCGATGTTGTCCGCGGCGAATACTCCTTGATCGATGCTGATGGCTTCAAGCGCACCGTCCAGTACACCGCCGATGCCGTTAACGGATTCAACGCCGTTGTCCACCGCGAGCCATTGGTCAAGACCGTGACTGCAGTCAAGACCGTCGCCCCTGTGGCTCACTATGCCGCCCCAGCCGTCGTCAAGACCGTCGCCCCTGCCTACACCACCTACTCGGCCCCCGCCGCTTATGTTGCCCACCACTGAGCGCCATTATGAAAACATTGTGACTGATATCTCAACTTAGTTAATTTAATAACGAAAATATATATTCTTATTGCATATAAATAATTTGTGTTTACTTTTTGCGGGCTCGGATAGAACCATTTTAGGTGCATATTTGGGGCCGTCAGTGGCCCAGTGGCTGTTGTGCTGTGCTATCTAACAGACGGTCGTGGGTTCGTGGGCAAATCCCGCCAAAGCCATGGCTTTTTCACTAGCTCCAAATTTTTCTTCTATCAAAGCCGATTGCCCTGGAAGCTAGGTCTTTAAACGTTGGTTATAATTTCAATTGTAATTAACAAAAAATAATAATAATAATAGATGCATATTTACTTGACGCTAGCTTCTTTATCCTATCTATCCTGAACGAATTCGAATTTTATTTCAATTCCGAATCTGTCAAATTATGCCGAAGCATTATAAAATATCAGGCCATTTTTCTGAGTTAACTGGAAAGTTTTGAACACTCATAAACAGTTTAGGAAGAGATACCATCATGCATTTTTCTCAATTTGGCTCTGAAGAATACTAAAATATTCATAGAACGATCAAATTGGGATAATTTTTTATTGTGTATTTTTTCGTAATCATCAGTTCAAGAATATACTGCTATATGACTTATATGACACTAAAAATACTTTATTTTCTCCGTAAAATAGTACTTTCAAGAAAACCATAATTATTTTTGGTGTAAAAATCAGCTTCAAACTTTGAAAAGTAGAAAGTGTACTTATTTTTATGACCATCAAAGCAAATACTTTTTAGAGAAATTCCTGAAATGAAATATTTTCAATCCGGCCTCTTCAAATTGTCTAAAAGTTGTGAAATATTAAAATTATTAAATTAAAAATATATAACTACTAAAATAAAAAAAAAATTATTAAAAAAAAAAAAAAAATGTCCATCAAAAAACCTTCTTAGGAGTGTACTTTTTTTTTTAATCATATCACTGACAATATTAATATCACCACAAATAAATATCGGCTATGTTTTATTCAACCGTTCTCACCGCTAGCCATAAATTCGCAAGTAACATACGAAAGTATTTTCCCATTCCATTCCTGCTAGATTTAATGCCATTGCATAAATATTTGAATTCAAAAGATCAAGTCTAAAAATGTAATGAAAAGTTCATTTCTATATGTTAAGAACATATTTTAGTGCACAATAGTCATAGATGAATGACGGTGGAAAATATTGTTAGTAAAATGTTAACTCGGACCATAGCAGGAATTTTACTGCTTCAGTAAACTACGAAATCGGAATCAATGATCGAGCGATTTTCATTCGAAGTGGTTCTGTTGCCAATTGTCGGAAATAATTCACAAGTTTTCTATTAAAACATAAGTATTTTTATTAACAGTAGAATTAACTAAGTTGAGATATCAGTCACAATCTATTCAAAATGGCTTTCAGTGGTGGGCAACATAAGTGGCAGGGGCCGAGTAGGTGGTGTAGGCAGGGGCGACGGTCTTGACGACGGCTGGGGCGGCATAGTGAGCCACAGGGGCGACGGTCTTGACGACAGCTGGGGCGGCGTAGACTGGGGCAGCAACAGCCTTGACCAATGGCTCGCGGTGGACAACGGCGTTGAATCCATTCACATCGTCAGCGGTGTACTGGACGGTGCGCTTGAAGCCATCAGCATCGATCAAGGAGTATTCGCCGCGGACAGCATCACCATCGCGTTCCTCCACCTGGCTCTTGGAGTCGCCGGAGACGGAGTCCTGCACGTTGTAGGCGTATTTGTACTGGGGATGGGGGTCGAATTCCTCGGTGGCCTTGGTGAGCACGGGGTGTGCGGCGTAGTGGGCGACGGGAGCCACTGTCTTCACGACGGCTGCGGGGGCGGCGTAGTGGGCCACTGGGGCAGCGTGGTAGACCTGAGGGGCTGGGACCAAACCGGCGCTGGCGACGGCGACCAATGCGAATGCTGCGATGAACTGAAAGAGTATTGCAAAAACACGAGAATTAATCCTTCAGTTCGGGAGTAGTTCTATCGACAATCGGTTATCCAAAGGCGAGCGGTCACATACCTTGAATGCCATTTTGATAATTTTGACACGAGTGACTGTTCACTGGTTGTTGCTGAGTTGAGAGCTAATCTGCTAATGATACTCTATCCCCAGATCGCCCCGTTTATATACGCATTTTGAGTGTAATACCTCCGCCCTCCGCTCTGTACCCTCGTAAAAAAGCGTACTGCAAAGAGTGGGCACTGAAAGGGAAAGGTGTGTCGAAAACGGTAACATTGAAGAACTCGCTCGCGATTTCGCTTTGTAACAAATCAAAGTATTGTGTTGAGTCATCAAAACAGTACCAGTTTCGGCGGAATGCGAGCACTTTGTGGATGTAAAACACTTGTGGGCCAACAACTTTGCCCTGGAAACATTCAGAAATAGATGGGGTTTCATTGGGGCGATGTTGGTATTCCTATGTTGGTCGTTTGATCTACTTTAGCTTCTTCGGGTGCCACAACAATTGTTTAATGGATGGTGGATGGTCGGCAGCGATCCTCCCGACAGTGACTTATAGTTTGGTCTGAGCGATAAATCATGAAACCGGGTGTCTACCTATGTACACGTGAGAAAGTGTGTCTCCTCCAAGTAAAAAGTGTACAAAAATACCCAAAGTGTCAACAATGAAAGTTGACACTCATGCCATTCGATACAGATGACAATTGGTTTTGGCAACACTTGTCCAACCTGGAGTATAAAATTGGACCCCTTGGCGTAGCCGAAGCATTCAGTGTTCAACGTTGTCTCATAGCAAAAGCAGTGTAAGCTGTAGGAAGAAAGCTTCAACCAATATGGCATTCAAGGTATGCATGTGGACTTCGCATAGCCGACCCTGAAGTAACGTATCCTTTCAGTTCGTGGCTGTCCTTGCATTTGTTGGTTTCGCCTGCGCCGGAGTCATTGTCCCGGCGGCTCCGGTCCTGAAGACCGTTGCTGCTGTGGCGCCCGTAGCTGTGGCCCAACCCGTTTTGGCCAAAGCCGCGGAGGAATTCGACCCCCATCCTCAGTACAAGTATTCATACGACGTCCAGGACTCCTTGTCTGGCGACTCCAAGAGCCAGGTGGAGGAACGCGACGGCGACGTGGTCCACGGCGAGTACTCGCTGATCGACGCGGACGGCTTCAGGCGCATCGTCCACTACACCGCCGACCCCGTCAATGGATTCAACGCCGTGGTGAACCGTGTCCCTCTGGAGCATGTGAAGACCGTTGTGAAGACCGCCCCAGCAGTAGCCGTGGCTCCAGCCGTGTACACCGCTACATCACCAGTGGCTGCTGTGGTCAAGACTTCCCCTGTCGTTGTCAAAGCTGCCGCTCCTATCGCTGTCGCTGCTCCTACTGTTGCCATCGCTCATTAGATCGAAAGGGACCTAAACTGACTGAATAAAATTATAAGTGCATGTATATAAGAGAAATAGTTTTTTACTGAAATATTCGGGTTGGGAACACCATGATGTGTTTTATAAAGAGCATGAGACGTCAATCTCTTAATAAAAATAAATGAGATTTCGTCAAGTCCGGATGACCTGATAAACAATTTATCCGATAGTCGTAAAATTGTAATTGGTTGTTAAATTACAACATTTAGGTCTTTTTCTTCCCTTTAAAGTTCACTTTAGTTACCGGCCGCATAAATTGATCGTCTCGGTAAAAATAAAATTTGGTTATCTTGAGATAACCAAACTTATGAGTTTAGAACAATTCATTCTGAAAGGACATCTAACATTTATCAATATAGGGGAAAATAAACACAATTGTATTTCTAATTTCGTCTTTTTTCATTGAAAATAATTTTTTGTTTAATTGCTGTTTAATTTTCATGTTAATAATACTCCGATAACTCGTGTTATAAATATTAAAGGGGACTTGAAGTTCCTGTTAAAATAACCTGTCAATAAACCTGAATGTGTCATGAGAAAACGAAGAAAGGCTTTGTAGGAAAGATGAGAAATCGGTCCATAGTTGACTTTGCTTCCACTCTCCACCACACTCAAGAGCAGTGAGATGTTCATCTTATATATAAAAATAAGTGAGATTTCGTCATGTCCGTATGTGCTGCTACTGTTCATCTGATCGACGTAAAATTTTGTTAAATTGTTAATTTACAACATTTAGGAAAAAATTAAGAAGTTTTTTTACCACGCTAGAAAAGAGCTCTAACTGTAAAAGAGTATTACACTGTAATTTGTAAAGTGTCTCAAAGATGTTGCAAGAATGATTTGTTTGATCTTGCTTTCCCTTTTATGAAGAAATCTTGTTGATAGGATACTGTAATGTTCGCTCGTTGTGTCATATCATTGCGACTAATTGAAAAATTAAACTGCAAGAAAGATATTAAACTTATTAAATTAAAATATAATTCACCAGCCGGAAACTTTTTGTTGTTATATTATGTTGTAGGTTAGAATTTAAGTACTTTAGCAAAAACACTTGTTAGTTTTAAATTATTTTCGATTGTATGTGTTTGTCATTTTTCATTCAATATTTCGTATGAAATAAATTTACTTCTCGTTTGAAATCCAATTTATCAGGTCATGGGCCTTTGAAAGTAAAATTTTTTATTTTTTGTGAAAAAAAATTTTCAACGAATTTCTGAAAATAATATTTTGATAAAATTGAAAATTCGCGAACAATTTTTCAAAAGAACTAACAAACGGACTCTAAAATGGCATCAATCAACACGCAAATTGAGAAGCTGCGAGGCAGTGAAAATTTCGAGGATTGGAAGTTCTCCGTGGAGGCGTATTTTCAGATGAAAAGACTTTGGAAAGCTGTCCAGGGAACAGAGACCAACGAGGAGAAGTTAGTTCAGGCGAAATCAGAACTTATTTTACTGGTAGAGAAGTCAAACTATTCCCATATACGGTATTGTCTGACCGCTAAGGATATATGGGATACGCTAGGCAAAATTTATGAAGACTCAGGCTTAGTAAGGAGAGTGGGGCTCATACAAAAATTTTGCTCCACAAAGCTCCATGATTTTCACAATGTTGAAGAGTACGTCAATGACGTTATGAACACAGCTCACAAATTACGTGGTGTGGGCTTAAACGTCGATGAAGAGTGGATTGGATCCATGATGCTGGCAGGACTTCCAGATGAATACAAGCCAATGATAATGGGAATTCAAAGCTCTGGTATCCGCATTTCGGGAGATTCAATAAAACTCAAGCTATTACAAGACGTGAAGGTGGAGTACTGTGCAGATGATACGTCGTTCGCTGTGCAGAAAAGAAATGGTAAGAAAAAGAAGACCATTAAAGGACCTAAATGTTACAACTGCAATGAATTTGGCCACATCTCAATAAATTGCCCAAAGAAGAAGACCCAACATGTGAATAAAAATAAGTACGCATATGGATCTTTTTCCGCAAGAGCTGTTGATCAGAATGATTGGTATTTTGATTCTGGAGCTTCTGCACATATGTGTTCAAGCATCAAGTTATTCTCAGGAAAGGTGAATCCGAAAGATGCAGAAATAGTGGTTGCAAATAACTCAACAATGAAGGTAAAGGGCATTGGAAATATTGAAATGACGGTGTGCAATGGTAAGCATGCAAAAGGCCACTTATCCGTATTAGACGTTTTACATGTACCAGATTCATGCATTAATTTGCTGTCGGTATCGAGAATGGTGCAACATGGCTGTGAGGTCAAATTCAATCGATCTGGATGCAGAGTCTTCGACAAAAATGGAGAAATCATTGCCACTGGTGAGCTAGTAAACGACATGTTTCGACTCAAGCAAAATCAACATCAGAAGGCGTATTCCTCACAACAACAAAAAACGGAGGATTATGAATTGTGGCACAAACGTGTTGGCCATGCTAGCAGTGAGACCGTTCAGAAATTGGTTCCAGGTACGGTGAAAGATGTGAACTCAAAAAGAAACTGCATCACATGTCTGAAGGGTAAAATGTCAAGAAAACCGTTTAAAGAAGTTGGCGTACGAGCAAAAGCAGTTTTGGAATTGGTGCATACAGATCTATGTGGACCAATGGAAAGACCCTCATACGGTGGTTCGCGCTATATGCTGATTTTTGTTGATGATTTTTCACGAAAGGTATTCGTCTATTTCATCAAACACAAGAACGAAGTTGTAGATAAATTTGCGGAATTCAAGAACTACACGGAACTTCAAACAGGACGAAAAATAAAGGCAATTCGAAGCGACAACGGAACCGAATACTGCAACGCCAAGATGAAGAAGATTTTGATAAACAGCGGCATTCATCATCAGACGACGGCACCGTACACACCTCAACAAAATGATATGGCTGAGAGGATGAATCGAACAGTTATTGAAAAGGCACGTTGTTTACTCATTGAAGCTGGGTTGGAGAAGCAGTTCTGGGCTGAAGCTGTAAGTACAGCAGTTTATATTATAAATAGAATTCCATGTAAAGGTCTGTAGAACATATGTCCGGAAGAAGCTTGGTTTGGACGAAAACCGAGCTTAAAGCATCTCAAAGTCTTTGGATGCAAGGCTATCGTACATGTTCCTAAAGAAAAAAGGAAGAAACTGGATCCGAAAGGAAAAGAAGTTATATTTGTTGGCTATTGTCCTCATGAGAAAACATATCGATTCCTCAATATTGAAAATAAGCACATTATTACAAGTAGAGACGCTGTGTTTTTGGAAACAACATTTGTGAAGAAATCAGTCAAAAATCAAAATAACTATTACAATATTTTTCCCATATGCGATTCAGTGGGGGATATTAGAGAAGATCCGAAACCTAGGACGGAAGAAATCTCAGAAGCAGAAGAAGAAACTCTAGAAGTGTCATCAACGGAAGAAGAAGAAAACTTTTTCTCAAACGATGAAGATACACGTGAAGTCGTTGAGGAATCTTCAAATGGAATCGCAAATGTCCAACTAAGAAGCTCCACCAGAAATAAGAACCCAGTCATAAGGGATGGGTATGTATCCTACATTGCAGCTGACTATAAAGAAGATCCCAAAACTCTGAAAGAAGCGATGAGCAGCTCCCATAAGGAAGATTGGCAAAATGCAATGGAAGAGGAGATCAACGCACTCAATGAGAACTGCACGTGGGATCTTGTTGATTTACCACCTGGAAAGAAGGCCATAGACTGCAAGTGGACTTTTAAAACGAAGAGAGATGCATTGGGAAATATTGACCGGTACAAAGCAAGGCTAGTAGCAAAAGGATATTCGCAGCGATATGGTATAGATTATGAAGAAACATTTTCTCCTGTCGTACGATATGCATCTATACGTCTGTTGCTAAGCCTGGCAGTTAGATTTGACCTAGATATTGACCAGATGGACGTCGTCACGGCATTTTTACAAAGTAACCTAGAAGAAGATATATATATGAAGTGCCCTGAAGGGTTTGCTACCAACGGTAAGGTATGTAAATTGAATAAATCCTTATATGGACTTAAACAAGCTAGCCGAGTCTGGAATAAGAAACTTGACATGACTCTGAAAAATACTGGTTTAAAACAGTCGAAAACAGATCCTTGCATATATTATAGTTTGCAAAATACACAAATAACATATGTTGCGATCTATGTCGATGACATTCTTATATTCACTAATGATCAAGAAAATAAGAAGAAAATAAAACAACAATTAAATCATAATTTTAAAATGAAAGATATCGGAGAAGCCAAATATGTGCTTGGCATTCAGGTAACGCGTGACCGAAAGAGTGGAAAGCTGTGGTTAGACCAAGAAAGGTATATTAATGATATGCTAATAAACTTTAATATGGCAGATTGCAATCCCATATCAACTCCTCTTGACATCAATCAGAAGCTTTCGAAAGATATGTGTCCCAAGAATGAAGAAGACAAAAAGTATATGCAGACGGTGCCATATCAAGAAGCTATAGGAAGCATAATGTACGCAGCTCAAGTAAGTCGACCTGACATATCCTTTGCAGTGGGGGCTTTATCGAAATTCAACAATAATCCGGGGAAAGCCCACTGGACGGCTGTTAAGAGAATTTTTCGATATCTGAAAGGAAGCAGCAACTACAAAATTGAATTCTCTCAAGACACGAAAGGTAATCTAGAAGGTTTTTCGGACGCAGATTGGGCAAGTGACATCGATGAAAGAAAATCGGTAACAGGATATGTGTTCAAGTTTCAAGGAGGGTGTGTATCTTGGAGCTCAAAGAAACAACCTACAGTTGCGCTCTCAACAACAGAAGCTGAATACATGGCATTAGCATCATCTTGCCAAGAAGCAATCTGGCTAAAGTCGCTTTTTAAAGAATTATATAATTTTAGTAATAATATTATATTGTGGTGCGATAATAAAAGCGCAATAAATTTATCGCAGAACAATACATATCATGCACGCTCAAAACACATTGACATTAGACACCATTTTGTACGTGATATTGTTAATGACAAAAAATTAAACATACAGTACTTAAAGACTGAAGACATGGCAGCAGATGTGATGACAAAAGGACTATCTACTCAGAAACACATACACTGCTGTAAACTCTTGAATTTAACAGTATAAAATTCTAGTGGGGGTGTTGTAGGTTAGAATTTAAGTACTTTAGCAAAAACACTTATTAGTTTTAAATTATTTTCGATTGTATGTGTTTGTCATTTTTCATTCAATATTTCGTATGAAATAAATTTACTTCTCGTTTGAAATCCAATTTATCATATTATTAATACATTAATGATATTTTGATCTCGTTCGTCCGTCGCCTGCGTGGATGCCGGATACCCGTTGTTATGGGTGCTTTGATTTCGGAAATGGCATTCTCGGCGACCGACCGCCGACCCCGCTGCCTGGCTGCACTTCATATAGAAGCTCCCGAGGCTCGCAATCAATGGGGGTCCTGATGTGATGGAGGATGCGAGGACCGATTCCTGCTCTCCGGGACCTTTGAGTCGTTTAAAGCCACAATAAAAGCAATTTATTAATGCGACAAGGTGGGGCGACCGGATGTTGTTGCCGTGAGTTACAAATAATTCGAAAAATCCGATAATGTGCCCCGTGGTATCCTCCGCCAGTGGTTTCCAATTTCGCAGTGATTGCTTTGCCGACCTCTCTATCGGTTTCACTCCTGGGCATCGCCATGGAGCAGTCGGAGGAGCTCTTCATGAGAAGGGTTTGAATCGAATTCAATTTATTTCCGTCTTCTATGAGGGATTCCTCGATTTCCTTTATTTATTTTGCTTTTGTCGAGATCTTTGAACAGAACTCCACTCATGTCCTGGCCGCACAATTAGTTTTAGCCTTAGCCTTAATTTTTTTTGTTTTGAGCTCTCATAATTGTGGGTTTTTTTATTTCTAACAAATAATATAATAATTGGTTTCGCTATTCGCTTAACGTTTTCGGACTTTTACAATGGGTTCCTATTACTATTTTCGTAAATGGGCGTCGCAAGACTACATACGGGCATCAAATCTGTGAAAGAGCTCTTTTGGCAAAACAGCTCATATCTGATATTAAAATTCTTGAGGATAGCGAATAATAAAATAAAAGTGTACACTAATTTTTTTATTTAACCCTAGAAAGTATTTCGTCGTCGAATCGACGACGCATGTTTTTATTTTGCAGTTTTTTTATATTATTTATATTTATTTTTTGCGATGGTCGTGATCATGCTCTAGATATTAGTTAGTTAAGTTAGTTTGATACACATCGTATAAATTGGTTTTTGTTTTAAAACGCGTCGCCGAAACGACAAAGTTCATACAAAATTTGTGTAACTTTTATTGTTTATGAAAAATAAAGTAAGTAATTGAAATCTACTAAAATCACCTTTACGCAAAAAAAATATGTATGAACTTATACGATTAAATACAAGTAAAATATTGTATTATAATAAAAATGTGTCGCTTATTTTGAATTTTACAAATATTGCTAAATATTAAATTTTACTATTAAAAATTAATGTGATACAAAAATTTTGAAAATCTACTTAATCTCTACTTAAGTTGTCTGTGAAAAGTCCACGGAAATATAAACTTAAGACAAATTCTCCGTAGCTCTAACATTTGGTCAGTTCTCCGAATAGTAGTGATGGGCACTATCGAGTGATTTTGACTATCGATAGTTTACTATCGAATGATTTCAACTATCGAACGATTCGTTCGAATAAATCATTCATTCAAAAAATAGTAACTAGTGTTCAGAGCTATCGAGTGATTTAACATTGCATGAATAGTTCGAATGAAAAAACTATCGAATAAAACTATCGAATAAATGAATAGTTTTCAACTATCGAATAATTCGATAGTGTTTATTCGATAGTTCCCATCACTACCGAATACTGAAATTAACGTTAGGACAGATTAATTATTTATATATGTAGGAGTATAATAACTTACTTAAGTGGCGTGCTGCGAATTGAAAAATAGCTCAAAACAATTGTGAGTTTTATTTCTGCAAACAGTGACAGAAACAATTGGGGTTTAGCATAGGAAGACAAAATAAGTGTATGATTATTTTTTGCTTGATAAATATTCTCACAGGTGAACTGTTTTTATAGTTCTCTACACCATTTTCAAGCAGACTTGAGAAAATCGTAAACTGACCTCAGAAAATCGTAAAGTATCTTGAGAAAATCGTAAAGTGACTTGAGAAAATCGTAAAATGACCTGAGAAAATCGTAAAGTGACTTGATAAAATCGTAAAGTGACTTGAGAAAATCGTAAAATGACCTGAGAAAATCGTAAACAGACGTGAGAAAATCGGAAACAGACCTGAGAAAATCGGAAACAGACCTCAGAAAATCGTAAACAGACCTCAGAAAAAAGACTTAAGAAACGAACTCGGAAGAATAATGAAATTTTTTCTGGTTTTCTGATAAATAATAATATATTTAAATATTCAATATTTAATAATAAATTGTAAATAATACATATATTCTATAAGCCTACTCGCATATCTTGTAAGGCCAGCGCATCTCCATGGAAATTGGAGCTGTGTTGAATTGCACGTGAACAGTCGGCCACTGTTTTCTGAGACGCAATGTGTTTGGCTCTGTGGTACAGCTTAATCTTCTCCAAGTGAACTTGCAGAACAGTTCAGTTAGCTGTTGGTAAAAGTGTGCACATACTCCGGGGCAGCAGAAACGCGCACTGAGCACGGTTGATGGTCGTCGGTCGTTGGTATTCGGAGTCCACCGACGCTGGCAAAGAACACAGTTATGAAACAGACGTCATTAACACGCTGCTCATGCGCACGAGCTCGATTATGGCCGCCGCGCTGAAAGTGAATTCCAATGAAGGAGCATCAATGACGCCAGAATCGGTATAAAAACTTTGTCGCCGGCGGCTGGTCGACATTCAGTGTTCGTCACTTGCACACAGAAGACAATTACATACATTAGGAAAAATGGCATTCAAGGTGCGTTCATCCATAGGACCCCAGTGGACCTCTCGGAACAAAAATAAAAAGGACTTAGCTCGCCCCCATCTGCGGCCTGCCTGTGGATTACGAAGCAGCCGCGGAAGGCGTCGGCGACTCCTGCACCACTCACACTAACCGCCCTATCTCTTGTCTTGCAGTTCGTGATCGCCCTCGCCCTCGTGGCCGCCGCCAGCGCAGCCGTGGTCGTGCCCGCCGCCGGACCGGTGCTGGCGAAAGCCGTGGAGCTGGAGGAGTACGACCCCCATCCCCAGTACAAGTACGGATACGACGTGCAGGACGCCCTGTCCGGAGACTCCAAGGGACACGTCGAGGAGCGTGACGGAGACGTCGTCCGCGGCGAGTACTCGCTGATCGACGCCGACGGCTTCAAGCGCACCGTCAGCTACACCGCCGACCCCGTCAACGGCTTCAACGCCGTGGTGCGCCGTGACCCCCTCGTCGTCGCCGCCCCCGTGGTCAAGGCCGCCCCGGCGCCCATCGTCAAGGCTGCCCCACTTGCGGTCGCCGCTGCCCCCGCCGTGGTGCGCGCCGCTCCGTTGGCCTACGCCGCACCGGCGCCGCTGACCTACGCCGCCCCTGCCGTTGCCTACAGACACCTCTAAGACTCCCGAACTGATTTGCTGATTTGCTCCAATAAATGTGATTTTTTAAATTTTACTTTCAT
Organism: Coelopa frigida; assembly: GCA_017309665.1. Classification (NCBI taxonomy): domain Eukaryota; kingdom Metazoa; phylum Arthropoda; class Insecta; order Diptera; family Coelopidae; genus Coelopa; species Coelopa frigida. The sequence continues at coordinate 25,037,094 of CM029561.1, forward strand.
TGCTTATTCCTCTTGTTCATCTACGTATGGTTCGCTGCTTTTCGCTTGCTTTCTTTGCTCGTATTTCCCACGGCCACATTTCCCCTCTCCCTGTTTATCCCTCTCCGCCCAGCGGAGCCGATATCCCCACAGACCCGGTTCGTCACTCCAAGTCAATTAGTAAATAGCTCCATTATAGATTGGCAAATTACCGGCCCCAATTTCCAATGATACTAATTATAGCTTCGGGTCGTGTTCACGAAGTTGGATTCACTCACACTTTTTCGCTCAAAAGCGATGTCAATCAATATATCGAAATTCTCAGCGCGTCTGCCCGACCCATCTCTTGGTAGCGTGTATATATCTTGCTTATGCGGTGTATATTAATTAGATTTGGTTTCAGTGCATGAAACCTCGAATTTGTTCGGTGATGGATTTGACCGCATGATTCCTTCTTAGTAGACGCGTCTGATCCAATTTTAATTGAATCCTGTTCTGATAGTAGTTTGTAGTACACGGCGAGAATACAATTATTCTCTTCTGCTAGTCTCTTGGCCGTACATGAAGAATTCAAACACCTCTAAGCCAGACAGATTCCCGTAGCATGGTGGACCCCACGGCTACCACGGTAGGTGAAAGTAATGAAGCCGAAATGCCGTCAGATCTTAATCGATCCGCGAGCACTGGCATAAGTTCCATCCAGACGAAAATTGCTGGACAACGGAATCGATATCGAATCGAAATGGAAAGGAAACCAGCCAAAGCGACCGTTGAACCTGCGACGAGACGAGATGAGATGAGCAGTGCGAGCGTCGAATGGACCCCAGAGACATTAACTGTAAAGCGCTCGTAACTCCGCTCAGTCAACGGGCGCTATAAATATCCAACCCTGGCGAGGTCCCCATCAATCACCTGTGGAGCGCAACCCAGAGGAGTCGACCAGCAACTGAACCCAGCGAGATGTCCACATACCAGGCAAGTAGACGGCACGACCCACCACCAGACCGACGCTAACGCTCATCCCCATCTCGCATCCAGCACTTCCTAGCGATCCTCGCCCTTGCAGCCGCCGCCGGAGCCGGAGTCGTGCCCGTGCAGCAGGTCTACCAGACAGTCGCCGCGCCCGTGGCCTACGACCCCGCCCCCGCCGACCACCACTCGGTGGCCCACGTGCGGCCGGGGCACAGCGACGACGACTACTTCGACCCGCACCCCCAGTACATGTTCGGCTACAACGTGCACGACGCGCAGTCCGGCGACCTCAAGGCGCACGTCGAGCAGCGCGACGGCGACGTGGTGCGCGGCGAGTACTCGCTGATCGACGCCGACGGCTACAAGCGCACCGTCACCTACACCGTGGACTCGGTGCACGGCTTCAACGCCGTGGTCCAGCGGGAGCCCCTGGAGCACGTGCAGGCGGTGGCGAAGCCGGCGCCCGCGGCCTACGCCTCCGCGGAGGAATATTCTCCGTCCACGGGCTACCACAAGCGCCACTAGGCGGTGCTCGTGCGGAAGGAGGCCCCGTCTACCTCTGCCAGTGATCCTAATATAAGTCGAGGCGTACTATTTAATTATGCAGTAATAATATTTAATAAATTCACGTAGTTAATGTTCAAGTCGATCGCATTGCTTCGAAGCTGGGGGGGTTTGCTTTGCTTTCATGTGAAGGTCCATCTGATCGCGAGCCCGTGACTGCAAAGCGGCTCATCCGGAGGCGCATTGGATCAGCCTCCTCACAAAGTGGGACAAAGAGAGAGGCTTCCTGCGTCCTTCGGATGCGACCCATTTACACGCTATCGATGTGGCTGCGGAGTCCATTAATGTTAACATGTCACTCAGATCGACAGGAGGTTGTCGATGCAGCTGTGCGAATGCAATTTCACGCTTATGGCAACGCACTGGGGCCACACGAGTTCCCACCGACAGCCCCTCCTCCAGTCAGCGACGACGACGAGGTCTTTGCAGTTGTTGACAAGATAATTTAGGACTTATTCAGATGTCGAGTGGAGCCCTCGGCCTGGCGAGTGAGAGATGGAGTGCAGAGTGAGTGATAGAGAGTCGGGGCATCGGAGGTTTAAGGTCAAAGTCAGGTTTTATTGTCAATTAACCGACATACATATTTTTCCCATTGTGGCTGCTGCAGCCAATTTCTACAGTTGTTCATTTTATTGTTGTTAATGTAACGATTTCCCTGTAATTGTAGCTCGCGTTTTTGTGCCGATAACGCGTAAGCAATCGAGTTTGGCAACAACAACTGCAACCATAACCACAACGAAAGACAACCACAAAAAAAGGCCCGCAATCAGTCAATAAAATAAAAACAGTTCCGCGCATGCGTAGCGGACGATCGCCCTTCCCCTCGGCGACGGCCCCGCACGTAGTCGCACTCGCCGTCGTGTTCGCAGCCCGCTAACGTAACTCTCGTTTTCGATTGCCTCGAGTCGTCGTGGCCACAGCTACCGTCCGCCTATCCGTCTGTCCCCCCCTGTCTGCAGCGCCGACGTGTGGTCATTTCCACGTCTGCCCAGAAGGCCTCAAGCAGACCGCGGGGTCCGCACCGACCTTGGTGCGCGCTGAAAGCGAGAGTGAGGACAGAGAGATCCGCTCGTCATGGGTTTTCATTGCACTCTGTCGCCGAAATCGTTCTGGCCTTGCGCGCCGAGCCGTTGTCAATGCTGCCCGGTTTGCAATGGGACCCCGCAATGCGGAAGCCAATTGTCGAGGACGGCTGTCGTCCCCATTCCCAGCCTATGAATTCCCGCTAATCCGAAGGCAACAACGAGGAAGAGACGACTACATTTCGAAAAGAAAGGGAACGACTTCACTTGCCTACGAGACACACTCCTCCTGGAATCCTTTGCCCCGGGGAGTGGTCGTCAATCTTCCGCCAGCCTGCGAAATGTCGCCGTTTGACAGGTGAGCGGACCCTGGAATTTCCACGCACTCCGTTGACTCGATCACTAATCTGTCCTCACGCCCACCTCCGACCAGCAGAACGCCTCCTTGCTGCGCCGCAGGGAGCGGGACCGGATCGAGCGTCTCCTTGAGGCCATCGTGGACTGCCGGCAGCTTCTGCGGCGAATGCCTCGCTGGCCGAGCCCAGAGGTGTGCCAGCCACATGCCTGGTGCGTCACAGAGCCTGTCGTAATCCTTCCAGTTGTCCACGACTGACGCCCTCGGCGGACAGGGGCGCTCTACCTGTCTTGCCGATGGACGATCTGCGAACAGACCAAGGAGCGGCTCCAGGAGCAAGCATGAGTCACCCGATGCCCACTCCGTATCGCATGGACCCCAGTCCCTTAACCCGCTAACAAAAGGCAGTGCTTCACTAGAATTCATCTTTATTCAAACAATAACAACGGCAGGTAGCATCGGCACGACCCCATCTAATAGGCGTACGAGATGAGGGGAGATGCGTAGGTCGTCTTCACCACAGTCGGGCCGGTGGCGACCAGGGGAGCAGCCTTCACGATCGGGGCGTGCGCAGCGGTGTAGGCGAAGGGGGCGGCGGCGGCGTAGGTGGCCACGGGGGCGGCGGCGACGAGGGGGGCGGCCTTCACGACGGGAGCGGCGGCGACAGCAGCCACCAGGGGCTCGCGGCGGACGACGGCGTTGAATCCGTTGATCGGGTCGGCGGTGTAGTCGACAATGCGGCGGTAGCCGTCGGCGTCGTTCAGCGAGTACTGGCCGTGGACGACGTCGCCGTCGCGGCTCTCCACCTGGGTCTTGGAGTCGCCGGACAGGGCGTCCTTCACGTCATAGCCGTAGGTGTACTGGGGGTGGGGGTCGTACTCCTCGAGGCGGGCGGCCACGGCGGCGAGTGGGGCGGCTGGGGCGATGACTCCGGCACTGGCCACGGCGAGGCAAGCAGCGAACAGGGTGATGAACTGGAAGTAGGAGAAGAGAAGGTGAGGATCGAGGTTGACAGGATGCGAAGCGGTGGAGAAGTGTTTTCCTCAGGGCTGGAAGGCGCTCCGTATCGCGTCGTGTCCTCGAGTGTGTGACGAGAAGCGCTTCCGAGCCTTGCAGGAGGTGGATCCTTACTTTGAATGCCATTGTTACTGGGTTTGGGTTGGGTTTGGAAGTTGCTCTAGATTCCGAAAATGGATTTGAACTGATTTAATCGCCGACCCAGGCGGGCTTTTATACAAATAATCACACTAAAAGACGCACTCGGCGTCGATCGAGGGCTCGGTTGACATCGGGGACTGGCGGCGTCGACGACGCTGTCGCGGTCGCTGTAGTCACCAAGGCTGTGAGTGCGACCAGCGAACGGCCGATCGATTCAATTCGGCCGAATCGCACGAGGGCCGCGATTAATATTTGGCTCAGCTACGCGACTCCCCCCAGACACCCGCGTGCGCATGCAGCGGTCGCTAACGGCGCTGCCTTTCGGCGCATAATGCATGCTGGGCATGCGCCGCTGCATGAGCGCGGCGGATTTCTCCAACAGCTGCTGCGTCGGCCACGACAACGGCAACGACGGTGACGATTAAGCCAATTACGAGCTCTGCTCCGTGGCCCTCTGGCGGCGTCGCACTCGCCCGATGGTCTTGAGCCGGAGCGACTCTGGGCCGCTGGTGCTGCGCTCAGCCCTTGGCGACGCCTTGAGAACCGAACAGCCTCTGTCGATTCAGTGATTCGTCAGGCGGAGCGGAACTTGCTGCATCATCGTTTGTCAATAGATGTATTTCAGAGCTCTGTGACGCGGAAGCTGCCTGCGTGCCGCTGTGTCAGCGACCCTGACCCCCCACCCCCGTCCCCAACAGACCACCAATGGCCTTGGACTGGGCTGCCGCGTCCAGTAGCGGCCTTGAAAGCAGCCTTGGGCTCCTTGGATCCTGGCCCATTAGTTGTTTCGATCGAGTTCCACTGGCCCACTGTCCACTGAAAGCAGTTGGGCGCATCGTCGCTGTTCCGCCGACTTCCGACGCTTTGCACGCGTCGCTCGGACAATTGAGCAACGCGGACCTGGAAGCGCCGACACAATACAAATGGCTCCATTATCTACAGCAACAACCACACCTGGCCGTGCAACGACGTGCAGGGGCGAAGTGGACACATGTCCAGCTCCAGTCGCGGCGGCGCACGAGTGCTGAGGGGAATTAAAATGCGTGGAACGAGGGCGTGATGAGCCACGGCGGACGGACACGGCGTAGACATAACCAGCCGACGAGAGACTCCATCGAAACCAGTCCCAGAGACCCTCTACTGCGCCAGAAAAGACACAAGTTGTGGGCATTTGGATCTTTATTAAACATCGTCTACATCTCGGGCGCAGGGTAGAGAAGATCAGGTCTAGTACACGTAGGAGTAGTGGGGCGCCGACAACGAGGTCTTGACCACGGCAGGCGCCGCATGGTGTGCGATGAGGGCGTGCGAGGTCTTGAGGAGGCCGGCTGCGGGGGCTGCGTGCACCAAGTGGGCGGTGGGCGCGGCGTGCACCACGTGCGAGGCGGGGGCGGAGTGGATCACGTGGGCTGCCGGGGCGGCGTGCAGGACGTGCGCGGTGGGAGCCAGGTGGACGGGCGCAGCGTGGATCAGGGTGTGCGTCGGGGCGTGGTGGACCAGCGTCGGAGCGGAGTAGGTGCGGATGAGGTGCGCGGGCTGGGCGTAGGCCTTGATCTCCGGCTGCAGCTTGGTCGGCTTCGGGGGTGCGGCAGGTGCTGGGAGTGGCGGCAGTGAAGGCAGCGGCTTCGCAATAGGCGCCGGGGTCCGCGCCAGTCCCAACTCAGCTGCAGGGGTCGGTTCCGCAACAGGCGCTGGGGCTGCTCCCAGGGGTTCGCGCCGCACCACGGCGGAGAAGCCATTGACCGCGTCCGCCGAGTAGTCCACGACCCGGCGGTAGCCATCGGCGTCGTGCAGCGAGTACTGGCCACGCACCACATCGCCGTCGCGGGTCTCCGACTGGGCCTTGAAGTCGCCCGTGACCGTGTCCTGCACGTCGTAGCTGAAGCTGTACTGCGGATGGGGGTCGAAGTTGTCGCTCTCCTGGAGCTGAGCGGCGGGCAGGGTCCCTGCGCTGGCGGCGGCGACGCAGGCCAAGAAAGCGATGAACTGCAATGGAGGGAATCGTTAATGCGGTGCCTCATGAGGCCGAGTCCACTTACTTTGAATGCCATTTCGGAGCTGAGTGGGATGTGTGTGTTTCCTCTTGTTGAACTGAGTGTTGCAAGCCAACTGTGATGCAACATCGTCCGCTCAGTCGGCTTTTATACCCTTCCAGGCATCACCGCCAGCTCCTCTGCGCCTTGACCCAATGCCACGGTAACCGCAGGAACGATTCCCACTTTCAACAACCTGCGGACCTCGGCAAGGTCACCGATGCTGCGTCCCTTTCCCGAGAGCTGCCAATTATTGCTCCAAATAGTGTTCGCTTGCGGACGATGCAGCAAACCTGCTGCCACAGCACTTCACATCCAGCTGCAATTAGAACCGGACTCGTAAATTTCGATTGCCATTGAGATCGACTTGTTTTTGTTTATTTACGAAATCCTGTCGAATGTTGGTTGATCGGATGGTCTTGCGCTCGCAAAGTGCAACGAGTGAAGGGCCGCTCCCCACCTCGCGAAGGTCTTCTGCCACTTATCTCTCATTCGATCCCTAAAATCACGCAATCGAAATAACAAAAAATACAAAAAGGCCGAAAATCCAGAGATCAGAGAAAAATAAAAAAAACAGGTAACTTTTACTCTTCGAACCTTTCCTGTTATTTGTTTGTTTTTTTTTTTAATAATATTTTTGCTGTAATAAAAATATGTAAAAAAATTAAAGAGCGTTCTCTCCCATCAGCCTAAATGTATGCAACGCGCAACGGTCTCTTGCGACGTGGAGTTATTAACAGAGCGCGAACAGCGGCTGCTGATAACAGCACATGGAATCGTGAAACAATTGGAGAGAACTGTTATTGGATACAGATTACCTCTTCTCTTCGATATTCTTCTTAGACATACCAGGAAATCAATGTAGGATATATATCTCTAAACGGTTACAATATAAACGTCTTCTTTCGAATTAAACAAACGAAAAAAATTAATAATAATAATAATATGTTTTATATTTTAGTCAGGGTAATATTGAACAAAGGATTAAAAGTTCTACACCTCTAAAGAAAGCCATTTAACCCTAGAAAGATAATCATATTTTATACACGTTGTAGGTAATCTATGTCGAATCGACGTAGTCCAGTTATATCTAATTTTGGAATATAATATATACCGGACTTCGTTCAAACATCTCAGCTTATAGTATTGAATATATATTTTTTGTTAAACATAAATTAAAACTTTTAGATAAAATATTTACTAAATTTTTATAAATATTTCTTCGAGGAACATTTTTGCAGATTTTATATGTGCATATTAATCAAAATTCATTTTAGGAATAAATAAAAAAAATCCACTTAAGGTGATAAAATATATGAAATATATCATATATCAGTATGCTCTCAGCATTGGAGTCATATTTTTTGCAAATAGTCTTTTTCATTCATCTGTTTTTATAATGAAAATATACAGTGTTCCACTAAAGCCTTCGTAGAGCAGTTAGTTTAAACTTTAATTATAAAAATCAATAATAACTACACCTTTTTCAAGCAGACTTGAGAAAATCGTAAACAGACCTCAGAAAATCGTAAAGTGACTTGGGAAAATCGTAAAGTGACTTGAGAAAATCGTAAAATGACCTGAGAAAATCGTAAACAGACCTCAGAAAAAAGACTTCAGAACCGAACTCGGTAGAATAATGAAATTTAAAGTTTTTCTGGTTTTCTGATAAATAATAATATATTTAAATATTCAATATTTAATAATAAATTGTAAATAATACATATATTCTATAATCCTACTCGCATATCTTGTAGGGCCAGCGCATCTCCATGGAAAATGAAGCTGTGTTGAATTGCACGTGAACATCCGGCCACTGTTATTGTCTCCTTAGCCTCATCAATAAGACGTTACAAAAATTGTAGTCTCTGTTCACAAACACCAGGCCCTTGAACTTACGGTACTCGCATCATGTTTTTTACATAAGTCTTTACTTTGGACCATATTGTTTCAATGGGGGTCAGCATTGGCGAAGAACTACGGTTTTGTCTTGCGTGAAACGGGCAACAGCAGCTTCCAAAGATGTGTGACATCGAACATTGTCACTGTACAATCACGACATCTTCGAAATTGTTTCCTTGCTGCAGGAAACTCTCAAAAACACTGCAGATCCATGTATTACATATATCTGCTCTGAATGATCCTCTTTGTCATCATTCTTTGGATCATTCAGAGCAGGCTAAGGGGACAATAACAGTGGCCGACTGTTCACGTGCAATTCAACACAGCTCCATTTTCCATGGAGATGCGCTGGCCCTACAAGATATGCGAGTAGGATCATAGAATATATGTATTATTTACAATTTATTATTAAATATTGAATATTTAAATATATAATTATTTATCAGAAAACCAGAAAAACTTTAAATTTCATTATTCTACCGAGTTCGGTTCTTAAGTCTTTTTTCTGAGGTCTGTTTACGATTTTCTCAGGTCTGTTTACGATTTTCTCAGGTCTGTTTACGATTTTCTCAGGTCTGTTTCCGATTTTCTCAGGTTTGTTTCCGATTTTCTCAGGTCTGTTTACGATTTTCTCAGGTCATTTTACGATTTTCTCAAGTCACTTTACGATTTTCTGAGGTCCGTTTACGATTTCCTCAAGTCTGCTTGAAAATGGTGTAGAACTGTGCGAAGAACGATATCCGTACCATGACACAGAAAAAAAAGAACTGAAAAAATATATGCAGTATACGTTGAATCGACGTACAGTGGCGGACAAAACACTACGTACGACCCCTTTTTACATTTAACAAGTTCTATAGGATTAGAAAGAAAAGTAATGATGCAGGTTTATTTCAAATCGAATTATTGTAGAACAAATAACAAAAAAGTATAATACTCCAATATTAACTTTTAAATTTATTCACTTAAAACTGAAAAAAGGCACTGACAAAAGTCTACATACGTTTTATTGGTTTCACACTTTTTGCTATTTTGTTCAGCTAAAATATTATGGTAAATTACCGTTTGTTTCATTTTATGTGTATACTTTGATTTATTCTTGGAATTTATTGTATTTTGTCATTTTAAAAAGTGTACGATCGGAAAAATGGCTCCACGCAAAGAAATTTCTGCGGATGTGCGAAAATTAGTTATTAAACATAGAAATGAGAATAAATCATTTAGCGAAATAGCAAAATTATTATATTTAAGCAAATCGACGGTGCAGATCATATTTAATAACTATAAAAAATTAAGTTCCGTCGAGAATAATCCGCGAACTGGTAATACGAAGAAGCTTGACCGTAGAGACATTTCATTCATTCGAAAAGAAGTGTACCGAAATCCCAAAGTTCATGCCACTAAGTTGGCCCAGGACATAGCTGAGAGATTCAAAATTATTGTTCACCCACGCACTGCAAGGCGTTGGAAATCTGGTATTTGTTGAAGGCATTATGGGTCGCTTCCAATACAAGTCCATATTAGAACATTTGAAGCCGTCCGTGGAAAAGTTATGCCTATGAACGAGCTGGATCTTCCAACAGGACAATGATCCCAACCATACGTCGCAGGTAGTGAAGGACTGGCTGCTGTATTATGCTCCACGACAGCTGTATTCACCTCCACAAAGCCCGGACTTGAACATAATAGAACACGTGTGGGAAATTTTCAAGCGAAAGATCCGAAAGCACGCTATTAGTGGTGCTCCAACTCTAAAAGAGAAGCTGCAAGAGGAGTGGCAACAAATAACGGAAGAGCTCGATAATTTAGTAGCTTCAATGACCAGACCGCTTGCAACCGGTCAATGATGCTGGTTGTGGCCCAACAAAATATTAAATATTGTTATTTATTATTATTTTTCCATATAATTTCTCATTTTTTCAATTCGTACGTACACTTTTATCAGTGTCTTTTTTGAGTTTTTTGTGAATAACTTTAAAAGTTAATTTTGGAGATTTGTTATTTTTATACAATTATAAGATTTAAAACAAACATGCATCATTACTTTTTTTTCAAATGCATTAGGACATGCTAAATTTAAGAAAAAGGGGTCGTACGTCGAGTTTTGTCCGCTACTGTAGATTACCATTCTGGGTTAAAATTATTGGAAAACTTGAGTAGAAAGGAGTCTAGTTTCGCATAGTTCTAATATGGTTTATATTAGTATTCTAAGTAAAAAATTACTTTTTGCTAATTTTTTTAAAACTTTTTTTAAAGATATAAATAATTCCCATTAAATGTCAAATTACAATACTTTCTCAGGATTGGTAAACTTAAATTTTAAAAATTCTCAGACTTTTCGTATGAATTTAATTTCGATAGCTGAAATTTAAAATATTGTTCTAAAAAACCCCTTCTGACCGCTAAAAATTGTAATTGTTGATTATATTCGTTCCCAAACTGATAAAAAATAGGTAAATAAGTGTCGAAAGGTCTGAGTGGACTTAAGGGGCCGTGTTAAGGGATAGGGAAGCACACTGAGTATTCTAATAGTTTTACATAATCAATGCCAATATATAATATCACTCCAATGCCACGAAATTCGCTAGCGAAGAAATTACCGGGATGTATGTAAAAAAAACAAATAACTACTTTAGTCACAACATTCTGTATGAATTTCAAAGTTCAAATAACTGCAAATATTTTGATTCTGAAGAATTTTATCATTGGATTGGACAGAAAAAATGCTATTCTTTTTTTAAATTACCTTCAGATTATTTAGTACCGGGTAAAAATGCTGCCTGAACTGCAGTAATTTTATTTTATTTGCATATATTCTGGGTATCTCTTCGTTCGTTTATAATTATGTACATATATCTGTCAGACTTCACCTATAACACATAAAATTAAAAATATTGGTTCACATGAACTCATTTATACATAAACATTTTTTTTTGTTTTCTTCCAATACTCCAAGATTTGTAACTTTAAAAAGATCAGAAGGGGACAAGGAGTTTATTTTTATTCAATTTAATTAAAAACTATTCATTTGTTATAATTATCTATTATGTCCTTATAATTAATTTTTAATATTTTTAATTTCGACATATTGCATTCGACATTTCTTTTATAAACTTAGAGAGAACAAGAAAAACCATAAACATATTTTTAGAACATGTATTCCTACCTAAAGATTCGAATAACACGTACTTGCTTAGTGTATTGAGCAACTGCAACTCATCAAGTAACGACAATTTATCATATACTATTTACTAGTTTTTGTGTGGCGGCAATCGAAAAATGTAATGAAAACTCTTATATCAATATCGGGACGAACTGATCATATAAGAAATGTACTATATTTAATAAAAGGAGTCATTTTATTATTTGAAATTTCTCAATATAGGTATAGCACATATGTATATACCAAAAATAAAGGAGGTGGAAGTGAATTTCTAATTAAATAAATGCATTTAAAGTCACAAAGTTTTAAGAAAGTGTGACATTATATACATACATTCTAATTGAAATTAAAAAGCAGTCAAAATGACTGTAGAAAAGATATATGTATGCCTTGTGTTGAAGTGTTTAATTGGCTCAGATTTTGCTTCAGATAAGTTAATACCTGCAATAGTTTCAATTCCCAACACGGCTTTCCAAGATTCTTTATTTTGGAGTTTTTAAATTGTTAGCTTGCTGTTAGCTGTTAGGAAGTATTTACTGTGAATAGAAAATATATTTTTGTTAAAAACCCTTTCTTATTCGTACTTGTTGAATTACTTTTTACTTTACAATTTTTCCGTTTATCTTTCTGGGCTCGGATTTTAAATGAGAAGGAAATATATAAAATACGAAATATAAGTAGGAAATATATACACAGCTTGTATCTATACGACATTGATATTAGCCCTCACCTTTCGGCTACGTGCACCTTGAGTCGTTCGTTAGTCGATACTCGAGGAACTCTTGGCTTGCTGAGGGAAACTGGATCCCTTAGGGAAATGGGGTGAGGTACATTGATGTTGATTGGTGCGAACGCGCCATCATGAAGTTTTGTTTGGAAGTCCAAAGTGTAGAGATGGGGAAACTCAAATACAGGAGTGAAGAGTCGAAGTGTGAGCAACTTGAAACCCAACTCACGTCCTAATGGCTCGTCAAATGGATTGGGAGGTAAAGGAGTTAACCAATAAAGTATACAAATTGCAAACAAGATAACAAAGTGAAGCATCATTAAATGCCATTTGGAAGCGATATTTGCCTATTGACGAGATCTACTATAAATACAATTGTGAGTCTTTTGTTGTCCTAAATAGAGGTTTTTTTTTAAATATTTGTCGCATAATATACAGTTATTTATTCTGTTTCACTGTCAGACAAAAAAATAATAAATTGAGAATATAATGTACAAATAACGATATATAAAAGTAAAATCGGTTAAGTCCACGTAGTACTTTCATATACTTAAATATATACAATACACTCGGGATATCATCAACTAATTAATACCTAGAGTATTTACGTTTATAAGATTGTTGACGTTTGTCACTGTGCAAATTTAAGACTACAATATTAATGATATGACATGGGAAGGACATTGGACCATTTGAACAGTGGACAATTCTGCATTGGGGTGCCCGTTGGGAGCCTCTGTATCAAATGTCTGCAGCCCGGTGATGTGAAGACATTGGATGTTCGTTCCCGGACACAAAAACCTACTACTAACTTTTCCAATAAATCAGAACACTGAAAAAACCACCCTCTCTGCGCTCCTGCGAAGCTGCCGGACCACGCACGACACGACTTCATTCGGAAATAAATGAATTAATGGATCCCCGCACATATCGGTCGCGGGGCTGGAGCAGGAGCCTTCACCTCGGAATCTCGTGTAACAACTTGTGAACATCGCCCGGGACACTTTCTCAGCAAATTGTTTTACAGCAGAGCCCGAGCAGCGTCCGTCCGTCCGCCCGTCCGTTCACCCATCCGTCCACCGCTTCTCGTTCTCGAAGATCTCGTCCGAGGCCGGGCAGCCAATCGGGAGTCTCGCGTGCCGATTGGCTGGACTCGCGTGGCCGCGGGTGCTCTCTTTCTAACAGTTCACAGCGCACATTCACAATAGTCGTGACTCATACCTGGGCCTGCCTGGACCCTCGACCAGAGTCCTTCCGCGCCTCTTGATCTACCAGCCGCAGCGAGTCCTGAGTCCTGCAACAGCAGCCGGACGCCGCAAGCCTCCGCCGATCGAAAGCGAAATTGGTCGTCGGCGTACGGAGGGTTGCGATCCGTCCCTTCCAGCCCTTTCAATCGAAATTGGCGGTGGAGCCGGCGGGGCGGCGATGTCGAGAGCAGCCACCGCCTCCGTGGAGCCGACTTGAATTTGGCAAGACGTGGACTGACATCAATTACCTCGCGGCGCGGCTACTGTGCGCCGGCCGACAAGTTGCGCCCAGGTGAAAGGCGACAACATTCGATCTTGCCTTCAATGTCCGCCGACAATAGCCACCGACAATGACAATACAACAACAGCAACGTCGATGTCATGCACAATGAGGCAATTTGTAAAAATGACCAAAAACATGCCGCTCCGGCGTTGGCGTCGACGTCGGCATCGGCGTCGTAGTCGATTTCTTCCGAGTCGTGGTCGCAGTCGCCGGCCCTGTGCGGGAGCCGCGGAAGCCCCAGCGCTCGGCGCCACCAACTTAATCCATCAATTATTGTAACACGAATCGCTTTGTTGTAAGTCGAGTCCAGTGGCCGACGCTGCCGATGCCGTCGAGCAGCGGCTGGCTCGCTTATCGCCGAACGCCGAGACGACGGCGGCGCTGAAGCAACTGTCGAGCAGGTTTGGTCGCGTCCCCTGCCGCCGACCAGGACGGCTTCCACGGCGATACGCGTCGTGTCACGGTCGCTCCCAGCGTCAGAACGGAATTTTGTCCCGGCGGCTGTTGGGTCTCCGGGTCACGAATGCATCTAACTGCGAGTCGCTTCTTGGAAACCTATCGACGAAAGCAGTTTCTCAAGTCTGAGGCTCTCGGAAATTGCCCACATGGATCCGTTGTCAGTTTGGATCCACATGAGAACTCAACTCGGATGTGACATGGAATCGTCGTTGTCTGCAGGATTGAGGTTTTCCTTCATTTATGGAAATGCGCCAGGAGTTTCTCCAACAATGTTGTGCTACTGTTAGTAGAGTAGAATAGGTAAAATCTAAAATTAAACATGTTCCACTATGTAATTGAATTGTAGCGGCAATTTTACGATTATTTGGACTCAAATTAAGCATTGTTATTATTTTAATACGTGTTCTGGAAATCATATGAAAACATATAAAGCACAGTATTTGCCTTAGTTGGTATTCAGCTCCTAGTGTAACTTGTCTGTGGTGGGAGCCCAAAATATTAGTTCGAATATAACATACATAAAGGTGGTAACTATCCTATGATCCTATGAGCTTCGGACTTAAGGCCTAAGTGCTACTGTTAATGCAATAGAATAAGTAAAATCTAAAATCGCAATGGTAAATTTGGAAAAAATATCATAGAACATTCAACAAATGCAACGGTAGTATAAGCTTCCTACACTTGTTTAAATGCGTTTTAATAAGAATATTCCACAATGATACGAATATTCAACCCACACCAGTATGTACTGAGAATTACACTAAAGGAACCATAAGAGGACCTATAGCAGAATTCTTCCACTTGTTAGAGCACATTTATTCGAAATCAATACATTGATACAGCTACCGTTGAATGCCACATCAAACTACTCATGTTTCTTAATACACTTCGATCATAGGATTAACTTTATACATTCCAAGGTTAGGTCTAGCCAGAAACTTCAGATTTTCCTGTTTTTCCTTGCAACGAAAGCTGTGCACTCGAGATATCGTCAAGACTTCTTTATTTACATTGTGTACTCTAAAACGTTAACTATAAATTTACGAGAGAATGCTGTATTTGAATTATTGGAGAGAGAAAAATAACAAATTTCTTTTAAGAGATGTAAATGTATGCCATGGTCTCATGTGAAATATTTTTTTACTTTTATTTAGGTTGGAAACCTTTTTTGTTTCTTTGGATTTGCTTTTTGTTTAGTTTGAATGTGAACAATAAAAACACATTAAACTACAGTATCATTAATATTTTGATCTTAAATTTGCACATTCATAAACGTCAACAATGTGTTAAACATCAACACTCGCGGTTTGAATTAGTTGACGTTATTCTGAGTATATACCCTTGTAATATGTGAGCGTGACGTCTTTTTAGAGCATTTGCATGTTCCTAGTTTCGTCATCTGGGACTTCACATTGTTCGTGGCTTCCAAGAGCCTTTGGAACGTCGCCCATCCTGATAGATATCTTATGGCAAGTCAATTAGAAGCGACTACTACTACAACAATTCTGCTACAAATTGCCTACAAGTCCGATCTGTACCGTGCCGGTCTTCGGACCGGGGCATCCCAATCGCTGTACAAAGGCTGCATCCTGCCCGGCTGAATGGCTGCTGTCGGCCATTAAAATAGATCACCTCGCCATGCCAGGCGGCCCATTCTGCTGTCCGCTGCCATCGATGGTGTGTGGACGTGTGTGAGGAGGAACCCGGGACGCATTGAGCTATCAAACTCCTGGGAGCACATAATAGAGATGTGTGGAAACCAACGAGTACCAATAATTGACAGGAGAGCGCAACTGCCGCGAGTCCGCACGTCAATCAAGCGAACAAAGCCCGGGACCAGGAGTGAGGTACCTGGCCGGACGGACGGGAGCGTGCCTCAGAAGCGGCCCAGTGCTGCAGCCGCCAACAACTCAATCCCTCCAACGGCGGAGGGCGAGGCGAGCTGCCCCAATGCGTCCCACTGTGCGGACGACAGGAGACAACTCGGGCTGCACAGACGTCGCTGTCGCACGTCGCGATGCCAATGGCGAGGTCTACCTGCAGCATCTGCGGTGGCTGGAGTTCGTGCAACTGCAACTCCACTGGGACTCGGACGGAGGCTCCGTGCCCAACGCAAGCCCTCTCGGATATTCCCAACGCCAGGGCGCATTCCAGCGATTGCAGGCACCAGAAGGGGCGTAAACACTCCACAACAGTCGGGCAGCAACAACAAGCAGAGCAAATAAGAACCGAGGCGAGGTGACTAACACAGCACAGCAGCAACAGAAACAGCAACAACGGGACAACAACACGGAGCCGAACAACGAGTTTTGTTTTCCACCCCGAGTGCGAGTGTGCGAGCGAAACAACAGCAGCCTCGCTTCGCCAGCGCACGCCACGCGAGCGAAGGCGACGGCAACTGCGACCGTCGGCGGAGGCGTGTCTTCGTGGCCGGCTGCCTGAGCAGCTCGGCGCGCGGTGGCTATCGTGAACGTCGACAGTCGTGCCATGAATCAGTTCCGATTTGGTAACGCGGCAAGAAGAGTTCTGTGAGCGCACGTCCGAGAACCCGAGTCGAAGTCAGTGAGCATTAGATCGCGCCACCCGCAAATAGACAGACAGACATTTGTAACTCAAGACTTGGATACTTGGTTACAGAACCGCGAACCCAGGACGCGTCCACGTCGAATGTGCCAAACGCCGCGTCGGCAGCAGATCCCTGGAATAATCGGAGAGAAACCCCGCCTGCGTTTCTGAAAGAGGGCAAGGAGAGCGGTGAACGACGCGGAGGCCAAGAGCGGGCACCACGAATCCACCCAAGTTCGAGGGTCTCCTGGAGACACCTGCGTCGGGAGCACCGCCGACACCGACACCGCGCCACGCCGGCCCTGCGGTCAACATGATGGACGTCAGCAGCATGTACGGCAACCACCCGCACCACTCCAACGCCTACCACGGCGGCGGCGGCTCGGACATGGCCGCCGTAGCCGCCGCCGCGGTGGCCTCCAACGGCTACGCCAACAGCTACTTCCCCGCCAGCAGCGCCGTGCCCCTGCCGCACCAGGGCGCGCACCAGTACACGGGCCACCCCCACCACCACCTGGGCTACAGCAGCTACGACGGCGGCTCGCCCAACGGATACTACGCGCAGCAGCAGCAGCAGCAACCGCAGCAACTGACGCCGCCGCCCGCCTCCCAGACCTCCCTCGGGGCCAACTCGGGCAGCAACGGCCAGCAGCAGGCCCTCTACTCGCACTCGCACCTCTTCAGCCCCAGCGCCGCGGAGTACGGCATCACCACGAGCTCGGGGTCGGGGGCCACGGCGGCGGCGGCGGCGCCCAACACCCCGCACCACCCCGGCAGCCACTCGCCCAGCGACTCGGCGTACTACGAGGGCGACTCGGTGCACTCGGTGTACTACGGCAGCGCCGCCGTCGCCCCGGCGCCGCCCTCCACCGGGTCCCCGGCGACCTCCGCCAGCGCCGTCGACCCGCCCATCATCAGCTCCGAGAACGGCCTCAGCTACACGAATCTGGACTGCCTGTACAACCAGGGTTCGCCGGGCGGCCTGCAGCACCCCCAGCAACAGACGCAGCCACAGCAGCACCAGCTCCAGCAGCAGCAACACGGCTACTCCTCGCTGCAGCCAAATGCGGTGGGCCACGCCGAGGAGAAGTACGCCGCCGTCCTGCACTCCACCTACGGCGTGGTCCTGGACGACCCCCTGATGCAGATCTCCGGGCAGCAGCAGTCCTCGCAGCTGTGGCACCACCAGCACATGGGCAGCTACTCGATGGAGGCGGGCCTCTCCATGGAGTCCCTTGGGATGCATCCGCACGCTCCGCACCAACTACACCTGCCGCAGCATCAGCAGGAGCAGCTCCAGCAACAGTCCAGCCCGCACCACCAGCAGCCGTCGCAGCAGCATCAGGCGACAGCCAACAGTTGCCTCGGCCCGCGCAGCCAACTCGTGGTCTCTCCCGGCGGCACCACCTCCTCCAGCTCCACCTCGGCGGCCTCCGGAGCCCACTCCGGCCGGCAGTCGCGCTCGCCCAGTCACTCGAACAACCTCCCCACCTACAAGTGGATGCAGCTGAAGCGGAATGTCCCGAAGCCACAAGGTAAGTCGTAGCTCTTAGTGCACTCCCTTCGCCGAGTTGGGCGACGACGTGGCGCCGTCTCCGCTATTTCGGGTTTCCCTCATTCCATCCGCAAAGCCGTCGTCGGTGGACAGCTGGCCAACACGCAGTCGTTTGGGAGGCACGGCACATCTTCATCGCAAACTCGTCGCTCGGGGGCTGGCAGCGGTTGCCCAACTCAGCCACCCATGACGCCGTCTAGCATTAATTGGTCGGATTTACATATGCAAATTCGGCCTCCGATTGAGTTGTATTCGTCATAGACCTGTCATAGGCCACCGTGGCTCGGTATACCCTTGGGAACTTGGATCGGAGCTCGTTAATTGGAATCTATTGCGACATGTTCACTAAACACGAGTCCGATCGAAACCACTCATATTTATCATTGACCCACTCCCCCTCATGGGGGCAACCCCTTGGGGAACCTCCTTCGACTCGTGTCGTACCGGAACCCCGAGCCCGAGGATTCTTTTGATCAAATCAGGGGATTGTGTTGCGGCTGCGACAAAGTCGAGGTGTCTCCATCCTCCGCCACTTCGCAGACTGGTGCGAAGAAACCCGATCTTCAGAGGATCGGTTTCCAAATACTCACTTGAGGCAGGGCCACCTGGAGCAGACAGTGGGGAAGAGTGAATAGATTGGGGCACCCTTGTGTCAGTCTGGAACGCAATCAGTAGAACGCAACGCCAGGTCGCGCCAGGTCTCGCCGGCCCGATGCTGGGCACGATACACGATGACTTTCAAATTGATTGACGTGCCTGATATTTCAGCTAACCATCAGGGACGGAGACTGTCTGTCGGTCCAGACAGTCGGAGACAGCAGTCAGACTGAGGGTCGTCGCCTAAAAATAAAGCCATTCGCGATCATCTTCGTCCACGACATTCAGCAGACATTCGCAATTCTGCATATTTCAGATAATTTTGTCAATTTTGTGCAGTCAAGATGTCATGTCAAGAGTATCTCAGAATTAGCTGCCAGCGGGCAGGGGGCGGGGGCGGGTAAGGAGCAAAAGAAGGACGGCACGCCCGTACGTCGCGGACCATTCATGCGTGGAGATAAATATCGGGCTGCAGCATTGGCACGACTTCGCTTGCGACCGAGGCGCTGGAACCGAACTGGTGCGAGGGGCGCGAGGCGAAGTGATCCGGAGGCCCTCGGGACAAGATGACACTCGGCTCGGCTGACAGTCGCTAAACACACGCTCCCACTCGCGCCAAAGTACACTTGTTCGCCTGTCGTAGCATCCGCCGTCCGGGATTCTATCGATCAGTGGGGGATTCCTCGGCAGCCATGGAAGGTGTCGTTGGAGACGTTGCTAGAAAAGCCGGACGAACCCTCGGCGCCCTGCCGCCAAACCAGAAAGCAACTAATCACGTTCAGCAGCTGCCATCGGCCGTGAACGAACGAGGCGGCACTCGTCCTGGGCTCCATCAGCATCATCAATAAAGCCCCATCGCTCCTGCGACAACGGCGTCGCCTAGCGTCCCAGGTGTCTCGCCCAGGAGCGTCCACGACTGCTTCTGCAACGGCGCACGCGCAGCGTTCCGAGCGCAGTCGGCAGGACGGAGTTGCGAACAACTCCGACTTGCGGATTCTTGTAGAGCCCGACACTTCTGTCACTGGCCACGACGCCAGGCGGAACCTGTTGGGCCGCTATGGAGTCGAGCGTCGCCGCAGAGTGATTTATCACGAATTCCGAATCTCCACCTCATGGAGATGGAGTCATCCGCACTGAGCACCGCGCTCCCAGTTATGACGAGGACGAGATTCCTCTCCGGCGTCGCGGGCCAATGGCAGAAGTACAACTGCAACAACAACAACAACAACAACGGCAGAGGCAACCGCAATGACGTGTGCAGTTTGGATGTTGCGGCTTACGGCTGAAGAACAGCAGCAAGAACAACACACAGGTACAACCACAACACAAAACCGGAGGGAAAGCGGCCGGACCGACCCGAGAGGAGAAGACCAAACAAACAAACAATTCGAGTTGAAACTGATCTGGAAGTCGAGTGGGCTGTCACTCTCCTGATTATCGCGCAGAGGAAGGGCCAGGGGTCTGCGCCGCACGGCTCCGGCGCTGTCGTGGCTTAATCAGCGACGTCATCATTAGCCGCGCGCGCGATTATTGGCGTTTTGTGGTTTCATTAAATTAATTCCCTGACACGGCATCTGGACAGGTCCGCGAGGATGCCGTCTCTTGGCTCGTCTTGCCTCGGCTCGATCCTCCAGGCCACGATCCTCCGGGCGGGTGGGCGTCAAGCGCCCGATACGTCCTTGTCCTGGCCTAGCAATTTATTAACTTAATTAATGGCACCCCATTAAAAACTCGTGTTTTATTGTTTTTTAAACGTTGTCTCCACTTTCGACGTTCCATTTCTATTATGACCCGACAAAAATGAGTCCCGCACGCAACGCTCCGCGACACCCCGAAGCACCGCAGGCCGACGTCCAGGCGGGGTATGAAATATGAAGTGTAAATTGGGAACCGGGAATTAACATAAACACACCGCAGTCGACTGGGTCAGCGAGAGGTTCGACCTCCTGGTCTGGCTCTGGCTCTGGCCCTGGGTCTGGGGAGAGACTTTCCTGACACGCTGTCCAAGCTTGTGAGGCGGTAGACTGAACGTCTGCCTGTCCGTCCAGCTGTCGGGTGAAGGCGGACATTTCCGAGCTCGTAAAATAGCCGCTGCTGCACTTCGAACATTTATTTGATGTGATGTTTTGATATTTCTTGACACCATCACGCGACGGTGAGCCACGGACTCCGGCGACCTCATGGAGCACCGCAGCCGAAACCACCACCACCGACCGCAACCCATTGTCCCGCCCGCCTCCAATATGAAAAAATGAATTAATTACGAACATTTCAGGAATTCTATTTAGAAACAAAAACAGTACGTCCCTCGTGGAGCGGCCGGGGAGCCGACCTCCGGCAGCAGCGACGGCCAAGAGATAACATCAGCCACACACACACACACTCACCCAGCAAGATGCGGAGGGGGGGAGCGGGACCGAGCCGAAATTCTTTCAAATATCGTGACAAATTCTGCGCGCTCGCGCTGAGTTAACGTTTTCGAAAGCCTATTATTAACAACTTTTACCCACTTTAGAGGGCACCAGGCAGGGCCCGGCACGCAACACGGCCGTGGTTTACCTTCCCGGTTGACACGCTCATCTCGCCCTCGCTGCCCTGCCGCCCAGATGCCGCACTGCGACTGGAGCACCGCCGCCGCCGTTGGCCGAGTTGCGGGCGTAATTATTCTTCCTAGATCTTATCGGCCCGGATTTGTACCGCGATCCGGCGACACTCGCGGCCACTTAGGCCGGCTTGTCCGATCTGGGGCGATGCATCATCGATGCCTTCGATTGTTGACAATTAATTACTGCCGACCGGGACTAGGGTTCGATGTCCCCGGCAGGACGCTGCAATGGTGCTCCCATTTGTGGCTGTCATATTTACACACCTCCAGCGGCCGCGTCAACTGCAACTCACTCCGTCCCCGCCTCCTCCGCCAAGTACAAGGAAATCGCATTAGGTTAGCTAACAAAGCGCGAGCTCGGAGCCAGGTCGCCCGAAAGGCTGCTCCCAAATTCGCCGCGTGTTCATTGCTTTTCGGGTGCTCTTCCGCCTGGAGCCGGTGGAAGGATGTGCGGCTCGAGGGTGATCGCGGCGCTTGTGTAACCTTAGCCACACGTTCCTCGCGTCGGCCTCGCACCCACACCGGGTGTTTGTTCGGGCTGAATCCAACCTCGCTCAGACACCCAGGGTGCTGAAGGAAGCGGGTATCGTATTTCACACTTGCGCAAATCTAACGCACCCTCCCGGCCGCGGCACGCCGTCTGGGCCGGGGAACTGGGTCCAGTACGTCTTCGACGAACCTCTCAGCACCTCGGAGTCGGTCGTTTCGAGGAGGCTTCGCCTCGTGAGGATCGGGCGCGAATTGTTTACTACAACGAGCCCGCACCGTTCCCACATCCCATTAACTAACGGCGACGTCGCCCTGGCCGCGAACCAGACGACCATGTTTGCCTGCCGCAGAGCGTTCCTCTATCAATGAATTAAATAAAACTGGCGCCGGGTAATCCATCATACCCACGACGGAGTTCTCACCGCGGCGTGGACGGCAGGACGGGCGGAGGGGCGGCGGGCACCCGCACTTCGCACCTTTATTTATAACAATGATTTAAGCGCGATGTGGACTCGGCCCGAAGTACGCCCTGCGCGGAAAGGCTCCCAGAACATGGCAGAAATTAGTCAGCAATCCGCAGCATGTCCAGCAAGCGAGACAACCTTTGCCCAGGGCCGGACTCTCGGCATTCTTTCATTTCCAGAACTGTGACTCGGGAAATCTCCGAGTCTTAGAAACTGATCTCGCAATCAAAGAGGCCGACGCCTCTCGGCGACACTGCTCGGGCCAACGCCGCCGGGAGGTGCTTCCATTGTGGTTCTCTTTGTTCTTGTCGTCCGGCCCTCAGTGGCCGTCACAGTATCTGGATCTGGATCGGCCAGTGGTGCCTTAGATAGCCTTTGTTGTTGCTCCAAGTGTTCGTCGCCTCAAAACAAACCGTGCGCTCGTGGGAGCGGGGCGCGGACGGCGGTGGGGCGGTATCTGCGCTACAATCGCCCGTGTTCGACAGCGGGAGTGCCGGGGAATGACGGCGACGGTGCACATGTCACTGTGGGTCGGGCACGCGGGAGGGGGCGGCGATAATACGCGCCGTGGTCAGCCGACGTTGGTCGACGCGTCCGAAACCCGACGGTCACCCCGAAGACAACGCGCTGACGTCGCCGCCGTCCGACCCTCGGCGGTCGTTTATGCTCAATTCACAGGTTCTTCAGATTAAAGTCTTAACGGAGTCCATTAATGACTTAGGTACTTAAGAGATCTTCAGTTCTAGCGTTGCTGTGGCTGTCGTTCTGTGTGTTGTCGACGTCCTCTAAGTTGTGTTAATTATTTTAACAGTTGATTCGATCGCACGAGCGTCCGTCCGTCTGCCCATCTGTCCGTCCGTCGTTCCGACTGCGATAAAGCGCTACGTGCATGAATGGGACTTCTGGACGCACATCGAGCTGCGGATCGTATCACAAAATATGGCCGCAGATGCGCCATTTTCTATGCATCGTCAGGGGTTGTGATGCGATAGGGGAAGGAATCTGGACCAGGGATGTCGACCGGCGACTCTGATAGTCGTCAAGCGATCAAGTTCTCAAATAAAACTGAACATCACATCACAAACAACCTGACACGGTAGAAAGTTCCAGCTCAATCAGATCCAGAGTTGGAGAATTAACTGATTCTGGAGAGGGTTGGGGTCCCAAAGAAATGGTCGTATCCATCAAGCGCGGGGACAGACCCCACCTGGGCCGTCCACAGCGTCCTTCCCACTACCCACGCCCCCCGCCCGAACGCCCACTCGCTAATTGAATTATTGAAAGTAAAGAGAACAGCGAAAATGATTTATTGCAGAAGCAACTCGTGTAAACAAGTCGATTCCGGACACGTTAATTCCACTTGTGTTTGGGCCGCGGCTTAAGCGCTGAGCGCAACTCGAAAGCAGAGAACCAGACGACGACAAGCAACAGCCGCGGTGGTGGGGCGACCGACCCCGCTCGCGATTCCCGAATCTCAATTTGAAAATTGTTAATTTGTCTAATGAAATTTCTTCCGCCGAGCTCCGAGAGCCGGAGCCAAGAGCCTACTCTACGCAATCCTGCCGGCATTGACGGAGACACTTCTTGACATTTGGGCCGTGCGGGCGTCTCCTGCGCCGCCGTCGTCTCTGTCGTTGTGTCCCAAGATTGATGATGACATTAGCATCATTGCCGAAATTCCGAATTCCGAGAGAACGAGGGCGAGCGAGGCCGAGACAGCGAGTGACAGCGAGAGAGAGGGGGCAACGCAATTGAAAGGGGAGAAAGGGAAGCAAACACGCCGGCTCGATAAGACGTTAAGTGGCCGGGCCCGAGTCGCTTGAATTAAAATTTGTTGTGTTGACGTTTTAATTCGCAGGAGTCCTCGTGGCGGATGGAGGGGGCGCCGAAGTGCCGAGGATCAGCTTTCCAGTGTGGCTCGAATGCCAGCCGTCGCATTCGCAGTCGGAGTCCGAATGGAAGCTATTGGCAGTCGATTCAATGGCGGACGCAACGACGCCCTGTGCAAACAATCGAGTCGAGCTCCTTCGGGTGTGCGGATGAGCGCAATGCGAGGCAGGACGAGGTCCTTCCGGGCTGCGTATTTCTGGCATCGGAGCAAGAACCCTTGTGTCCTATGTACAGCAACTTCTACAACAAAAACACCACAATCGACACACACACACACATACCCCCGAGCATTCTACTTGAAAACAATTTTAGGAATTCCTTGCGTTTGCTCTCGCATTTACTCGGGTGATCCGTCATGTTGTCAGAATGTATTTTGCACGAATTAAGATTTCCCTCACTCAGACGCCCCTCCCTCCCAGTTGGTCCTGCTGACGCGGCGCGCTGGCCAACCAGGGTGCGCGGGGAGGGGCGCAGCTGTGGCCGAGCCGTGAGCAACGGCTCTGAGAGGGACACGTCGTCCTTACATGCTCCCTGACAGATGAATAGGCCGAGGGTGTTATCTCCGGAACCAAGGACGTGGCTCTGACATGGGAATCGCTCTTTATTTACGCAGCAACGCCACCCGTCCATCGGCGTCGATTCGTGCCCACCCCACGAGTCGCCTACGCATGACGCACTCGTATCTGGTGTTTGCTTCCCGATTACTATATCTATCGCGGAAAGCGACGAGTTTTGAAGAAAATCCGTAACTAAGTAAATACGCCGAGCTCCTACGACTTCGGACTCCGCACTCCGTTCGTTCGACATCTTCGACCGCAGCAACGAGGGTTCCAGGCGGCTACCAGAACTCGTGGCGCGAGAAAGCAAACAGTAGCCGAATCAGATAAACTGTTTAAATATTTAAAACACGGCTTAATTTCCAACTCAAACATGTCCCGTCCGGTGTCAGACCCGTCAGCACCGGGCGCGGGGTGCCGTATTATCGCGGCCTTGACGAGGCGCCCGCATCCGTCTGTCCAGGCACACCTTGGACGTGGCCAGAGCACGGCCTGAGAGTCGCCTCGCCTCGCCTCACTCTAGCTTCCGACTAGGTCACGGGGTGCAAGTCCACCGGTCCCAGCCCAGTCACCTCCGCTCATTCAGCATAACGTGGAGCCGTTCGCAGTTCGGCGGATTCGGATTATCGCCGATAATGGGCCGCCCAAAATAAACCGAGAACCATAAAAGCCGATTGATTTATTGCAGCGACAATTGCGAAAATCTAAGAAAACAACACGGCGGAGTCTCGCGAGCCACCGGCACAACAGGTACCCGATTCCAGTGTGGTCTCTCCCGGGGCAGGCGGGCCCTGGAGGGACTCGGTAGGCGCCAACCGAGCCATGTCAAATACTTGACAGGAATTGACGTGGGGCAGGGACGCACGGCGACGGAGGGGCGCGATTCCACAACTCATGCATGTAAGACCCACGGCATGTAAATGCCACGGAGTTAAACGATCGCTCGGGCGCGGACCTTTCTTGTTAAAAACGGGCCCTGCGTCCCGTGGGATGCGGCCGCGCTCAGGCAGACGCTGTCGCATTTGGGCACTTGGCTCCGGCGGCCGGCGGGCATTTGGGTATTGGGCACCTCCAACCCCGTGTTCCGTGTTATCATTGGAATCGCTGCGCCCCTGCCCGATCCTCTGTGCACCGCGCGCCCGACCCGCACCCGCCCGCGCGACGGACAAGTCCAACATTTGATTTCGTAATACATCGTGACTAATAACACGGCAGGGAGCCGGACCCGTCAAAGGCTGGACTCCGGATCGGATTCGGCATCGCTTGCATTCGTTTTTAATTATCCAGAAATATGATGTGACCATTCGTTGGCCAACGTCACTTCGAGTGCGCGTCTGGTGTCGCTGGACCCTTTGTTGGGATCGCGCTTTGTGCTGCACCCGACCCTCCAACAAGTGGGCATCCGAAGGGTCTCCCTTGGCCCGGGCGGGGAGCGCTTATTCGGGTGTCTTTTGTAGCCGATAAAGACATAGAAATGGATCAAATATTCAGATTCTCGCGGCGCGCGGACAAAGAGAAAGTCCCGGGGACAGACGGGCTGACCGGCGACGGACAGACAGCCAAATGACAGCTCCGATGTGCGGCGAGATAGATTGGCCCACATTTCGGCAAGTCATTGTGTCGAAATTCCAAATTAACCCCGACCCTCGACAGAACCTCGGCCCGGGAAGAGCGGGACCCGCTCTGCGCCGAGTGTTGACTTCTGGCTAATGACTTAAGCAGCTAATTTCATCAAATACTCGGACGCCCCCGCCGTGCTTGTCTGAGGCAAAGGGTTGGGTTTCAGCTCCAGTGCCGACGACGTGATTTGCTTTGGTGGTGCTGGGAATAATGCGGGCATCCCTCGCCGAGCAGCCAGAGTGGCGGCGTCCAGTCGGCGTTGTGTAATTAAAACACTCCTGTCGCAGGAGCTCAGGAGGCTGACCATCTGCCCGGGCCTGGACACATCCGAGTGTCGGCACAGGCTGTGCCGGAGCCAGCCAAATTGGATTAAGTAACTGATTAAACAGCCTCGGCTGCCGACAGCTGGCCTCCGCTCGAGAATCGGCCAGCGCCTGGGCGGCCTTGGGTTCACCCCTACAGGTGGCTCATGCGCTCCACTCTCTCCACGAGGATTCCGATCTCTCCTCTACAGTCATTTCCGCCCCCACCCACGCTGACTCGCGCTCATGCCACAGACGAATCTCTTGATTAGCTGCTGCGTCTGGCGCCCCTGGTGACGTTGGTCCGAGGCCAGTTGTTGAGCTTGCTGTGCATGTTCTGTCGTTCATGCTGGTCATGGAGTCGGACACTCGCTGGAGCCTCATCCATTAATTAAGCGATGACAGCGCGGCGCACGGACAGATCGGGTGGTTTGAAAAGCTGTCGGGGCTGCTGCTGCTGCTGCTGCACTCTCCGGAGCACGAACGTATGCGGATAGCAGGATCTGGAACGAGCGCACACCAGTGTCCTAGACAGCCCCAGGGCCCGACGCGTCGTCGCTCCGAACCTGGAAGTACCTCGCCCCAACACTAGGCGGCCAATACGCCGGCCGATAGTAAATAATCACTCGCCTTAATATGCAATCAAGTGCTGGAAACTAATGCCAGCGGCCGCCGAGTGCTCCACAGCCGAATCCCAGCCGTATTTTTCTCCGCCATAAAAAATAATGCGCGATTAGTAAATCACTCAATCGAGTCGTAAATCACACACACTGTCACAAGGTTCTGGCCCAACCTCGCGCGCCACTCCGTTGACGAATTTATGAGCGCGGACTCCAGTGGGCATCTGTGTCCCGGACCCAGCTCCCAGTCGCCCGGCCCAGGCATCCCCTGGAGCTACAGCGGGGCTCCTCTGCCCACGCCCGCCGACCCACCGGCTCATTACAAGAACTAATCTTCGTGCCAGGCGGGCCGTTATCACTGCCCACACACAACGATGGGGTCGGGGGTAGGATTTGAGTGCATGCATGCGCAGCTACTTACAATTACAAGCCCTTGTCACGGGCGACACGGCCGTTGGCGGCACCGAGACGCCGGCGGCGACGCGCAGACCACGGCGCCACCGATATCAGTCGTGTAACATTCGGTTTACAGCATTATCGGGATCGCTTCCACTTGACTGGAGCCGCGGCGCGGGTGGAGCGGGCGGCGGTTCGACTCCCGAGCGGTTGAGGAAGGACGCCGAGGAGCTGGCGACGGGCCGCAGAGGAAGGCTCTGGGCGGGTGGGGCGCCCGTAACCGGACTGAGCTGCTGACCAGCGCAACTGCTCCGCGGAGGGTGCGACGCGGACCCTCCCCGCCCTGTTTGCTGTTTGCGCCGAAGCCGTCGAATGCAGCAGCTGTCGTCGACGCCACTCGAGGCGTCGCTCGGCGCCCGCGTTACCCAACGCCTGATCATGGCGACGCTTTGTTTGTCCGCTGCCCGGGCTGACGCGGCTTTGTTGACAGTCACTCGAGTTGTCACTGCCGAGGCGCCACCTCCTCGGCCTCCTTTTGCGCCTCCGCCCAGCCCGCCGGCCGACGTCGCGCAGCGCGGATTAGCTGCGAAGTCGATGGCGCTGCGGGATCGCGATAAGGAAAACCTCTAATGCGAGTG
The DNA here is from genome assembly GCA_017309665.1 of Coelopa frigida. Taxonomy (NCBI): domain Eukaryota; kingdom Metazoa; phylum Arthropoda; class Insecta; order Diptera; family Coelopidae; genus Coelopa; species Coelopa frigida. The sequence goes on from CM029561.1 coordinate 25,065,256, forward strand.
CAAACACCAAATTATATATCAATTAAAACTAAATTGCCTCAATTGCCGTCCAAGTAGTGGACGCGGTCGTCGTCGACTTCTGGAGTCTTCGAAGCGGGACTGACTCTCGCAACTGGGCGCCCTAAAGAAATTCTACGACCTCCGAAGTTGCTTCGATTTCACTCCCCCGGAGCTGGAAGCCAAACGATAAGGCCGCGACGACCAGATAAAAATGGAGCCAGATGCTAATCAGACCGGGTGGGGATGCAACTCGAGCCGCAAGCTTCACCTCGCTGACTGATACATCAGGTGGTTGGAAGGACGAGGCGGCTGGCGAATGGGGTCTTAATTGGGGCAGCTGGAGAACCGGCCACGAACACGAAAGCGGCACCTGCTGAGGATGTTGCTGTTAATTAATTGGCTAAATTGGCCGATCTCTCATTAGCCAGAGCAGAGGAGATCCCTCGGAGGAGGGCGCAGCTCGTCTCCCAGCAGAGCCCGTAGTTTCCCGAACCCCGCTCGCCCAGCCAACGGCGGAGGAGGGCGGGGAACGCCCTCGCCGCCCGCATCGCGCTGCTAATCCGAATGTTTCCAAACAAACCGAGTTAATCCTATTAGATCCTTCCTCGGAAAACACACTCTATTGTCCACTCATCATCATCGCCGACGGAGATTCCTCGCCCGAGCCGCGGGGCGCTCGTCAACTGTCGCCGTCGACGTACCTGTTCCGTCTTCCTCCTCCCCGACCCTCGCTCAGCGGGCCCCCGGCTACCCTTCTGACCCCGAGATCTCGACCCACCCTCTGCGCTGCAAACCGCAAAACCGCACCAGTCACTAACGAGGATTCTTCTTCTCCTTTCCGCAGCCCCGAAGCTACCTGGGACCATGCACGAGTACCAGCTCGGCGGCCAGTCGCTGGAGATCTGCCGCAACGGGTCCCTGTCCGGGCACCAGGCGCAGAGTCCGCTGCTGCTGGCCGGCAACGGCGGCGGCGTCAACCACCTCCACCACGGCGGCTCCGGCGCCCTCGGGCTGGGCTCCATGGGCAGTTGCGGCCTGAGCGCGGCCACCAACAACTCGGGGCGCACCAACTTCACCAACAAGCAGCTGACGGAGCTCGAGAAGGAGTTCCACTTCAACCGCTACCTGACGCGGGCGCGGCGCATCGAGATCGCGAACACACTGCAGCTGAACGAGACGCAGGTGAGACTAATGTTATTGTCACAGCTTTCTTTTGCCGGAGGTGATGTCACGGCAACACCTCGACACGAGCATAACGCGAGCATAAGGTATTAACAGAGTCTTTCGTGTCGATTGCAGGTCAAGATCTGGTTCCAGAACCGCCGCATGAAGCAGAAGAAGCGCGTGAAGGAGGGCCTGATTCCGGCGGACATCCTGCCCCAGACGTCGGCGGCCGCGACTGCAGCTTCGTCCAGCGCGGCGGCGAGCGGGGCCAACCACGCGGGTGCATCCTCCGGGAGCAGTTCGGCGGCGGGGGTCAACGGCGTCCTGCCGGAGTGCGGCCTCGCGGGCGGCAGCGACAACAGCCGCGAGTCGAACTGAGCGGCCGGCGACCTCGGTCGCTTGGCCCCTTGGCTGTGATACGAGGACATCCACAAGGACCAGAGCGACGGAGAGACGGCATTATTTGTAAAAACGTAGGCACTGTACAAAGAAGACTACTTACCGTACCGTAACGTAGCGTAGCGAGGCACGACGGGTTCCACCGGAGGCCCGCGGCCACTAGGAGTAAGGTGTAAATAGCCACTAGGATCCGCGACCACAGCGCACCACACATAGAATCAATTCAAACTCAGGGCCCTGCGACGGCGCAGGCACTTAGGGTAAGCGACGACGCCGACGCCGCTTGGCGTCCACTTCAGCGCCCGGGAGCAGCCGGACCGACATCTTATCTTATAGAACAACTATTGTATTAGGAATACAAATCTGTCGAGACAGAGAACTAGTCCTTATTGTAATGAATTGTAATTTTAAATATGAAGCTTAAGAAATAAATTATACACTTGTTAACTCTACTCTACACTCTGAATATTCTGATTTCGGGCACGAGACCCGGGCCATGTAAATAATTGGGGGTTTTATCCGACACGGTGCCCCCGTAATGCCGGAAGTTGGCCGATATCATGATTTCTCGAATTTGGGCAAACGGGCATGTCGGGCCGAAGCCTGTGTTGTTTCGTTAGCACGGGGTGGGTGGTATGCGAGGGCCCGTTGGAGGCGCCGTTCAGATCGAAGCGTCGATCACATGTCGCCGAGTAATTGATCAACACGGCTTTGTCGAAGATTGTGAGGACAACGCCGGAACCGCGCAAGAAATCTGCACAAAATCAATCACTTTTAGCAAAGTCGGCCGTTTTCATGTTTTCAAATGATTTATTGATTAATTGCATTTTAAGTCCCCCAAGATCAGTGGGAGCTATTGCATAACTATGGGAAGTAATCGCTTGCCTTCGCCACCGTGCATTATGTTCAATATACATATGTATATATACTAATACATTCTTTCTACTCTATGGATTATTTAAGGTCCCGTCTCACACCGATTTCCTGTTCTGGTTCTGGGTTTTGAATGTCGTAATTTAAATTGACCACCGGGTTCGGCAGAATGGTTCAGCACAACACCGATTAATAATAACATTAATAATAATTACAATAGTAATAATACATTTATAAAATAATGTTTACTTTCCAGGCTTGTTGGTGGGGCTCTATTTATTAAATTCGCTTGCAAATAAAAAACTGAAAAATACTGAAACAACTCTTTTGTTATTTTCGCAGTATTGATAAAAGTTTGTATTATTTATTAAACATTTTATATACGTTTTATTTAATATAGATTTGTTTTTTGAACATTTCCTTTCAATACAGTAACAAACTGTGAAACACGATGATAAAGACCTGTATGGCTGCTGGCGGTTTTGAAAACTTTGACTATATCCGCTGTACAAATACTCCAGATTTGTTGAAAATACCACCGCAGACTCTTGACCTTAATCCAATTCAGAAAATGTGGAATGTGAGAAACTTGAGAATCAGGACTCATCGCATTAGCTCAATTTGGAAGAAAAGGTTCTTTAGGAGAAATAAATCAAAATCAGGACGAACTGTATTAAAAAGTTGTGAAATGGATTTCAAATCGCCTCAATTATTTTAAAAATAAGAGCAACGCAAAAAATAAATAATTATAATGGGGTCAAATTTTTATATCTTAAGTTAATAACTTTTGATTGAAAAAAAAAATAAATGGTATATTTCTTGTTATTGTATTGAAATTTTAAAGATATGTTAAAAAAATAAATTTGCATTAAAACGTTTATAAAATGTTTTTTTATCAATACTTGATGAGAATTAATCTGGTTTTAATTTTCTGATTGGATTTCCTTCCAAAACCCGATTTCCACGCCAGAAAAACTGCAACTCGTTACATTTGGCCTATTTATAGATCTTCCCTGTTTCTAAACGCATTCACAATAGTTGATAACTAGAGTGGTGATATTGTTGAAATGCGCCATCTACATGTGAGTTCTGGCTGTAACAAGCGAACAAGCCTACACTTGATTTTCAAACCGTGATTTTTGGTTTTTCAGAACGCAGCGGTGAAATCCAGAGTTACCGCTCGCTGAAAAAATTAATTACCTGGTTAGCATGATTATTCTTATAAACTTATCCTTTAATATTATATCTGATTTAATTGGTGATGGCGTTATAGAGTACTGACTGGCCAATAAACATTAAATAAAAAAATAAAAAAAATAAAAAATGCTATATTTACAAACATTAAATAAGTCGGTGAATACACCAATTAATAACTAGTAAAATAACATTTGAATTTATAAACACAAATATTATTTTTATGAATTTTTTTCATTAATACTCAATCACAATAATTCATGGAAATTTACCGAAGCATCTTGCAAAGAGTACATTTTGAAATTTAGCATGATTTTAGAGTCGAGACACATAAACAAAATTGGCATAAAAAGAACCATTGGCAGAGAAAGGAATTACCTATAACAAATACGGCAACCCTAGTTGTATTACGTTGTTATGGAATTGTCGTTTACTCCGATGGAGGGAGGGCAGCAGGGCCGATAAGTTCTAAGCAACCACTGACCGAATACAACGCTATGATAAGTGCTGATTTGGCTGCGGGCGGCGACGGGGCGAATAACCTTGAGTTTGTGACCTACACAGCGACAAACTGAGAAAGTACTTGCAGCAGGCGGCGACGATAGGCGCACGAGAATGGAGATTGTTGGTTGTGTAAAGACGTACGACTGGGGAAAATTGGGGGCTGCCTCTGAGGTGGCGCAACTGGCGGCTCTGAATGGCGCCGAGTTCCAGCCGCACGACGAGACCCCGTATTCGGAGCTGTGGATGGGCGACCACCCTAGCGGATGCTCCACTCTGGGTGGCAATGGCAAAGCACTGAGCGAGGTTCTGACGGATAAGCTGCCGTTTCTCTTCAAGGTGCTGAGCATCCGAAAGGCTCTCAGCATTCAGGTCCACCCGAACAAAGTGAGTAATGAAATTGCGCTGAATTCGACTTTGATCCCAATCAGTTTAATACGTAGAGCGAAGCCGAACGCTTACACAAGGAACGCCCGGATGTGTACAAGGATCCCAACCACAAGCCGGAGCTGGCAATAGCGCTGACGCCCTTCCTTGCCCTCTGCGGATTCCGGCCGTACGACCAAATTGTGACCTTCTGCAATGAACTACCACCGCTGAAGGCTCTTGTTGGCGGCGATGCCAATGTGGATGCGCTGAAAAGTGGATCCCCTGAGGCTCTAAAACGCTGCTATGGAGCTCTAATGACCTCTACCCAGACAGAAACTGCAACATGCATTGATAAGATCGCAAAGAGTTATGAAAGCGGTTCGTTGACATACCCTAAAAGTCGAGTATTTAATAAATTTCAGTGTTTCAGTGCTGGCTACTCACAACCTATTGGATGTGTTCCAAACGATAAACCGCGATTTTCCCCAAGACGTCGGCTTACTCTCGCTGTTCTTTCTCAACCTGATCCAGTTGCAACCGGGTCAAGCCATTTTTCTGGCCGCCAACGAAATCCACGCCTACCTCTCCGGAGACTGTATCGAGTGCATGGCGTGCTCCGACAATGTTATTCGAGCTGGTCTAACACCCAAGTATAAGGATGTGCACCAGCTGATTTCTTGTCTGAATTACACTGGCCTGCCTCCCTCGAAGAAGCTATTTCAACCCCACACTATAGATGCAAATGTCCAGATTTTTGTGCCTCCAGTGGAAGATTTTGCAGTGGTCACGATTTCCTTGCCAGCAGATAAACCGGAATACAAGCTGCAAGTTCAGCCGTATAGTTCGATTCTTTTGGTTTTGCAAGGCGAACGTGTATTACGTTTAAGTGGACAGAAGGAGCTGCACTTGAAAAGAGGTTCCATTGTTTTTATTCCACCGGAGGCGGCTCCAGAAATTGAATTTCGTTCCAATACAGAAAACGTTGTTGAGTTCAAGGCATACATGGCTATGTATAATTATTTTAAGAACTAATATGGAATGAGACACAATAAATAATTTTACCAAATGTTCGTTGGATTCCTTTGGAATAAATTACTGCCTTAAAACTGGAAGAAGAAACACGAAGAGTGTATATGTTTAATGTCTTTATTTGTAATTTTGATGTATAATAACTGGTGGTTGCGAAGTGCCTTTGCTATTCATTCCTTATGAAATATGATAAAGTATCTTCCATTACATAATAATTCAACGAGAACAATCCTCCCCTTTTCATTTACTTTCTTTATACGACAACGACATCGAATAAGACAATACATAATTTAATTAATTTACTTCAATAATGTTAGTAGATAGATACTGCGTAAAGGTAGGATACGGATAGAAACATTGTAGTACGAATAACTTGATAGAGCATTTTTTTCTAGTCCAAGTCGAAAAACGCCTTGGAATCAGCAATATTTGTAGATGATGTGTGTATATTAAATTCCTACTAGACAACTTTTCAAAATACCCCTTTGTCATTTAGTTAGTAACTTTCTTCACAAATACAATACAAAAGTATTTAGCGAATACAGTCAATGTATATGGACTGTATGCAATGTATATATATAAATATGTATGTAAAGTACAAGTACAATTAGATGGTTCAGTTTCAGCATATTTTATATGTATATATATATATTAAATTATTAGGTAGTTATTGTAATTGTTTTCTACTCTGGTATTGTGTGCTAATTGAACTGCACGTTGATTTGCATTTTGTGCTACAACGGGTTGGTCCCTTGGAATTCCGTGAGAGTTTAGCTTTTGAGCAGGTTGTTTGCGCGTTTGTTCACTCCGTCCATGCGGATGTTGTTGGCATCGCCCTTGGCATTGATGCGATCGACTTGTTTGTTTTGATTTTCGAGCTCGGATCCCATGTCGAGTGCCATGTTGCGCAGGTTGCCCAGCATCGAATTCACCTGCCCCAAGTTCTCGTCCATTTCGTCCTCGCGTGCGTCGTTAGTGATGCGCGCGATGTATCCCGACTGCGCAGGAGCCCCCATGCCCGCCCTCTCGCGCTCGTCGATAACACGCTGCGGCTGGTTGTTCACGATCTTACCGTCGTCGTTGGCTTTCCAGGCATTGTCGCTGTCGTCCTTGATCGTCACCTTCTTCCAGGGTACGACACATAGTCCGCAACACTTTTCCATTCCGCTCAGATTCTTTTCTGCCTCCCGCATGTCTGCGTTTATCCGGTCCATGCCCTCCTCGATGCGATCGAGTTGCTCACCTTGATCGTCGAGCGCGACCAACGTGCGGATGCCTGCCTCCTTGCTCTCCTCCACCAGGTTCAGCATGCGACGAGTGCTCTCCAGGGATTGGTCGGCCACCTGAGCCGACTTCATCTGGAGCTCCTGCAGCTCGGTGCGAGGTACTTCGGTTGCTGCCATTTCTTACAGAAGTTCGAGCGTTCGTTTTTTAAACTAAACGACCTGAAACAAACACTGAATAGGTTATGCACCAACGCAATACAGATATTACTAATCGTGGAGTTAATTCGCACCTTTGCTTTCCTAATTATCGTTGATTTGCCACGATAGACCGTGACTCATGGATGACCAGCTTTCACTTATTTCCAGCCAATAAAACTTTATTTTCCAAAAATATATCAAGGAGTTTTTTATCCTTGCGGGCGGGCACTCCGGAGAGAAAATTGTATCGACAGCAACTCTTCAAATCCTAATAGATAGACAGACACGGCAGAAAGAGACATCTACCACCTTCTCCTTCCTTCTTAGTTCCAGTTGTATACCAACACATCCCACCACGGCCAGGGTTCACACTCTACTTCCAAAATTGTTTTTACTACTATCTAGTACCATATAGCATATTTTATACTACTTTTCGAACCAATCACTACCCAAAAAAGCACCCTCATAGCCGCAAAAAGTGTAAAGAACCCTGACCACGGCATTGACCAAAAAAAAAATGACATAAACCGATGACAGCATACGAAGCACAGATTACCAGATATGAAACTAGAAATACTGCTTATATGTGGTTGTTAAACCTTTTGATGGTGTGTGTGAAAATAACGAAAATAGCGCCGGTGGTAGTTTTTGGAACTACGATGCCGACTCCTAAAGCGCCGGTGGATTTTTTTTTAACTATCAAAAAAACTTTCTAAGTCACCTCAATTCCTTTATTCACCTTCCCGTTCAAAAAATTTAATATCTTCTTCTTCTTCCGAAATTATGTGAAAAAAATTGTGTCTTAAAAATCCTAATTCCTTTGTCTTAAGGCAACTTATGTAATCTTTGCAATGCTCAAAATCCATATTTTCATTTTCAAACAGTTTTGGTTTCCCAAACCAATATAATCATAAATTACATTTCTGTTATTATCTCAAATTTTCATGTTTGATAAATCTAATTGAGATGAAAAACAGCTATTTTGTTTCACCAAAAGTTGACTTTTAGCGATGCCACTTCGTTACAAATAATTCACCAATAAATGTTTCGGATTTCTTGGAATTTAAGAGATTAATGAAAATTGTTAAATTTTAAGTGAGATATATATTTAAATTTTCAAAACAAATACAAATTGCCTTTACAACCCCCGAGGAACTTTGAATCCGACACCGTTGACTCGCAATCTACGAGTTCAGAAACTGGTCCCTACATTTTTTAAAGCAATTCAGGCCTTTAAATTTCGTTCGTTCCACTTATACTTGCACAATTTTACAGTAGCAGAGAAAGTGAACAAAATTCCAAATAATGTACTAAAATACCCACATTTATCAACAAAAGATATGGCATGGCACTAAATTTGATGTTAAAGAGGTGAACTCACGTACACAATCTGTGTATTCACCAATCGCATAAAAAAGAGATTTTGTTTGACGTTCAGCCACAAATGTCAGAAGTTTCATATCTGGTAATATGTGATACGAAGAGCAGGGGAGTAGGCTCCCAGGGTTGCCACAATTACTACACATAAGACATGAAAAATAGTTGTTCATTCATATCATAAATTTGAAGATAAATACTAGGGGTTTTCACACCCACCATGGTAATGCGGTAGTTCACGTCATTTAGTTTTTGTAAATTTGCCACATTACCACGCCTGGACCCCGATTAAAATGGCCATAATTGCAGCTTACCACCACCTTAACCGATTTTAAATTTTTATATATTAAAATTTTGCTCTTGTTGAGAATATCCAAACGCCAAAGCCAAAGCGCGCTCTCATGAGGTTTAGGAGGGGCAAGAAGTCAAAGGTGAAACTTGGTGATTCACTATAATGGGCACCAAATCTGTAAATTTTCACCGATCTGAATCCTTTGGATATGGAATTAAAGGTAATTTTACAAAACAAATTGGGGTTAAAGTTTTAAAAATATAAATCATTAAAAAAAAAACCAAAAAAATAATTTTATTTTTTTAGGTTAAATAATTGTTTTTATTTGCTTTAGGTTATTAACTATATACATACATATATATATGTTGTTGTATATAGATTTTCTGAAAGCTGGTTTCAATACCTTTAAATATATTTCTTCTAATATAGATTTCTTGAATTCAAGTCCCATCTGCGTTTTTTGAGGAGGTGATGGTAAACTGCATTTTTTCCATTTTTTTTATAAATTTTATAAATCCTCCAACTGCCTAAGAAAAATATAAAGAGAAATTTGGTGACAATATAAGCGATTTTTCATCGTTTTTCGAAAAAACACAGCTAATATGATTTTATATTTAGTAAGCATTATTCTATGGATAATTGAGGATATTTTGTCAAATCGGACAGATCTTTGGAGTAGTTCCGTTTGCTTTGTGCAGGCATTGCCCTCCATTCACAAATGTTCTTCGCCGCACCCAAATGTCGGTTTCAGATCAAAATGTATATGTATTAGTGTATATGTATATGGGACCTTGTTCTTCTTCTCAGGGTTGTAAGAACACAGCTATTCTTCTTTTTTTTAAATTTTGATCGGCGATGGGGATTTTTACAGATTCCTCTTGGCGCTCATTCGCAAAATTGTTTTTTTTGAACCTGGACGAATGTCAGCGCAAGGAGACACCGAAGAGGTTCCTTTTCCATCAGGGTTAACTACGATCGTAGTAAAATCTACTTCGCCACTACGTTTTAATTATATTCTACTACGATTTTTCTGAAGTAATTTTCAGTGGGTTTTCTTTATGTTTGGATTATTTCATATAAATTCGAGTCCAAAATTTGCAATTTTTTGCAAAATGAGGTTTTTTCCTCATCACATAGTTTTTCTAAAATCTACTTCGCCTACTACGATTTTTGCCGCTCTTTACTACGATTTATGTTTTCCATGGTCCGAACCCTGCCTGCATTCTATTCTCAGCAGGGTTCGGACTTCGAGAAACTGAAATCGTGCAGCACATTTCCGAAGTAGATTTGAAAATACTATGTCATAGCAAAAACCTCAATGAGCCAAAAATTTCAAATTTAGCATACGAAATTCATGTGAAATGAACCATCCAATGAAGAAATTCCACTGAAAATTATTTTCAAAAAATCGTAGTAGTTTGCAGTTGAAGCGTAGTGGCGGAGTAGATTTCAAAAATTTTCCAAAAGTGAAGCAGATCTACTACGATCGTAGTATAGTCCGAACCCTGATTCTCAGTTCACTTCAGTTGAGTTGAGCGTGTTAAAGTGTCGAGTTGTGGTCCGCGAGCGTCGTCCGTTGAATTTTTTGTTGTAATTTGTACAAAGCCTGAGGCTCTGCCGCGCTCTCAGTCGCGATTTGTACAACTTTCTGTTAATATTGCTTCAAGCTTCTTACACAAATCGACAGTTCGGCTGTTCTAAGTAAAAAGCGGAAGAGCAGGAAATCGCAGTGGTGTGCGAAGTTTTAAAAGAGCTGGAATTGTGGAGAGAGAATCACTGCAAGAATTGGTCAAGTGCAAACGAGTGTCTTGTTCGCCGTGCTTTGGCTCTTCGTCCGTGTTTCGGTCGTCTTCGCAGACGTTGTTGTTGTTGCTTCGCGTACGCGAATTTCGAGCAGCGACTGTCAAAAGTTCTGCCCGTCAAGTGAATTGTTGTTGCGTCCGACGTGTGCACGCGACTGTGTTCGTGCGTCCGTGGCTGTGTGAGTGCGCGAAGGTGAGTGAATTGAGAATTGTTCTAAAGGAGCGCAAACCCAAGGACTGACTGCGAAAATGTCGATGTAATTCGGTCATATTTTCCCAATTCATTGCCTCGTTATGCATCGTCCGGTGGAAATTCCTGCCACTGGGCGGACGGACGGCTGGCCAAGAAATGAATGCGTAATTCGCTGCTTGGGCGTGTCACCAGCCGCAGCCCGAGTCTAGACCAGCTTCTAGTTGGCGGATGGCGGCGACGTTAGCGCGCAGCCAGCACGTAGATGGCTTCATCTAGTCAGCTAGACAACTCGTGACAAGGTGTACCCGAGCGAGCTGAGCTCCTGTCCACCATACGTCACAACCAATAACTCCGAGCTCCCATCGCGAGCTGCTCTCGCTGTTTCTTTCGCTTGGTCCGTTCGTCTGTCTGTCCGTCCATTCGTTCGCTCTCTGCTTTGCCTCATTCGTCGGCTAGTCGTCTCTCCTTCTACTACTTGCTCAGTCTTCGGAGTCTACGCTTTGGAGACGTTCGTGGCTCACAAGACCCCGAAACCAGGTTTCGTCGCTCCCATCGACACCACTAGAAGGTTTTTTGTTGTTGTTCATCACATGCGATGACGTTACCATATAAACAGCCAGAACTGAGAAGCACATAGTGGCACATAGTGCTGTGACTCCACCTTGAAATAAATACGACCAAGGAATTGGAATCAAAGCTTTTCAGAATCTGACCATGACACAAATCGAATAAGAAGTTCGCCACACAACCTGAGCCCAATTTTTGAACAAATACTAATGCGTTTTTCTCTTTTTTCCCGGTTTTTCCCTTCGATTCCTCCACAACGAATGGAAACTTTTGTATGCTGATTGATATCTCACTTGCAACTGGACTACGAAAACAGAGTCGCAGGAATAGAACCCAGAACGCAACGAACCGTGGAACTCAGTCCGAAACAAAGATCGTCGGACTCGGGTTGAGCGTGGACACCCAGGGCCATACAGGCAAAGCCGAGTACTGAGAATACCTCGGAATTGCATTGTGTATCGGAACGCATCGTCAGCGCAGTAGCTACCAGCGCCGGAGACGTTGCAGAGATCGTCGTCGTCGCGTTAGTGAAATGTCGAGAGATCTGCAGAACGATCGCCCAAGTCGGACGGTTTCCGTATGCAAATGTTAGTGGAATCAGCCAAGCGGCGAGTTTCTTGACGGTTTCTTGCACGCCTTTGTGTTGGTGAAATTACTCAAATTGGTGCGAAAATAGTAAAATTTAATACGAGAACCAGAAATAATATCAACCCAGCCTGCCAAGTGTTCCAAACGTGAATAAAAGAGCCGCGTTTTCACTACGCTCCATAGTTTGCAAACCGTGTCAATTGAATCCCATCACCGTCGACGTCGCCGTGTCCGCGGTTCTGTTTCGTTCCCTTTCGTGGCTGTTGATGTTCTTGCTGTGCTCGACTATTCGTAGCGTCCTTCTGTCAGATCCTTTGGCCTAGGACCGCATGCCGTGGCCAGATCCGAGCCGCCAAAGCCATGTTCAAGTGCATTCCAATATTTAAGGGCTGCAACAGGCAGGTCGAGTTTGTGGACAAACGCCACTGCTCGCTGCCCACCGTCCCCGAGGAGATTTTGCGCTATTCGCGCACCCTGGAGGAGTTGCTTCTGGACGCGAATCACATTCGCGACTTGCCCAAGGTGAGTCTGGTTTCCACATCTTACAACATAAGTAATTATTTCAAATATACGTTTAGGGTGGAGCCGGGTGAATGAATCTGTGCCTCGGTTAGAAACGAGAAACGTCCTTGAGTACGACCAACAATTATGTACAAAGGTCCCTCTGAATAGATTTTTTCAATTATCCGCCATCCATCTGCTTCGCATTCTTGCATCTTCGTTTTCTATATCCCCTTTGCTTCATTCCACTTCGTGCCTCTTTGCGATATTGGTCGAACTTGTTTTTATTTCCTCCGTTTATTCCTCCGCTTGGTGTGTTAGTGCCTTTCTCATTCTTTTTACCTAGTTTTTGTTGCTCTTTCGTGTCTACCTACGGTTCTGCATGCGGCAAGAACATATTTTCCCTGTTTTGTTTGTTTTCCTTCTTCTTTCCTTCTCCCGACTCATGTTATTCCTTGCGAATAGCGCGCGCGCACTGCATTCGTTCCTCGGAAATAGAGTAACTCCCGACCACGGTGTCAGGAGAGAAGCACACGCGAAGTGTTGTTCCAGGGATACGCGTGTGATTGTTTTGGCAATTTCCTTCCTTCGCTGTCTCTGCCACCAGGCATTCAGAAGCTTCGATTTGATGATGCGGCTTCTCCTCTAAGTCAATTTTCTGAGTTCAACGCCCTGGACTTCCCTCTACGCTCTCTCTATCGCACTAATGCTAGCGCCGGAAGTCACTAATTACAACTCTTGGGCTTCGCTCACTGCAACAGAACCCGCTCTTGGCTGCTTTAAGTGTCTGCCCTTCCGCCAGCGGGCGTCTTTGATTTATCTTGCTCGGAGCATCATAATAGCGTTTCCTCTATCGTTGCCGGCGTCAGCGAAACCCACTTCGCGACGACGCGACGTTTCCAATGCGTCGACCACTTGTTGCTGTGCCGTGGGATGACAGGCGGCGTGACCTCACCGGCCAGCAGTGGGCCTACAAACAAGGACCAATGAGGTTAATTTTAATTCACTTCGCAGACGCAGATGAAGTGCAATTAGTTTCCAATATCTCTGGTATATATCTCTCGCAGAACGCACAGTTACGGTTCCACGAGATTGAATTCACTTGATATATTTCATGAACCCAGTCGCTTTACAAATAACCCTGAAATCTTCTGTCCCACCAATTGCTTCCGATGACTAAGAAATTTAATAAACTTGTCAGATGTAACGCCGTTGTGAGGCACAACAACGGAGCGGCTGCTCGGTTTGTTGTTTGCCGACTCGTTCATGGTTCGGTGCGTGTGCGCTCGCATAATCGGTTGAGACAAGATGAGAAGATAAACACAAACTTATGAAATTCCGAATGAAAACGTATGCCCCAGTGAACACGTTTTTACGAAATTCGTACTACGCGCTTGTCATAGGTGCTAAAAGTGGGGAGATCATGATCTGAATCGATTCTACGACAGCGCTCTGAAATCGGAAACCCAAAGAGTGCAGCTTAGCACTATGCAGATGTCTATTCTATTCACTTTAATGCAGGGATTTGGCCGTCGTTTGATTTTCTAAAGAGACTACAGGGGTTGCATGAATATATTTTTAAGTTTTCTCGCAGTAGAAACATACATATTTCAAGTGCCCACTTCGATGAGCATCGACTTCCTGAAGACGCATTCAGTTTCCTTTGCTTTCAAGATTTTTCAGTTTTTATTGCAAACGAACGTAGAATCTTTCCGATTGTTCGTCTCGTTATCGATGGCTTGAAGCCTTCTGGCGACTGAGCCAACTCCAGTGCGATTTTACGTCATGATTCGTCGTCATCTTGGCGAAGGGCAGTTGAGTGGCCGCGGATGTTGGCGGCCGATTTGCCCCTAATGAGCGTCCAATGCAAATTTCCTCGCTTTCCCGCAGAAGAAAATCACTAACGACAAAATTCATTAACTTGAGCGAACATGAGTGCGTCGCTGGCCGTCGGCAATTTGTTGTGCTAATAGTGTGTGTATGTGTGTGAAAGCACATTGCACACATGTTGCTCTCCGTACTCACTCATACGCAGGTTGGCAGTTCCAAAGTAGCGTCGTCGCAGCGTGCGCCATAAAACAAATGCTATCGACACGGAACCTCGGCGCCATGGCAACCAATAGCCGGCAACCGACTACACAACTGGAAACTCAATTCAAATCATGTCAGAAAGTCGCCTGAATGATGGCCCATCGTGGACCACTACGACAGCTATAGAAGATGGCAATTTCCGTGCTTCACCAAAGAAAAATACTGGGAAAGCTGGACACTGGAACGGAACGTTGCAGAAGAGGAGCGGAGCTTCAGAGCAACGCCATCAAACTCGAATAAATGGGAAGGAGAATCGATATTGCTGTCAGGGATCTTGAGGGCGCAACTTGTGCAAAGACCTTTAGGAAGTAGTTTGGAAAATATAAGAATAACGAAGAGAAATGATGTCCGGAGATGGAGTAGATGCAGTCTATAGAAACAATTTTGTTCTCATATTTAGTATCAGTTTATATGTAAAAACCAGATAATGGACACGCTAAAACTCGCTCTTAGCGGAAAAACCGCAATGTGGTTTCAATAACGTGGCGAGCAAATTGGCGTCTTCCACAACGCATCAACAGGTGCGGAACTGGCCAGTTCTCTTCTTTGCCACGAGACTTTCGCAGATACACGCAACAGTAAAATGTTATTGTAAATAGGCTCTTTGATTCCCCATGCTTGGAAAGCTTTAACAGGGAAACTCTTTTTATGTGATGCTCAAATGAAAACATAATAGAACAACAGTTAATGACGTCCACTCATAAATCGAGGAACACATACACAAAAACGATGCTACTTCAAGAGGAATTGAGCATGTGTTTTACTACTGAACCGCTTTGCTTTGGATAGGAAGATTATCTGGTCTACAACCAAACTTACAATTAAGATTTCAAAATAAAGTTATGGTGAAGTGTGTTAAAATCGCCAGTGCTCATCATATTTTTGCTACTTTAAATGCCAAAGTGCGGAGTTTCCCTGATGCAACTATTCTCAGGTTGCTATTATGACAGCTATTATGAGGTTTATTTTCGGGATAATGCTACGTCAAACTAGCGCACCGGGGTCGCTTCGCTCCCCCGGTTTGCCTGGTCCACCCAGGCAAAATCTGTTAACTTCGGCCAGGCCGAAGTTTACATACCCTACACCCTGCATACAACGTTTATTAAAGGAAAAAGAGTGAATTTCTATCAATAATTAGTGAAAATGCATCATTACACTTCAATGCTATTAACTCCATTGTGCGATTTTCACAACTGTGGCCTCTTTCAAAGAGAAATTATATATTTGAAGCTATTTTCGTATTCCAAACACGATTATACCCTTTTTGTGTCGATTGTCTAATCTATGAATAAGAGTGAAGTTAGGAATCTTATAGGGGCCCATGTTTCTACAAAACGAAGTAGTTCTGGTGTTTGCAGCATTGTGCCATTGCTAATATCTTGAAAGTGCGAATAAAAGCTCAGCAATTTATGGAAGAATAATTGAATCGATGATTTTTTGTGTGCCATAAAATCATAATGTGCCTTTAGTTGCTTTTCCTATTTTAGATGTTCATTTCAATGCAGACAAAATCTGATTCAACAACAGACTTGGGAGGGTAGAAATTTTCAACAATATAAAGTCCAGAAGTACTTGCTGCGCTACTATAAGCAACATATAGTGCCGCGTGATTGATTCCACTTTGAAGATGAACAGCCATTTGGAAATATGTAGCTCCCTGACTTTTGTGGATTGTGATCCCATCAGCAGGGATTGTATTCTCTCAATCGTCACCTGCTCATTACGTTTATATTGAAAAGATATAATCAATTTTTATGGGCGTCCATTGAGGTTCAGTTGGATGTGGTCTCTTTCTTCTTGGATTCACTCCCACCTTTCATCAGCTAATAACATCCATAAAGTAGTTGGATTTCTTGTAGATCTACGATTTTGTATGGAAGGTGCTCGTGTCCTATAAGAGATATTTTCCATTTGATTCTTGGGAACTCTTAGTAGCAATATTTAATCTAATAACTGTCTATATGGTTTACCATATCCAACATTGAGCTGTAGCTTTTGAGCTGTAGCTTGTCAATTTTTAGTATGTAAACTGGTATCGGTGGTACATGATCAGACGCAAAAATTCATCTCTATATATACCATAGTTTATCATATATACCATATTCAACTTTTGCGTTATATGGGAGGGCGATGTTATCCATTTTTGACTTGTAAACTCGTATGAGTGGAACATGACCACACACAAAACTTTATCTCGATATATACCATAGTTCACCAGATATCCCATATAAACCTTTTGCTTTATATGGGAGGTGGGCGTGTCCGATGGGCGATGTTTTCCATTTTTGCCTTTTAAACTCGTATCAGTGGAACATGATTACACACAAAATTTCATCTCGATATATACCATAGTTCACCAGATATCCCATATAAACCTTTTGCTTTATATGGGAGGTGGGCGTGTCCGATGGGCGATGTTTTCCATTTTTGTCTTTTAAACTCGTATCAGTGGAACATGATCACACACAAAATTTCATCTCGATATATACCATAGTTCACCAGATATCCCATATAAACCTTTTGCTTTATATGGGAGGTGGGCGTGTCCGTTGACCGATTACGTCCATTTTTACATACAAGTAGCTTATTAATATAGAAATACTAAATCCAAAATTTCAAGTCAGTATCTCTTACCGTTTCTTCACAAAATCTATTTCCACAGACAGACACACAGACACACAGACAGACAGACAGACGGACAGACAGACAGACAGACAGACAGACAGACGGACATAGCTAAATCGATTCAGGAGGTGACGCTGATCAAGAATATATATACTTTTCCATACCTACGACCTCTCCTTTAATGCGTTACAAACGGAAGGACAAAATGAATATACCCTTACCCACAGGGTGTAGGGTATAATAACTGTCTATATGGTTTACCATATCCAACATTGAGCTGTAGCTTTTGAGCTGTAGCTTGTCAATTTTTAGTATGTAAACTGGTATCGGTGGTACATGATCAGACGCAAAAATTCATCTCTATATATACCATAGTTTATCATATATACCATATTCAACTTTTGCGTTATATGGGAGGGCGATGTTATCCATTTTTGACTTGTAAACTCGTATGAGTGGAACATGACCACACACAAAACTTTATCTCGATATATACCATAGTTCACCAGATATCCCATATAAACCTTTTGCTTTATATGGGAGGTGGGCGTGTCCGATGGGCGATGTTTTCCATTTTTGCCTTTTAAACTCGTATCAGTGGAACATGATTACACACAAAATTTCATCTCGATATATACCATAGTTCACCAGATATCCCATATAAACCTTTTGCTTTATATGGGAGGTGGGCGTGTCCGATGGGCGATGTTTTCCATTTTTGTCTTTTAAACTCGTATCAGTGGAACATGATCACACACAAAATTTCATCTCGATATATACCATAGTTCACCAGATATCCCATATAAACCTTTTGCTTTATATGGGAGGTGGGCGTGTCCGTTGACCGATTACGTCCATTTTTACATACAAGTAGCTTATTAATATAGAAATACTAAATCCAAAATTTCAAGTCAGTATCTCTTACCGTTTCTTCACAAAATCTATTTCCACAGACAGACACACAGACACACAGACAGACAGACAGACGGACAGACAGACAGACAGACAGACGGACATAGCTAAATCGATTCAGGAGGTGACGCTGATCAAGAATATATATACTTTTCCATACCTACGACCTCTCCTTTAATGCGTTACAAACGGAAGGACAAAATGAATATACCCTTACCCACAGGGTGTAGGGTATAAAAATATAGAGGGATGTGGATTATGAAAAATTTGCATTTGCTGAGAAACAAAAGTAGCCACTTCGAAAAACGTTTGAGTTGCGGTGGGACCCCTGTTATGAAAACGCATTACTAACTTAATTGTTTAACGTTTCATTACTTCCCCGCTGTGTATGTTTCCCATGTGTACTCAAGTGTTTAGGAGTGTGCGAGAGGCGAATATTCGTCGAATGACATCATTCGATCGCTTTGTGGTAGAAGCATTTCTTTCTCGCTCACTCACTCTGGTTTACCAACTACTACTTGTATTTGTGCTCCCAATATAAATTGTTCCTTCGACCAGCAATAACTATGAGTACTTGTAAAAACTGATAAAAAAAATGATATACTCTCACAAATATACTTGGCAGCAATAACTTACCGGCTTCGAATACATTGAAAAAGTGGTTTATCAGAACTTAAAAATATTTGTTTATTAGTTAACGTACATTTGTTATTGTTACTAGTCGACATAGTGATCCATGCAATTACTAGATCGTGTTCGATAAATAATTAAGTTCGAATTGATTTTTTTCGTATACCACAAAGTAAACATGGATGGAGCAAATGTACTATTTCACGTGTGTCATATGAACATGTATTATCATGTGAAATTATAGAGTACCAGTGTAGTATTTTGATCCGTCTTATAAACATTTTTACATTTTGGAATTTGGTTATTCGATCCTAGCATTATATTATTTAAATAAAACAGCTATAAAGAAATATTGTATTAATATGAACGGAATATTATGATTATCATATTACTGGGTTCGATTATAAATTGAGCACAAACATTTTACTAGATATTATGTATTCATCCCACTTAATTCCCATTGAAAATTGCTGATAGGTAACATTATTATTCTCTTTGAAAGTTCAAATTTGATTTTGTTTTTTAAATAGGATGATGTGGAAGTTTTATTGTTCTAGTCACAATTAAGAGTTGGACCAGTTATGCCTTTTTGTAATTTTATTATATATTTCTTACTCATAGTCGAAAAAAAAATATCTTCCTAGGTTTCTCTTTGGAAGCAGCTGTTATAACCTTAAAAATATCCTACGCTAAACCATTGAGTCGACTAACTATCGTCGCGTGGAGATGATTTTTTGTATCATTTCTTCATCACGCGTTACGAACAATCTTTCCGCTCGCACTCCCCTCACTTAGTCATATTCAAAAATGTTTTCCATATAGTAGCTTCTGCTATTCTACTTTAGTCTAGCTTCTGGCCCCGACGAGTTAATAGCATCAGCAAAGCGAAGTTGCAGGTTCTGCTTGCTGTGTACTTGCCCTCGACCACTCATCGTGTGCTTCTTCCGACAACTACAGACACACGCATGATGTTTGAGTTAAAGGTTTGCATCGCGAAAGCCTACATTTCTTGCTTTCGTAGAATACTCTGCGCTCCCAATCAAGCCATTGAGCTACAGTTGGCCGAGAGATGTGAGCACAACATTTAGCTTCAGAAATTTTTTTCGATGACATTAAGATTCTTAGTCTTCAGTATTCATAGGGACGCCGTCAAATTTTCTGGCATAAAGTTCCCTTTATTTTCACAAAGGATTGAAATGATTTCTGTTGTCTGCTTCGAAAAGTCATTCGATTTGTCTTTCTTTCGAACGTGTTTGGTTTGAACGGAGCATCACCTCAGAGGCAACAACAGCACCCGACGGAGGGGTGCAGGCTGCATACGAGCTCGAGGTCGAAGCGGCTGCAACAGTTTCTCCCTCGCACAGATTCGCATTTGCAAATTGACGCTCTCGCTCTGCCTCGAAGTGGCGTCGGATGGAAGATGAGCAGCTGCGACCAGGCGTGCAGACTTTTCTGAAGTGACTCTCGTCGCAGAAGTTTCATGCTCTTAAGATGCGAATGCATTTTTCAGATTTGTGCATTCGTTCAAAGCATAAAAATAAATGCATTTCAAGTCGATTTCAGGAAAAAATGAAAGGGGGCGCTGGAGCAACCAAGTAGAGAGAGAACACGCTTAATATTGCCACCTGGGACTAGGGTTCGAATCGTGATGTTGTAGTGTTCATTATTCATAAACGCGACCAACGTTTTAAATCTAAATACACAATGAACTGATTTGTAAATTGTTCAATTGTGTTTTAAGAATGAGAAGTCAATTTCTAGAATCGAAACGACTTCGATGTGATTTGCGTTTGTCTTTTGGTTACCTCCCCATTGAAAACACTCATCTCTTTTAATGTAGAAACTAATCAGCCACGTTCTCGAGTTTCTTCGCTCTTTTCAATTTGCAACTTTAGTTTCGTTTCGATCTGTAGGCGGCACCGACTTCTGCTCTCCCAGCTGTTGGCAGCAACTCGTGAAGAATGAATATCGTCGGTTCTACAGAGGAGACCGCGCTAGAGGAAGAACATAGTAATGCGAAAAGCAACAGGGGATACAAGGTGGAGGCCACAGTTTCAGTGGGTCTCATTCGAACAATATTTAGCAAAGTTCGACCCCTCCAAATAGCTCTGCCCTATATCCTGATATATACGTTTGGTTTCTTCTGAAACTGACCGAATTAAATTAGTTAATTTGGTTGAGTCTTTTATCAACCCACAACAGCGATAAGGGGCACGGCGAGACTGGATAAATGGCCTCGTGCTGTATTGACCGGAATGGGAGTTCAGTGAGTGTCTCTCGTTCAGTGGTTGGTAGTAAGTGTCTTCTAGCTGAAACTCACGGGAACTGCGAATATGTTTAATGTTTCCATTGTTTTATCTTGCGTTTCCATTTCACGCATTCCAGCCGGCTTCTCTGTCTTACGTGCGGTCGCTTACCGGCCTCGATTGTTTGCCGGCGTAAATCGTTGCCAACGTCGGCAGCGCCATGGCCACACTGCGGCAGTGCTCTACGTTGCTTTCCCGGGCCGACGGCAGTTGGTGTAGCCTCCGTCGTCTCTACAGTAGTTTTCATGGACATCCACTATTTGCGACCAGACGACAGCATTCAGCGTGCGACTGGTCCCTCCAGCCCTCGGCCCCTCCAACTTGTGATGCAATTCTGCTGAAGGTTCTGTTTCTTGGCTGAAATCGCATTCTCCGCGATTTCCCTCACCCTGCAATGCCCGAGCTCGGCTGTGTCAGTCGGCATGCAGCTAGTCGCTTCGCGAACCGAGCTGAACCGGACCTGCGAGAAACTCCACTTGCTGACTTTTCTGTTCGCCGGTTCCAAATAGATACAATAGTAAAATGGTCGGCTGCCTAGCAGATGCTTTGCCCGGTCTTCTTTGCATCTAGCGTAAGACTTGTAGCCTAGTGCCGGCCGCCTAAGCTATTGGATAGTCATGTTCGCCCCCTACCTCCTGCTAGTCTCTTGGATTTACTCCGAGTGTGGGTTGGCCATCCGCCTCTCCGACCTCTCTTTTCCTCTCTCATTTCCTTCTCCGACGCCCCTTCCCCATTCTGCCTAGCAGTCTTCACGAGTAGAGATTTTCGCTCCATTTGTGTCGTGACCCGTCTTTATGTTGGTGGCAGTTGTGGTGTTTTTGCCTGTGGCTTGGCGTATTTTATCGACTATCATGGCGTCTCCTCCTGCTGGGAAAATGAAGTGGTTTCGGTACGGAGACGTAGTTTCTATATCGTGTTCTCGGTTTCTGTGGTGTTGTCAGTGGTGTACTCTACAGTTTTTATACGCACGATTCATACATTGTACTACTTTGTCGCGAGGGCTGACAGTTAGCTATTTTTTCAATGGTTTTAGCTAAAAAGTGTTTAGCGGCAGCTGTTGATTTGTTTGGATGGCGGTTGATTGCTCATGCAATTATTTCATTATTTCTCATGCAATTAGTTTTACCTCTAAAATTTACCAAGTAATATATTTATTATATTGCGTGGCATTGTAAGAAACTAATAATTATTTGCAAAGAATAATTTCCGTGCCACTCCTTCAAAAGGTCCATCTAGTCGTCAACTTTATATTGCCGGGGAAATATGAAGTTTCCAAATCAACTCGGTTGTAACATTAAATCAATGAAACATTAACATAATGTTATTTCAAAAACTGAAACTCCACAATGTCTTTAATGTGTGTTTTCCTATTTTAATCTTAACTGTCTTATGTTTCCCGTGTGCCGCCATGCTCTTTAGGAAAGCTAAAGGTGTTGAATTTATGCTTAATTTTTATAATGCTCGTTTCAAAACCAACACGAAAATGAGGTCAATCACGTTGTTGTTGCTATAATTTAGCTTCCTTTAGGTTTTTCGCTTCTTGCTGAAGTTCTGGACGACGTTCAGTTCTGCTCTATGCAGTTCCGTATTGCTGGGGTTGATGAACTGCAAATAATGTGAGATCCATTATTTTTTGTTTTGGCTTATTGTCTTCATATTAAGTTATATGCTAATAGCCAATATCCCCTATTTGAGCTCACTTTCTATGAGAGTTGCGGTCGCCAAAGGTAAATTTGATGTGTTCGGGAAAAGTTTTGTTTTGAAAGTTCCTTAGAGTAGTTTACAATCATAGAATCACAACATATTTCACTTTGGTCCCGACATGTAGGATGTTATGTGTCCCTCAAATTCTGGGACGGAGGGAAAATAGAGGCGAGGTCATGAGAATGGGAGAGTCAATAGCGAACAAGCAAGGGTTCTATGAGTAGTTGTTGCGCGCGTAACCAAGGGGTCCGTATTGTGTGCACATGTGTGCGGAAAATTGGCAGACTTACCCATCACTCCGACACGCATACACATATATGTACATCTATATCTCGTGTGTATGCAAATTGCTCCAACAACAAATGCGAGCGTTAACCTGTTCGCTCGCTCGGTTTTCCGGGCGACTCGTGGTTCACTAACCGAATTTCGTGAGTGCGTTGTGTTTGGCCAACAGGTGCGAGCGGCTTTTCGCGGGTTTGTGATGTTGGGAGGTATCGTGTTCTGACTCGGTACAAAATATCGATTGGTCGTATTTTTAACATTGTTTGTTTGTGCTCTAATTCTGAATCGTTTTCAGTCAATCATATTTACCGTTCGCCGCTTTGTCTTACCAGGATTTACTTCAAATCCGTGCCGCTCTCTCTCTCTCTCTCTTAATTTGCATGGAGTGGCATGGAGTATAAACGTGGGTCTGGTTCAATTGGGAACATTTCCTTCAGAGTTTAATCAAAGTTCGGGTTGGTATTATGACTGCGCTATTGATAACTCCTTCGAACTCACGCTAAGCCTGCTTTTCATTTCCTTCGATCTAAAACTAAAGTTCTCGTTAAGTCATCATCAAGGTTTAGCGTGACGGTCGGAGAAGATCGCCACGAGGACAAAGTCTGTTGGTTTAGAAGATGTCATGGCCGAGTGCCGAAATGCAGCCAAAAGTCGTGATATTCATAATAAATCGAAGCATGACATTGAATTGCTTCGACGGAGGAGCTGGGTCGCTGTGTCGCCTTCGGAGGATTACTAGCGATGTTGAGAAGCGCTCGTGGAGGGTGGCTGAGAAGGGGACTCTCGACTTTCTAGTTACTGATCAGCCATTTTTGCCATAAATTTAATACCTGCGCCTGCATCTTCTGTTCCCTCGATCAGTGAAGCTGAGTCTGGTCTTTGGCTCAATTCCCCAACAAATGACAACGCCAAGCAGAATTTATGACCCCGAGTTTCAGTGTAATTTCAATGCAAGCGTGAAGATATTTGAAATTTCATAGTGCTGGAGACGTGGGTGTGAGTGAGAGGGACAATATCCTAGTTGTGTTGGGCGCATGGGCTGCCAATTCTGGTTCCGCGCGAAGACGGATTTGCTGGAGTTGACAAATTATCAGTCCTCCAGACTGTCTTCCATGAGTCGTGAGTTTTCCTCTGGGTCATGACTTGGCAACAAATTGCGATCCTATCAATTATTCGAATTATGCTCTGGAAATGCTTTCGAATTAGTTAGCGTGCAATGCACAAGTTCTAGTAGAAATTGACTCTGCGCATCAACTTCTGCTCTATAATTTCGCTTTAATAAACATTTTAATATGACTATTTTCATCTTCTTTTTCAGAACTTCTTCAGACTTCACCGCCTTCGGAAATTGGGCTTGAGTGACAATGAAATCGGTCGCCTACCGCCGGATATACAGAACTTTGAGAATCTCGTTGAACTAGACGTTTCTCGCAATGGTAAGAATCCTTCATACACAAAATGTTATTGCTAATCGGAAGGAGTTTGGTTAAAATATAGTGTTATTCCGAAGATTTCGATTCAAATGAAGAACATTTCTCTTCGGTGGGTTTTCAAGAATCGGAACCACCGAATGGTACGAGAGCTGTGAAAGTGAGGCCGGTTTTGTGACCGACGCAACAAGTGTGCCTATGACTCACGCATATGTGACATAATGTTTTGAAGGGGGTGGTTCGGCAAGGGAAAGGCGCTTTATTAAATATGAGAAGAGAGCATTGTGCATAATTAAGAGCTGCACATATTAATGTTGAAACTCAATGCAACTGAGAACTCGACCCCCGACGAGTCCCCTCAGTTATTCAGTTTGACCCAACAACAATGGATGTGGGTTGTTCCTCTGGATCACATGATGCATTGTCCCAACTTGGATGGCTCTCAACTCAATTATAGTGCATTTCTTGGGGTTGCGTTGTCTATTCTGCTTATTCCACAATACATTTTTAAAGCTTTCTCATACTTTGTGTGGCACCATCATTCAATTAAACCTGTCCATTGCTTCCATCCTAGGACTGGTCAGTGATTGTTTACTTGTCCTCATTTTTAAATTAAAAAGTGTAAGAAAACACTTGTTCTTGAAACGTGGCAATGACCAAAAATAACAAGACTTCTTCAAATTCTGTGGGTCTGAATTAACCACCATAGACTCATCGCATATGAGAATATGAGAAAATAAATTAATAAAAATGATGAAATAATCCATATCGATTAGCCATAATTGACCTTTAAATATATTAATTAGATGACGAGTAACACCGATAAAGAAAAAAGTGAGAATCTGTGGCAGGTTGTGACACGCCCATTCATCTGCCTTATGATTTGACTCAATGGGCAGAAGAAATAAACTACTGATTCCACGCGCCTCAAGTTGGTTCGCTCACAACGCGGAGATGATTTCATTTGCCGATTGCGGTTGCTGTAATGTTTTGATTGAAAATGAAAATGTTTATTCGTCGAAGTGATTTCGTCGATTAGATGTTCACGAACTCGGTGAAGAGGTTCTCTCCCGTTGGACTCCAAATCGAAATTGGAATCTTCCGATCGTGTTCATCGTGCTTTCAACGAGGAGCTCTGCCTGCCTGTCTGTCCATCTATTTGTGTATCTGCATTCAATTATAAGTTATCCATTCTGAGAGATCCAAATTAAATTCCGTTGCCGGTATTGTTGCCGCTGCCTCGTTGGTGTTGCTTGTTTTGCCTGTTGCTCTCTTTTACATTTTTCTATAAATTAAACAACTGTTGCCGGCGTACGTTTGGAGCGCTCTTCGCTTAGTGGAATCTAATGGTTTTTCTCTATGACGTCAAACATGCCCGCAGTCCCCACCACAAGCCTGGCCACATCACCGCCGCCTCATCAGTCGGGTCCATCTGTGGAATGTTCAACAATTTTGAGTTGTATATAAATCGGGCTTCTGGATTTTGATAGCTGAAATTAAAGAAACAATTAGAAAATCCGCACGGCGATCATACAATTACGTGCAAAGCTCTACATAATTATGGGAGAACTAAGAGGTGTTAGGTACATAGTAATCCATAAAATTAAGTACATAAAATTCGGTATATGTAGATCGCGTTTTGAGCAGTGTGTTCCACCAAAGGTCGTTTGGCGCAGAAATGTAGCAGAGTCATTTTAACTTAGGTTCCGGATTGTAGTGGCTTAAAATATTCCCACGGTACGGTGTTTGTCATTCGAACACGACTGCGGTAATAACTTTTTGGGAATGCTTTTTGGAAGAATTTCTTCCAACGACTCTCAGACTTGAACAACGAAGTAATCTTTCCTATTCGTTAGTTTTCGGCGATCATCTATCAGGGACTCTGACCTGCGGCGTAATTTCCCCTGGATTCTCATGGCTCTGTTGATGACTTGTCCAGCAGTGGTTTCACATGCACGCTCATGCACAGGCAGGCGGCTCCTCGACATTGGCACTGAGTGCCATGCCCTTTTAGAGTTACACGAACGACGGCTGTTGCTCATCACTCCCACCGTCCTTCGCTTTGAGAGCGCTGGCTCTGAACCTTGCGTGCTTCGATGCAATCACAGCGTTCGATGGAGTTTAATGCATGATTTTGCTGAATTTTTGTCTATTTCCATTACTTATGTTTCTTTGTCTGGGGTTAAATTAGATAAGTGTCACTGGATTGCAGAACTGTGAGGTTCCGTTTCTTTATGCTGGGAACACATGCGACTTTCTTTCAACGCATGGGAACTTTTTATATAAAATAATTGATGTATAAAAAATTCTGATAATTCGTGCTTAAGCACGTAATTTTTCAAATAAATAAAGTTATTCAATGTACGGTATGTCGGCTTTATATATGTACATTGTACAATGGCCTAAGATAACAATCTTCTGGTTGTTCAGTGTCGATTGGGGTTCATTCAGCATCATTTTACTCCTTTAATTCCCCAAAATTTCATTAACAATGAGATAAATATTTCAATGGTTCGTTCGAACTTGATTGCTGAGGCATAATGAATTTCGGTTGGACGGCCTTTTTCAGAGCTATATATTTCATAATTGATATTAATTTATGTCACATTCAAGTGTATTGTTATTTGCTGCACGTCAGTATGAAAGTTTCCTCCGCCAAACTCCCATCAGCTTGCAAAAATCGATGCCTGACGAACCCGACCCCCGAGTCGTATATTAATAAACAATTCACGTTGATGTGTTCAAAACAATGAACGCCAAAGATACCTGCCTGTGCACCTTACTTGCTGCAGGCGGCAAGCTAATGTGCGATCTTGTCGTAACATAGTGTCAGGGCGACAGGGACGACATGAGTAAATTTTCCATTGGATCTCTCGAGTTTATTAGATTAGTTCGCGGCGACTCCACAATGAAAGCTCGCTGCATCGTGTTGTGAAAGGCATGTAGTTTACATGGGCATCGTGGTTTCCATGGCGCGTATTCATTGGATATCATTGAGAAATTAATATCATATGGTTTTGCAGCTCGCTTCTCCGCGGTTCGTATGACCTGGAAGGTACCCTACACTTCATTGAACTGACCGACCACACCTGCGACCAACCGCAACCACGCCCTTTTACGGTTCCAATTTAATTGGGTTTCATTTTTCTGCGGCGATTGTGTGGTTATTATTTTTAGAACATTTTAGTGACATTTTGTGATTCTCATGTTATAACAGGAGTTACAGATTACTACCATTTTAATTCTTATTCGGGATGAAATTTATAAATTCCTAGAGTAGCTTATTTATCAAAACAGAAAACTGTGCGACGAATCCACACTGCAGGGATCCGATCAACGCTTCAAGCGAAAACCGAACAAGAGCTCACAGAAAAGGCCATTGTTTTTGACTTTTTTCAGTATTGTCGTTGTTATTGTATTTCCTCTGGCCTCTCAGCTCGGGCTTTTGCCGCTGTGCATACTTGAAAAGGTCGTCGGCGCTGCCGTCGCTAGGGGCTGCTGAAGGGGACGAAGGGAGTTGTCTGCGCTAACAAACAATGCTCTGTGTAGGTGGGGCAGGAATGTTCTTTTTGCAAATTTATTTTTGCGTCGAAACAGGGTCCGTTGCATTTTGGTGCGACTGGTGCGTCAGCTCGACTCAGAACTGGCCAAGTCGAGCCCATTCCGAATTCTGTGCCCACTGAGAGTGTCGGCAATATTTGGTGCTGGGTGGTTTCTGTTGGCAGCGCTGCAGCCGGTAATGGTTGTGAAGACGAAAATGAAAAATGGAGTTCGTGATGAACAGTGTGTGAAGCCAGCGCTCACCGTGGTTTCGGGTTTCATTATTTTTCCGCTTAGGCGAGCAGAAATCCGTTAACAAATGCAACAAAAACATTGTTGTTGTCGGGAATTGACTTGGTTAACAATTAATATGTGCCGCCAGAAAGCGGCTGGGTCAAGTTTGTTAGGCTTCACAATGGCAGCTCACACCTTCCGCATTTCCGCTCCGAGGTGGGTTTTGGGCGACAGATGCCTTTCTTTGTGGTGCTCGAAATTCTTAGGGTTCTGTCACCGCCGAGAAAGCTGCTCAAATCGTGGTTATTATGTGTGTACATGTGGCAAGGAAGCCGCGATACGAAAAGGTTGCCTAATTGCCGAATAATTGGAACTGCATCGTGAGATCCCGGACTGATTTACATGCAAATTATGCTTTTCATATTTCCATACAAATTGTGTCTCCGAAGAAGAGCATTCTTTGTTTACCTTACTTTGAGAGGATGTCGTCGATTTGTTCCAATCAGAATTTAAATTAGAAATAGTCCAACCATTCATCTGTCCGCGTTCGGTCTTCATTTAGATTACATTTCGCGAGGAAATCGCAATTCGAAATATTTGCATTATTTGTGACATCTTTTCGGAAACATGTCGAGCGACTGTCAATTAGATGCAAGTCTGGACGCTTCCTGCTCCGCAGCGGCGGTGACCCAGGTTCTTCGAGCCACCGAAGGCGCAGGGCTTGCAGTCGATGGAGGGATCGCTCCTGCTTATAGTAGAAGCGTGTGCGAATTTGTGTCAATGCCAAGTCGAAGCTGCTTCCACAACCTGTCACCAGAGACTGAGAAAATAAATAAATGCGACAATTTTCTGATGTATTGATGGAAGTAAACAAACTGGCGCATATTTCCCATCTAAGTTCTTCAATCGCCTTACATACAGCAAAATAGTGCATTGTCGACGCTCGTGGATTCCTTGCCCCAAACAAGCTGCCTGGCCCTTATGTGTATGTGTAAATGGGAAACGGCCCCGAGTATCGACGGATCCACACATTTCTATGGTGAGTGGATCTGGGTGAAGTGATTCCACTTCAGACAAAGAAAGGCCACTCGCCCATTGGAATCGGGAGAAGATGCACGTGTGCCTAGGCTCAGCGGGGCCCCAACGAATTTTCACTTTTAATACTTTCTTCACGTAAGTGACTCCTTCCACGAACCCAATTCCGGGTACTTGAGAGAGACGACGGTATGCATGTTCAGTCGTTAGGAATTAGATATGTGTTCATCGAATCCAACTCAACTCCTTAGGTTGGGTCTTCGTTCGTAACTCACTAAGAAAATGCCGTTTTGATAATATTACATCAAGAATAGGGCTCTGGATTACAACCCAGGGCCAGAATTAAGAATAATATTCATTCAATCTCATTCGACATCGACTCATGTCTGGATGAAAGTTCCGACTAGTTACTTTCTATCGACAAATGAATCTACCAGATCTTAGTTGTTCGACTAAATCACGATATTCAATCCGAGTGAAAGGCTCGCTTTTTCTTGCTCTTTTATTCCTGAGAAATATCGATGCTCGCCGGATCTCGACCCAATGTCACGAATTGCAACTCTACATGCGGTTTTATTCGATGGTGTTCTTCTCTGGGCATACACTCGGTGTTCCCTGTTTCCAGCCTCCCTCAGCATCGTGGTTTTGATTACCCCAGCAAGTATGTGAATTTCATCGCTCGCCGTCGAAGGCGCGTCATTGCAACCACGGGCAATAGGTCTGTTGGCTTGGTCCTCTCCAATCTCAGCTCACATCGCCCTCATGGTCTAGTCTGCGACAGTTCAAGTGCCTCGGGCCAGCAAGTTATTAAGTCAGTCGGTCGGCGGTTTAGATTATTTGGCTTTGCGAGTGGTTGTGGCGTTCGGGCTGGTCGACTATAGGAACAGGTGTAAGTGATACCGCTGCAACTGCCTTTTCATAGTCGCCAATTCGTGCACTTTGCGATGTTCCTTTCTCTCTCTACTTTTTGCCTGCAACCCATTTGTGTGTCCCGCTAGAAGTATGTCTGCCTCTGCTCGTCCCACCAGTCCACTGCCAAGTGCAATCGGCGAATGTAAGCCGAGTCTGCGAATGAGGTTAATGCTTCGCCGAGTGTGGGCGAATCGAGGTGCTCCACGGCACCTTCGTCGCTCGATGGAAAGCTGTGGAGTTCTCTGATTGCCAATAAGGAGTTTGTTGTTTGAGCTGGATGCCAAAGTGAAAGTTGATTAAAATTTAATTGAAAGTTAAACTCTGAAGCCAATGTGAGGGTTGACCCACACTTAGGAGCAGTAATTCGATGAAAATCGTGCAAGTCCACGGAGTTTGTGAAGTCATTTTAATAACTATGCTTGCGAGTTACGAAATTAGCGATTCTCTATCTAGGTCTTGACAGTGTCATTAGCACCAGTCTGTGATCATCATGGAAGTAGTCGAAATTCTCCCCGCCTGCTGCAAAATGCACTGAGATATGTTTTGTTAGTTCTAAGCCTTGTTATGTGGGAGGGTTATTAACAAATCGGCTATTTACTTCTTCACAAGTGCATTGTGCACTCTCTAAATGACGCTACAAAAAATAGATGACTGACTACTACATAAAAACCCACGAAAGTAATGTCCAAACAAATCGGACGACAATCAGGTCGCACACCCAACCGTTGAAAACGGGTGCCGCCAACAGCGGAAACGACAACGGGGGACAATGAACGGAATGGCGTGCTCCATATAGAGGTGGACTACCTCCGTCCAGACAATAGATGCGGCGAACAGTGGCTGCCGCTGAGATTCCGTCACTTCGCTCAGTCTGTCGGTGCCATGTTGGGAACCTGGCTCATGGATGAGACAGCGTTTTATACGAAATTGTTTTCTGCCTTTCGTTTCGACCCTAGCCCTTAGTTACGAGTGTTGTTTTTTGCTTCTGATAGCTTTCCTCCGTTTCTTCTATTACTGTGTCTTCTTTCTGATCTCTACATTCCGTTCCCCTTTTAACGATTCCTTCGATTTGTGGTACGGTTTATATTGAGGACTACTGGCAATTCTCCTTGCAAGTGCAGAGCCACCATATCTTTTGTTCTCCCTTTACAAGTAGTGAAGTAGAGCTGCTCCAGTTGCCCCTCCAGTCATGAAAGTGTATTGGCTGTCTATGGTTGTATTAACTCCAAATCTCTCAGTAAGGAGGGGATAATACAGTGTAATGTCGATGTAGAGCAATGCTTTTGAGGGGCTGTAAAGGAGATTTAAGAGCCAAAGCAACCGAGGAACGTGTCAATGGCAGTTTTCCACACTGAAGTGGGTGACAATTTTTCCAAGCTGTGGGTTCAACCATGGATAATCTTCCCGCGGTGATACCTAATTTTTCAAACCTTACTAATGCTGAACATCGAGAAGTAGAAACAAATCCGAATTTTCCATGTTCACAATCGATTGCTATTTCAGACTTATATTAACGCGGGAGCTTAGAGAATTCGTTTTGCTCTCTCGATATGCTGCGATGCTGTGTGTGGGGTGCGTGGGACACCAGGGTTGTGTCGCTGTACTGCATGTCAGACATTCTTTATTAACGCGGACATTGTTTGCGCTTGCTGACGTCATGATCGCAGCTTTTGCTTTTCCTTCATTTTTACATGTTTCACATGTTTTCTGAAACTTTCATCACATTCCATTTTTATCAAATGCATATACATCAATTCACTCAGTTCGTGGCAGTCATCTTAAGGCGCTCACTAGAAGTCACTCTCACATACAGCACATAACTTACAGATCGTTGAGGTATCATGGGCAGAGCTATCCGCCGATTCTCTTCAACTCCGCTTTGTAGTGCTCTCCGTTCATTGTTTCCACGTTTCTGTTTCCAACACGGTGTTTGCTTCTGTGGAATTATGCAAGAGACGGGTACCGGAAACATTTTTGAACTGGAATCGGGTCAATGAATCCAGAGTGTGCCGTGGTCCGTTGATTCGCTGGTGGTACTGCAACCGCCCCTCAAATTACGTTTACCCCTTTTTATCAATTAGAGTTGATATTTCATACATCTGTGGGTTCTCAGCAATGGTCTTCTGTTGTGGTATCAGAAGTCCTCCCAATGCCGCCTTTTCCAACTATGCCTTATATGAATCAAATTGGTATGACCTGTCAATTGAGTGCGGAAGATGGTGCATCTCTTCTTGCAATATCTTTCAATTAATTTTGACTAAGGGCGATCAAAGGTAACCTTCTATAGGCTTCTAGTGGCGAAGGATGCAGAATTTTCTCACTTTTAGCAATCGATGTGCCTATTCACCCTTGGTGATAAGGACAGGTCCTCCTTTTCGTAGTCACCACCCATCATCACTTGAACAGCCATACATCATCTCCAATAAGGGATCCACCCTCGTTTACATGAAGCAAATGTATCCTGACAAAGAAACTAGGTCAGCAGAAAACTCCCTCCGCAGCACATCGCTCTTCTGATGCCGTTCCACAGAGCTTCGGTGCGGAGGCCTCCCTCGGTGGGCTTTCGGCCTGGACCGTGCCTTGCTGCGGTCTGCCTCTCCAGTTAAGCAGCATTTAACTGCGACCCA
Organism: Coelopa frigida; assembly: GCA_017309665.1. Classification (NCBI taxonomy): domain Eukaryota; kingdom Metazoa; phylum Arthropoda; class Insecta; order Diptera; family Coelopidae; genus Coelopa; species Coelopa frigida. The sequence continues at coordinate 25,097,857 of CM029561.1, forward strand.
TCTCTGGTGCCTGTAGACACATCGAGTCGAGTCTGCCTCGCCTGGCAACGGCATTCTTTTGAGGGTGGAGTTGATCAACAAGTAGTGGCTGAGTTTCCGGGCCATCAAAATTTGAGTCTAAAAATAATATTTATAATGAACAGTTGGAGTTCCGTGAATCGATTTCGGCGTGGAGGAGGCGTATAAGGAATCTGTAAAAATAATGTTATTTATATATTGTTTTATATATTATGGGTTGTTTCTATACATTAAAAACATTTTGTGTTAATCCATGGCTATTAGAATACGCGATTCCCTTTTATAGGTGTTTCGATGTTATCCGAGTCGAAGGAATACCTTTTCATTAGTTTATTTATCCATATTGCTTGTGTGCCTGGTGTGTCTTTGGGTGAATGGTTTTTGACGACGCACTCTAAAGACAGAGACTGTGGCATCAAGTTTTCCAATAATTCTAAAACTCAAATACTGTCCGAGTTCAAATACAAGTACTGTGTTTGATTTGCATTGATTTCTCGTCATGAACCCGTGTCAAGAAGGGTGGCGGGTGAATTATCTTGCTTTGTGAATAGGTTTTGTGTAAACTCGTGTAAACTCGTCTGCCCCCATATACAAGGGACACAGAATATATTTCAAGTTAACTGCGGACAGCGTGATTTCAATCATTTTACATTTAGTAATTTCTATAAATATTTATTAGCGAAATAATCCCATGACTGTACTACATCTCGTTTCTCTTTGCAGATATTCCCGACATTCCTGATGGCATCAAACACCTGCAGAGTCTGCAAGTGGCCGATTTCAGCTCGAATCCGATTCCAAAATTACCCGCCGGGTTTTCGCAACTGAAGAACCTCACCGTTCTGGGTTTGAACGACATGTCGTTGACGACGCTTCCCGCCGACTTCGGCTGGTGAGTAGAGCACACTCCTCAGCCTCACGAAATAACAACTAACCCTTTGTCTTCCTCTCTAGTCTGACGCAATTAGAGTCGCTGGAGCTGCGTGAAAACCTTCTCAAGCATTTGCCGGAATCCATCAGCCAACTTACCAAGTTGGAGCGCTTGGATCTGGGCGACAACGAAATTGAGGAGTTGCCGCCTCACCTAGGGTACCTGCCCGCCCTCCAGGAACTCTGGCTGGACCACAATCAACTGCAGAAGCTTCCTCCCGAAATCGGATTGCTCACGAACCTGACTTGTCTGGACGTTTCCGAGAACAGGCAAGTGCATCGTCCACAGGATCAATGTTGGGTCCCAAGTATCCAGGCCCAAAGGTTATAATTCTACCTCGTCTTTCAGACTGGAAGAACTCCCCAACGAAATCGGCGGCCTTGCCAACCTCACGGATCTTCATTTATCACAGAACCAACTAGAATCATTGCCAGATGGAATTGCTAAATTAAGTCGCCTCACTATCTTGAAACTGGACCAAAACCGTCTGCAGAAGCTGAACGCGACAATCGGAGAGTAAGTGTGAACTCGTGTCTTCTTTGCCTGAAAACATATTGGCAACGAGAGAGATCTTTACTATGCAAATTATTTTTTCGTGTCTACTACTTCCACTTCTTCGTCAATTTGGCTTGGTGGATTAGATTAATCGATAAATGCGTGTCTGATTCTAGTTTCTTGACTTTCGTTCGTCACCTTCGTGGCGCTAGAATAAAGAGTCGGGTCGTCTTGACTGATGTCATTCATATAACCTGATGTGGAACATTCAGGGTCGACAACTCAAATCTAAGAATAACAAATAATAACAATAGTATTGACTTTCGTTCATCTCGCCTGTACAGCTGCAAGAACATGCAGGAGTTGATTCTCACAGAGAACTTCCTCTCCGACCTGCCCGAGTCCATCGGGAACATGAGCAAGTTGAGCAATCTTAATGTGGACCGCAATGCGCTGGAGTATCTGCCGATAGAACTCGGCAACTGCACCAATCTGGGGGTGCTGAGCCTGCGCGATAACAAGCTCAAGAAGCTGCCGCCCGAGCTGGGCAACTGCACGATACTGCATGTGCTCGATGTTTCCGGGAACCATCTGCAGTACCTTCCCTACTCCCTGGTCAACTTGCAGCTGAAGGCCGTGTGGCTGTCCGAAAACCAAGCTCAGCCGCTGCTGACCTTCCAGCCGGACACGGACGAGGCCACCGGTGAACAGGTAGATATCAGCACAGCTCCCCCGAACCTACCACGCTGGCGAAATCATCGGCTTGGCACGGTTCGCAGGACTGCTCTGTAAATTCCAGATCTGATTTATCATGCATTCGTCCATCTCGTTCCAGGTTCTGACGTGCTTCTTGCTGCCTCAACAGGAGTACCAGCCGATTACCCCGAGTAAGTATGAAGATTTGTAAGTAATTGGGTATTGAGCCATCGCTCTGGCATGTTTGCCACCTATGAAGCCCAGGTACCCAGGTTTTAATTGAGCAACTCGACTTCGATCAGCCATCGGCGGCTTCTAGTCTCGACGGCCGCCACTGGCCCTGCGAGGCTTATCTGGGATTGCAACATCGGCCGACCCACCTGTTCCGCACGCCCCACCGGCGCGCATTGCGCAATCTTCCGTCGCGACTACGGCTGAACTTATGCTGCCGTCGCGATAAGATTCCAAAGACAACGGCTCGGCGAGCGATATGTAATAAGTGCCTCCTCGCACACATGCTCACGCCGCGTACTCACACACCGACACACACGTGAAGTGCGTTTAAATTTAAAACTTGTTTAATTCATGTTCCGCTCGACGCAAGCAAAAACAAACAAAACAAACAATCTTCCAAACAGCCCGCTTATCAACAAAACAACAACCACTGTGGTTCTCAACAACAACAGCGACTATGAAAATAACAATAACCACAAACACATACATGCATATATAATCAAATCAACAATAACAACACCGTTGATGATCAACGACAACAACAACACTATACACTGGCATCCACGAACAATCTTAAGATTTCCCACCGAGCCAAGTTTTCACATCGAAACGGCTTCAACGGAATTCTACGCACATACTATATCATCATCGTCACCTCCTCTAGGAGCAGAAGTAGCAACTTCAGCCACACCAGCAACAGTGGAATAAGGATTGCTCTCATGGCAGCAAAACTCTCACTGGCTAGACTCATGACTGTCCCAGTAAAAGTGACTCGACCTGTTTGACTCTTGGGACTCCTCCTATTAGTAGATGTATTCGGTCACAGAAATCGTCTTCACTCTGTATTGGACCTTTCTATAACAGTCTTGCCAACTCGCTCTTGCCCTAGAGCGCGGGTTCTAAAAATAGTCGATTACTGACGACAAATGTTTTGAGTTGCTCAATCCGTCGTCGAGTCTGACTTGACGCATGCGTTGCGGCTCGGTCCACTGTTGACTTGCGTTCATGTTCTCATGGGGAGTTTGAGGCGAGTGCGTAGAGAGAGCGAAGAGCTTATATTGTGTGGCGTTGGACTCCGTTCACCAAGAAGTGGAGCACCCTGCTCGCTTCTCCGGTGACTTCGAGAGCAATTTAGAAATCATCTTCTCGGATCTCTCTGAGCTAAGCTCAGAACGCATTTGTTCTTGACTCCCTCGCCTCTCTCTTGCCGAGCCCTGCTTTCTGCGCCGTATGCAGTAATTAAATTTACGTAAATCTTCGTTTGGGTTCTCAGTCATAAGCACCCCCGCCCACATAGTTCTCCCACTGCCAACGTCGACGTCTTTCTAGGTCGAAACTTTCAATTAAACGGCTCCAAGTTCCAAGCTTTGTTGGCGCTGCGGGATCGGATCGGGCGAGTCATGTCGATTGGCCGCTTATTCTGGCGAAAGATCTCATTGCGGTCGTGGGGTCACCATTTGATCGCAATTAACGCTGTCGGAACTTTCCTGAGTCGGGTCGGATGTTGGACCATTTAAGATCTTCTGTATGAAGGGGTCGCCAACAATGAAATGCCTCGTGACCCACTTGCCTGGTAAAGAAATTTGCTGATTTCTTTTAAAAGCTTAGAGAGTCTGATTCACGCAGAAGAACCGGACTTGCTCGGCTTCCCTGCGATGAGAATGTTCTTCTGATATACTCAGCTGTGAGCATGCGAACGATTATAGGGGCTGCCACTGGTGCGGGTGCGGTGGATGTTCCTAAATTTGTATTAACTGCTGTGTTTTCTTCCTTATATTCTATTTGTGCAGTTCCACGCGACCAGGAATCGGACTCTGAGGGATGGGAAGAGCGTGAGGCCTCAAGGACGCATTCCGTTAAATTCTCAGAGGATTCCTCACATGAGAAGGACACGCCGTTTGTGCGCCAAAACACGCCGCATCCCAAGGAGCTGAAGGCTAAGGCACACAAGCTGTTCGCGAAGGAGCGCAGTCGCAACGAGGAGGGTTCCAATTTGGACACGTTGTCGGAAGAGGTAACTGCGAGGAGAATCTCTCGAATTATGTCTGTTTTGTAAATCTGGCCACCTTATTTTACTTACTCCACTTCTCTGTACCTTTCTGTCTGCCCTTGTAGAGTTCGTCCAAACCGTCCTCTGGCGGCAAGGCTGAAATGTATTCTACCACAATGGAGAACATAGCCGAGACACAAACCGATCCGGAAACTCACCTGCTGTCGACTTCGCCGCAGACGCCGACCGCAGATGTGACAGCAACCGCAGTGAGTTTCTCGCAGACGCAGCCAGCGCCAGCTCAGCAGCACCAACCGGTTGTCTCGCCAACCGCGCGTGAACCGGTTACGTTCGTTGCGCCAGAACATGGCAACACTGGCGCCGTCGATGAAGACGACTACGTAAGTGGGGACACGAACCAGCAGTTGCGGTTTGAAGCTTCACGGGTACAGAACGGTTATCAATTAATCGCTTCTCGTTTCAGGATTTGTCCGAGCGCAAGGTAGGCTTTCAAGTCGAGGGCGAAGACGACGACTTCTACAAGCGTCCCATGAAGCTGCATAGACGGTAGGCACCAGCATTAAATCGCCCATTATTTACTTCAATCATCCCCTCTCTGTCCTCGCAGCGACACCCCACACCACCTGAAGAACAAGCGCGTCCAGCACGACCTGACTGACAAGAAGGCCAGTGAAATACTGGCCAACGCTCTGAGCCAGGAGAAGAGGCTTCAACAGATGCCACCAGTGCAGTCGCCGATTCTGGAGGAGAACACCACGACCGAGCAAGGCGAGCAACAGCCGCTCTTCGACCCGCCGATTTCGCCGATTCCGCAGTCTTCGACGCCACTGCCCACCGCCGGAGACCTGCAAGAAGGTAGGAAGACGAACGAAGAGGCGCGGCTGACTTATTCCACAACCGCCGCTGGTCTGGTCGCTTCCCACACGCGACTTCGCCGGCCATCGATTTTTCATGTCGACACCACACCACATTTATTATTAGAGTGTTGCTGCTGCTCAACCACCTTCGACGTGCCCTGTTCTTCCACCCCAATCTTCGCGAAAATCGATATCTCGGGTTTCCATTGCGAGGGGATATGGAAGTCGTTACCTGTTGCTGGGTCGGGGTGTGCAGTGAGAAGTCGGGAGCAGGATGAACTGGTTCTCCGCTCGAGGCGAGTTGCGACGATAACCCAACCAACTGAAACTCGATTACGCACAGCCACGGGATTTGCCTCGGGGGTTTCGGATGGAAAATTATCGAAGCGATTCCTGCTGCTCCGGAACGGGGTCGACCAGAGGGGTGTGGCTGCTTGCTCAATGGACGCCCTAGTTGCACTCGTTGTTCAGGCCATTCCTTTGAAAACTTACTCCAACAGACACGAGCAGCTCCATGGTCCCTCCCAAGTGGAACTCCGTGTTGAGTTCTGGAGTGCGAGATGCAGCCTCCACCTGCCACCTGGGCACCTCGTCATTCCGTACCCACTCCTTCGCGAGTACTCTGTACGGACCGCCTCCCGCCGTGTCTGACCTCGCTTTGCTCCGGCCAACAGGCCATTAACCAATGCCTCGACGCATACACACCGGTGCACAGATGTGCATGTGTGCCCATGTCCCGGGCGACACACATACCGTCGCTCGGCGCTGCGGTGACACGTACGTCGCTGCAACTGCTGCCGCAACGCTGTGCCGAGGCGGATCGATAAGAGACGAACGGGCGAGGTGGAGCGCGCAGCCGGATGGGGTGGCGTCGGAGAACGGGCGAGCGGGAGAGACAGCTGGTAATGGCGTTTACCTGTCGCATGGAGCGATCTTCAACGAGTTCAAGATTTCTCCGCTTTATTGCGTTCAAATTAGTTGAATAAATAAACAGAATGAAACCAAGAGCCCAGAGTGTCTGGCTCCCTCCCTCTCGCTGCGACTCTCCCGCTCTATGGCTCGCGTCTCATGTCGTACAACTTTGAGCACGGAGCACGTCCGACATTTGATGATGACTTGGTAATGCTTCAAGTTATGGGCATTAAATTGCCTAACGACGAAGTGCTTTCCCTTTCACGGTCTCAGCATGAATCCCGAAAGTTGCGCGCACGTCCGAAGCGCGCTAAACTTTAATGGGGAGTAGGGGGTGTGACTAAGATTCGATTAGTTTGTGTCGATCGATCTCATTCTATTATCTTCTGATCTGATCACATGTTGCTCATACGCCCGGTGCCCCGTGTATTTTGCCACTCGCGGACAGTTTCTGCTCTCCCACTCGGCTTATCTCCCCTCTTATCGGCACAATCTGGCAAAGCGAAACGCAGGAGGCGCGACGGACAGGCTTCCGCGAACCGCGGGCCCGCAGCATTTTCAGCTCTCGCTCGACTCGCAGCCCTCACACGTCTCGCTCTGCACGCTCTCGTTTGCCCGTCGGACTCATTACTGCCAGCCGAGTGGTCGTGGCGCGGGCGAGGCGGCGCTGGGCCCCGAGAGAGCCGCACTCGCGCAATTCACTTCAGTTATTTTCACCTGTCAACGCAAAAGGTGCTTCCGCCGATTGCTCCTCGCACAGCCTACGTGTGTCGTCGCCGCCGCCATCTACTGCCGCTTTCAAAACGTCGATTGAATCCACGGGATTTCGGTCGGGCATTTAAGTGGTTCGCACTTAAGTGATTCGCAGCCACCGGTCGGACGGAAGCAGGCACCATCGGATTGACTCGTCTCCGTCGCGTCTGTTTGCGTTGTTCTCGCAGCGAGACAGGGGGAAAATAAAGTGACTCAGACACAGTACAGAAACAGACAAAGGCCAATTAAGTCATTCGCATTCGAGGATACGAAGTGAACTGAAGAAGTATGTTCGCGTGTATCTGAGTTGCAGAGCAGCAAAAACTCCGAACGAACCCGGTCAGCCCCGGCTCGACATGAGCGACCACGCCCACCTCGGACCTTTAGGCGGGCCATTCACTCTGGACTTTTGCGTCACGGCGTCCGGACGCCAACCATTATCATCACCTTTATTCCTTTATTCGCATCTCCTGAGAAGCTCTTAGTTGCAAATTGAGTCATGCGTTCTCCGTCTCATGGCACGCTCGAGGAAGTGCATCTCTGTTGGTAGCACGAATTTTCGGATTATGCAATGCTGATCCGTTTACCTTAAGGCCACGTCGACTGCACTTTTGCACCTTTTCCCAGTGCTCCTGCCTGCACCTCCTCTCGGCCCACGGCATTCTTGTCTGTGCTGCTCCTTGGCAACGTTTGTCATGCGAGCGAATCGCAATGCAAACAAACCTCGGAGTCTTCTGTTTCTCCTTCTGGCACCAGCCCTTGTCCTGCGTCGTTTCCTTTGTCTGCTGTCGCAATTGGAGGCAGCTGTTGCTCCCGCATCCCTGCCTCCTAAGCAGGCAATGTTTGTTGGTGCAGTGACAGTGATTTGCGACTGCATGCAGTTCGTGCGCTTCCGTGCTCATCATCCCACCAGCCTTGGACGACGTCACAACATTAGGTATACGCCATTTGGACGTAGAGTAGTGCGGAAGCCGATTGCCCGCAAAGTATCGATTTTCAATCAGTATTCAATCAGTCAGCAATCATTCAAATCAGCTTCCCCTTTCTGCGGGTCGATGACGAAGATGTTGCCACGGCTTGCGGCACACGAGCAACGAAACGACGGATGATTGGAGGGCAGAAATTAGCGCCATCCACGCGAAGTGGATGCAATTCATTTGCAGTATTCATAGTTTGGATTTTGCTAATTTATTCGCTCTTCCATGGCGAGAAGCTAAATCGAAATCGGGTCGCGTTATTGCTTCAGCGGAGCAGATTTCCAGTGCCCCAAATGCAGCCTCAGATGAGTCGTTAAGTTCGGTTTTCGGGGCTGAATTCCGCTCTGTCTGCAGACGGTGATGTCACCTCCGGAATTACATGGGTAGGGACCCCTCCTCGATGTCGAAATTCCACCGCGGCTGCCATTAAACTTGATCTACTTTCCTTCGTATGAATTACCGATATCAATGTTTCGCTGCCGAAGAGCTTAAACGGACTTTCGTTCGTCCGCCGATAAGGCGGGCGCGAAGTTGTTGTTGCGGCAGGTGTCCAAGGTCAATGGGGCCTGTGCAGAGGGACAGGTCGCCATGGCGAACTGCCTGCCCGGGTTTTGTAATATTAATCGTAATTTCGTAATAAAGATTGCGACCAATCGACGTAGCCACCAGCCATGCTCTCATATCGCAGCCAGTTGTTTACTCCACGGTTTGGGGGACGTGGGTTGCCTTCGAAACGATGTGAAAATACTCAGTTATCGGTGAAACTTTTGATAAAAATGCTCGCCCGTCTTGCTCTCCTCTCGTTGTCTCGTTGTCTCCCTCACACAACCGCTTGTCCCACCGGGTTTGGGTTTGCTCGTTTGCCCCTCCGCCCGTCGCGGATCCCGCTTGAGTCACTGATGAAGCATTCTTTGTTTAATTTCGGTTTTTGTTTTGCTTCGTTAGTTTTCTCTCCCGCTCCCTCGCTCCTTGACGGTGTCTCTTTCGCTCCCTTCTGCGCCCGACAAGTGTTTCGTTTCGTTGTGTTCTTATCTCTGGAATTTTCGTTTGTTTGCCCTGTTGTTGTAATCTAGTTCGACCGAAGGTATGACGAAACGATGTTGTTTTCCCAATGTTCGCCATATTTCTTTCCCACCCCTTGCGCAGGTTCTCCTATTTCGAATCTCATTAATTTGATTCAGAGCCTTTTCACACAGTCGCCTTAGCTGAGGAGATGCGGTAACTTTTCGGCTTTTTAATAAAACTTTCTTCATTAATTTTTGCCGCCACATCACACCTCCTCCATAGGGCGAAGCTCTTCTGGCTTTGGTGTTGTCACCACTGTTGTTATTGCAATTTGTCAAATATCAGGGGGACAAGCGGGGAATGCGAAATGTTTGTTGAAATTCCGCTTCAACAAGTTGCTGCCCCATTAATCATTAGTTTTCGCCTCAGTCCTGGGCTCAGCCCTCCATTGCCGTGGCTGCTCAGCTCCGGGTACAACGGGGAATGGGTCGATGAAGCTGAACTCCAACCCTTGCTGCAGACCTTAAAATGTCCTTCGCGGTCCTGGTCCTTAGTTTCAGTTGCTCCACATCTTCTAATCGTGGCCTCTGGGGAAGTGGTCTCGCTTTCCCCTCCCGATATTGATTGGACCCTCATTTGTCATTCATTTCCTGTCGTGGCGGTCCCCGCATTCTGGAATAGGTTTTTGTAATCTCACTCTGCACCCAGTTCTCAGAAGCCTTCTCCTGGTACTCTTCCCTTGACTTCGTCCCAACTTATTCTGTGATCGGACATTCCGTAATCCAGACTTTTGTTCTGTAATTTTTGTTCTGTGTTTTGTCTCATTCTGCTAATTTACTTGCGGCACCTTTGCGCTTTGATCCGGAATTTCCTACCAAATTGAGATCCGCATTAGCAACTAAGGACTAAACCTGGCAGAATCGGAGTGTGACTGTGTCTAAATTTTACGCTTCGACGACCTTCACAGATGGTTCATTGCCTCAGTTGATTTGCTCCAAATGAGGGAATCTCAGACTTCTTTATTCATGTCCGTCGTCTGGTGTTTACCTTGGCGTTGCCTCCGATTGACCCAGGTTGCACTGTCGGCTGCTAGGCATAGAACAATTAGGCGTTGACTTTTTTACGTGGGTGAGCTATTTCTAATCCGTGACTCAATTGAGGTGAAATCGCTTAGTGCTTAGAATTAAAGTTGATAAATCGATAACAATTTCATCAACGTTAACGTAAAGAGGCGCAGCGACTGAGATCGGACTACAAGGGCAGTAGATGAGGAGTCTGGCATCCTGGCGCGGAACTACAGATTGCGGAAGGAATATCAAGTTGCAAAATAGCACAAATTGCACTGTGTGCAGCTGCTTCGCGCATCCCGTATGAGGGCAGGAAAACATCATGGTAATGGGGTTTTCCTCGATACGTAGGAGACGCCAGGAAATGTCAAATGGGGTTTTCTAGAACGAACCGATCCGAGCAGCTCGGTTGCAGGCTAGTCAAGCACAAGTATCTGCGAACTGAGGACCCGCGCCTGGCGGCACTTCCTGGGCATAACTTCGTTAGATGCATAGAAACTCGATTTGGGATGCGGATTGGCGAACTCCGAGGGTGGATATTGTCTCGTTTTTATACGAGTATGATTTTATTGTGTGATTTCGAAGGAAACTCAGAGAGCGCAAAATGTTGCTCGATCTCGGGGGATTCCTTATTTATTTTTCAATGAATTCGTGGTCAAGAAAGCCCAACTTGTCTGTTTCCCATCCGTATGCTTCCATCTCCGTCCCACCAGACGCCATCCGGAGCAACTTTCATGATTTGTGTAAACCACTATGCGAACACGCATACCTCCCGCCGCCCGGTTGTATTAATATTGCATAAGCTGACTCGTAGAACTCGATGGCTTCCATTCAGCAAACAGCAAACCACTCATCCATCAAAAGCAATCCATAAACGCTGTCTTGGTGTCATCTTTGAGCTCATTGGGCTGGTGGTGTATGTTTTCCTATTATTTTATTGCGTCTTCTCCCCGCCCATCACATTGCCCTCCCACCCCCACTCGCTTCGTGCCGGGAAAAATGTATGTTCGGATGGAAAATTGCTTTCGAATCTTATTTGGTTTGATTTGCTTCGCCTGGTTCACTGGTTTCCCCGCACCCGTCCTGTCGCTACCCCTCCGCTGCCGTCGGGGTCCTGCGCATTGGACCGAACCACACCCCCGATTCTGCTTGTTTTCCTCCTCCGACTTCAGTTCTCACTTCATCCGGCGATGTCTTTTTATGGCGCTCTTTAAGGTGTCTTGCGTTATGGAAGTTCTTCTGGCGTTCTAATGCTCGTTGTTGTTGACGATGATCCTCTTATTTTGCATTTGTTTTCGCCGTTGTGTATCCTCTCGCCTCCTTACGCTTTGCTCCATCCTTCCGCTTGCCTCTCGCCGCCTTTCTTTTCTCTTCCGTTTCCAATACTCATTGAACCAATATCCTTTCTCATAAATGTATATTCCTTTCCGCCTGCTCGATGTCCTCCTTTCGCTTCCGTTTTATTGATTTTAATATTTTATTCCCCTCCGCCCTCGTCCGCCCTGCTCAACTCGACGCGAAGTGCGGATCGCTGCCAGTTAATGAGGGACGTGTTTCTTCCAACTTGCTCTCGCCCCCGGCGTCACAGGCAAGACGCTGTATTCTCCAAATGTCATCACGAAATAGAATGTAAATAATTTTCCAGCTTATGAAAAGCTTTGGCATTTCTCCCGAAAATGCGATATGAAAACGCTCATTTGTCTGTCGCGCTCTCTGCCACCGCTCCTCCGCCGAGCTCAGTTCGATGCCTCCACACGACCTTTGTTTTGCCTGGCAGACAGCATCCCAGCTCGCTCAGGCGTCAGCGGCGCGCCCTCCCCCAGGGCCTCCTTCGACACACAATTACGCCTGTTGCCTTGGCGCCACTGTTGTCGGTGTGCGCTCCGTGTGTTGATGCTGTGAAGGCTTTGTTTCCGCCCTTCTTGCTTCGGGCTTCAGTCTGCTTCGGCCTGATTCAAACCTGAATCGAACTCGCACCCTCCGCCCGTACCTCCCTGTTGCCTGTTTTGTTGCACTGGCGATGTTTATTTGTTCAACCGGGATTCGGAGCGTCTGTTGCCTCACAGTCGGCTGGTTTAATTACCTCAATCATCCTGGAGATGTTTTGCCATGTCTTAATGTTCGGGCATTTGATTTAATGTGTATTTAATTGCTCTGTCTCGGGTCAGGGTGGACCACAGGGTTGCCGCAGACTGTTGGCCGGGGTTGGCCTCGAATCCTCCCTCACGACCGCATCCTTTGAGCCTGTTCAGACCCTGAAGGGTGCCGGAGGACGCGCGCCACAGAGGAGACGGTGCGGCGGTGGCCTGCAACAGGCGAGGACAGATCCCTCGTCTATGTGCCCAAAATTGCATTTTGCACACAGGAACTGCGTTCCTTTCCGTCCGACTCTCTGCTACTCGTTCCACGCTATTGCACAAAATAATATCTGATAAATTGCATCGTTTCCTGAACCAAATTGAATTATCTTTCAGAGAGAATTTATAAACGTTGTATGAAAAATGAAAGGCCAGCAAAGTGAACGATCGCTCTATTGCTGATTGGTTTTGTTTGACACTTATCTTCGGGATCAACTCCACGCCAATGCTCAAAATGTTCAACATAAAGATCAAAGTGAAAGAGGGCGAAAACACGCTCCCGCGTTCGGCGCGTTCGGGCTCCCTTGGCCTGGCTGCCAGCGGGCGCAACAGTCCGGCCACCTCGAGTCTTCGCAGTTCGCTGGCCTCGTCCAACCGCAGCCCGAGCAACTCCTTGAGACGCAAGGACAAGCGAGTGCGCATCGTCACCAGTTACTCGGGGGACCAACGCCTGGCCGGGTCGGGCCGCGACAGGTCGTACGGTAAGCAGGCGAGGTATCTTCGCAGAAGAGTCCCGGAGCAGTTCTCAGATGTTATGTGTTGGGTCGATTCACAGTTCCAGATTCAACGCAATTGGCAGCAGCAACATGACCCCTCGACTCCACCACCCTTCGCCAAGCCGAGCAAATCCACTTAGTAACCAAGTGTCCTCTCTCTTCCAGATGCTATCGACGGCGTTACGGAGCTGCGCCTGGAACAGTACGAGATCCACATCGAGCGCACCTCCGCCGGCCTGGGGCTGAGCATAGCGGGGGGCCGGGGTTCGACGCCGTTCAAGGGCGACGACGAGGGCATCTTCATCTCGCGGGTCACCGAGGGCGGCCCGGCGGACTTGGCCGGCCTGAAGGTGGGCGACAAGGTGCTCAAGGTCAACGGCATCTCGGTCGTCGACGCCGACCACTACCAGGCCGTGCAGGTGCTGAAGGCCTGCGGGGCCGTGCTGGTTCTGGTGGTGCAGCGCGAGGTGACGCGGCTCATCGGGCACCCGGTGTTCAGCGAGGACGGGTCCCTGTCGCAGGTGAGCACGAGGTTGAGGGCGGTCCGTCTGTTGTTCGAGGCGTGCCGTGACCACTGATCAGGGAAATGCAATAATGTCCAGGCAGCAATGTGCTCAGCGCATCACAGCCAGTGTTCCCAAATACAGATCGCACCATCTAGTCTTAATTGAAATGTAATTCAATTAATCCAACATGTCCCTTGCCATTCGGTTGGGTCGCTGGGGGTCGACGGGAGTCCGACCCTTGTCCGCTTGCCAACATTTTACCAAATTCACCGTCATTTGCAGATATCGGTGGAGACACGCCCTCTGACAGCCGCTCCTGCAACAGGACCCACAACAGTTGCCGGGCAACAACTACAGCAACAACATGACAAAATCATTCCACCTCCAATCGAAATCCTTCCACAGCAACATGCAGCAGGAAATTTGCACAATTATCACGCAAACGTATTCACGACGCCCGAGACAGTGCCAACAACAGTAACAACAACACTGCTGCCACATCAGCAGCAGCTGCTCCAACCGCAACACATTGCTGGGACCACAACAAACGGCGTTTTGGAGAACGGGAAGGTTGGTTCGGAGCGGTGCGGGTCAAGGGCGGCCCTGGGCAGCTCGCCGACGCGAGGCGACCTAGTTGAATCCAAGTCCTTCACTCTGACCGAAAGCGAACGAGCCCTTGCAAGTCGAATCGCTGCCCGGGGCCGTCGCAGTTGAGTCGTTTACAGATCTTGTTTATCACGCCCCTTGTCCTCTGACCCACGACGTCGTCAGATGTCCGGGGTTTACTTACATGAATTCCTTCTCCCTTTCTCTCGCCGGCAGGATGTCCCACTGAGCTACATTCAACTGCACACGACGCTGATACGCGACCAGATCGGACAGGGTCTGGGCTTTAGTATCGCCGGTGGCAAGGGGTCGCCGCCCTTCAAGGACGACTGCGACGGAATTTTCATTTCTCGCATCACTGAAGGCGGCCTCGCCCACCGCGATGGCAAAATCATGGTCGGCGACCGGGTGCTTGCTGTGAGTATTGCCGCCCTTCGCCCGTGCGAATCCCATTGAAACTCTTGCACTTGCAGATCAACGGCAACGACATGACCAACGCCCACCACGACGCCGCCGTCGCGTGCCTCACGGAGCCGCAGCGCTTCGTGCGGCTGGTGCTGCAGCGCGAGTACCGCGGCCCGCTGGAGCCGCCCCTGAGTCCGCGCAGTCCGGCGGTGCTGAACTCGCTGAGTCCCTCGGGCTACTTGGCCAACCGTCCAGGTGAGCTCCTCTGCAGCACTGGCTTTGGGTCTGCTCGTGACCTGGTGTTTGTTTTGCGTTTGTCCTTTTTTTGCAGCGAACTTCAAGCGCTCGATGGGCGACATGGTCCACCTGGCAGGCGAGCAAGTCCAGAGCCACCCGGAACCACCGCGGCAGCAGCAGCAGAGCGGATACCTCGAGCAGCAGCCCACGGCATACGAGGCGAGCAAGACGGCGCCGACGGCCACCGAAAGCAAAGCGAATGGTTTCGTGGTTCCGCCTCAACAGACAGCGCCCCAGCCACATCACATAGACAAGTCCACTGGTCAGCCGGTCCCCGCCCCGCGACGCGCCAACTCGATCCCGCTGGGCGACGAGCCGCCCTCGTCGTCGGCAGTGCCTCAGAATGGCGGTTCGACGGCCCCCGCCGTCGCCATCGGCCCAACTGCTGATTCTGCGGAGAGCCAGGTATGAATTGTTGCTTAGTTGCTGCGCGAGCTTCCGAGAAATCTAGGCTCCGTAATCGTATTGTGTTCCGCCGTTTTGTTGCACGCATTGCGCTACGACCCCGCCACCCAGTCCCCAGCGTAAATAACGAAATTTTACAAAACTCATTCTTAACGATTCGCATTGAATTTAAAGTTGCTCCAAATTTATTGAATTACATTCCATTTTGCCATTCTCCACCATCTTCTCCGCATTCCGTCCTGCCTGTTTGTCATCATCCTTAAATGTTTTCCAGCTCCGAGCAGCGTCGCCGGCAACAACAAGTCCACAGCCGCCTACACTCACATACAGACGCACTCATTCAACACAAGCGCCTTCGCCTTGCGCCCGCCACCCATCCTCACTCCCACCCTTGTTTATGTTTTTCATTTCCATTTTCATTCTCCGTTGTGTTTAGTTCCTTCCGTCTGTTTGTTCAACAAAGACGCTGGTGGTTGTGGTCCTTGGCGTTGTTGCTGGGCCGCCCGCCCTGCGATGTTCCTTAAAATAATATAAATATGTATTTGCACAGACGTTTATCGACCGTCGAATTAATTAAGGGCTCCGTGTACCGGGCTCTCTGGCTGCGACGAGATAATCAAACAAGACTCGGGGTCACGATTTGCCACTGAACCCAGCACTCTCGCAGTGGTCCCATGGCCCCGGCCGTCTGCAAATCCTCCGCGGCGTCCTAGTCCATCAGCCATCGTCCTCTGTGTTTGGTCAGGTCAGGTTCTGGTTTCATTTGCTGGAATCTCCGCAATGGAATAAGTACGTGCGATTCGGGAGGGTGGGGGACAGAGAGGGGGAGATGACAAATCGTGGCTTGATCATGGAGCAAAACCGTCGACACTCTTAGATTAGACATGTTATTCGTATGGTGGCAATTGTTGATATTTATTAGGGAGTCTCCCCACACCGAATGTGCTAATATTTATCATAATCATTATTAATACCAACACTGGACTTTATTCCAACTTAACTTGATCCAATTAACACTCGAGAGTCGACATGCGTTTATTGCAAGTGCCTATTTCTAATTGTATTCGTATTGTATTCGTAAATGTATATGTATTGGTATTTGTATTTTGCGACTGTATTTGTGCTGCATGCATGGAGCATTTCTGTGATCTATGATATCGTGTTTGTTTGTATGTATGTGTGTGCTGATTTAATTTAAGTTTTACCAATTATCTGTATGGATATTGATCGATAGAATTATTATTTGAGGTTTTATTTGGAACTGCAATTGAATAGGAAATATAAATTCGTACTGGAGTACTCATCTAGTCAAATCTGATCCCACATCATCCGGAATCCGATTATTGAGAGATTCAGGGACATTAGAGATGCATTGGCACTGCCATAGCCTTATTGTTTGCGACCCACAGTCAGCCTAACGAGGGGAGGGCGAATAGCGGTCGATGCAAACACGTAGTGCTATGCCAGAGTTCCGCTTTATTCCACTGCGAATTATTTATTGTTAATCTGAATTTGCATTTGAATTGAAACCAAAACCTAAAAGCCATTTCTTCTTTTCTCTCTTTTGCATCCGAACGATAAATAAATTCATTAAACGAACCCAAACAATCGAAAATACTCGAAAATAATTGAACGAACAACTTTCGGCTGCAATCAACCAAATCAACGTCTGCATTTAACCTCTACCACCTGCCATCGCTTCAACTGTACTCGTGTTGGGCCGCCTCCCCGACCACCCGCCGCCAGCAGTCGTCGGCGTCACCCCCATTGCGTCCACTGACCAGCGAGGACTTCCAGGCCATGATACCAGCGCATTTCCTCAGCGGCGGCAGCCAGCATCAGGTGCACGTGGCGCGACCCAACGAAGTCGGCGTCGGGCCCTCGGTGACGGTGACCGTGAACAAGGCCGTTCCCGATCTCCCCATGTTCCCGGCGGCGCCCACCGAGCTGGGACTCATCACCGAAACCATTACCAAGTCAACCTTCACGGAGACCGTCATGACGCGCGTCACCGATAATCATTTAGCGGAGCCACTGATAAGCGAGGTGATTATCACAAGAGCACGCGAACACAAAGCCTAAGGCACTGAAGGCTTTCGAGGGGCAACAAAGGGCTTTTGCTACTTCTCACGATTCGGACCTCATCTCATTTGATTCGCACCATTCACTCATTCCTCCTTCTGCCTAAATCTATACTATATTCATAAGTAACACAGACCTGTAAATAAATAGAGCCGGAGAAGGAACGGAAACACTTTTTGAAACATTAATCGCACTAACATTGAGTAGGCTAATCTAGATCGCTAACACACTCGGAACGAACTCCGGCTGTTCGTTATTTAGTTATGTAGTACTCTTGGTTTCGGCGCAGTAAAGAAGTAAATGTATGAACACGCCCGGGCCAATTTATTCGTGGGAACATAACATTCGATTAGACTAACAACACTCACTGACTCAGTTGGATCGATTGAGCATTTCTTTATTGTGGGTATACATGGGTCCTAGATGTAGATTTAAACTCGAATCGTTAAGGTCTTCGTTATTGCCACTTGACTTTGAACGAACCCACGCAGGAGCAGATTTCGGTTCCTGTTATCCGAGTTGATTTATTGCCACGGCATTTAGTGGTCCTACGAGTAATTATTCTTCAATCGCTTGAGATAAAGGGTGGGTATTTCCGCGACTACTAGAAGCAAGAAGATGGGTGATCTTGAAACTCGTATGTGAACTGGCAATGAAACATCTGTTCTTTGGCAACGCCTTGGATGGGTCACCGATCGACTTATAATACGACGTTGATTTTTGCCGTGTGTAGGCACAACCTAAATGGATGACACCGATGGGTATACTTCTACGTAGTGTATACACAAACTCGGTCTCCGTCATTCGGAGCTTTTTGCGATATGGCTCAAAGAGCGTTAAAAGACATCTATGACATCACGCCTTATCTGGATTTTGTGTGCGAGCTGAAACGACATACGACGAAATGAGCGCAGTGTCCACAAATACCATAGTCATTGCAAAATACTAAGTACCGAGTACTCCATGGAATTGGTGAAGACATTTTTACCGTAGATCCCAACCAGTGAACCCATAGTTTTCCAGCAGCTCATATGCAGATGAATATACAGTTTCAACGGTTTCGAAAACAAACCAGACGCATATCAGGTTTTCGATTGCCTTATGTTACCTCCAGACTGGAGTGTTCTCATTTATACACACCACTGATGGCGGGAGCTTTTGGTACAATTGGTTTCACTGAAAAAGTCGCAAAATAATTTATAAATTAAATTCGAAAATCGTACCGATTACAGTTTGAAGGTACATATTTACTTTATTTTCGAGTTCTTTGCCCTCTGAACGCCTACTTGGCCTCAAGCGAATGACGGGATATTTATTTTGGGTTCGTTTCTTCGCACACAAATCCCTCCATACTCATTAAAAATGTAAGGAAATGCTTCATGTGGTTGTGTGTGCAAACACCGGGAGCATGATAGACCCAATACGGGCGGGGATTGGGATTCGGAGAAAAATTGAATTTGACGAGTCCTTGGAACAATACAAACGCCGTAAATAATCTTTTGCTGGGCTTCAAACAGGCCATAAAGGAGTCTGACTTCTGAATTAGGCGATCCACTCGAGATACACGAATACTTTGTAAGAATAATGCATGTAAATAATATCTGAACCGTATGGCAGTTCTTTGAATAACAACTAAATTGTTGCACGCTCTTGTAGAATTAAATACATTTTCACTTACTTTTTCACGCTTAATACTCAGCTTACTGGCCTAGACAGCACTGCAACTCTTATCACTAACCTAAACCCTGTATTTCATTCATCCCACATGTGCCACAGACGCAGATTTCATCGACAAGAAACTTCCAACGCGTTCGTGCCTTCGGACGTCTGCAGCAAATCAACATCAACAGTTGGACGGGCTCTTGGGAGGAGTCGTTTTCCTTCTACGGCCTCTCGCCCGACCAGCTCCCGCCCCGACCGGCCTGCCTGCCTTGTGTCCATGTATCCTGGGGAATCGAGTTTATTTGGCCTCGCACTGATGGCTGGGGTGGGACGAATGCATACTTTATGATTTAGTTATTTTCGGTGGTCCCTGCTGATGCCCTAAAGACGTTGTTTAGGGCGGTAAACCGTTGTTTTCGGGTTCTTCTAGATTTAAGTTACGCTCAATTGGATTTCTTTATGTTTTTGTGTTTGTACTCTGCCTGTTGCCGTTTTCTCTACTTGCTTGCCTCCCTCCTATGTTACTTGTTGACGTCCTGAAATATTTATGTGAACAACGCTTAACTGGCTTGTGAGCTCTTACTCTTTGGCGAAGGTTACTTTTAAGCTCTTTCTGTGTCTTAGTTCATCACGTAATTCTTGTAAATATCACCAACAATCTCCCACACACATGTTTCACTTCACTCACATCACCTCACATCCGCCACGACCACGCACATTGGAATTCCTTCGATTTGCCACGAAGGATTCGATAATCTGTCCAGCCAATTCTCATGCCTTTTTTTCTGCTCTCCCTTGATGTTATAGGAAGTAATCTTACCCAAGAACCAAGGATCCCTAGGTTTCAGTATTATTGGAGGCACCGACCACTCGTGTGTACCGTTCGGAGCGCGCGAGCCGGGGATTTTCATATCTCACGTGAGTCCTTTAGCACTTAAGCGCGGTGAAGGTGAATCTTGCGGCCAAAAGTATTCCAAAACGAGGTCTTACATATGGTGATAACAGAGAGCAAATAGCATTGTAGTTCTAAGTAAAACTTGTATTGTACAGCCGAGTAAATTTATTCTCTGTTTTGTCAAATCGAGGACTTCGTATTTCGGAAATACTTTTCGCCGTTCTAATACGCGATACACGTCCCATCCCAAAAATAGAGGGTGGAGTCATGATAGGAATGCTTTTGAAATTCCCTGAAAAGTGTCGACATCCTGACAATCGTGTTACATGTTCATTGTTCGCAGATTGTGCCGGGCGGCATTGCAGCAAAGTGCGGAAAACTTCGCATGGGCGACCGGATCCTGAAGGTGAACGACGCCGACGTGTCTCGGGCCACACACCAAGATGCTGTCTTGGAGCTCCTGAAGCCAGGCGATGACATTAAGCTGACAATACAGCACGATCCGCTGCCAGCTGGATTCCAGGTAGGTGCCGGGTGGTGGGTGGTGGGCGCCCGTTGCTGGCGTGTCTACGCCATCGCCTTGATTATGACAATTACCCAAATTGCGAGTTAGTCTTAAGAGCACTCCCCGTTCTCTGTACGCTATTGAATTATTTAAACGGCTTTTCTGACAACGCCTTCTGTAAACTCATCTCGTCTCTGTTTCTTTGAATACGCAAGCATTTTCAAGTAGATTTTATCGCCACCGAGGTAAGCTTCCCGTGATTGATGGTTAATTCGTTGTAGTTATTGTTGTTTTAATCGATGTAATTATGTTTAATTTCGTTCCTCTTCCCTTAATTGTGCACACCCACATAACGAAGCACATTTTAGGTATTGTTCGTCGTGAAATCAATTTCCTCATCATCTCATCCTCCGAGTAATCGATTTTTTTATTTTTATATACTCCTTAAGATTAAGATATACTCCTTTAAATCGTATCCAAGATTCTACAAAGTTCTTAATCCTTCTCCTTCTCGTCCTTCGTATCCTTCTATAACCAAAACCCTCGACTCTGTTATTGTTCGTTGCTGTTTCTAGAGTGATTTCCGTTCAATTCCCATTAAGTCTCTAATAAATCACTTCCTGCTTTTACTGTTGATTTTACTCCTTTGCCTTAGATTTGTTTGAGGCCTTCAATATCTTTCGTTATACATTTTTGTCGCGCTTTCCACTTTAACACTGGATTCACGGACCAATTCCATTTGTCTCGCTTGATTTTAAGTAATTACAATAACGCAATAACAATACGAAATACTTGTGGGAATATCCACCCAGGATTATAATGAAGGATATCATACAGATGATTATTCAAGGGTACCGTAGATATAACTGTTCGAAGAGAATATTAAAGTAAGAGGAAATCCTGGATACAGTGTTAAATATGTTCGATCAGTATGCTTGCTTCGTGTACGTAGCACTCTTTGTACTGTAGTTACTTGGTTTCCTTTATATGTACACATAATTCTTAGAATTTTGCTTTCCCTTGCATGAATCACAGGACATCGTCATCCACAAAACGGACGGTGAGCGCCTGGGTATGCACATCAAGGGAGGACTCAATGGACAGCGCGGCAACCCCGTGGATCCCATGGACGAGGGAGTCTTCGTGTCCAAAATAAATTCTATTGGCGCTGCCAGACGTGACGGCAGGCTTAAGGTAAATACAATTTGTTCATAGCTAACTACCTTCAGATTATATTTTGTATCCTTGTATGAAATTGCTATCGGGACAAACTGGTCCTGAAACTGAACCAAAGGTCCAAGAACGGGGTAGAGACAAAGTTTCCTGTTCCTGTACTCTTGACTTATCAATTCAAGTCAGTCGTCTGAGGATCTGATACTGGCTACGGGTTCTTTTCGTCCGTCCGACTGATGTGGGATTCTTCGACATGGTCACCGTGAATCCTTAAATTCTGCAAACGTTCCCAGAATTTCCACGTCCCAAAGTCTAAAGACAAATGAATCGAGAGTCCTCCAGCTCACGATGTTGGAGGGCATCCCTCCCCACTTAGCTTTAGATTGCCTTAGATCCAGTCTGAAGCAATAAAGTTTTAAATTTAAACTTGTCATTTTCATTATTTGCGTTCTTCTTCCCGCCTCCCCTCTTGTAATCGGTTTTCATTCCTCCTTCTTTTTGCGGTCACAGGTCGGTATGCGGCTCCTGGAAGTGAATGGCAACTCCCTCCTCGGCGCCTCGCACCAGGATGCAGTCAACATCCTGCGCAACGCCGGCAATGAAATCCACTTGGTCGTGTGCAAGGGTTACGACAAGTCCAATTTAATTCATTCCATAGGTTCGGGTGGAGGCATGAGCACGGGATTCAACTCCTCCTCAGGCAGTCGGCATGGTATGGACTCGGAAAACCACTGAATTTCAAGTCTTTATTCGACTTCTTCTTTTCTGTCTCCCTCTTGTTTTGCTTCTCCTGTTTCCTGTTTTCAGGCTCGCGCGCCTCTGAAACTGGCTCCGAGTTGAGTCAAAGCCAGAGCATGTCCAGTTTGGACCGTGACGACGATGAGCGGCTTCGTCAAGTGAGTGTTTGGCAGTGCCAAGCATAAAGCAGCTTGTGTTTTTAAAAACGTCGTACTCTTCCAGGAATTCGAAGTTTTCCCACCCAAAACCGAAGGACTCAGCGAGCCGCCCTCAGCCCTATCAACTGCGGCCGCCTTGGTACACTCCCCCGCTCAGTCGCACGGATCCTCCCAGGATCCTCCGCAACAGCAACCGCAGCAACAGCAACCACAGGACAGCAACGTTTCACAGGCCACGAAAGACGTTGTGGCACTTGTCAGTGCCGAGCAGTCGTTGAGTAATGTGTCCAAGGAGAAGAGCACGCCGGAGAAGGTATTTCCCGAGGAGTTATTCGATGCTTTCCTGCCATCACTTCTTGTCACTTCGCAGGTCCTCGAAATCGTACGAGCGGCGGATGCGTTCACGTCGGCGCCCCCTAAGTCGCCAGCGGAGCACCATGACCAGGACAAGATACAGAAAACCACAACCGTCGTCATCTCGAAGCACACGCTCGACACAAACCCCACACTTCAGCCCGCTCCCACTCCAGCGCCTCTCACAGGGGCCCCGGCCAACAGTTCCACAACAACAACACCGCCAGCATCGCCCGCCGCGACTGACCCCAACGTTGCTGGCAACGGCATCCAACACCAGCCACCGCAGCAGCCACAGCAACCTCAGGTATGTTGCCTGTTCGATTGCATTCCCTTCCATTTGAGTCTACACAGAAAATTGATTTTGTCGATGTTGTCGCTATTGTTATTTCGATCAGTGTTGTCCCCACCCCCTCATCTTCAACCTCCCGTTTTCATTTGAATGTTGTCATTAACTGAAACCCACTCCATTCACGCTCTGCCCATAACAAATAACTCGTAGTTTTTGTCCGTTGTCCCGTTGTGCTAATGAAGCATATGTAATTCAATTGCAGTTCCAAAATATCATGTCCATCGCTCACCCTCGCATTCCACCCATCCCGTCCCGTTCATTCCATTTACCCAAAATAACATTGAACCGAATTGTTCTATTTCCACTAGCCTGTGTTCGTGGTTGCATTTGATTTGATTGCGTTTTATTTGTGACTAATTGGCCAATTATTTTTGTAGTTGAACATTTGAGTTGCTCTCACGAGACTCTAATATCCTTTAATGGTTTTATTTACCAGCGTTCTAAGAATAGCAGTTCAGTTCATTATTAAGGTTGAAATCTGTATAGACCCATGATATTTTTCTTAATTAATTGTCAATGCACATGTTGTTACGGGATTCCATTAATTTTAAGATATGGACTGAACGGCTTTAAACAGACGGCTACCAAGCATTGATGGCGTTACCAACCAAAAGGTCCGGTGTCTCTCTGTAGGTATGCGGTTAGAAGGACGACCTAAGGATCTCGCGATAGGAAACGGAGGCACTTTATGTTGTTTAACCATTTTACGGGATGATAGCAGAACGCATGTGCATCCGTATCCCATTGTTGTTATGTGAACCCACCCTGCGTGTAACGACTATTATTTTGCTCTTTTGATTTTTCAATATTATGTATGTAAGTATCAGTTCCTCCTTGGTTTTGCATCCTTTTTTTTCGTCTCTCGATAGAATCGCTTGATTCTGCGAAACCTCGAGACTCCCTGTCGAGGAGCCTTTGTTGTGTTAGCCGCTTAGTTGTTGTGTTGAGAATTCAGTTTGGTATAGTTTTCGTAGAGAACCGTGTAATACACCTACTAATCGTTTACTCTCGGCTTTCGTCTGTTTCTCTTTTTTCTCTCCCTCTCTTCTTGGTTTCGTTGCAGCACGTTGGGCGCAAAATTGCTTAACAAGCGGATGTTTATAACTCAAAGACTGAATATTTAGTGTAATCTAAGGATTTGAAACAATTTGTTAGCCTATGGAAGGGTTAATTTTCAGAGAGGTCAGAGGGATTGCTACAATGGTACAGAAGGAGTATGAAATATTACCATTGCCTCGTGCTTGTGTTCTCGTACTTACATAACTGGTTTTATTTAAGTGTTGTTGTACTCGAACAAAGAATTTATTAATGTTAATGAATTTTGTAAATCGATTTATTGAATGTTAAATTGTTTCGATGTGAGACGGTATATCAGACATATTCCTATAATCGTGATTGAGAACATTGCCAATACTCTGTGTTGCCACTGCGAACAACTCCAATGGTTTCGACTCACAGACTCTACCCAACTCAGCCAATAAGCAGTTAGTCCGAAGGAGCGGAATCTGCGTTATTGTGTTCACCCACACCGCGCCCCAGTCGCACACGCGCATATGCGCATGTCCTATGTTTAGTGGGATGTGTGCTTAGTTAGTTGGTCGCTGTGGGGCTATGAAGCAAGACAACTAAGAATCAATTGAATTGAATCCCTCCTGCGAGCAATAAGAAAATCCTCAAAATGTCTTCTCTTCCTGTATGAGATTTGTAAAAATTTATATTGTATATGTAAGTTACTGTTACTGCAGTTTAAAAATGAAACATGTGAACTCAACCCAAGGTCCAAATTCAGCAACATACTCGTTCTATGTGTATATGTCATGTAAAATAATCACAAACAGATCAAAGTCTCGAACCAGAGCAACTATATGCATTAATTAAAGCTCAGCTACTAAGCATTTCCTCCAGTGTGGGTTTCTAAGTGTAAAACCGAGTTTTTGAAATTATTAATATTAGGTTATGGCTATGTCTTTTGAGGAGCTAATGAATTATACAGATTTTATATGAACTAAGGTGAATTGTCAACTTTATGTGTATCCTTTAGAATTTCGTGTTTTCGTTGTTGTATTGTATATACATAGACAATTGAACATCCAATGTACGTGAATAACTTGTAAATGTGTACTATTGAAAGATTATAAATTTTGTTAAAAGAAGGTTGCGATTTGTTTGGCTTCATGTTTGGGTTTTGGTTCTTATTTCCACGTTATTCTCGTCGATCCTGCAAGAAAAGAAACGTGCGCAGAACGGGTAACTGGGACTTGGCGGGAATCAAAGGTTTACAAAAAGTGGGAATGCTTTTTTATATTTTTATGTTCGTTACAAGTTTCGTTTCCCTTCCTTTCATTACCCAAACAAACACTGCTTTTATTTTCGTCCGCAAATACCTGCTCAACCCAATGGTGTCCACCAACCAATGACAAATCGGCGACCGGAGCCTCGGAAATCTTTGGAAGAGAAAGCACGCGAATTCGAAGTCGTCCTGTGCCGTCAGTTTTGAGTACCCCAGCCTCGGCATAGGCATCGCCAGAGCTTCTTGTGCGCTCACATCCCACTCACTTACCCACCGACTCACCAACACATTCCCGCCAACCAGTCACGCACACCACATTTGTTTCCGTCCTAGCGCCCTCGCTGGCTTCACACACCTTCACCTAACTTTGTGTTTGTAAATGTCCCCGCCAGAGTCAGAGGCACCCATTTAATACGATGTCTTTTCTCACTGCCCACTGCCGTCCATTGACAATGTGTGCGAAATGCTGCAGCGCTCGGGCAAGTCGACGCGCGGCTCGGATAGAAGGAGGGCCTCTCCAGACGCAACCGAGTGCAACCGAAGCCAGGAGGCGCCTGGTGTCGTGAGCCAACCCCAGCCGGTCTACATCATCGACGACGACGAGGACGAAGACGACGGCGACGGCGACGTGTTCGACTCGCCGCCGGTCGTGTCCGAGCCATTCGACACGGACTCAGACTACTGCGAGAAGACGCGCCAGGCGCCGCGGTACACCAGCGACTCCGAGGCGGAGAGCAAGCCCCCACGGCACGGCCGCAGCACGCCGGACCTGTCCAGTGGCGCCTTCGGGGGACACCGCAAGTCGGTCAGCTTCGACCTGAGCGGCGACGAGCGCTCCAAGTCGGACTACGAGCGCTCGCACACGCCCGACCGCTTCGGCCGCCCCTACGACTCCGAGCAGGAGTACGGCAACCACCGGGAGCGCGGGCGCTTGCCCCGCAAGGGCATCCTGCGCTCCTGCAGCCCCTCGTCCTCGAACAACGCCACGATGGAGCGCAGCCTGCCGCCCGAGAAGCCGTCGCCGATCGTGCCCGCCGTGGCGCGCATCACGGAGATCGAGGCGCCCAGCGTGCAGCACGCGGCGCGCTCTCGTTCGCCAGGCGGTCGCTACTACAGCCCTCCTCCACCGCCCGAGAAGGTGTCGGTGGCAGACGAAATTGAGCGCGAGAACCCGTTCCGCGAGGCCTTCCTGCCGGGCAGCCAGTCGGACGCCTACACGGAGATCGCGCGCGCCATCTCCCAGTCTCCCGCTTCTCTGAGGTCCTCCCGCGAACAGTTCTTCTTCGGCTCGGGCTCGAAGTCCAGCGAGGATCTGCTGGAGTCCGCCGACAGGACGCGAGCCAAGGGCAGCAGTCGCCCGCAACCCACCCCATGCCCACAGTCCAAGTCCACGGACAACCTGAGCGGACCGAGGCCCAAAGTGCCGCCGCCCACTCCGCCCAAGCCCAGCATCAAGCAGGCGAGCATCGTGCGCAACACCGCCTTGGAGACCTTCCAGAGAGCGGACGTGGGCCACGGCGACTTCGCGGTGTTCGAGCACGACGCGTCCACGAACACCATACACGAAGTGTCGGTTGCCAGTGCGCCGGCCCCAGGGACGCCGGGTCCGAAGCTGCCGGTGCGCCTGAAACCGCCGCGCAGCCCCTCCCGGCCGCGCGAGAGCCCCCCGCCGCCGCCGGTGAACTACGCCACGATGCCCAGGGCACCGGCCAGCGCCTCGTCATCGCCCTTCGCCGAGCCGCAGTACCTGGAGGTCCTGCCGCCCCTCGCCTCCGACATCCAGCCGGCCCAGCAACGCCCGACCGAGTTCGTGCACGAGAACTCGCCCGACAACATCCTCGTCTCCGCGGAGGTCCACCGCCAGATCCTGCTCAGGGAGAACGAGCTGCGCAACCAACTGCGGGGGACCGCCAGCCACACCCCCGTTCCCGAGCTGGGAGTTCCCGCCGAGCCCGCGCCCCCCGCTCCGGTCCGGTCGCGCCCGGCGCACGCGGTAAATCCCTTTTTTGACAGTTCCGACGACAACGCAGACTGGCCGCTACCTCCACCTCCCCCCTCCCCGCCGCACACGCACACCAGCTCCGTGTGCGAGAGCGATTCGTCCACTACTAATCCAGCTTTAATTTCTTCCCTCGTTTCCCGTTTCCACACGCAGCCGCGCCCGGATCTGGCTTCTGGGACCACGACCACGCCCTTGACGGCCACTCCGCCGAATCCCTTCTCGCCCACCCAGATTTTCCCCGCGGCCCAAATCCTCCCCGTGCAGTACGCCAAGCTCCCTCAGCCGCAACAACCCAACACCGCCCACGTCCTCTCGGGGCATCTGGTGCCGTCCACGGCCCCGCCCGTCTTCAACCTGGGCGGCTACGTGCTGCTTCCTCAGTCCCAGGTCTCCACCTCACAGTCCTCCTCCTCCTCGCTGGCCACGGCACCCCTCTTCCTCGGCGGCAGTGGGCCCGTCGCAGGCGTGGTTCTGCAGCAGCAGGAGCGACCGCAGACCCCCCAGCTGCAGCTGCATCAGCGTACAGTGGTGAGTGTATCGCACCAACCGCAACCGACACCTGTGGATCCCGGCACCGGCCCCAGCACCACCACGCCTCCAACCCAAGCGGACCAGACGCCTCCGTCCGTCACGTCCCCCACTCCATCGTACACCTCCATGCTATTCCCGCCCATATCCGAGATAGTGGCCCAGAACTCCAGCTACCCGCTTCTCTCCGGGGCGTTTCTGTCCGACGGCTCCATGAGCAACTACCAGAACGCCCCGCAGCCACTGGGCATGTCCTCCTCCTCCCTTGCGACGTCCGCGTCCTTCTCGCGGGGCTCCTCGACCTCGTCGCTGCAGCGCATCGTCAACGCGGCCTCCTACTACGAGACCGCGGAGGAGATCTACTCGACCATCGAGGAGGAGGCCATCTACAGCAACACCTCCTTCTTCGACTCGCGGCGCAGCAGCGACACCTCGCTCAGCTGCCGCAGCCCCCGAGCGTCCTCGCCGCCGCCGCCGCCACTGCCACCCAAGAAGCGGCAGGCGACCAAGCTGCGCACCGCTCCGCCCCCGCCGGCTGGGGCCAGGCCGCTCAAGCTGCGCTCGCAGTCCCAGCCGCAGTTAGACATGGCGTCGTCGCCCTTGTCCACGGTCCCCTCGTCGCCGGGCAAGGAGACCACGGTCTGAGGACGGGCCTCAACTTTCCCCACATCGCCCTCGCCTTCACCCGTTCCCCCTTGTCGCCGTGTTAGAACTTAAGTTGCCACCTGCCCACTGCTTCCGTTGCCCATTGTCCCGTTTTCCATTGACGTGGTCCACTTCCCTCTCTCTCTCTCTCTCTCCTGCCCTATTCGCCTCGAATGGGTGCGGTGAATTCGCTCCCGGGTCAAAGTACGAGATGAAAACTTTTTAATTGCTTTCGAATCACGGTCTGCTCTTCCCCACCAGAGCCCACGAGCAAGGATCGCTCCATGGCGTATTAGAGCTATCGGTGTGCGGTTTGTGGCGGGTCCATTCGGGTGCATTGCGGAACAACGTTGATATTGTTTTAATTAGAGAATGAATCAACTCGAGTTCGGCTGGAGTCGTTTCAAGGGTTAATTAATTTTGGTGGGAACACGAATGGAGTTGGGGTCAGGGGACTCGATCTGTACTGAATCTGGGGGCGCACACATCAGTCAAAGTCGACGACTTCATCCCCCTCCCTCGTTCCCTGCTCCCATCCACTACCAAATATCTGAACCCTCAATGCGGCCCCTGTTCCTAAACATCGAGCGACGCTAATTAAAATCGCCTGCGCATACTCCTAGACCAGTATCCGCGGAATTCGAATAAAGTACATTTTCTCTACAATTAGGGGCTCTCCGGCTGCATTTCTCCCCGCCCGAAACTCGTCCTCGTCCGCCTCATACATTCCGCTCTGGTGTGGACGGCTCTAATTACATGTCGGAGCATTCCCTTTCCCCAGTATCTCTGCTGTTTGGCCAGCTGCATAGCGGCCCATTGGGTCACCACTAGAACGACGATCCCGTTTATCATATTTGGGTCCAATATCCAATTCCCAGGCAAGGTTTACTAGGTTGGAGGTGGCAGTAGTCTTACCTTTTATGTTTGAAACGAATCAATTAGTGAATTAAATCTTTGAATTGCTTGAAACGCATTAGCTCTTAGTAATTAGTAATAAACAGATCCTGTTGTACGCTTTTTGGTTTTATTTTGTGATGTCCGTAAATGTATCAACGACTATATGTCTTAACATATTCCTTATCAGAAGGAACCCTTGTCGTTGGGGGTTCTTTCTGGGTTCGAGGTTCCCTGGCTGAAATGGTGCGTGAGTTCAATTGATCTCCAGTTGCAGTCGAGTCAAGGGATTGTGCTGCTCGCACAAGAAAGTGCCGTGGCATGTGCTTCACTCTCTGGTCACATTACATATGATTCTCTCGAAGAGCCTGTTGTCATTTTCCAAGACTGTCATGTTATCTTAACTAGACCTCGGTTATCGTGTTTACACACGCACCTGATAAGAGCCTGTTCCATGACGCATGCTTTGAGCAATTGCGTGTGTCAAAATAGTAATAGATTTTTACCTCTTGAGCCCAGAGCCCCGAGTGGCAGCGCCCTCTACTTGTCGATGGGGAAATGTGTCTGACTCCTAGCCAGAAATCGGATCCGTCCATCCATCAAAGGCCCGCTTCCTTGGCACTGCCGTCGGTGCGGCCTGAGCGGCCTGAGATGATGGATGTAGGGTACCAGAGCGTGGACACTTCTCCGCAGTCCATCATTAGTCAACGTTTATTCATTAAAATGTTAATTATGTGCTCTCCGTGGGAACAAAGAAGTTCAAATAAATTACGTTCCGTCTCTTCCATTTTTCACAAGCACAAAAAACATTTAGAGTTTTAGCTCTCTCACCAACGAAGCCTCATCATCCCGTCCGTGGGAGTGGGCGGATGAATCGTATTTGCATAAAGAGTGGCAACGTGGTGGCCCAAATCCGAGATCCCTCCCTCTCCTTATCCACTTGCAGCAGTAACTTGCCCCAGTCCCCCTCCCTCGACGCGCGTACGTAAGGCGACCGCGGGAGCTGATGAGTGTGTTTCGAATCGTCGCTTTGACCACAAGTTCTTCAATCTCACTGGAGAGTCGTCTCTTTAAGTTGCGTCCGCCTTGTTTGGTCGTTACGGGTAGCTACAATGGGGCAAAGTGGCTCCTGCGTTGGGTTCCCCAGAGGTGGCAGACTCCGTTTCACTCGTAGGTACGCCGAACTCCTGAGCAGCGCGTTCAGCTGCTTCTCAGCTCCTCTTTCACAGACATGGCTTGCGGTCTGGCCTGCTGCATAGGACGATAAATTTTCATTACTTCGATATTTCTCCTATGCTGCTTTAATTGAAAATCCAAAACCGATCCGAAGGTACTTCCTGACGGCGATTCCATTATTTACCGCTTCGACTCTTCGCCGGGTGCGTTCTACGGCTACGGCCGAAGGACTCGTCCGCCAGGACTCCTCCCAGGCCAGTGTCGGTTGGATATATTTATGATGCAGCACTGGGTTGTCTTTGAGCTAATGGATGAAACTTATATTTTGTTGGTGTTGGTGTTTCGTCCCCGGTTCGAAGGTGTATGTGGTGTCGATGTTGAGGTGTTGCAGCCAGTTCAAGTTTGTGTCCGTTCTTCGACTTGATCATTTCCACGCTGCACCCGGGGCTCCGTCGTGCGGCAGGCGGAATAAAAATGGCTGGGATCCATTAATCCGGCAGAAGATGACTTCGGTGATAAATGGCCGGTTGTTGCGGCAGCTGAAGCAGCGCTGGACAGCTCCGAGGCATCCGCAGGGAGTTTGCGCGGGTCCGCGTCCTGGTTTGCAATCGTGTTTCATGGTCCTGCGCTCGACCTGAAGCGCAATTAATTTTCTTTATGGTTGACTACGTTTGCTTTCAATTTGCTCCCTTGCTCAGGGTCGCATTTCCAGAACCCACCTTGGGGCTCGAACTTCGTGCGCCTCACCGACCCTGTGGATCTCGTGTTTTAAATTTTCGTTTTGCCTTCCGCAGGTGTCGCCCGTGGATCCCGCCAAAGCGCCCAAGTCGGTGTCGGACAAGAAGCGCTTCTTCGAGTCGGCCATGGAGGACCAGCACAAGCCATCGCAAAAGTCAGGTGAGTCGTGGGCGGAAGGGGCGGAAATGGCCCTAGACGTAGGTCCCCAGCTGAGCGATCCACAACTTTGCCGCCGGATTCCTTGTTGCTCTTCCCGGGCTCCTGCATCCACGTCCCCGCTGCGACGAACTCGTAACTGGCTTTTTATCTGCTTCCTGCAGCATCTCCTTCCGGCGCCTGATGGCAGCGACGAGACGAGCGAGTCGCATCGTTAGGATAATTAGAAAACAGTTTTCATAAATGCACAACTTCTTCGCTTTCTTTGCGACGCCGAGATACCAGCAGATGAAGCGAGTGCCAGCCACAGGCAGCCAGGCCGGGTCGCAGTCGCGGCGATGTGAACAGATTCCTTGAGTAGCAACGAGATGCCGGAGCCCGCCAAGGCGAGAAGGATCGGGACGGCGCAGAGTGCGTGCCATGGATACACAGCTCCTAGAGACGAGGACTCCTCTGTGGCTTCGGGGCTGTGGTTGTTATTTACTTATTTCTTTAATACTCAAATTTAATTCTGCTCTTTGCTCTCTCCCGGGCATTCGGCTGCTCGGTGGAGAGTTCTGGTCTCTGGATCTTGTTCTGCTCCTTCTGAATTCGGTTTGTTTGCGTCTTTTTTCTCTTGCCTGTGCTTTCTGGCGAAATAGAAAAAGTTTTCTCGTTCCTGTCAAAGGACGAAGTTGAGCAGCTGCGACAGGAGGAGGAGCGCAAGATTGCAACACTGCGCCGTGATAAGAAATCCAGATTATTGGACGCCCCCAATGACATCATGAGTGAGTTCGAGCGGCCGGACGAGGACACGTCCGGCGCCAGCCAGGAGCGGGGCCAGGCCGACCTGGAGGACGACGACGTCGACCACGCACTGCCCGAGGATCTGGTCGAGCGAGGCCACTTCGAGGCTGAGGACATGAGGTGAGTGCCATCAGGGCGAAACCTTTCTAGTCAAATAATACGTATTCCTTATTGTGGAGGTTTGGTGAAAGTATTTTAAATTATGTTTTGATTTTTAAACCTATATAAGCCTATATTTAACACGCATTCACACATCCACATGCACACCACACACACCTGCACATTGCAACCACTAATGTCCCAGGGTCTTTGAGTGTTCGGTGTTCATGTCCTATCTTTTGATTTCACATTCTTCTGTCGTACTTTGAATTTTTGGTTTGGTTAAGGCTGTGTAAACTTTAGTTGCTTTCTTTCGTTCGGTGTGCTTTTTCGGTCTTTGGCTTTCACATTTCACCGTTTCTTGCAGTCTCTTCATTATTCCTGCTTTTGTGGTTCGATGGTTGTTGCTTGTTCTCGAGTGTCTCCTCCGGAGATTTACAACAAAAACATTCTTCAAGTACAAGTCTCGTCTAAAATCGTAGTTCATCGCCATGTTGCTTCACTTGCCAGATCGTCCCCTCATGTGTGAATGATGAACATGCGAATGAGCGAAGTTTGTCGATCCAGAAGCAATTCGTGCGCAAAGGACGGGGCATCAGACGGAGTCCTTGTGGCTCCGTAGTCGACAGGCGGGCTGCTGATCGCGGGTTGCCGGCGGCCATTAATTTGCAGCGATCAAGGCAAACAATTTGCGTTCTGCGAAATTAGTTCCGGCCTCTATTTGCGGGAAATGGGATTAAACGTGAGCTGCGCGGCGAGAGCGTTCCACGACGCTTATCTGAGAATCATTTCCGCTCTTGTGACATTAATTATAAAAACCACCCTTCCCTTCCATCCGCTTCACCCACACACACACACACATCCGCACAGCAGCGGCTGTAAACGAGCAGCTCTCGACTCATTACACTATCCATCCGTCCTTCCTCACCGCCCAACGCCTCCGCTCCACCGACAATCCACTGCCCGCCAGGCCAGCTCAGTTTGAAAGCCCGTAGCTGTTTGGAAGGATGTTGGTTGGCTGCAGCTGCGACAACCACTGTTGTTATTTTTGGCGAGCTGCCACGAGCACACGTCGCTCGCGGCCGGGTGGGCGGACGACCTTTCTGTTTTGTTTTTCGTCCCGTGGAAGGAGTGTGTTGTTGTTTACACATTTTCAATGATAACATTACGTCATGCATTTTGAACTAATTAATGTTCTGCCACCCACCTCTGCTCTCTACATCGCCTCCGCAATTGACTCCGCGGTCACATTCCAGGTCAAATATTCCATTACACAGTTCACCCACCCTCCTGCTCCTGCCCGATGGATCGGAGGCAGTATTGGTCGAGCGATTTTAAAGCAGAGTTGAGGCCAAAAAAAGTATGCATTACGCTGTAAATATACAATATCTGTGAACTTTAAATAAAACTCCGCTGAAGTCATATTTTTGAATCCTGAGATTATATTACTCTGACATCGCATTTCTCCTTTCCTCTCTTCTCTACTCGTTGTGGAGCGACGATCTATAATCCTATAATTTGAACACTTATTTAATTTTAATTAATTAAATGAGTCAATTTGACTCGTTTGGTATTTCCAAATTGCTAATTAAAACACTGAATTCAGGATTTATATATTTACCTAGTCTTTATTATGTTTTTAAATAGGAACAAATGTGAAATACTATATTTTGAGGATATGGAAATTGTAAATGTAGTGAGAACCTTACAAATTGTCCTAGCTTGATTCTTGAAGATCTGAGCTTTATAAAGGTCATACCGAATTACGGAATAAAATACATATGCAAATATTTACCTGTAAAATATACTACTGAAGATCCTACTGGGATCCTCATGTACATACGTAGGACGTCAGACTGGAATATAATCAATGCCTCATCGGATATTCTTAAGGTTTGGGGAGGGATGCTCCGAATCGGATGGGTGGCATGAATTAATAATTAGTTTTCGTGAATTGTGTTTTTTGTTTTCAATGAGATGCATGCAAATGAGTTGCAGACAGTTCCTGTTTTGATTTTTGATATGCTAACTATAGGGCAACAAACCTAACTTCTCTTCAATTCCTCAATAGGTCGATTTGAATATTGAAGTTTTCCAGAGCAAGGTCGAAAAAGCACATCGTGGCATCAGTTTTCCGAATTTGTGACTAAAATTAAAATACTTTCATTTGGACTTATTAGCTGTTCTGCGCATCCACCAACAAGTTTGTTTTTATTTATATCCTTTCTCTTTTCCCCACCCTCTCTTCCAGGAACCCGCTCGCAGCCATTGAAGCAGTATTTAGAAGTTAAACTAACGCTTTCTCTATTTAGAAATAAGCACAACTTTTCTACTAATCCTAGAAATAATTACACTAGCCTAATCGACGATTTATATAGTGAATATGTCTCATGCTTTGCACACTTGACTAATCGATCCGACCAAGTTAATATATATCTAAGAAATCCTCACAACAGTCATATAGATTTTACTTAATTTGACACCTTATGGAACATGAATCGTGCTACATGACAGAAAGAACACCGAAAATGTAAACGGACAGTATTACAGAAGTCCTCTAGAGTGCTAATTCGGACTGTATCCCAGATTTTGTGAATGTTCTAGTTTCTTGAAACTGTGCAACTTAAATTTTTACATTATACTACTACTATTATAGTACTCACTGCACATGCTGTGGCTTGGCCCAGAACCGCCAAGGCCTTGGGTCACATTATGAACTGTTTTGAAATTCTTATATAGCTTACTGTTGTTATTACAATGTATTTTAAGGTATTTGATAGACTTAGCGCGAATGTTGTGCACTGGATTAGTGACTGGAAATATATATATATTTTTCTACAAACAATCATTTTATTGTCCTTTCCAAGAAAACCTTAATTTGCCTCATTGGTTTAGAGCACACTAACAGCACTTTATTCACTTGCACAATCCTAATTCTCATTCATGTTAGAGCATTTGTGTCGAGCAAAATTTGTATAGGAGATGATTCCGGCTTCTCCCTGCTCCTCCCACCGTCAGGTCCGAGTCATTAACAGAAATGGGTAGGCGATTTTCGACTCTGTCAACTCGTTTCGTGTAATGCAGCATCAGGAGTTGCAGTTGCAATCATACAGTGGAAACTCCACCGCCCAGGCGGTGGTGGAGGCTATTTTAAGTGCGGAGTGCGCCGCTTGCCCCTGCCGCCGAACGCGCTGCTATGAACGCCAAACAATGGACAAATTCCCACTGGCTTGACATCTATTAAAATTTACATGACGTAAACGAGTGCTAGGCAAGGGTGCGGGGTCATCTCTGCATTTAAAACTAATTAAATGGCTGCAGCAATGTCGGCGCAGCAACTACTTTGTCGGCAACAACTGGAATCTAGTTCTAGGGCCACTTCCTGCCGGAAACGCTTCCGCGCCCGGCCGGCCATTGTTGGAAATTTTGATTTCTTGCTGAACTTTTTCATTTCTCACAAATGCCAGAAAGAATGAAATTCCGCTGCCAAACTCGGACAGAAATCCGCTGGCGAGAAGAGTCGGGAGTCACACGGGTGTCGGACGAGTGAGGGCACATGAATAGTTCTGCTGCGAGGCAGTGGTTGTGCATACTTTATGGAGTCCAAGCACGCAAATTTAGCAACGCCAGATTAGGTTTGAATTCGTTCCGAGCGGATGTTTAATTGAATGCGAGCTGGCGCACGGGGACCCAGACAACCCTTCCTCTGCATTCGGAGCAAAGGCTGCTCGCCTGGGAGCCTCACAATATGTGCAAGGCTGACGGCGACGGGCGCGAGTCGAGGAGAGATCTTTAAATTCCGCGCGAGTGATTTATATTTCGCAATTTACACGTAGAAGTTTAGAAGTTCGTCTTTCCTTCGCACACACGCCGTCGCTCCCACTCGCACACTTCACTTAAAACTTTTCCAGTTTGAAGTTCCATTCAGTGAGCCCGGCGCCCGGGTCCGAAAGCCGACAGACCGAACTCGTGCCGTCCGTCCATCCAGCAGGCCGAGTACAAAGTGGTGCCGGTCGTACGCCCCAACCAAGTCCGAAGTTTCCTTCCACTTATTTGCGATGTCTGTCAGTGGATTTAACGTGACAAAGTTTTGCTTCTGACAGATTTATTCAGAGATTCTTCTTTAAATTTATAATTGAGCGCAGTCTTGTCGTGGGCTTGTTTTGTTTCGCGCTGCGGGGTGTTGCCCGCGGCTCCAGTCCTTGCCCTGAAAATCGCGCCCAAATCGCAATCTGGTTTTAACAGCTTCCGCGTTTCGGGTCGACGTCAGCTCCACCGATGAGTCTGCGGACTAGTCACTCAACCATCACCCATCAGCCTCAGCATCCGTAGCACTGTCACTAACATTTCCGAAATCACTCTGTAGTATATGTATTAGTTGCCTCCGCCTCACTCCGACTTTTGCGCGCTGAGCGTGCGAAATCGTGGTCTGCAACACCGCGCTCAGCACTCGGGATCTAACTCCGCATATGCATTCTAGTGTAGATTAAGGCTAAGCGCGACCCACGGGCGCGACTGTCCTGGTCGCTAGGCGGCCCTGTGCCCCACCGAAGGAATCGAATGTGACTAACAGCCCGCCGTAGAGGCTCTCGAAAACTGTGGCCTCCTTGTAACACGTTGTCGTTGTCTTTACATGTTCTCTCTTCTCGGTTGCGCTTGCAACTCCGACTATATCGCAACAACAATTAAACGCAATCTATACAGCACTCGTAATCAGACCAAATCACAGCAAAGACCTGCACGCGCCGCGAAGGCCGCACCGTCGCCCACTGAACCCGGCACCCCACCAATCAGGACGAGGCCGCTGCCGCCGAGACCAGCCGACCAATCAGCAGCACCTGTGCCTGCCCAGAAACCGTCGCTGCTGCCGAAGCCGAAGGTCAAGGTCAAACTGCCGCCGGCCTTGTTGCAGCAGCAGCTCCTGCAGCAGGACCCGGCCTGTGCGCCCTGCAGTCGCATCCCAGTGCGCACGGCCAACGCGGAGAGTCGGGCGCAACAGGCGCCAGCCGGCGCCACGAGCAAAGCCATGATAAAGTAAGTGTTCTAGGTTAAGCACGGAGTCCCGCGGCGCTTCCAGCAGCCCGCTCAGCAGGTAACCTTCGGACTCCGTAATCGATGGGCGACTGAGGAGCTCCCACTGGTCGCACGGTGTTTGTAAAGCTATCGCTTGTTCCACTGACCTTGTAAATACGAGAAGCTAATGGTAGAGCTATATAGTATGTAGTATATTGTGTAAGGGGATCGGTTGGTTGTAGTTCCGGTTGTAGCGATCGTGGGTGGCGCGTCTTTCTGTCGAGTCCTCGGAGTAATGCTGACCCATCTTCTTATTTTCTTCCCGCAGTGCCGAGAAACGGGCCTCCTGGCGTGCTGCCCGCTTGCGGTCCCTGGAACAGGGCGCCGAGGAAGCCCAGAGCATGATCCAGAGCATGTCCAAGATCGCAGACGAACTGCTGGAGACGCAGACCACGCCATCATCCCAGGTTTGTATTAGGGCACGGGCGGGTTGGCCTGGCACGCTTCCGCTGGAATGCCTTGGTTGGAATCACTCGGCTTCCACACTGACTGAACTAACCCAGCACGGGTGAACATCAACTAAACTGAACCCGTCTTATTAACATGGATCCTTGGTTCTTTGCATTGGCCGCATCTCCATCCGCATCCGCAGACTAAAACGCCCAAACCATCTAATTCCCCTTCCCTGAGACCCGCTGGTCGATTCTCCTGCTATTGTGCTTCGCAACGTCACTAACCTCTAATGAACCCAACCTCCCAATCACCAGCTCGTTCTTCTCCAGACGCCTCCAACCGCATCTACTTCCACAGGTTTGAGCGTGGATCGATTTCCGCTTCATGTCCGATATGAAACAAGGTGGTCCGGCTTAGTAGAGCCAATCTGGGCAGGTGTCTTCATTGGACGCCTGATTGACTGGTAGGCTTGGGCTGACCACAAAAGGAATGCTTTTTGTGGAGCTTTTTCGCGGCTGTTTCCTGCTGGACCTGGCCTAGATTTATACCCTCCGAGAATGCTTCTGCTTACTGTGCCACTTCTCATCCTCTTGCTCTCTTCTCTCTTTCCGTTTTTTAGCAGCCCCAAAAGATTGTTTTTCCTAAAATTGCAATAAAGTCCTGCGAGGGTCCCGTCATTATACGCGAACGTGAAAAAGTACTCGACGAGAAAATCGTCCGTCGCACTGAAGAGGTTCCGTGTCCTGTCACAGGACGTCCTCAGCTGCGAACGGTGGAGTACATTGAGAAAATCATCGAAACCGAGGTTAGCTACACACACCACAATGTGAATAAACGCTTTATCTGACACCCACACACTACTCCTCACACACTCAACTCCACTGCGCTGAACACCATAGTTGGAATTCAAAACTCACTCCTTCGTAGCTTCACCCTCTCTCAGTGTTCGTCTTCGGTGTAATTTTGCTGAGTTTAGCTGGTTGTGTTTTTAGTTATAATTTTTCCCATTTTTATTCAGTGTGTTTTGTACAGTTCACGTGTAGAGTCCCATTGTCCAACTGCTGATGGTAGTCAACTATCCCACGCTCTGTTCCCGCTCTATCCATTGTTATCATTTCCGTAGAAGCCCAACTCTGTCACCAACACACTCTAGCACGCCATCATATATAGTAGTCTCACCCTCACTCACCACGCACACGCACGTATCATGTATCTGCATTCCTAGGTCGTAGAATACTTCCAGACACCATTTTGAAACTTCCCATGTAAAGCCGAAATGCTGAAAGAGTTTCCATTTGTATATTTCTGATGGGGCACAACGACTTGAAACAATAACATGACGTATTTAATTAAAGGTCACCCAAACTCAGGATGGAGCAGCAACAATATCTCAGGCAAATAGATCCTGCAGCAGGAAGGCGGCAGCGATTCTGTAATGATAAAGAAAGGGATTTAAACTCTCGTGGCTACGTAAAGTGGGAATTTTGCCTTTAAATATTTTTATATCCTTCCGCGCCATGTGTTGTTGTTACCCCGCTGAAAGTGGGACGGGGTTTGGGACGCAGGCAGCCATAAACCGCGCAGCTCTTAAAAACATTTGCCATTTCCCCGATGCCGTTGTTGTTTGTAGGGGGTTTATGTCGGGCGCAGAGAGGATTCCGTGCACTTTTTCGGACGAGAATAATGGGAACAAAGTCTAAAAATTGCTTTTTTAGAGTTCCTTTTTAAGAGTTTCCGCGCGTTGTAATAACTTGAATGAGCTGCAGAAAAGGCGTCTAAATGAATATCATTTTAATGGGATCCTCCTCCCCGTTTTCCAAGGAATTCTGGATTGGAAGAGCCGGTTGGCGCTTTCGGATCAGCGACGACAGATACAAAGCGCTTTTAGAGCAATGGAGCATTCGAGTACCCAGAGCGACAGGAAAACGCACACCGCCCCAGGACTAAGTTCGATCCACCCTGTACTGATATATTGTACTTCTTGGGGCGTCGTGTTGGCGGCTGATTGTATTTAACTCAGCCCAACGCCATGTTCTGCATCTGAGGAAGTGCATCAGAGTCCTTCGCACACACTACCGCTGCATCCGCTTCCTGTTGCGGCAGTTGTCAGGGACATATCGTATCGAGTGCGCGGCGGCAGGGATCTCGTTTATACGACAGAAAAATCCTGTGGCGCTTCCGCTGACAGAACCGCAATCCTCAGGATCGTCCTCTCCTAGTAGTTTGTGCGTTTGTGGGCAGTGGTGATGGCGCGCGAGAGGTGGGGCGCGACGCAGGCGATGAAAAGTGCATGTGTCGCTCCGCCTGGGACTGACCTAGTTTCGGCTGCAGGCACGCCGCACAGCCATCAACCAGCAATCAAATGCCATTCATTCATTGTCTATTTGCGAAAGCGAGCTGTCGATCTGCTCAGTGTGCTCCGAATTCCATTCTCTCCGCCCGGCACAAAGTGTTCGGGGAACGGTTCATCTGAGAAGAATTATGACTTCGCTTTAATGGGGGCATTAAGAAAATTAAAAGGAGCTAATGGAAAAGGAAGCGTCCTCCAGTTGTCCTTTTCGCAGGCCCTCCGTCCACACAGCATGGGCCACTCGCATCCGGCACCGGTCCGTTGCTTTCAGAGTTCCATCCCATCGAGCCGGCACAAAACCTTTCGCTAGCACATAAATTCGGGCTCTACAGTGAAACAAATAGCCCCGCTTAGCTGGGCGCGCCCAGCCCGTCTCTCGGGAGATGTTTGAAGTCGTTAATTTAATTTCTTTCTTCTCGTTTCATTCAATTGAACAACTTTCGCATTCCTCTCCGAGACATTGTTTACGTTGCGAAATTGAATTTCGCAAAATTCCGTAAATTAAACGATAGATGTCGGCAAGGAAACGGAAGCTGCCCCCCTATCCCCGCCGCTGCCTCCACTCGGAGATCCATGATGAAGCGCAGCTGAGCCACCACTGGAAATGTATTGCGAGTCGAAGTTCGAACCCACCAGCATGTTTGCTGTGGCAACTACGTCGATGGTGGCTGCCGTGTGGGGTGCCAAAGTATCTTCTCTAGAGCTCCTGCTATTGAATGCTCAATTGACTCCCAGAGCCCCCTGGCAATGCACATCGACAAAGCTCCAGCAGTGGAATTGGAATTCGGATGTATACAGATATATCAGACCCACTCATGGCGTTCGTACGGCCCACCCCAGAAATGTTTTAGCGATTTGAGGTTGATCGACTAGGATCGCAGGAGCCACCACCCTGTGACTTGCTTTATGGAACATTTTTGTCCTGTGGGTGCGGGTGGGTCGCCCTTATCTACATATATCGTTATGTCAGAACTTCCGAGGTTGGTGTAGGTTATAAAAGTCGCATAAGTTGGTGGAATCCGCGACTCATTGCTGAAACTGGAATCCGTCGGATTCCGACCGCATATTGTGCCCATCACTGTACTTTCTAGTGCTCTGTACATTGGGTATATTTCGGCATCCAGGGTGGAAATATTTATATGTTTTAGGACACTAACACTATCAGATTTCACCTATAATTGGCATGAGAATATATGTATGTAAATGTATTGAAAACTATGTATGTATAGCTTCGTAATCCCTGCTTTATTGCCTAAGAAAGATTCCCAAACACAGCGTCCTGCAGTTCTGCCTACCTCTCCACTCACTCCTTTTCTTTGCTACCTCTATATATGGTTTTGTTTTCTGGTCGCTATCCAGGATTTGTACATATATTAGCATTTTTATTCTCTGCATTTTCCGCCAAGTACAAGACAGCGCTCAAATATATTCCAAAAATTTCCATCTACTTACAACTCCATTCAGGTGGAAACCTGCCGGGAGAAGATAATTTCATTGGAACTGCAAGACCCTGAAAGAGCCGACGCTCCGCATGCATCACTGGTGCCGGCGGACACAGGAGCCAGCCTGGAAGACGAGGAGCCGCCTCTGGGCGTGCAGTCGGTTCGCCGCCTCGCGGGATCCGAGGAGGATGACGACGACGATGAAGACGACGACGACGACGAAGACGACGATGACGACGACGAGGAAGAGGATGCGGCCTCCATTGTAACTGTGCACGCCAACAACGAGAGACTATTCCTACGCACCGAGGGCGGCCCCAGCAGCGTCGAACTGGATGCCGAGGATTTCGACCTCGGCGTGTATGGGCCGTCTTCCATTGAAAGCTCCGCGTCGACGAAGGTAGCGATAAAAGCAACGCCCATCTTGCTGCACCAGACTGTGGCCAGGGAGGTGTTGCGGCCTGCGAATGCCACGGCCGCCTTCTCCACGCAGGACATCGTCCACGTGGTTAATCCGCTGATCTCGGGCGAGGGCCTCGTGCAACGCATTGCTGTGAGTCGCTCTGGAGCGTGCGAACACCCGTCGTTCGATGGGGATGAGGCCGAGGACAATAATTACAATTTGCATAGATATGAGCCAGATGAGCGAGATGAGGACGAGGATAAGTTGCCAGCTGGCACCCAAGTGCTGCGCAGCGAAACTTTTGTCTTGCCATCTGTGGCGCCGAGGAGCAGCGCCCCGCAACAAGAGCTCTCGTTGAATGCCAAAATGAAGAATGTCCTCGAGGAGCTGCTGGAGAACGAGCGGGTCAAATTAAACTTGCAGAAGAGTCTTGAGGAGGACGAGGCCGAAGGCGCCGGACTCGGGACGAACGAGTTCGAACTCACCCAGAACGAACTGGACGACGAAGTTGACTGCGGCACTGTCAGCAACGTAAATAATAGATTAAATGGTAAAACTAACGATAACAACGGTAATCAGCGGCTGCTCGATGAATTAATAAGGGACAGCAACCGGAATGCGCTGCGGAGTCGGGGCGAAAACTTGCGAGACAGCGAGGATGTCGAATCCTTGGACGAGGAGGAGGACGACGACCTGGAGGAGGAGGACGAAGAGGAGGAGGAGGAGTCGGATGAGTCAGAAGACAGCGATTCGGATGACGAGGACGACGACGACGAAGAGGACAATGATGAAGATGCCGTTCACATCACGTTCGTCGACGGCTGCCAGGTCATCGAGAACCTGAACACGCAGACGCCCTTGAAGCTGCAAAAGTCGCAGACCTACACCACGATGGAGGAGGCCGCAGCGGTCATGGACTCTGCAGGGCCGGAGCTCCAGCAGGGTGCTGACTTTGTGGAGAGCGAGCAACGGGTGGAAGTGGAGAATACTCTCGAGCAGCTGCAGGCCGAACAGCGAAAGCTGGAGGAGATTTCGAAACAACTGCGGCGGTCGGTGGACAACCTTTTGGCCGACGCTACAAGTGGCGGTGTTGCGGTGGAGTTTCGGGAAGGATCGCGCCCACCACAGAAGATAGAGCTGGCGCATGTGGACTCCGGCGAAGCGCTCTTCAACAGACTCCTGGCAGCCGGTGGCGACCTGAAGCAGGTCTTCGACCAGCAGACTGGCGAGAGCGTGGCCACAACGACGGTAACGGACAGCGATGGCGGCACCACCGTCGTCACCACCACCACTACGATTTCGAACGTGGTGACCAGTGGCATTCCGCGACCTGTTGCGAGGGAGGGCGCCGCGCTGCAGAAGCTCTCGACCTCCTCGAGTACAGGGTCGAGTCCTCATCAGAAAAATGGCAAGCAGCAGCAACAACATCATCAGCAGCAGCAGAAGAGCAACAAGCAAAGGCGCAAGAGTAAAAATGGAAGAAAGTAAATAATAAATGATTTCATCTCCGAGTGTTGGGAGGAACGACAACGTAAGGCAAACGATACACAGCTGCGACAACAACTTGATGGGGTAGAGGGGGTCCGACAATACGGAAGTGGGAAGAAACTTCGGTCTTGGACTTTAGTAGAAGGTGGGGAAATGATTACTCCAATGATTACTTGCACGCAATGATCGGTCATACATCGGAAAGTGCCTTCGTACGCGGTATCAGAGGAGATGCTCCAACATATCAAAGTGTAACATTAGTTCCGACCACCCCAGCCTGCTTTTGTTGAACCCTCTAGAGCACTCAACGCCCCATTTCTTGCATCTCTCTCATTTGTGACTAATTCGCTACCAATTAAATTAGTTCTAACGAACCAAACAAAATTTCATTTACCTGCTAAATAAAATGTTTGTTTAAGCTGTTTTGGGACAATGCCTCCTGCATTGTGTTATTATTATTTTTTGTTTTCGTCATTTCTTTTTCGTTTCGCAGCAGAACTAGTGAAGAAGAAGTGTGCACCAGCTGAAGCAGCACATTGAGCCGCTATTAGAAACGATAAGACAATTGATCTGTAGAAACATTCCTTCAGCAGAGCAACCCCCAACCAGAAGGTTGCCAACCTTTTCCTACCAGAAATGTCCAACTTTATACCTTTGAGTTCGTTCCCCCTTAGATTTACCTAACCCTAT
This sequence comes from Coelopa frigida, assembly GCA_017309665.1. Classification (NCBI taxonomy): domain Eukaryota; kingdom Metazoa; phylum Arthropoda; class Insecta; order Diptera; family Coelopidae; genus Coelopa; species Coelopa frigida. Next base: position 25,141,958 of record CM029561.1, read on the forward strand.
TATTAAGTGGAGAGTTTAGTTAATTATGGATTCGCTTGTCCAATCTGTTAATATATCTCGAAATGAAAGAAATATCAATTACGATGTAGAATAAATGTAAGATCTTAGATATATGTAATTGTATGGACATTGAATAAATTTTAAATATTTTTACGAGAACACAGTAGCTGTCATTCCACCCATGCTAGACTTGGTTATATCCTATTATAGTAAGTATTAGTCATCCCGATCTATGATCCTGGTGTACTCCCAGTGGAACCTGTCGTGGGGCAAAGGGCCAGCTCAATCTCGTAGTAATGTACGCCATTATACGCGGGAATCATTTATGTTTCTCTTCAATTTATCTAACCGTGTCCAGACGACAACACCCATTTGCATGCTGGAAGAGTATTTCCGACGAGAGGATCCGACTTGCTTGGGCTCTACTCCATTCTTAAAACACTGAACGTTGCCGCAATGATATTCTGCATCTCTTGAATTCTGGAACCAGGTCTCAGATTTGGCAATAAAGTTTATGATATGGATAGAATCCTGTGTACAAATTTTAAGTTTTTACAAAGGTTTTCACCTTTCCAAAATTAAATTAAATTTTTTACTAAAATTAAAAATATAAATAATAATAACTTGGATATTTGGATTGATCGCGATTTCTTTTGATTTATTATTTCTTTTTTATCTACATACATATCTACTCGACCGAGAGCTTGAATCTGTACAAAATGTGAGCATTGAATATTTTACTTTTTAAAATTATTTCGTTTTCTGTTTTAAAATATAGTCTAGAGTTATATATAGTATGTATATATTTTATGGTAGGGAAGAAGGCGATCACCATTTCTTGATATTGGAATATTAAAAATTAATTATACAAATTGAAATGGTGGCATTTCCGAATCCTGAAGAATAAATAAAAACAAATTATTAATGTACACCGCACAGATGGTATTTCCTTATTTTGATATAATGGAATTTCTGAACGAAGTACAATACTATACATATAGAGCAGATTATAATTTTTCTCGCCGGCTGGGTTTATATGGAAGCTGCGAAGGAGGACAGCAACCCACCCGTTCCTGCTGAGCGATCGGACTCGGGAATCTCAAGGTGACTGACTGTCTGGCTGGTCCTACCGTCGGGATAATGGTGTGGTACAATATTTACGCGTACTTGTCTTGACAGCGTCCTCTCCAGGCCAGCCGGTCGGCTCATTATTCGGTAGACGCAACTTGTCAATCATAACAGGTGACGTGAGCGGGAGTCATGTGTACTGGGTGCACGAGTGAGAGGAACCGTCGCATGCCTGGTTCGATGTCTTTAATATTTAAACTACTGATATGAATTGCCGTCTGCGGACGCCCACCGGAATACAAAATGCGAATGTGGTCCGAGGTTTGGTTAGGGCATATCTCGATATTAAACAGAAACTTTCTTTGCATGACAACCTTCGGATGTGGAAGCTGCCTGAATCGGCTCAGGATATCTTTTCAGCATTCGACTCCAAGAGACTCGGGATCCTGTCTCCAATGAATGTAAGAGGCTGCTAGACGTTTGCCTTAACTGATGGTGGCTGTGGAATCCGGAGAGCTCAGTTGCTCTCGGTTTACGCCTATGAAGACGGGAGTTGGCCCAGGCCTCACCCATGTTCGCATCGCCGAAGGCCAAATGCATTTGCCTGCATTTGCGGTTCTGGAGTGTGAGCTGCAGTCAAGGCCAGCGACGGCCGTCCGGGGCTGGGAAAGCCATTTGGGAAGCATAAATCAAGAGCTAATTTTTGAGATTGCCACGTTACAACCACTAAGATTGCTTGGCCACGCCTCGGTTCACCCAGTTTCACCGAGCTCCCTAATAGCTGATTGCCAGTCATGCTGCCGCTGCATCATCAACTGAGCTATCCTACGAAACCGAGGAAGCAGAACATACTTTTAAGCATCTCGGTGGTTTCAACTCACATATAGTATAAGCTCCTCCCTTTCCGTTTCATTCGGTTGCTAGTGCCACAGGTCAAAGCGCCTGGTAATCAGGACGGGGAGGAAGAGGAGAGCTGACAGCAACTGGGTAGGGAGTGGTCCACGTCACCTTCTCAGGTGCGCAGGTTGCTTCCGTGGGCCGGTTCCCAGGCTATGGCTGTCCGTGCAGACCAGAATGCTCAAGTCGCCTCTGCTTGTTGCCGTCGCCCTGCCACGGAGCATCTGCAACGTTTGGAAGGGATGTATGCAAACAATGTGTCTCCAGACATTGCCCGCCGACTGGAGATGAGTTTCTTAATGCATAGGCGTGGGTCGCCAGAGGCACACGGCTTCCCATTCCTGAGACGGGCGGAGAGCTTCGCGGCGTTTGCTTAGGAATCACTTGGATCCGCTTCAGTGGCAGGTCCTTCACATGTCGGACGGCAGCTGCTGCGCTGCACATCCTACGGCCGGAATCGTCGGATCGACAGGGCGTTTGCTTTCGCACCGCCCGCCATTCGCACGTAGTTCAGTTGGTTGTTACCTCACACCCCTCGCCTTGCCGATCCATGCGTTCTGCCGTGTGTCTGAGAATTTCTTTCCTACGAAATTTAAACATGTACGTGACTGGGTTTCTCCGCGTACCCTCGTGCCCATGTCTGCGTTGGCATGGGCTTGGGCCTGAGGTTGTGAGTGCACACACAGCGGCATCCTCGATAATGCTTCGGTGCACATCCCAGAGCCAACCCCGCATCCGCCGCCTGCCGCCAGTGCTGCGAGGCTCCTTGCAGCGGAATTCGTCGACCCGCTGCGAGGCGCTCGAATCGTGTGCATCTTGTGCAAGTTTAAATAAAGGAATAATTCGTTGAGGACGAACAAAGCGAGCTCTTCGCAATAACACGAAACGTTATTAAATTCAACAAAGCGTACGCAGAAATGTGTGCTGAGTAGAAGTAAATCCAATTTTAAATGTTTTATCGTTCCGACGGAGAGCCTTCGTGAGCGCCCGGCAGTCGGCGGAGCGGAGCAAGCTCCGTCGCTTGGATCTGCCTCCAATTGGTGGAGCGCTGCCAATGTCCGTGTGGGGCATGTGTGGTTATATCCAGCTGAAGCGTCAGCACTCTACTTTGAGACCAGCACGGACAGAGGAGTTCGCTTCAGGTCCGGAACTGTGGGCTCCGTGCCACTGCTCTAATTTGCTCCGGAATACCAGCATGTGGCATTGAACAATGGGAAATTATGATACGCGAACACACTTCAATCACGACGCGAGGACGTAGTTCGCCTATAATCCGCAGTTGTTTAAGCGCCTTAAAGAGGAGCCTTCGTTCAGTGCATCTGACTCGGAAGACCACGGAGACTGCGAGGCCGCAGATCGATCGTGAGGACTCGCGAGTGTCCTTGCTCATAGGATTATCGGCGGCAATCAAATGTGTTTTAAAAGCCATTTGGAGCGGGAATTTAATTTATTTCCGGGCTCGTCTCGCTGAGATAAGCTGCGGAGGGCTGCAGCGGGAGGAGGACGCAGACGGAGGTGCTTCGGCGCCAATCGTAAATAAACTTAAGTGCGCATAATCCCGAAATCCGAGCCCAGCCGAGCGACATGCGATATTCTGCATCGCAACAAATGCCATTATGCAAGCTTCCGGCTGTGATGGAGCGACGGGGTCGGTTTCCGCCGTCGTTTTCCTCTTTTCAAAAGACCAGTCCCACTCTTGCGTCTGAGGTTCTGCCGAGACTCCTGAAAGATATACAAGACCCCCTGCGATTGCAGGGCACCTTGCACGGCTTTCGACCCCTCCCCCGACCCTTCCTGCACCACGCCTCTAAATGCCCATCCAGTCGGCCAGCCTGTTGCTGACGATTCACGCCATCCTTTAATTGCCACTACGTCTACAAACTTAAAGACCTTGCTTTAACCTGTCCCAGCAGGTGTGTGTCAGGGCGCATGCTCTCTCTCGCTCTCCGACTGTCTGACTTTCTCTCGTCGACGCTGTCCTAAATCTGGAAGTGACTGTGTTGCTCCGGCGGGCTCTCGATTTATCCGCGAGGGGAACGACTCCGAAAGAATTTCCCCTCCGTGCGTGGGGATGCCTTCGTGTGACTTCCGTTTGGGCGTGGAGGTTCGTGGCCACTCGTGTCCCATTCGGGTGCCCCTGGAAAGAAGACGAGGACGAGAATGGGACGAGCTTTTGGGACGCTCTCGCTGCGGGGCTGCAGTTCCAAGGCTCTGTTTCCGACCGGATTTACATCGCTATCTGGACGAGTATTTTCCTGGTGTAGCTAAAAGGAGAAGACTCACAATTTATTGTTTCCTCAGCCGCACCGTGGAAAACTCCACAGCTCCGAGCTGTTTATTTGTCGAAGCATTTGCAGAGACTCGAGACAGACGATCCTGCACTCTCCAATCTGGGAATTTGCTCCTAGTGCTTGGTCGTTGGATTTGAAATCGATCGCAAAGCGTCGAAAAAGTTCAAAAGCCCTTGAAACAGTTCAAGCCCGACTGGTCCTATCGATCTACTATTTTGTTTTTTGGCTTGGCTCGATAGATTGATCCATCCAATCAGTTGAAGCCCGGGAAAGGAGACCCGGGCTTCAATATCTTTGGCAGTCTTATTGAAAACAACACGCTAGTTTGCGCATAAACTAATGGGTTTACGCCAAAGCGAGGGCGGGAGCGGTTTTAATTTCCAGAAGAAAGTTTTCCAAAACCAAACAAACACAACGCGCGGCGCACTTTTCCTGAATATTAATCAAATTATGCGCCACATGCAGCCGCGGAACCGTGGGTAGGGACCGGGCCAGGGGACCGACCTTCAGACGTGTCAGCATAGGTCATAGTGGGGCGTGGTGCCCCGCCTCCCGGGCTTTGGCACTCACGTGAGTCGCATTCAACGCGGATGAGATCTAATAACAACGGCAAACAATGCTGGCGGAAGTTGCGCTTCGCTGGATGGTCGTCCGTCGGTCGGAGGGACGCAACCCACGCCCCCCGCCACGGGCGCACACCTGCGCGTCGACGACGACAAACATGACGAATTATTGTGCGAGACACGTCGCGTCGGATTTGCGGAAGGAGACCCCCATCCTCCTGTCCTAACCTCGCCCCGACTCCGAGTATGGTCGGTAGTGGTCGAGCGCCATGGATCGAAGTGGACCGAACTCCGACGCGGATGAGACCCGCTACTCGTGGAAATATACAACAAGATACACGGAAATGTGATCGTCTATTGCTGCCTTGGATATAGAAAATATTGGACTAGGAGAGAAAACGAAGGGAATTTGGATGTGAATTGTAATAACAACTCGAAGCGGTGCTGCTGGATGTTGTTATGAAGCTCACCAGAAGCCAGGGCTCCACCAGACTCAAATGGCAAGAACAACGACAACAAGCACGTAAACATGCCTAATGGAATCCTCCTGCCCAGCCGCGATATAACACGCAGGCAGTAGCAAAAATGGAGCCACTGCATCCCGTGCGGATTCGGGACAATTCCCTCGAAATGAATGCAAATGCAAATTGCGGACCAGAGGACCAAAGGACACCGACACACAACAAACAACGACTATGGAGCGGAGAGAAGCGCGCGTGGCCTCGGCGACACAATACAGGCGATTGTTAATGTATGCAGCAACAATGCAGTGCGGCGAACCGCGGGAAGTGGACGGAAGGCACTTGTCTTCGGGCGCCATATTGGAATTTCTGCGCCAAATGAAGTCGTTCCGCTCGTCGGAATACCACAGCCTCGGCAGCAACCAGACCGGACAGCACTCGGATCCCTCTGACGACGAGTAGCAAAATTGTCCCTTCTCCTCTTTCATTCCGTTTAATTTTCACAAATCAAGAGCTGCTCCGTGCGGCGATGATTTGTCCTCCTTCCGAATCCTGCGTCCTCCTTGCGCGTCCTTTGGCGCCTCGCCAAGGCATGATTCAAATGGAGTGCGCACAAACGGGCTGATGGCGAGTTGTGGAAGAGCAATAGCGGAAGAGAACGAGGAGGGAAAGAATTCCAAAAGAATCCTATCACTCGCGTTCGATGTGAGATCTCGCACTCTGTGGAAAAGTTAGTGCTGTACTTGGTAATCGCTCGAGGGTAACCGAGGGGGTCTACCTCTGCAGTTCAACCAATACCATCTCCGAGCTCCCTTCTTCGTGACTGGAACTGTCCGAGGCAGGAGTTCACCAGCGATGTCCGTCCATTTGGCTCAGTGTCGGGCATCCTCGTCGCTTCGTTTCCTGCAGCAGCCGACTTATCTTTCCCTACTGCCTTCTTCGGTGGTCGCTTCCTGCTATTCAAAGTTTCATGGATTTGTTGAGTGGCATAAGTGGCATTCACTGCAGCAACAACAACTGCCGAAAGAATCCCAGAAAATTGCACCCAAGCCCCACTAGAAGTACTTGAAGTGCGGGAAGATCTCACTCCCTCCTTATCCGTTGTCTCTGCGACCCCCGCCTTCCAAGACCACTCTCGGCAGCGGACGTGGCTGTGGTGTCGATAGAGCGCCAAAGATGTTGGCGACGAAGTCCTGAATGGGTCTCCTCCCAATGCGAATCCAGGCAAGGAACCGACTCTTCTCATGCGCACGGTGACAATCTTATTCGATTTCGGGACGGGTTGCCATCGCACGACGGCATTAAACCGAGCGCCGACAGCTGTTGACACCCGCTTCTAGTCGAGTTGCCCCCGCCTCCACCCTCCTCTGCAAATGGATCCAAGCACTGCCAGCTCTCGTTCGCTCCTCGGTAGAGGTTCGGGCGACTGTGGCTCCAGCGAATCCGTCATGTGGAGCATTACTTATTCAAGCGAATCGGGCCAGGCGATGGAGGAATCGTGTTCTTCCAGGGCGGGCCACAATCGTGACAGCTGCTCGACACAAGTGTATCCAGATGGCGAGACGGTTCCAGATGTGATCCTGCAACCGACTCAACTGGCCCAGGTGGCCACTGCACTGCGTGTCTAGTGACTGGAACAAATGGACGAAATGCGAGGGAGACAACGAGCCTTGGGCAATTAATAATCTCGGTTGTGATCGAGGATCGGAGCACCTGCAGGTGGCCCTGCGAAGGGAGATCCGCTCTTTGTAGGGGATGCGAGGTGGGGATCGAAACGACAGGCCAAGAGCAGATAGGTTTCTCTGCTCGAAAAAGTGCGAGAATATTAATGGCTGTGATGTGACGCCCAAATTTGTTGACCCAAATTTGGGGCACACATAATGTCCCTTCCCCTTATGGTATTGCTAGATTTAAGTTATAATGAATTGTTAATAATTAGTTTGTAGTATACATAGATTAGTTAGTAATTACGCGAGAAATCAAACGCACCACTGGGTGCATTTGACGAACTTTCGATCTTCGATTTCGGGTTCGAAGATCGAGAATTCACGAGGAAAGCCGAAAGCCGAGGGCAGCTACACCCACGCGCGGTCTAACGCGGTCTCTTCTTTTGCTGACCGCCGTAGATACCAGATCGACCGAGGTAAATCAAATATTCTAACTCTGTGCGCACGGGAAAGCGGTTTTCGCTGGCCGAAATCCGGGCGCCGAATTCGAAAGGGGAATTCGACGCTAGGATTTCACGCACAATGTAAGCGAAATCCAGTGACGCCGACTAAATCTCGCTTAGTCCGTCCGATAGAAAGACATCGCATCGTGACACTCTGCGGCGGTCACCGCTTCGACGGGGACGTCACGCACAACCAGCGGCCACCCGACTTCGGGACAGCAAAAATTGTTGGTGTCGAAGTCGTCGCTAATATTCGCGCCGTCGTCACTAGCGCAGTTTTCCTCAAGCGACGTCATATCCCTTCGGCTTGCGACGGTTCCCGCAATCACAGCGAACGTCTCTCCCTTCTCTCGGCGTACCAACAATAGCAATCGTGCTCTCGACGGTGCACTCTCACCCAACAACAATAGCAGAGTCTTCAACGTGAGTGTCTCGAACGGCGAGCGCAGCGACGGTACACTTGCACTCATCGACAATAACAACAGCAGGGTCTTCAACAGCGATCATCGCGACGTGGACAACAACAGCGGCGGTGGAATCGCACGGAACCCAGCAACAACGACAGCGGAGAACGAACACAACGTGGGACAACAACAACAGCGGCAAAGGCGAGTGAGCGAACGCAACGCGGGACAACCACAACGGCGACGGAGAGCACAGCGAAGGCGAGCGAACACAACGCGGGACAACAACAACGACAAAGGAGTGCGTAGCGAAGGCGAACGGTCACCACGCGGGACAACCACGACGACAACGGAGAACATAGCGAAGGCGAGAGAACGAGACAACGCGGGACGACCACAGCGGCAGCGGAGAGCACAGGGAAGGCAAGCGAGCGCACCGGAGGACAATAGCATAGTATTGATTAGGTAGTGATACAGTGGAAAAAATAACGGCGAACTACGAAATCTAATCCAACACTAGCGTTTCCTTAATCAAATAAATTTTGGAACGGACCCTGGGCAACGGCGAGCGTGGCCCCGGAATTGAATCGTTACATGGCGCCCGAGCAGGGACGCTAGTGTTGGAAAACGCCGCGAATGATAAAAACTAGAAAGATCAGAAACTCCGCGCGAGTGAGAAGAAAAGAAAAGTATAAAATAAAGATAACTAAAGCGTCGCGTGTGAAAATCAATCCGTGTAAATTCAAGGTAAACAATCAAAGTGCTAACAAACGGATTTGCGCCAATTTGAGTAACGCGAAATTCGGTGCCGCGGTTTAACACAATAGTGTCGCGAGTGTACCGAATTTCGCTGCCGCGGATAAACTCTAGTTGCGCGAGTCGCCAGATTCCGGTGCCGCGGACAAACAGCTGTGACGCGAGTGCCGCGCTATAAAACAATGTTGAATGTATCGTGGGTCTACTCCCTCCGCCGGGAGGACCTGATTAAATACGCCATCGAGTTCGAACTCGAAGCGACGGGAACGGTGGAAGAACTGCGGAAACAGTTGACCACGTTCATCGCGGATCAAGGAGCGGACGCCGACGTCACGCGCCGACTCCTCGAGTTGCAGGAGCTACACCGTCGTGCTCCGTCACCAGGCCCTTCGAAAGGGAGTGCTCGCCCACCTACCGCGTCCGGGGACGTCCTAAAATATAAGGTCCTCGGGAACACGTCGTACCCCGAACCGACACAAGACACGTTCACCATTTTCTCGGCCAACTCCTCGCCATCTCGCCACACAGCCACGTATGCCGGCGCCATCGACCTAGTGCGCAAGTGGTCGGTTCGGTACGACGGAGGCAAGGACCCTCTCGCTTTCATTGATAGGCTCGAAGAGTTGTCCGACGTATACGGCCTCGACCCGGACCACCTTCCTCGAACTATGCCTGTATTGCTACGAGGTCGCGCACTCACTTGGTTCCGCAACAACAACAACCACTGGGAAACGTGGACCAGATTCAAGGAGGACTTCACCCACTTCTTCCTCCCTGCACGATTTCTGGAGCGCCTAGATGACGAGGTCCGTCAACGAGTTCAACGGTCGATGGAGCCGTTTACGGATTTTGTGCTCGCCATGCAGGGGATGATGCGTTATCTCCCCTACGATGCAGGTCAGAAGCTGGAGAGGATCTACACAAACTGCCACCCCCGACTATAAATGGTATGTCCGCCGTCGAGATTTTGCCACTCTCAAGGAGTTAATAAGCCTGGCAAAAGATCTCGAAGAAATTCGGAAGCGTGCTTCCGAGTTACCCCATCGTGGTTCGAATCAATCTTCGAGGAACACAAAATCAAATCCCACAATAGATGGACGACAGATTCGTGTCACCAAACGATCCCCGCGTCGCACCCCGAACTTCTCGACGACACTGGAGGGAAAAGTTCGTTGTAGTCGAACTACACACGTGAACCTGCCCCATAAGATGGAAACATCAATTGAAAAGCCCATATTAATATCTTTCCCATTTCAGCACAAGCAAGCCAGTCATCATATGAAAGAAGGGACACCAGTCAACAATCCGAACCAAAAACAATACTCGGCGACAGCGATAAAACGACGCTGCCGAGGAATCACCCCCCTCGCCGCCCAGTTCCGAAGTCGAAGAGCACGGCCAAATGACGCTAACGAAGCCAGCACCCGTCGGTCCTTACAAGGCGACGCCACCGAGGAACGACACACCTCGTCATCGAGCTCTAATGACGAAAGCCGACGGACACGACCCAACCCCCACAAGATATCGACCACCACTGTCACCGCCAAAATCGAGGCCGATTCGGTAACCAGCGGAAACGCATCGTCGGCCCCGACACCACAACCAAAGGACCCAGCAGCCGTAACTCCAGCGTCAGGGTAGTCGAGGCGAACTTCGCGGAGCTCCCCCTACGCAGCATCGCAGCCATCCGGCGCGTGGTCGCCGGGGAGCTGAAAGACATGTATGTCGGACAGATCCTGCGGTTTCGGAGGTGGGTTCACAATCGCCAGTTCCGGTTCCAGCTGGTGGAAGTAGGCCGGCTGACGGTCACCGCGGGAGCCCCTGGGTCGCGACGTCGCCGGAGGGCCCCCGGAAGTAGGGGGGAGGTGTGACGCCCAAATTTGTTGACCCAAATTTGGGGCACACATAATGTCCCTTCCCCTTATGGTATTGCTAGATTTAAGTTATAATGAATTGTTAATAATTAGTTTGTAGTATACATAGATTAGTTAGTAATTACGCGAGAAATCAAACGCACCACTGGGTGCATTTGACGAACTTTCGATCTTCGATTTCGGGTTCGAAGATCGAGAATTCACGAGGAAAGCCGAAAGCCGAGGGCAGCTACACCCACGCGCGGTCTAACGCGGTCTCTTCTTTTGCTGACCGCCGTAGATACCAGATCGACCGAGGTAAATCAAATATTCTAACTCTGTGCGCACGGGAAAGCGGTTTTCGCTGGCCGAAATCCGGGCGCCGAATTCGAAAGGGGAATTCGACGCTAGGATTTCACGCACAATGTAAGCGAAATCCAGTGACGCCGACTAAATCTCGCTTAGTCCGTCCGATAGAAAGACATCGCATCGTGACACTCTGCGGCGGTCACCGCTTCGACGGGGACGTCACGCACAACCAGCGGCCACCCGACTTCGGGACAGCAAAAATTGTTGGTGTCGAAGTCGTCGCTAATATTCGCGCCGTCGTCACTAGCGCAGTTTTCCTCAAGCGACGTCATATCCCTTCGGCTTGCGACGGTTCCCGCAATCACAGCGAACGTCTCTCCCTTCTCTCGGCGTACCAACAATAGCAATCGTGCTCTCGACGGTGCACTCTCACCCAACAACAATAGCAGAGTCTTCAACGTGAGTGTCTCGAACGGCGAGCGCAGCGACGGTACACTTGCACTCATCGACAATAACAACAGCAGGGTCTTCAACAGCGATCATCGCGACGTGGACAACAACAGCGGCGGTGGAATCGCACGGAACCCAGCAACAACGACAGCGGAGAACGAACACAACGTGGGACAACAACAACAGCGGCAAAGGCGAGTGAGCGAACGCAACGCGGGACAACCACAACGGCGACGGAGAGCACAGCGAAGGCGAGCGAACACAACGCGGGACAACAACAACGACAAAGGAGTGCGTAGCGAAGGCGAACGGTCACCACGCGGGACAACCACGACGACAACGGAGAACATAGCGAAGGCGAGAGAACGAGACAACGCGGGACGACCACAGCGGCAGCGGAGAGCACAGGGAAGGCAAGCGAGCGCACCGGAGGACAATAGCATAGTATTGATTAGGTAGTGATACAGTGGAAAAAATAACGGCGAACTACGAAATCTAATCCAACACTAGCGTTTCCTTAATCAAATAAATTTTGGAACGGACCCTGGGCAACGGCGAGCGTGGCCCCGGAATTGAATCGTTACAGTGAGTGTGCGTCTGGGTCGCGGGCTCGTGCGTCTTCTCGCACACTAAAGCGGCGTCTTTTTCCGCTGTAATTTTGCAGCTTTGAAATAAGATGCGGCTGGAGTCCTCCCCTATTCCTGGGTGGCCCCCTTACCCCCGCTGCTGGCACATGAGAAGCTGCAACAACAACCCTTCGCTTACGGCACGATTAATGGTTCTGACGTTTAGTTCCCCATTTTTGCGTTTTAAGCTTCTGTTGCAGTCTGCTCTTGTTTGGCTTGTTTTTCTTTTGCGTTCGCTTTGTTTTTGGTGATGTGCGCATTTGTTGCTCTTACATAACAACAGCTACTACTACAACTGGCACGCAAATGACGCAGCGTCGTATGTCAAACGAACGGCAGCATCGGGAGACGGCGCTGTGTGTGTGCGTCCCCGGAGTGCACATGTCAGTATTCACGGAAATGCTGCGTCTGTGTGCGAACAAGGATGCCTTGGTCTTCAAAGGCATCTTCCCAGGCTCTCCACTAAAGCAGCTACACCAAAACAGCAAGCTATCTCCGGGGACCCGCGTCGTTTTCGGACCCGTGATCTGTTGGTTCGGCGCAGCGTCGATAACCTTCTTCACCACTCTCGGGTGAAACTGGGTTTTGACGCGGCTGATGCGCCAGAAACACACATTTGTCCCATTTTCTACAGATTCGTCTCCCCTTCAAGTTTATACTATTTTCCGATCCACACCACCACTCTGCTCAGCAATCTTAACAGTGAAGCCATGAACCGGGCCTCCATCGCATACGACGATGGCTCTCCTTGTTCGCAGTGTCCTTCGAAAAGCGCGGCTTCGTCACGTGGACTCATTACTTTGTCAGGACAACAGCTGCTCAATAACTGGAAGACAAGAGCTGGTTCCAGAGACCTGGATGGTTGCGACCAGACGATCCTGTACCCAGAGTACAGCAACCCAACATTGTGAATATCACACAACACGCAAAGACAAAAGATCGGGATTTTAAAATGTTTTAACAATTTTATTGATTCACATATCTTTAAACAATATTCAACGAAAAACTTAACGAAACTCAGTCAAGACTCACACATTCGATCAGTCAAAATGGCCTCACGAGGCGTTTCAGACGCGGCGACGGAAGATGGAAGCGGGCAAGTAGGCGTTGCCGGGAGACTGGGCAGTGGGGGCACGAGCTGGAGCCTGGGAGGCGAAGTTGAGCACTGGGGCTACGCCGCCGTTGTGCGACTGGGAGGTGCCTCCCAAGGAGTCGTACTGCGACTGGATCTGTTGCTGAGCGTTGGCGGCGTCCTGAGGGGTGCGGTACTTGACGAAGTGCACCTCGGGCTTGTTGTTGTTATTGTTGCGGATGGCATTGAGCTTGTTGGCCAGGTCGCCAATGTCAGCCTGCTTGTTGAGCACGTAGATGGCGGTCTTCTGGTCGGCGGCCTGCTTGGCCAAGGCGAGGGCGGCGTTTTCCAGACCTTTGTTTTCGGGACCCTTGATGAAGATCACGCGGAGACCCTGCTTCAGGGAGTTGGCGATCTGCTGGTTGGCGGATGGATCGTCGAATTCGCCTTCGGGTGCGGTGTAGGTGTAGAACTCCTTGTTGAACTCAGTGGCAGGGGCAGAGTGGGAGGACGGGACGTCGTAGGAAGGAGCGGAGCTATCCAATCCGCCAAGGGAGCCGCCGCCAAGGGATCCGCCACCGATGGAGCCTCCGCCCAATCCTCCAATCGATCCACCGCTTCCTGGACTGAAGGAGAGTCCGGAGTCCGAGTGTCCAACGGGCTGGTAGTTGTAGCCCAATTTGTCGGCGCAGGCAGCTGCGACCAAGCACAAGACCTAGAAGGGTTAGATAACCGATTAGGGGAGATGTTGCCGTGTTGTCGTCTCTGGTCCAAAGAGTGTGGCTACTTACGATGAAGGCGCGCATTTTGATGGTTCTCTTGGTTCGAGGTGTAAGTTGTGTATGAGATTTGAACAGTCCACTGCTAGTATTTATACCAGTCTAGATGGTTAGAGACTCAAGTTCAACCTCTAGTCCGTTGTTGCTGATGGCGTTGGATGCTGCGACGGCTGCTGCCCGTCGCCCGCTGCGCTATTGGCCAGGTATTGTCCACCGCTCGGCAATCAATTGGCGAAAAACAAGACAAAAGACCGAGTCGCAGTCGCCGCCAGATTGCGGCGTCTGCTCAGGGCCCGCAGTTCTTGTCCATGCCGGCGTTTCCCCTCACCAGCGTCCAATCTGAATTCTCCAAAGCATCAACGTCGGATGCAAATCAATGCTCTACCGGCCAAACTTATTTGGATGCGTTCCGCCCCTCGCCCCCTTCTCGCGCTGGCGCCGTCTCGTGTCATTGTTTACATTTTCGGAATTTACATTTCGGACTCGATGTGATTTACGCTCCGTTTTGCATAATGTAGACGCCTTTGGACGCTGGCTGCTGCTCGGACGACGTCGCCACCGCCCCCGCCCATGTGGTCGGGAATCCCAGCTGCTTTGCATTTTAAAATGCAATTAAAAACTAACCTTTGTTTGGAATTCCGACTGAGCAAGCGCGGATCATTAGCATGTTGCTGCTGGCAGCGTCCAACTTTTCCATGGCCCGATGTGACGCGAGCGGGCTGCGGTTGGACCATGCTCCGAACTCGAAGCCGTCGTTAGTGATCCATTGCCGAACGCGTCTTCGCACCGGACGCCCTGCAGTCGACCTCCGGCGGCGCCGCGACGGAGGTAGCAACGACCGCGTCCTTGAGTCGACGGTCGGAGGAACGCCCGCAGCGCGGCGAGCGACGAGCTTCGGACTTAATCGGGCGCGACAACGTTAATTGGTCGAATTGGGTCTGCCTCTGTCCCCCACCAGTCCAAGGCCCCAACTCTACTGTCCTCGAGCGCTGGCCCCCGAAACACCGATTCGATCCGTCATCGTCCTGCCAGCGCTTGTTTCATTCCTGGGGGCTTATATGCCGCCGGTGAATGGGGCCCAAAGTAGTAAATCATGCTTCTTGCAAATACTATGACTGCTATGGAGAACCCATCAAAGCGAGCATGGGCTTCATAGTGACTCATTCTTTGGGGTGCCCAAACGGATTTCGGTACAGCAATGACTTGACCTCTATCTGAAAGATGATATTCGCTACTCCCACATCACGGTGTCGAGGTCGTCGCCATCGTCACCATCGCCGTCCTCGTCCTGATTGGTCGCGTCAGGGACGCCCATCCGGGAGCCCCGGAAAACCATTGGTAATTAAGTTTCGCTTTTAATGGCCAAAGGTGTTGTTGTTCCTCTCCGCGACCATAACTAAAACCATATCGAATGGAATTGGCTGCTGCAATATTCATAAATTTTCAATCAAAAATCAAAGTTTGTAAGTGTTTTAATGTCTTTTGTCCGCGTCTTTTGTCTCACCAAATTGCCAGCAGAGGGGTAGCGTGTTTTCCCAATGTTCGTAAAAAATCAAAACAAGCTGAAACCTTGCTTTAATTAAAACACACTTTTTTCTTTGTCAAAGTAAAAACAAAATAGTATATTTTTGAGAAAACCCAGAAAACGTCTTTGAGATAGTCGGGCGTCTGAGGCAAACGGACATGGTCGACGTGAGGGGCGCTACGGACACACGTAAAGAAGACCTCAAGAGGAAGATTGCCTGGACGTGGTCCCGGCTGCCATGGCCCTGAGGGTTAACAGAAGTAGTTGACCAAAGGCAGTCGGGTCGGGAGCACTCTCCTGGCTCCAACGGCCGACCTACGTGTTCCACAGCACCACACGTAGGGTGCTGCCGGCGGGTACAAATGTTAACCCAAAACATTTCTGTATACTAAGTATGTATAACTCCGATCAATGTCATGCACACAAAACCCGACCAAAACAAAAACGATCCAAGAGAAGCTTTTCAAGGTCTCGGACGTTTAAAACGAAACATTTGACATTAGTGACACTAGGCGACACACTGACGCACTCACCCATACAGACGTACGAGAACACACACACACATACATCCGTGGACGGAGATCAGTTCACCAACAACAAGAGCATAGATCGCTACAGTGACGCTTTGTCAGCGCGGCTAATGTGGTATTTTATGCTAATCCCGCTTTGTGCCTCATCTCCATTTATCTATTGATATGCGCATTAATTTATGCAGCTATTTCTTTAATGGTCAGAGATATTTTTGGAAACGATTAAGTTTACAAAATTGTTTTATGCTTGATAATTCTCATTTCCCCCTGTGGAGTCGCAAGCGGAGCGGGCGGGGCCAGCAGTTTTCGCGTTAATTTCCTCGTCAATTTCGGCATCTGAATCTCAAACGCTGCGCTTCATGGGCTCCAGGTGGAATAACTCTGCCCGATCATCGGGTGATTATCGAATATTCCAAATCCTCACTCCTGTAAACGCATGAACTGAACGCGGAGAGAATTAAATATGACGTTATTGCAAACTTTGGCCAAGAGGTCAGAATGGGCCTCGAAATACAAAACAAATTATTGGCCTTTACAGCCCATGTGGGGCTTTGACCGAGCTACTCGCAATCATTGGTGTTGTGCGTTTGTAATTTTTTACACCAGTGAAAGAGACCTACAGCTTAATGCCGAATCCGAACGGCTGTGGTTAGAGCTTTTTCATGGCAAGTAATACTCTTGGAAGTTTGTCATTTCTCGCCGTTTGCTATTGTTATTTACGGCTTCCTCCGTAAAAAAAAATTGATGTTCGCGAAGCCGGGTTCGAACCGGGGATCGAACCGCGGCCTCCCTAACTCGGAGGCTAAGCACATAGGCACTGAGCCACGGCCTCAAATGTCCGAAATGTTACACATGTTATGATACACCTTTTCTATGGTAGGAGCATATGGAATACGGAAGCGAGCATTGCTATTACAATGGAATCGCAGCACACACTGACCCTTAATTGACACCCACATGCGGCCGGTCAGATGGAGAGTGCGGGATCCTCCGACGATGATTGCCTGGGGAGAACTACGGAGCTGTTCATGAATTTCATATCGATTGTGCGAAACGTTAACACGGACAAATTTGTAGAACACGATTGCCAGCAGTTGGAAGTTGGACGCGGAACGAGAGCCGTGGGAATTGCTGGCATGTAGGTCGAGGGGTTCGGGAGGGGGCACAGTGCCTGAGGTGGATGGACAAGTGAATGACTTGAAGAACAGAACGATGACGCCTGGCTCGGAGGAATCTCAACGGCTCCTCCAACAACCTCCCTGCCCTCCAAGAACTAAAATCCACACACGCCCAGACGAGTTCCGCCTGAGCGATGATCTTCTTCTCGTTCCTGTTTTGAGGTTGCGAGATCCGAGCCACACACCAATTAATTTGAGGAATTCGAGATGCCGACCGACGATAACGCGGTGTCGCCGGCCGCCCGTTGGCTCTCAAATTAATTCGAGAACAACAAAAGACTGCGCGCTACTGGGCAGGAATTTTGAAGTCTTCTCTAATCGAGTTGTTCTCTGTTCGGCGGTTTAGTTCTCTCGCTCGCTCTGACCACTGCCGATGATTTCCGCTGGTCGGAACAGCAAATTTATGGCCCATAAACGCCTTTCATTGCCCGCTTACGGAACCCGCTCCGTTTGTTATTCTAATGTTTTCGGACGACGCGATCTTTGCGAATGCCGATCGTCATCCTCACTCGTTGATCTCGGTGCCGATGCTGTAGTCTCTCTCGAATTTGCGTCAGCGTTTATGCTAAACTGCATCCCAGCCATTTTAATGCAAATGTTCACATTTGGCTTATTGAAATCGGCGGATCGTTGACAAATCGCGCTATAAATGGCTTCGTCCATGAGTGGACCCCGACACCCGGACCAATTATCAGTCCATAATGATTCTAATTTCAGCCAATATATTTCAGCCTTAAATGGCTGCCTAAGTTGGCTAATGAGGCCTTAAGCTGACGTGATTAATTGAGGAGCGATGATGCGGCTGCAGTTGGCGTCTCGGTCGCTGCTGAACTGACTCCGGAGAATAACCTGCGGAGCCGCAAGCCGAGCAGGTCGACTCGGTATTGAATCGATTTGCCCTTCGCGAACCATTTTCCGAGCATCGGAAATCGATGTGTTTGCACGGCTGCCGGCGGGCCCCGGTGATGGCTGCCATTACCAACGCAGCTCGCTTTGATCACATCCATCGATTTTCACTCAGATTTTCCCGAACGCTAAACCACTCCGGGCGACGATCGCTCTTTGAAGGCGGGCACGATAAATGGTCCCCATTGACGTTAATTAAAAAAGCCCGCTCGCATAAATTCTTGAAACTCGCTCCGGGCTGGTGGGTGGTAGTGCGGAGGGAGGGTCGGGCGATGCTGGATTGGAAATAATCCGAAAAGAGCTAGTATAAATATTGTTCTCGTTTTGTTGCCTCGTGGCTCTCAAGTAAGTCGTAAATTATTTTCGTTTGTGGAAGCGCGGCCGGAGCAAGGAGGGCAGAGGGCGACGCACAGCTCCACCGCTTCTAATGTACTGGGCCCGCATCGAACGCGGATGCCAGACAGCCTGAGCCACATACGCCAGGGTGGGACTCGCACGGGCCCCGTACGCAAAAGTCTTCGTTCCGAGCTGTGAAATGCATGTGCTTTTTAATTACGAACAACAGAAGCAACAACAACAGCAATGGCAACACTAACACTAACAAAGGACGCCAACAACATCGGCAGAGCGACAAAAGCAAACGACAATTAAAGCCAACACCCGCTCCATTGTACCACGCGCCCTCCTCCATCCCCGACCTCTCCAGGCAACTTCTATTCGCAATTTGTTCATGTGGAATTCACGAGCTCACAGACAGCTCGCCCGACAAACAGCGCGCTCCGACAGACAGCTGACGGCGTCGGCGGCGAACTGGAGTGGAAAAAGTGTCGTTCAATTTATGAACCACCCTGTGCAAGTCGCGGCCACTCAACCCCATACGCCCCTCGACCCCGCCCGCAGTAGGCTCCCGGCCCGACCCGGTGGCGAGGCTGCGTGCTGGGGGAGGCGGGCGCACGCACGCACGGTTGGCCTCATGCGTCGCATTTGTCAGGACTCGGATTAAAAGATAACCCGCGGAGCGAGTGCAAGCTGGCGGTGGGGTGGGGAAATTAATTTGTAATTGAAATTAAACCCAGTTGAGCAATTCCTGTTGGTACGGGACGCGAGGGGACGGGCTCGAGGTCTGCACTGGAGGAATCAATTATAGAGGGGAAAGATTGAAGCTCAGCTCTAGAATCTCTTGACGCATCAACGGGACACAAACTGAGAGACATTCCCCTGACAGAAGAACAAAAGCACTTACAACGTTAAGTTGAAAACTCGCCCGAGGTCTGCGGCCAGCCTTCAGAAGGACCCGAGTCCAAGACCAACCTGGAGTGAGGCTGTTCTTGAGGCCTCAGCCCCAAACGGGCGACCTCCACTCTCGGTTCGAAAATAGAAAATTATGTAAATGCTTGTCCCAACATTGTAAAGGCGGCAGAGGCTAGGTTGACATTACTGACCTATATTAACGCGCGGCTCCTCAATGAGAGGCCGCCTCGTAGTGCGAGCTTGCTAAAATCCAAGAAACCCGCCAACAACAAAACAACAGCAAGCCACAAACCACGCTCGCGGAAGGCGGCTAATCAAAATGCACGAGAACAAAAATAACAAGTTTCCACTCTTGTTTTCATTTAGTTATGAATAAAATTAAGCGAAAGAGACGAGAAAAAGAAGACAAAAACAATACAACTCCGAACAGCGAGCCCGATTCTAGCGAAAGTGGACGGGAGGTAATGAAGACAAAGCGAAGTCGCCGTCGAGGGTCGCTGGGAGACGACCACGTCCCGATAGTCGAAATTAAGAACCCCGTAGCTGGCCGGGAAGCGGCATTCATTGATTTCTGACCCATATCCCCAGGCAAAAACGTAATTTATGCGGGCCGACTCGTCGCTCAAACGAGTTGGCCGACCGCCCCCCGCTCTCTTCGATAGGTGAACAAACCCGTCGGAACCAGTCGCATTCGCTTCGGTCGCAACCGACGCTTCGAGGCTCTGCACATTCGCCGAGCCGACTTCGCCTTGGAGCATCCGTCAATAGCCATCAGCTGCCAGGCGCCGGCCGCGATTAGAAAAATGTGACATCTCGACGGTGTAATCTCCGAAGTTTAGCGCCCGGCCAATGGATTAACGAGACTTTGATGGAGTGCGCCGGACAAGTGCTGTGCGGCGCCATTGACGTCGAACCGCGCTGAACCCCGTCCACGGACGCTCGACTCCGCTTGTGCGCAGACGTTTATTGGTCTCGACTTTTGGCTCGGCTGGCTGGTCAGGTGTTACCTAAGGTTACCGCGAAGATTAGTTAGCACTGTTTAGCATTTTATTAATGTCTTTGTTTTCGTCCGATTGTCAACAAGTTTTATTTTAACACCCGCATTTCGGGGTTTATGTCACCGCCTTGCGGGGGCCGGATGCTGGACAGTTGGACGGAGCGACAAAAGCTCACAATGCCGAGCAGCCCGACAAAGCCCCGAGTGCGAGCCTGAATCCGAATCCGGGTGAAGCCGGTTATCGAACATACATTGGAAATTCTAAAGCAGAGGCGCGTAAAAGTCGCTCTAACCATTGTTCTGACGATCCATACATATTAATTAACATATTTATGCAAAATTAAAGCGAATAACCTGCTCCAGGAACGCCGAGCGCTTCGACAAACCACCCACCCCCAATCACAGACTCCGAATCCGACCACGTCAAATCGTAGGCTGTCGAGTCCGCTCATGTCTTCTGTGAAATAAATGCGTGTATCCTGCTGCCGTATGGCTCAGAAGTATTCTAACCAACAGCCCCTCTCCAATTGTAGCATTCTACCTGCAGAACTGTTTCTCAGGCGTACGGAAGAGTCGCCCCTTCGCTCTTCTCACTCTCTTAATGGGTCTCCTCGTGGCGGAAGAGGGAGCTCTGCCTCTCGTCGCCCGCGGGCGGACGGAAATAGCTATTTCTGCGAATTGCTTAGGGCTCTGCTCACAAATCAGGACAACGTTTGTCGCTCACTCCTGTCTTCCTTCTGCATCCTACTGTTGTTGCTACTCCAGTTATTGTTGTTCTTTTTCTTGTCGTTGTTGCGCGATTGTCACTTGAGAGGGAAAAGAAGCCTAAATTATTGTTGACAACAGAACGCGAATATAATTTCTGCGAAAGTAAATAAAAGTCGAAATAATATTTTTCTTACGGCGGCTGCCGTCAGGACTTCCTGAGGTGGTTAGCAGCGTACAGAAAGTGGGTGACTTTAATTAAATCGGCTGGCTTCGTGAGAGAGGGTGGTTGATGCGAGGGCTGTGCTTGGGCGGACGGTTTAATCGGTTCTTGAAAATGGGCACACGAACTTCAAAGCAGTATATACCGCTCGAACTCTCTCGCGTGGCCAGTGTCCGTTGAGCTATCCGGGAGTCTTTGCTAGCGCACCCACGCCCACTTGTTCCCCATTCCACACAACGTTCATCTTTCCGAGTGCGACGATTACCCTCCTTGCCAGCTGCGACAATTCCGTTTGGAGTCCCCTGAAAGTCGTGGAGGTCATAAAGGAGACTTTATTTCCACAATTGGTTTCCCTCTTGCAGTTTCTGTTGGCATAGAGTAAGCTCCATTTTCGCCCAGAGCGAGAAGAAGGCTCCCGTCGCCCACGAAGCGTTAGCAATAACCAAGCAAATAAGGGACCGATTGTGCGCCACACCTGTATCGCCCACCCGACATCCCAACGGAACCCGGCGAACCTTCGGGCCTCGACGACCGGCCTGTGTGGTTGGTTGTACGGTATGGAGAGAACCACCCGAAACATGCCGCGTCCCCAGAAACGCCTCAGCCCATGGCTTGGCTCGCAGACACCTACATATGTAGGTGTCATGTCATCAGTGTGAGGCACGAGGACCCGCGACGAAATATCAACGAAGTGGCGCTGGGTAGGCACGGAGCAACCACCTGCTGCCCGCAGCAACAACTGGGGGTTGGCTGGTGGGGCGTGGTGACACGAGGGTGGGGTATGAGACCTTGTCGCGGCTTGTCGTATATTCGCAGTGCGTGCTCGAATGCGGGCAGCGCAATCAATAACCCGGGTGAGGGTGCGAATCTAGTCGCGGAAGGGTTTCCCCGACGCGGTCGTGTTTGTGCTCGGTGTCGTCTGCACGACTCCGCCTCCCCTGCGGCCCTCCGTCGTGGCGTTCGCGTCGTCGCCTTTTTTAGTCACGTGCGAAATGTTTTCTCCGAATATCTGCAATTCAGACCTTGTTCACCCGAAGACAGATGTGGCAATTGTCGTTGTGCGCAGTGTTGTTGTTGCTTCTATTGATGTAGATGTGGACGTGCGTGTTTTTTAAATTTACCCTCCCGTCGTAATACAGGGTAATTTATTAATGGCAGCAAGTGCTTTGAGGCACACGTGACCTTGACGAGGAGCCGCCTCAGGATCCCGGGACACCTGCTTGTCGAACGGACGTATTCGAGCATGTCACCCCTTTGCCCACCATGGGACCAGGCCACATTCCAATTCGATTTGAATACTTCGCCTGGGCGCTATCGCCGTGGTGGGGAAAGTAAGTGGAGACCCGATGAACTGGCGCCTCTTCTCTGACGCAGAACCTCGGTTCAAAAACAGGACCACCGATTGCAGTAATTGCGCCCATCGCTCGTTGTTCGTACTAGGTGAAATTGGTCTGATGACCTCCATTGGCTTTCGTGCCGGTCTGGTGCCCCCAATTGCCGCTGCCTCTAGAACATCTGCAGCTGTAAGTCGCGTCACAAATCAGTCAATGTACACATTTTAATTTTCACATGAATGTTAGACTCTTGGCGACAAGCACAAATCGGCTCGAGGGAAGAGAGAACATGGACGGAGGGAGGGAAGAAAAAACGAAGGAGGGAGAGTGAAGCAAAAGTTATTAAGTCTGATTTTGGCCGTTCGTCGGTGGAAGGAGCGTCGAGTCACCCTCCAAGGGCAGCAACACGTGGAAACGTGGGCTGCCGAATCAACGACCCACTCCGATCCCCGACCGGTTGCGTTCGGCACCTTATCGATGTTATTTGCAGGCGAATTTTCAGCTCCGTCGGGACAGAATAAGAAATTTCACCCCAATGTAATCAAAAACTCATTGCGAGCCCGGAGCGGGGCGCGGGCGTCGGGCGTCATTTACTTCTAAGGTCGCTCTGTCTGTCTGTATGCGCCCTGGGGTGGCGCACTCATACAAACTGACAGACAGATGTGCGTTGGTGGGTCGTTCTTTGTAGTATTGGCTTCGCAGGTTCGCTACCTGTCAATGGGTTTTAATAACTTTCTCCATGTTGGGGTCTGATAAAGCGATCGGAACACGAGTCGGCAACGCGTCCCTGCTCCCGCACCTAATGACCGAAGCATTTAAGACGAGTCCCGCCCGACGAAGGCCCAAACTGCCGCTCCTGGAGGTGGATCCGATTCTCACAGCAGTGCGCCGAGCTCGGAGGGGTTCGTGGCCTCATCAAGTGGGTGTTTATGGGAACACTTCCGCTGTAGTTGCTAGTTCGAGGCATTCGGGGTCGTGCTCCGTTGTCCCCAGTCCACCCAGGGCGTCCACACCGCTGTGTGCGCCCTCCCCGTAGCTGATCGAACTTTCGGTTTCGGATTGAAAACCGCTTTAATGCTCTCGTAGAAGTCGAAACTTTTCCATTTACCCTACAGCCTTGAAATATCTTCAAATTAGCCCCTCGGAGGCCTAATACTCCCACGATCCTGACTGAAGAGAAATCAAACACCACACACACACTCGCTCAGACAAACATACAAACACAGAGCACACACAAATGATTACAAATGGAATTTTCCGCTCTCGTTGGTTTTGCGACTTCCGACAATCGCAAAGATAAGACAACAAACAGAATTTATAACTGCTCCTAATATGAGCCGACAGCGGGTCGCGGGAACGGCTAACTTGGCAGCACTTTGCTAAAGTGCCTTTTTATGGGACACTGCGAGAAATCGAGTCGCAGAGGATTCCGAACACGAAGGCTGTCTTGTCTGTCACCCGTAACGTTCTCCTCGTCGTTCGGTTAATTCACCTAAGATTGTGACAGTGGACCATACATATATGGACTGTGGCGTTATTCTCACTACATGAGGGAGTTTTTACTTCCACCTCGCAGGCAGTTATGGAGTTATGTCAGCCGTCCATCTTATAATTCTTTTTAGTGACGACATATTTCACAAGGGCTTTGGAAATTAAGGGAAAATATTGTGCAACTACTGAAACATATCCATTTTACAGATATAGAAAGCAAAATTAAACATTTTGCAGTTACGCACTGATACCAAATAAACACTACATGGCCCGAACGACATTCTTCTGGCTGAGTGGCCTACATCATATGGGTGAGTCGGTACACACGCAGTAACTTGCCAAATATGTAACATCAGATTCATTTGATCTACATTGTCCCTTCCCTGTCACCATCGCAAATGAGACCACTTGAATAACATGCGTCCATTACTAATTCATAATTTCATATGCGTCCTTCTGCTTCCTGTTTGTCCGTTCGCGCATCTTCCAGGGATGGTTAGTCGAGGAAAAGCATATTTGCTCCCTTAAGTTGGACCATCGCTCATACCGTCCTTATAAAGAGACTGTGCTGTGCATGCTGGAAAGAGACTTCATTCAAAACGGCAGGAATCCATTCACAATCGCGCAGAGGCACTGTGTTGCTCGTTGTTTCACCTAGACTTGCCTAGGGGTAGCAGAGCGAAATGTTTCTACGCTCCTTTAATGTTTTGGAAAATGCCGTGTTTACTTTCTATGTTAGTATTAAATAGCGTGAGGCATTCGTCCTTTAAATCTTTAAACCAAAGTCTAAATTGCCACTATGGAACAATAGCTATAGAAATAGCTAGACCGTAGCGATCTTCCTCATACGAAGTTTTGGTGAATAGATTGGATGACTGACTTCAAAAGCATTAAAACGTAAACACCTTCGACCGTGCGATTTGGTCGACCAGACCGGGTTTCTGCATAAATAAACGCCTGCTCGTCGGTATTTTTGATACTCCTTCTCCGCAGAGACAAACTAGTTGCGGATTCTATTAATAGACCAGAAACATAGTTGGTTTTTCCTTTATAAATAATATGATTAGCTCAAATATGCAAAATGAAATAGTTTAGATTGAGCATTTAAGCGTTTAAACTAGTCTAGAGGGCGTAACGATAGCCGTAGCTGGACATCGACTGGTATAAAAGTCAAAGCTTCTAACGAAAAGAATCATTCTCGAGTCCACTTTCAAAGAGTATTCTTAATATCAAGGCCTTATTTGGTAGGTGATCAGAAAATATGCGGGCTTTCGCGATAATGTGCTTGATTGCGGTGGCCACCGCCGATAAATTGGGATACAA
Organism: Coelopa frigida; assembly: GCA_017309665.1. Taxonomy (NCBI): domain Eukaryota; kingdom Metazoa; phylum Arthropoda; class Insecta; order Diptera; family Coelopidae; genus Coelopa; species Coelopa frigida. The sequence continues at coordinate 25,167,120 of CM029561.1, forward strand.
CTACCGCCCAGTTGGACACTCCGACTCAGGACTTTCCTTTAGTCCAGGTGTCGGAAGTGGACTAGGCGGCGGGATCGGAGGTGGCTTCGGCAGCAGCGGACTCGGAGGAGGCTCCAGCAGCAGCGGACTCGGAGGAGCACTGGGAGGAAGCTACGATGGCGGAAACTATGGAGGTGACAGTTCCTTATCTTACGATGCTCCTGCTGCTCACTCAGAATACGAAAAGGAGTTCTACACTTTCTCCGCCCCTGAAGAAGAATTCGACGACGGTGACGCAGCTCAACGCCTCGCCGGCTCCTTGAAGAAAAACCTTCGAGTTGTGTTCATCAAAGCTCCGGAGAACAAGGGTCTCGAAAATGCCGCCCTCGCCTTGGCCAAGCAAGCCGCCGACCAGAAAACCGCCATCTACGTGCTCAACAAACAGCACGACCTCGGAGATTTTGCCAACAAGCTCAACGCTGTCCGTAACAATAACAACAACAGACCCGAGGTGCACTTCGTCAAGTACCGCACGCCAGAAGACGCCGCCAACGCCCAGCGCCAAATCCAATCGCAGTACGACTCCTTGGGAGGCACCTCCCAGTCGCACAACGGCGGCGTGGCCCCAGTGCTCAACTTCGCCTCTCAGGGCCACGTACGTCGCCCGGTAGCACATGCACCCAGCAGTTCCTACCTGCCCGCCTCGTTGTTCCGTCGGTTGCGTTTCTAGGAAACGCTATCCGAATGAACAGCGACTTCCAGGATTCTATGACTGATTATTGTTATCTTTGCGATTAATTTAAACGAATAAAGAAAAATATAAACTTAACAATTTTATGCGATTCTTTCTCTGAATTACGCAGTTATCTGGAGTGGCCAGGGTCTATTCTTATTAAAATAGTACTTAGGAATAAAGGGATTATCTTTGGTCTGCTATTATCTTAGTGTGACAGAAGAAAATTCTAATAGACACGATGACACAGTTTGGTCCTTGTGTATCCACAGGTCCTTTAAACCTCGAAGACGGTATGACGGCAAGACTTTTTAGCTTGATGCACATCTCTTAAAAATTTTGTTTTATTTAATAATAAATTATAAATGTTTAGATGTATGCTAGATTCTATGATCATCAAAGCTCGTATATCTACATAACAAGTTGAGCTGTGCTGAATTATGTACTGTTATTGTCAACTTAAATATTTTACATTATTTTTAAATTTACAAACTTGACATATTTCTTAATTTTTTTTGTAAACATATGACCACTACCCTCTTCTCTTATACATTTTCCGAGCGTCGTAAATTTATGAGTTTTCCGATCACAAGTAAATAGCCCTAATATTTTTGTGTATTTTTTGTCGATATACTCTACTATTTGAAAGGTTTTTTGGAACTCTTCCAATACTTGCAGTGACACAAAAAATGGTAGCATGTTAGTGTTGTTTACGAATATCAGTTTAGTATAACAAAATGAGAACAGAAAATTGCGTTAGAATTTTGAGGGTTACATTTTAATTTTTGGTGTAGGTAACGGTGAAAACTCCGGCTCATCATATCTCATTTTTGTTTTAATTTTCTTAATTTTGCTTTATTTGTATGTATTATGTATGTTTTTAATTAAGTATCTTAATAGTGAGAGAGCAGAGGACGATGCATAAAAATTTGTTTATCAGAATGTTACACAACATTAGTAGTTGTTCTGGACAATAATATTTGGATACGCAATTTATGAACTACTGCCAATGGCGTCAACAATAGGGAGTTTACATTTTATGATACGCTGCAGATCAGAACCACATACATTTATTTACATATACATAATATGCACTCAAATTGGTTAAATTTCGATATTTATTTTTCACAAATAACTTGTTCATTAGTAAAAGAACTTAAATTAATCAGTCTCCATTTACGCATTTCGTCGTCCAAGTAGTATTGTTTAAATACGACGACGGAAGATGGAAGCGGGCAAGTAGGCGTTGCCGGGAGACTGGGCAGTGGGGGCACGAGCTGGAGCCTGGGAGGCGAAGTTGAGCACTGGGGCTACGCCGCCGTTGTGCGACTGGGAGGTGCCTCCCAAGGAGTCGTACTGCGACTGGATCTGTTGCTGAGCGTTGGCGGCGTCCTGAGGGGTGCGGTACTTGACGAAGTGCACCTCGGGCTTGTTGTTGTTATTGTTGCGGATGGCATTGAGCTTGTTGGCCAGGTCGCCAATGTCAGCCTGCTTGTTGAGCACGTAGATGGCGGTCTTCTGGTCGGCGGCCTGCTTGGCCAAGGCGAGGGCGGCGTTTTCCAGACCTTTGTTTTCGGGACCCTTGATGAAGATCACGCGGAGACCCTGCTTCAGGGAGTTGGCGATCTGCTGGTTGGCGGATGGATCGTCGAATTCGCCTTCGGGTGCGGTGTAGGTGTAGAACTCCTTGTTGAACTCAGTGGCAGGGGCAGAGTGGGAGGACGGGACGTCGTAGGAAGGAGCGGAGCTATCCAATCCGCCATGGGAGCCGCCGCCTAGGGAGCCGCCACCAAGGGATCCGCCACCGATGGAGCCTCCGCCCAATCCTCCAATCGATCCACCGCTTCCTGGACTGAAGGAGAGTCCGGAGTCCGAGTGTCCAACGGGCTGGTAGTTGTAGCCCAATTTGTCGGCGCAGGCAGCTGCGACCAAGCACAAGACCTAGAAGGGTTAGATAACCGATTAGGGGAGATGTTGCCGTGGAACAGAGTCCCTGGTCCAAAGAGTGTGGCTACTTACGATAAAGGCGCGCATTTTAATGGTTCTCTTTGTTCGACGTGTAAGTTGTGTATGAGATTTGAACAGACCACAGCTAGTATTTATATTGACCGCAATCCGCAGCTACTTTGTGTTTTCATTTTGATTTGCTTTGCAGCGACGGTTTTTCTAATGGATGCGGTAACACTCCACCTCCAAATGCTAAGACAAAAGACTTACACAAACACAGTCGCATTGTCGATATTTGGTGAATCGGCTTTTATGAATTTATGGTGATTTCAATAGCCGTTTGCTCAGACTTTGAGATGGATTATTAGTGAGGATTATAAGATGGATATTAGTGACATATTAGTTTGCAAACTATGCTACGTTTGACGTTTGAGGACGAGAGACCAAGGTGTTTAAGTGTATGTGTGATGAAAGGAGTTAAAAGACTTAACCCTAGAAGTTCATACAGTAGCGAGCATAAAAATGCAACGACAATTGTTGACTAAATCCACTCAGTATAATTATATATCCCTCGCCCTTGATGCCTAGAAATTCTTATACTATTCGTATAAAAAAATATGTGAAACTGTCTCAAAAATTCCTCGAAAATGCAACGCCATTTAAATTTATTGGTTTCGTAATAAAATACTAAATCAAATTTCATATTTTGCCGAAAAATATAGTTTTCGATTAAATCGCGCTGTCTTAAAAGGACCAGTCTCTATGGGACCAACTAAATTTGTCACTTGTTCCATAGATATCAGTTTCTATTCTGTATCCATGTTTTTTGGCAAATATTTCAGAAATTTGTAGAATCTTTCATCATCATTTCACAACTATAAGCTCCCTTAAGTTTTCTATGTGGGGGAGATCGTGGATTTCGATATTAACTCCAAAACTTCTACAGCATTTTCACCGTCCCATGCGACGGATGTGCTTGAGGTCATTATCATATTGAAAATTACAGTTAGCTTCAATTTTTTCTCAAAGATGGATAGCATATTTTCGTCGAGGATTCGAAAATACACATTGATAAACATGTTTACAAACATTTTGGAAAGGTAATCCACTTTTACAAAAAAGTATGCACCTACCAACAAAAGTAGTAAGAAAAACATTGTTTTTTCAGAACATCGTGTTTTTTTTACCGACATCAAGGGTCGGGGATATATAATTATACTGGCAAAAGTTGAGTGGGTTTAGTCAACAATTGTATAAGATGTGACTGATTAATACGACATTATGGAGTCGTTGCATTTTTTATGCTTGTTACTGTACATATCCTTGTGGCGAAAAGGTCATACAAGATGACTTTCGCACGCAAAATGTGTAAATTTTAGTAGATTTCAATTACTTACGTTATTTTCAATCGAAATAAAACAAAAATATATTATTATCTTATTAAATAATAATAAATAAAGTTTTAACAGCACTTCCTTATTGGATTGTTTTGCAAAAATCGTAAAAGTTACATAAATGTTGTATGAAGTTTGTCGTTTCGACTACGCTTTAAAAAAAAAACAAATTTATACGATATGTATCAAGCTAACTAAACTAAATAGCAAAAAACATTTAGCAAAAACATAAATATAAATAATATAAAAAACGGCAAACTGAAAACATGCGTTGTCTATTCGACGAAGAATGACTTTCTAGGGTTTAAGATGAAAAAGTCTTATACCGTTCAGCTTACATATGACGAAGAAAAGTTCAGTATTGATGTGATATATTCATTAAATTCAATATACGACTAATACGAAGGGCTTTGACCAAGCTACTCGGAATCATTAATGTTGTGCCTATGTACTGATTTAAACCAATGAAAGATACCTACAGTTTAATGCAGAGCTTTTTCATGGTAAATAATCTCGGAAGTTTGCCATTGTTTCGAGAGGTTTCCGAAGCGGGAATTGAACCCACACCGCCGACTCGTAAGCTACGCACTTTATGTGACCATGTACACTGCAAGATTAAAAATAAAATGATTCTATTAAATGTAGGTGTATTTATTGAGGAATCTTCATTATTGATCAACATATCTGACCATATTTTAGAAAATCCTTCTTTAGTTTTCCGAACATTAAGAAAACGTAATTGGAATATTAGAAATTCAAATCCAAATATTACACCGTTTTACAACCTTTGTATACAAACGTGTCCACTCCGTGCTCCTTTATCTTCATTAGGACTCCATGTAGGGATAAAAACTAGAACAAAGTTAATCTGTGAATACATTTTATTACATACAGGTGATACGATGAGTCAGAGTGACCGTGAACGAGACTAGTAGTGGATTATGCACATATGTTTGATTTTCTATCTCCGGTAAAACATTGGTGGAATCGATTTGAAATTCAATTTTATTCAGTGTTTATTGATTGAATCTGTTTTATAATTCGGTGTTTGTGTGGATGTTCCACACTTGGGAGTGCACTGTTCTTTTGTTTTTGCGCAGTGTCACGATACCCAAGAATTTGTTATTTCGTATCATTTTTAACGCGCGAAGTTAAAAATAGTTTTGCATAAATTATGTAGTTTCAACAAAGTCTTTCTCATATCTCTAATGTCTGCCTTTGTATAGTCAAAATGATATGACTCAATGTAAAGCAATTCGTTTTATGGGAAAACTTAAAAAATCGGTCGGCATGACAAGATTTAAAGCCAGTTATTAGGTATGTAGATTATATTAGCATGTAGCTAATATAATAACCAGAAATGACAAAGTTATCACACAATTGAAAACATGACTGAAGACTACGACAAATTGAGGTAGATTATTTGATACATAAGTATATTGGACAGGTTCTAAGTATCACTTACTCTCTCTATTGATCCTTAGAAGATTATCTTTAGATCAGAATAGCTTGTTACAAAACGAGTAAACAAAGAAACAATTTCTATGGAATTTCTACCTAAATCTTAAACTGTGTGTACATTATAGGTTCACAGGCATTTAAAACCTCCGATGAGCCATATGAAATTAGACTGTATGGGTTCGTAGGAATGAAAAAACGTCACTCAAATATGATGAATAAGGTTGTTCTTCCGATTGCTGCATTTTTATGCAATATCGATGCTCTTACCTTCATCTTCTTCTCTTCTTATATGTATATAAAAATATATATTTGTGTGTTCGAATACAATAGATTCACGCATCGTTCATCCGATTGAGATGAAACTTTGGTGAAATGTTGTCGGTACACATATTTCTGTACATATGCCTTGTACTTTTGAAGTAATTAGTATCTCTTGGCTGTATCTTTTGCCTACATCTTTTGACTGTAGAAAATAAATTCATGTAAACAAATATACAGTGTTCCACTAAAGTCTTCGTACAACAGTTTATTTATACTTTCATGATAAAAATCAATAAAAATTAGTAAAAATTTCGAATAAATTTAAATGCAGACTTTTTTATTAAACATTTTTATTTAATAAAAGAACAAGAAATTCTTATTTTTATTTCTTGATTTCAAAGTTGTAACCCACAAATTGAAGAAAGTTACAAATTTGATTCACTTGCGTTTCGATCTATTTTTCTAAGAATCGTTCGTTGGCGATAACGGTTCATGCAATAGTGATCAAACGAAACACGTGCGACATATTCCAGACATAAATTCCGTTACACACAAAAATGCAAGTGCATATTTCAAAAAAATTAGTTAATTTGAAATGCATAGTAAATATTTGTCGGTGGAAGTGCGGAAAATCCATCGAACAATGTTATTGTAAAATTCTTACCAGAATAACCAATTCCCAAGACTAGCAAGGATGAGGAGTCTGCTGAAGGGAACACCACAGAAAACACAGCTAAGGAAACTAATGAGGACACTGGTAAAGAAAATTATTTAGTTCCTGGATTGGAAGATGATGTAGCACTAAATTTATTAATAAGTATATATTTTCATTATCAAAACTGATGAATGTAAAAGACTTATTGCAAAAAATATGACTCCAATATATGTATGATGATTGCGCAAAGTTCAACTTTATATTTTTTGCTGAAATTCATTATTTTTTAAAACCTTTTAGTGTTCTTTTGCTAAATTGAATCTATTTTATATATTTTATCACCATAAAAAATGGTGGATTTACTTTTATTTTTTCCTAAAATGAATTTTGATAAGATCTGTCAAAACAAAATTTCAACTAAAAATCTGTGAGAAAAGAAGTAATCGGGTTTAAAAGTCGGTATAGTCGTACTCGTACTCATTACACATATACGGCACTTTTAGCACCTCTAGAAACTAAAAGCTGACGTAATGTATTGATAATTAACAGTTACCAGTAAAATATTATATTCAATCAAATATTATGTAGATAATTTAATTTATTTATTATGCATGATCCATTCAAAAGTCTAGGAAATCATCTCAACCTGTTGTTAGTGTTAGTATTTTTGTAATGCATTTTTGTATCAAAATTATAAACCAATAAAACATTTCGATATATTGTCAATTTAGTCGGTACCGTCAAAATATTTGTAACAATTAGTCGATTCCAAAAATTATCGTTTATCGTGCTATTTACTCGAGTATACGAGTATTTTTACTCGTACTCGGACGAACACTACACACACCTAACAAAAAGACATTGATAAATCTAGTAAATCGCAAAGATGTTTTGGTAAAGGCCAACTAACTTTCATCTGCATTGGAAACTTGGAGATAATTAAAGAATAATGGATTGTTGAGTATGCTTTTACATTCTGATTGAAATTTTGAATCAATTTGCTGAAAAATTGAGAGACATTTTACATTCAGCAAGATAATCTCCCTAAGGAAACGGCCCATTATGCGAATAAAAATGTGGAATATCCTTGAAAGAAGGAGCAAGACTCATCACATTATCCCGAAGACTTAGATGCATTAGGTTATTCAGGAAGATTGCTATGCATAACATCTTGAGATATCAATGACATACTACCTTTAAAATTACTACCTTTAAATACTACCTTTAAAATTATTAAAAATAACGGCTACCAAAAATATAATTTGATATATATTTTTTTGATTTTTTTAGCAATTTTCATTATTGGTGTACGAAGACTTTAGTGGAGTCAAATTTGGAACTTTTTTTTAATTTAAGGGCTATGACTTTGAAATTAATAAATAAAAATAATAATTTGTTGTTCTTGTATTAAAGAAAAACTTTTAATAAACCAGTTTGCATTTAAATTTATTCGAAATTCTTACTGCTTATTATGAAGGCTTTAGTGGAACACTGTATACAGATTTAATATAAATACTTACTCCACATAATACTGCGATAGCCATTACTTGGGGATTGTTCATTCGGTTTAATATTTGCGTACTAGAATTAAAGACGGTGTAGAAGGACGATGAGACCAAGGAGCGCTTCTAACAACGCCTTGAAGACGTTTGTATATGAACGCTACCCCCGCCACGATGCCAAAATTTTGATAGCCGACTTCAACGTCATGGTGGGCAGATAAGGGGTCTTTGGTCCAACAGTCGGAAACCAATAACTGAATGAGACTAATCCACTTTGCCGCTGCAAACAACAATGTAGTTAGAAGCAGCAGATTCGAGCATAAGCAGATACATAAGGAAGGCCACATGGGTGCACCCTGATCAAGAAATATGTAGATTCCAACCAGATTGATCACGTTGTGATTGACGGAAGGCATGCTTCCAGTGTTCTGGGTGTACGCTCCATCCGAGGCGCCAACATCGACTCGGACCATTACCTTGTCACAGCCAAGGTTCGCACACGCCTGTATGCGTCAGGAAGAAAGCGTACCCAAACACAGCGAAAGCTCGACGTCGGACAGCTGCAATCACAACGGGCATCCGAGGCCTACGCTGTCCGGCTCTCACGAGTATATCGAAATGCACAGAGACTGAATTTTCCAAAGGATACAGCGCCTATCCAAAGGTTTCAAGACCGGGGTCTCTTCAAGGACGAAAATGCGAATCTGGTGACAGACGTCCAGGGTACACTGACGATATGGAGGAATCACTTCTCCAACCTTCTCAATGTTGTTGTTTAAGACTGGAGGCGAAGAGCTTGTAAGGTGTATGCACATGCAAAATATGGTCGGATGAATTCATGCCCAGCAACTGGAATCTCAGTGTACTCGGCCCAATCCACAAAAGAAGCGACTCTGCTATCTGCACCAACTACCGCGTTATCAGCCTTTTAAACATCGCATATAAGGTTCTATCCAGCGTAATATGTGAACGAAAGAATCCCGTAGTCAATGAGCTGATTGGACCTTATCATTGTGGCTTCAGACCTGGATAGTCCACCATCGACCAGATTTTCACAATACGCCAAATACTGGAGAAGACTCAAGAATTCCAGATCGACACACACCAGGTATTTGTCGACTAAAGAACTGCGTCCGACACTATATTCAACAAAAGTGTCATGCTGCTTGTGTACGCCGATGACATCGATATCATCGGGCTAGAGCAGTTTGTGCTGTTTTTTCCAGCCTGGAGGAGTCACGTCGTGTGGGTCTAGCGGTGAACGAGGACAAGACGAAGTACCTGCTGTCAACCACAAGACGATCTGTGCGAGATGGCCACAGGAAGTAGAAATCGACGCCTACAAGTTTCAGTCTACTTCGGAACCACCATCAACACCAGAAATAATGTCAGCCAGGAGATCAAGCGAAAGATAACTCTTGCCAACCGGTGTTACTACGGGCTCAGTAGGCAATTGAGAAGCACAGCCCTCTCTCGAATAACAAAATTAACGCTCTACAAGGTCCACATCATACCCGTCCTGCTCTCCGGTTCTAGGAGCGAGAGGAAAATTCTTCGTAAGATCTTCGGTCACCTGAATGTTGGCGGGGAGTACCGTATAAGATGTATGAGTTGTACGCCGACACCAGCGATGCCAACTACACGGATATTTCCGTGTTCTACGGAAATTTGACCCCTTGGCGGAGACACGGAAGTTTGCGTTAAAATTCTCCAAATCTACGAATATTTCACTTCGAACGATTGTAATATGTTTAAAAAATGTTTTATTTTTTTTTTTTGTGAAAATGATCAGATTTTGAATTTTATATAAAAATGATCAATATTTGAATTTTTTATGATAATGGACCAAATTTTGAATTTTCTATGAAAATTATCAACTTTTGAATTTTCTATGAATGAACAAAATTTGAGTTTTCCATGAAAATTAAAAAATTTTGAAATTTCATTGTAAATGATCAAATTTAGAATTTCCCATGGAAATTATCAAATTTTGAATTTTCCATGCAGATTATAACCTTTAGAATTTTCCGTGAAAATTAATGAAACCAATGTGGAATATGAAGCAAGACTAGAAACATACCGAATGTGTCATATAATATCCGGTTAAAACTGAATATCAACAATTTAGATCAAGATAGCTTCGCTGCTCCCGATTCGTTAGTATAAAAAAAAATAATCAATTATTATTTTTTTTCTTGAAAAATATGGATTTTGTACTAAACACGGAAATACACGGATATTCTCAGTGTATCGCACGGATTTTTCCTCTATTTGGGTTGGCATCGCTGGGAATCTCTAACTGGCGCCAGCGCTACCGGTCCAGGAGCCAGTGGCGTAGGCTATTGGACACGGCCGAAACCGATACACGGTTGTAATGGCCACATAAAAAACAAACTAGCATTAAAGCTAATTTGTGAATACAATGTCATCTGTAGTCTGTAGATTTGTATGGATTGAATTGACTAAAAATAATGTGTGTTGCTAATGAAGCTACGTCTAGCATATTATATATAAGAACGCTAGAGGCCATCGGCGAGTTCTTCTCTTGGTTGAATATTTTTTTTAGCATTTGATCCATAATGAATGAATAGCGTCTGGTTTCTTCGGAATACCAAAAGTGCACGTTGTATTATGCACTAATAATAAAACAGATCTATTTTTTTTCGGAACGTAAGAGCATAAAGAAACATTATTGTTCAAAAAACCGAATGAAGTAGTTTCCGTTTCACGAGATTTGCAAGGCAAGAACTCTTTTGGGATGTATGGATTGTTTTTCCTTAGTGTACCAACATACGCGAGGCCGTTATTCATAAGGTTTTCACACACTCCAACAGAACTACAAAAATTATCCGCCACTATTGTTCGGCCAGAGTTATTATATCTCTTTGTAAGTTGCTTCACTATTCTCTCGCCTTGACGAAATTCACGTTCCTGTATTCCTGGAGGCTTTCTGGTATAAAAAATTCCATGCAATGGATTTAAAATCTTGATCTGTGTGCAAATATCTTGACAAAACTATGAAACACATTGATTCAATAAAAGAATAGCAAGTGACGGATCAACTCATAGCCCACAACTTATTTCACCCACTTTATGACAGTCTCTTAATTTTATTATATATTTAATTTTCATCTTGTTTTTTTATTTTTTTCTGTTATCTGTGTCACAATTCTATAATGCTGAAGTTATCATAAAATCTCGATTGCATAATTTTATAAAAATAATATAAATACATAGTTCATATGTTGTATATAAAACATGAAAGTTAATCCACCGATAGATAGTCCAGATAGTTCGATTACGTCTATTCGTGAAGGTCCAGGGAGTTGAGGAATAAGCCAAAGAGTTCGATTATAGAGGCCAGGGATGATCAATAACTGCATGGGGATCTGATGTTGAAAAATTCCCAAACAAAGAAAGATAATTTTAAACATTTGTTTTTTGGCCTTTTCTCAATAATTTTATTAATGTTTTATGTCCTCAAAATACAGGTATATCCTTCAAATACAACCTTTTACAATTTGCGAAAATCAGTCATACTATTGTCTATAATAGCCTACAATTTCTTCTTAGTCCTTTAGTGGCGGAAACGACGGAAGATGGAGGCGGGCAAGTAGCTGGCGCTTGGGGCAGATGCGGCACCACCAAAAGAACCAGACCCGCGATGTCCAAGAGATCCCTGGTGTGCAGCTGGAGCGCGAGAAGCGAAGTTGATGACTGGAGCCACGCCTCCGTTGTGCGACTGGGAGGTACCTCCCAAGGAGTCGTATTGCGACTGGATCTGTTGCTGGGCGTTGGCGGCGTCCTCGGGAGTGCGATACTTGACGAAGTGCACCTCAGGCTTGTTGTTGTTGTCGTTGCGAATGGCATTGAGCTTGTTGGCCAAGTCACCGATATCAGCTTGCTTGTTAAGCACGTAGATGGCGGTTTTCTGTTCAGAAGCTTGCTTAGCCAAGTTGAGGGCGGCTTGTTCAAGTCCGTTGTTCTCTGGGCCCTTGATGAAAATAACACGCAAGCCTTGTTTGTACGATTCTGAACCCTGATTGGAAGCAGCTGGCTCATAGAAGTCGTCGTCATTGGCGGTGAATGTGTAATACTCCTTGTTAAGTTCTCCGGCCGGAGAGGAGAATGAAGGAGCATCGTTGGTGGCTGCACCTCCATCATCGCTGCCGAAGGAGCTAGGGCTGCTGCCACTGCTCACGGGATTGAATCCGATTCCACTGCCATCAGGTCCAATGCTACTGCCAACATTGTTGGAACCACTGCCAAGAGATCCAAAGCCAGTACCGGGTGAGAATGAAAGTCCTGAATCAGAATGTCCAACAGGTTGGTAGTCGTATCCCAGTTTGTCGGCGCGAACAATAGCAACCATGCACAACACAATAAAAGCGCGCATCTTCAAATGTTTCCTTCGATCCAGTGAGAAGCCTGATGTTGATAGAATACTTGGAAGCACTTAGTTGAGAATGGTTCCAAAGTGTGCACCCGGTTTCTTTTATATTGCACGAGTGTGAAAAGAATGCCAAAACCATAAGTTAGCTTGATAAGATATCAATTTTATTTGTATTCTATTTAAATCCCACAGATTTGCCTTTTTCAGATCATGTTATGGAAATTTGTGTATCACTTCCACACGTAAATAGGGTAGTATTTTATTGATGTATAATACAAATTATGAATTTTAAAACATCGTTCGCTGACGAAATTTCGGTGGAGGTGATATTGATGATGAAAAAATGCAGCATTTATTATATATGCTTTTCATAAAATGATGTATAAATATTAGTTCTGTAGTTCTGTAGTTCGTACAGTGTATACAGTGTTGTGCAAACATTTTATCGATATTACTTTAGTTTTGCACAACACTGTGTATACATAAATTCGAGTAAAGAATATCGAATATGCATGTGTCGTGTGATCTATAAATTTGATATTCACATAAGGAAGTCACGATTCAGTGGAATATTTCCATAACAGGATTAGATGACTGTAAAACAAAAAATTTTGAATGCAATATAAATATTATTAAAACCGATTCAAGGTAGCTCATCATTTTGGCAATCTTATCCCACACAATATATAAAAGACCGAGAACACACTGTGGACCCATTCTCAAGCTTCTCCCCGGATCGAAGGAAACATTTGAAGATGCGCGCTTTTATTGTGTTGTGCATGGTTGCTATTGTTAGCGCCGACAAACTGGGATACGACTACCAACCTGTTGGACATTCTGATTCAGGACTTTCATTCTCACCCGGTACTGGCTTTGGATCTCTTGGCAGTGGTTCCAACAATGTTGGCAGTAGCATTGGACCTGATGGCAGTGGAATCGGATTCAATCCCGTGAGGAGTGGCAGCAGCCCTAGCTCCTTCGGCAGCGATGATGGAGGTGCAGCCACCAACGATGCTCCTTCATTCTCCTCTCCGGCCGGAGAACTTAACAAGGAGTATTACACATTCACCGCCAATGACGACGACTTCTATGAGCCAGCTGCTTCCAATCAGGGTTCAGAATCGTACAAACAAGGCTTGCGTGTTATTTTCATCAAGGGCCCAGAGAACAACGGACTTGAACAAGCCGCCCTCAACTTGGCTAAGCAAGCTTCTGAACAGAAAACCGCCATCTACGTGCTTAACAAGCAAGCTGATATCGGTGACTTGGCCAACAAGCTCAATGCCATTCGCAACGACAACAACAACAAGCCTGAGGTGCACTTCGTCAAGTATCGCACTCCCGAGGACGCCGCCAACGCCCAGCAACAGATCCAGTCGCAATACGACTCCTTGGGAGGTACCTCCCAGTCGCACAACGGAGGCGTGGCTCCAGTCATCAACTTCGCTTCTCGCGCTCCAGCTGCACACCAGGGATCTCTTGGACATCGCGGGTCTGGTTCTTTTGGTGGTGCCGCATCTGCCCCAAGCGCCAACTATTTGCCCGCCTCCATCTTCCGTCGTTTCCGCCACTAAAGGACTAAGGGATGACTGAATCATTCTAAAATTAATTTAGTACCGATAAAGTGCGTTATGTTAGAAGTTCATAATGAATATACAAATGAAATAAATAAATTATTGGCTTTTAAGCCCCCTAAAGACTACTCGCAATCATTAGTATTGAGCGTTTGTAATGTTTTACTCTAATGGAATAGTTTAATACCGAATCCGAAAGGCTGGGGTGAGAGCTTTTATATGAGGTTCCAGGATCGGGAATGCAACTCAACACCGCCGACTCGTAATATACGCTCTTAGCCTCAGAGCCACGGTCCCCACACGCACGCATAATATATTAGTGTATGAATACAAACTCATAACGAATTACAGTCGACTTGGTTAAACTAAAAAACTAAAACAAATAAAAAACAAATTTGCTATGAAGTAAACACATTGTGTTTTGTATTACGAAAATATTGGCTGCAATGAAGCCAACATTTTGAACTTGTATAGTATTGGGAATTATTAAAATAGAGATTTATATTGTCCCTTTTCGTCTAAAATTTGAACTTAGTTTTCTTCGAAATATCATTAATACGCTCGAGGTATGGGTTAGTATATATTAAAAATCATTTTTAGAAATCATATAATTTCGTGTTCGCATATACATATCTCTTTCTTTCTCACCATGACGATCAACTATTTTCATTTTGGGCATGTTCAATCTGTACATCCCATTAATCAACGAAGCCGTTGCTAAAATATCATTATCAGAATTTATAATTTTGCATCCATTCATATCAAACGTAACACAGTTTACAATTTGACTCACCGATAGCAAATTGTCTGTAACTCCTTTTACGTGCAACACATTGCGAACTGGAATTTGATATGACCCTTCATCACCAATAACATTCATACCAATCATTTGAATATCTCAAAATTGGACTGACCGTCCTTCTTCTTACGACTTGGACAATCAGCAATAAAGTGTCCAGTACCATCACAACCAAAACATATTCGGTTCGTACCATTCCTCTGCACATTTTTCTTGTAGTCTCTAAAATTCTTGCTGACGAGCGCCTGACTTGAACTTTCTACTCGAACGTCTTGCAACAATTTCATTTGGATTGAATAATCATCGGCCGATATGTTTCTGGAAGACTTTTTAACAATAAACAGCCTAACCATTCATCATCCACAATGAACCCAATTGATCCAAGCTTTTGCGATGTCGTCACAACTTGTGAAACATACTCCTCCACAGAAGTACAGTCCTCTAACTGCACGGAGCACAACTTTTGCAGCAATCCTACCTTACGATCCAGACCAGAATCCTCGAAAAGGTCTCTTAGTGTTCTCCAAACATCCTTTGGTTTCAGGCATTCTCTGACATACACGTACGAATTGCCACAATCCTTCTAGCTTGAGCTGCATCTCAATCGCAAAACTCCAAGTTAACCAATTTGCAGATCCAACCAGCTTTTCAAACTTTTTAACTTTTTCGGTGTCAGGCATTTTATAATTGCCCATAACCTTTTGGAAAATAAACGCACGAATTGGATGTTGCTTGGAGAATGAGAAAATTTATTTTCACACAACTTATATTCTACTTTATAAACTCAGAGATATTATGACTAAAACTATTTCGATACAACAAGTGTTTTTATAACAAGTGAATTTTTCTAACAATTATTGCTGTCGCAATTCCTTTTATCGTTGTCGCAATTACTTTTATCGTCGTCGCAATTACTTTATGCTTATCGCAAATCATTTTTTGATTATCGCAAATAGGTCTTTGATTTTCGCATTTCTGCTTGAAAAAGGTGTAGTATTGGAATTCGTCACCTCGTTTGCAGCAATGCCAACTGTCTCTCAAAACATGTGAAGTTTTCAAGTTATGATCTTAAGCAATTTCGACAGACATTCGAATCGTAGCAAATTTTTGCATAAATTAATATAATAATATGCAAATGAATTTGCTCGCTTCGTAGATTGTTTTTATTATTTCTTGTCAAGTTGTCGCGAATGTCTCAGATGTTAATGATGCGGGTGGACTGGCCTTTAAACGCCCAGCGGAAGTTGAGCTTTGATGTGTGCGGCAACAATGAACTCCTGCTCTTTGATCAATCACAAACACATTGATGAAATATATCCGGAACGCGTCCGATGTTTAGTCAATTGCTCATAATGTTCGTGTGTCAAAGCCTTAAGTTATAATTGGTATTTATTTGCGGTTCTTCATATTTAGATGTTTGGCGCCGTTTATTAACAGTTTTTGTCATCACATTTTTTAACATCCCATTATTTGAATTAGTTAATAAATAATAGAACATTAGTAGAAGAAGTATTTGTAGTTCGAAATATAAATTGTTCATTGTAATAAAAGTTGTGTTCTTCCAGATCTAGCTCTAATTCGCACACACATTCCATTTGTTACTCACCCGTTACTATTTCCTTATCATATTTCATTCTAATTATATACTTTCCCAGATTTAGTTCGTATTTCATAAACATACATATTTATTCATTGTATTGGAATGCCGCTTTAAGGTCCTCCCTCGACTTGCATAAACACATATACAATACATAAATATATGAATGGAGAAGATCGCATTTCTAAGTTTTAAGTTCGCATGCTAATTTTTGACTTTGGTTTTTATTGTTATATTGCACAGAGTCAGGCATCCTAAAGCGGTCATTGTGTTGCATTCCATATACACATCCAATGGTATAAAACCACATCAGCAACAAGTCTAAGTTATACTTTGTCCGAAGCTTCAAACTGAAAAACATACCAAAATGCGCTTTTTGATCGTCTTGTGCTTCATGGCAGGAGCCTTTGCGAATCAGTCGGGATATAATTACCAACCAGGCTCTTTGGGCAGTGGCTCCAGCCCAGTTTTAACCTCTGACTTCAATCCTGGATCCAACGAGGGATCTTTCGGAAGCGGATCCAGTCCCGTTGCCAATGGCATAGACCCCGTAGACAACTTGTCAGGACCCATTAGTAGCGGCGTTGGTCCAGTTGAAAGTGGATCTGTTCCTAGTGCCAGTGGTATCGACGGCGGTGATTCCACTAATGATGCTCCGTCATACTCCGCTCCAGGTGGAGAGCTGAACAAGGAGTTCTTCACATTCACAGCCAACGATGATGACTTCTATGATCCCGCTGCCTCCAACCAAGTGTCCGAATCTCTTAAACAAGGACTCCGCGTCGTGTTTATCAAGGGTCCCGAAAACAAAGGTCTCGAAGATGCCGCCCTCGCCTTGGCTAAACAAGCCTCCGACCAGACCACCGCCATCTACGTGCTCAACAAGCAGGCTGACATCGGCGACTTGGCAAACAAGCTCAATGCCATTCGCAACGACAACAACAACAAGCCCGAGGTGCACTTCGTCAAGTATCGCACTCCCGAGGACGCCGCCAACGCCCAGCAACAGATCCAGTCGCAGTACGACTCCTTGGGCGGCACCTCCCAGTCGCACAACGGAGGCGTGGCTCCAGTCATCAACTTCGCGTCTGAAAACCCAGCCCGTTCTCATGGGTCCCTCGGTGGATCCGCTTCCGCTCCAGGACCAAGCTATTTGCCCGCATCGATTTTCAGAAGATTCCGACTTTAAATGCTTAAAATGTACCATTGCGAACATCATACAGACTGATTATATTATTGATTATTGTGAAAAATAAAATACTCTAATAATACATGTGTGCATATGTTTCTAGTAATAAAGTTTTCAGCGAATTTGAAGAATCCATAAGTAATATTAACATATGGCTGTCAAATTTGGTCAACTAAAGCTGCTAAAACAAACCATAAAAAAATACATGTGGTTCAAAATATATATCTGTGCCTACACACAATGCCGTGGCTAACACTAATAACATACATTTTTCTTTACGTCCTCCTCCTCTCGGCGAGCAATGGCAAATTTCCGAGAGTATTACTTGCTATGAAAAAGCTTTCAACCCAGCCGTTCAGATTCGGATTTGAAACTGTAGGTCTCTTTCATTGGTGTAAAACAATATAAGCAGTTTTTTTGTTCATTGATTGAAATACAGTGGTAGTCCAGTGTAACGAACGCCGATATAACGAATGTCCCGTATAACGAAGGCTTTTTTCTAGTTTATTCATATATCTATAACGAATTCTATATTGACTTCAGTACAAAAAATTAATTATTTTTTTTCTAAAAATAATTTTTTTTTTTTTTAATAAATGAATTAATATAATACGAATAGAGTTTAACTTGCTACTATGCTAATATTAATGAAAAGAAATATGTATTTCGATATAACGAATTTTCGATATAACGCATATTTCGATATATCATTCGTTATACTGGACCACCACTGTATGTATACTATTAATGTAAATTAGTAAATTAGTAAAACAATACTTATGTCTAAACTCATACATTGTAAATACGAAAATGTTCAATACAGCATTATTCGAACACGCCGAGTGACCGTTTTTTTTCAAATGATCATAATTTTGTTATCATGTTTCGATGATGTTTCGCAATTATATTTTTTTTATTTATTTTATTTCTATTATTTTCTCCATGTCCTTGTGTAGTATATGGAACGTGCAGAGTCTCTAGAATTCTATGAGAAGTGGGCGTATCCTTTAGACGATCTGTTCCATTTTTGGCATATACATATATATATGTAAATTTATATAAGTAATACTGGATCACACATATATTAGCTTTATATTCGTTCAGATAAGCGTTCTCGATGATAATATGTAATATACAATTTTGTAACATAATAATTTTTGTTACAATTACTTCAGCGTTACCTTGAAATTTGATTTCAACTCCGGCGATATGAAAAGTTGCAGCTTGGAGAGGATAATGATAATGGAAATCAAAATAAGTATTTTAAATCAAGCTTGAATGGCTGTTAATATATACTGTCTATGGCACAGTTTCTAGTGTGCTGTGCTAGAAAAACTGAGGTCGTGGGTTCGAATCCCCCAGTGCCACGGACATTTCACTAGCTCCTAATAGCATTATTCAGACTGAGTCGCGTAGGAGCGTAGAATACGTGCAATTGTTTTGGTAATTTTGAACTGTACAAATCTTACGATTCTTCTAGTTGAACCTCTCGTAGATCGTGTAGAAACAAATTTTGAAATGTTGCCAACTTTTGCATTGAAAACAAAACATAAATAATTTAGAAAAAATTAAATAATTGTGAATAAAAAAATATAAAAATATTTTAAAGTATTATAATGTACAATTCCATTCATAATTTAGAATTTCTGTGAGAAATGTGTGCGATTGTACTATTTTTTGGGCGCGAAATTTCGATTAATCAGAGACAAAACACTGCAGCGGCAAAATTATTTAATTCGTCATTAAATTATAATTTCTTGAGTCTGAAAATTTAATAAAATCTTTCATATTTATATAAAACATCATGTATTTT
The DNA here is from genome assembly GCA_017309665.1 of Coelopa frigida. NCBI lineage: Eukaryota > Metazoa > Arthropoda > Insecta > Diptera > Coelopidae > Coelopa > Coelopa frigida. The sequence goes on from CM029561.1 coordinate 25,186,417, forward strand.
GGAAAATAAAACTATTTACGGTCTAAATAATTATGTTACAGCATGCGAGAAGAAACATGAGCACCTTCTATACCTATTATCAAATGATGTCAATATATATTAATACATTGTTTTTCGAATGAAAGGGATTTTTTAAAATATAGTTGCACCAACTTTTGAATAAAATGAGAAAATTTGTCTGCGAGATTTACACATTTTTATGATGATTTTAGAATTATACTAACAATAATTTTTTCGGCATAAATGCAGTTTACGACCCCCTTCTGATATCAAAAACCAAGTATGCAGATTTATAGCCGTATATGTACATATCATAATGCCAAAATATCTCGGAGTGATCTCCCCCCATTTCGGAGAAAATGGGGGTCAAAGTTCAAAATTGGGGCAAAATTGGTATATTATATTTATAAAAAAACTTAACATTACTACAGAGCTGATTTGGTAATGGTTTGTTCCTTAGATATGTTTCACTTTTTTATTTACCTTACATTAGGGGTATTCACAATCTGAGGCAAATGGGGAAGCAAATGTGTTTCGGAGCAAATTTTTACTTCACAACAACAAAATACATTTGAGGCAAAGTTATTACGATGAGAAAATTTACTCCTCCGAAACCCTGGAGTTAACACAACTTGCTCTCAATAGAATTTGCTTTTTTAATGAAGCCCTGCTGTCATTCGTGAAATTATTTATTTTTATTGTTACGAATTGATAATGTAGACAAATTTAAATATATGAATATGTCCAGGACGAGACAAATGCAAGATATTTTCAAGGTTCTACATAGTCAATAGTGGAATTTTTACGATAGCTAATTGGCTGAAACAACTATATTAACTAAATCAAGCTTAAATTTTTGTATATAAATTTGACGAATTCCATACAATTTTCAACAATCAGGAATTTATTTCTGAAAAAATAAATTTCACAGTTTGTTGACATGTTGACAGATTTTACTAATTTTCTTGAATCAACTGACAGAGCAAGAATGCTATGCTTTTGTGAAAGGGCGCTCACGATGTTCAGTGGCAAATTTGCTCGAAAGTAAAATTATCTCTCATTTGCTATAGATCGTGAATACTCCTATTGTATATATAAACATATTACATTAGCAAAAGAAACGAAATTTCTGGAATATTTACTATTTCACCTGAAATCTGCTATAAATGCAGATTTTGATTTTAAAATCGTCTAAGTTTATTTACACATAATATATTGCATCGAAATCAAAGGACGAACTGAGTGATATCTCTGAAGCTAGGGTACTGAAAATATGCAAAATAATTGCCGTACCAGATAAAACAGCTATCCATATGCAAAGCAATAAAAAACTCATAAAAACGCTCAAAATGCTCAAACAGCGATGAGTAAATCAGATGAACATACATATAAGATGTAAATGAGATGACTCAATGACCATCGAACCATAAAAAATGGATCGTATAAACGCGGAGAAGAGGAAGTGACCAAATTCAGAATTATGCACGAATTGAAATTGACTAATCGAAAATCAGCAGGTACCACAAATTTGCAAAATCACGTATAAAACCGCAGTGGATCGGGCTTGTCCATCAGAATCGATTTGATAGTTCAACAAACCAACATCAATATGCGTACATTCATTGTAAGTATTACGGAGTCCTATACGGGACGATACTATTATTGGGAAGCCGAGACTTAGAAACTTAACCTAATCCTTTCAGATATTCAGTTTTGTAGCCGTGGCTTGCGCTGACAAGTTGGGATATAACTACCAGCCAGTGGGTCACTCTGACTCCGGGCTCTCATTCAATCCTGGATCTGGTGTGGGATCTTTCGGAAGCGGATCCAGTCCCGTTGGCAGTGGCATAGGCCCCGTAGACAACTTGTCAGGACCCATTAGTAGCGGCGTTGGTCCAGTTGAAAGTGGATCTGTTCCTAGTGCCAGTGGTATCGACGGCGGTGATTCCACTAATGATGCTCCGTCATACTCCGCTCCAGGTGGAGAGCTGAACAAGGAGTTCTTCACATTCACAGCCAACGATGATGACTTCTATGATCCCGCTGCCTCCAACCAAGTGTCCGAATCTCTTAAACAAGGACTCCGCGTCGTGTTTATCAAGGGTCCCGAAAACAAAGGTCTCGAAGATGCCGCCCTCGCCTTGGCTAAACAAGCCTCCGACCAGACCACCGCCATCTACGTGCTCAACAAGCAGGCTGACATCGGCGACTTGGCAAACAAGCTCAATGCCATTCGCAACGACAACAACAACAAGCCCGAGGTGCACTTCGTCAAGTATCGCACTCCCGAGGACGCCGCCAACGCCCAGCAACAGATCCAGTCGCAGTACGACTCCTTGGGCGGCACCTCCCAGTCGCACAACGGAGGCGTGGCTCCAGTCATCAACTTCGCGTCTGAAAACCCAGCCCGTTCTCATGGGTCCCTCGGTGGATCCGCTTCCGCTCCAGGACCAAGCTATTTGCCCGCATCGATTTTCAGAAGATTCCGACTTTAAATTGATCCGCAATTGAGAAGACTGTTGTTATTGTTAACTATTATTTCAAATTACGAATAAAAAAATGTGCTTAATTTCATATTATTTGTTTATTATCTGTACTGTGGCTTATTTTTGCTAAATATATATATATTAAATATCTACTATAAGTAGAACATCAACAAAACGTCGAAACCAACGCTATATTTAGAGCCCTAAAACATAACGGACATTTTGAACATATTATTAGTGAGTGCAAAATTGACGTCTAAAAAATTTTAACGATTGCTAACAACCTTTGTACGCTGACTCATAGCATGATTTCTAAATCATCACATCATAAATCACCATACTATATACCGAAAACGAGTTAATAAATATGTGTGAAATATAATGGCTACTAATAGTAATAGTAGGAAAGTAAATGTGAGGTTTATTCGAAATAACTCAATATATGTATAACTCACTATTTCATGGATCTCATGTCAGGTGGCGTATAGGGGTGCGATGACTCGACCCAGATTTCGATGTGGCTATTTAGGAGTACATCTCGTTCATTACTATTGCATCATCTCTAAATTATAGTGGACAGTTCAAACCGTGACAGAATAATATCAGTTATATCGATAGTTGTCATGACAATGAGAGATTTTTGTATAAATTTTTCGCTTTGATTGAGAACCGATTCGTTTTAGTATTACAGAAGCTGACTGCTTGTCGTAGGGCCCTTACGATGTCCAGACTAAACATCAGACAACTTTTGATTCTCCTGGGAACTGCCGCATGGGTCCTATGTCCAGTGCTAGTTTCTCCCCGCTGCACCAGAGGCAACAATGTCAATTCATTCACACGAATAGACGTTAAGTTCGCTCTGCACATATTATAAACGCAAAACGAGAGGATTCTGGTGGGATATGGCTAACTGATACTGACTCTGACGTCGCTCCCGACAGCGGAGCTCTGCCAGGAGTTTCAGCAGATGAGTGCGTATATAGCTTCCGAATTAAAGTCTTTGGCATGCTTTGAAATCCGACGCGTAAACTTGAGAAAGGCATTTTCTTCAAAATACAGTCTTCTAACACATAAGAGAATAGCTGGTTACATTAAAGAAACACAAGCCTTACCGAGTGTAAAGGTGATTCCTATCCGGAGGAAACTTGCCGTAGATTCGAGTAGAGTTTCTACGAAAACTCTTCACGTCCGATTTTCTGTGTTTTTGGTGGTTGTTGGTGCAGCCTACATTTATTATTATTATTATTATTATTATTATTATTATTATTATTATTATTATTATTTATTTTCATTTATTGTACACTAAGACTAGGTCTTTTTTAGTACTACATAAGTATAAATTACAAGTGGAACTTTAAACATTAAATTAAAATTAAAGCCATTCGGATTATTACAAATTTCATATGCATATATCTTAATTTAGGTTACAAATTTAAAATAAATGAATTTAAGATAAATTAAAATAAATTTGAATTAATTTAAGAAAATTTAAATTATAAATAGTTAAATTTTAAAGAAAGGAAAACAGGAAAGGATGGAGGGAAAGTATTAGAGAAAAGAGAATAGAATATATCAATGTGTAAGGAAATGATTAAAAATAGCTTGCTTGAATCTGCTTCCCGAAGCAATTAGTCTGAGGTTGTTTGGCAAGGTATTCCAAAGTCTAATGGTGCTTATGAAGAATACCCGACTACTGTTCAAATAGGTATGTCTAGGCACAATAAAGAACGTTGACCTAATAGATTGAGCAAACGTAAGCTTATCATATAAGTACTGAGGGCTCTTAGTGCGAATTAGTTTATGAAGAAAAATTAAATTCCGTATGTTTAAATATTCTAACAAGCCGCATCCAAGAATGCCCTTACTTATAAAAGTAATATGCTCAAACCGCTGAATGCCATAGACATACCTAGCAGCACTATTGAAGGCGACAAGAAGTTTATGTTGCGACTCAGAGTCCAGTTTGCTATAAACGGAGTCAAAATAATTTATATGAGGCATAATTAGCTGTATCACGAGCCTGCGACGAGTCTCAACAGGAGTAAAATCAATGGAGGTGCGTAAGCAGCGCAAGATACCATAGATTTTCCCAACAATAAAATTGATATGGTCTGTGCATGTGAGCCTAGAATCGAGGATGTTGAGAGAATGGCAGCAACTGTTATCTCCGGAGTTTTAATTTTTGCATAATAAAGAAGTAATTAAAGTCATTGGCCCAGAATTACGAAGATTGTGAAATTACAATTTTATGAGAACAAATTAACATTAATAAGCAAGATAACCTTCAAGCTTTCTAAGAAGGTATTCCACCAGTATGGTACGTATTGGAGATTTTGGTCCGTGAAATAATGCAGCCGGGACCAGCCGTCCACAATCGCTCCTCTGCAATCGTCTGATGCGGCTCCATCAGCAGCAGTGATCGTCTATAACAATATTTGCAGATATGTGTACGTATATATTCGGATTATTTAGATTATTTATTTATTTTGACCGGAAGAAGTAAACATTTTGGAATTCGCTTGTTGAATTTAACAATAATAAACGTTCAACAATAAACGTTCGAAAATTTATTGAAACTCTGAAATCGCTAAAAAATACAAAACTAAATTACATCCATATCCTATCATTTCGAGGTATTCGTACCGTATTCGTATCGTAATTCGTATCATTTGACGATTCGACATTTGCACTGTTATATGACCCAGCATCATGGGTCATATATGAATTATGGGTCACAGCAAAATGGAGTTGACAAGCCCTAGTACCAGCACATTGAATGGGCATAATACGCTCACTGCCTCAAACCGTGTCATCGAAACAAAGGATATCCCGGAAGTTTTTAACCGAGAGGTTTAAATCGGCCCTTCGTGCCGGTGTTGCTGCTATTCGTCTCCTCAACTACTTATGCGCCTGAAGAACGCTTGAAGAGTCTGCATAAGGGCTGTGCGGATGAGCCACAAATAGTTTTGTGCATGAAGTACTTGGGTTTGAATTCCCGTTCCCTGTCTCAGTCACACTCATGTGGGGAGAAAGAACACACCATGAAAGGTATTTGATGGTCGTCTCTGCATAGGTCTCGGTCCTTTTATTTCACTTACGGTTTGCTAACTTCCAGGTAATCCAGCAGTTATCTGCTCGTGTGTGCCTGAGTACGAAGGAGGCGGTGGTGGCGTTGCGGAGGCAAAACTATTAATTCTGCTCAAGTGTTGTCGTAAATGATATTCCTACTTTTACGCCTGTGTAAGTGCGGTGGCACGTGGGGAGTATCCAGATGGGGGTTCGTGAGACTCATGGCTTCTGTTCGTTTTCAAAGCCCTAGCCGAAGTGTGTGTGTAAGAGCCACATTGACAATAATTAGGGTGATTTTATGCGCCAGCGAGTGCTCCAACGGACACTTCCTAGGGCGGGCAGTATACGCAGGCTTCCGGCTGCTTTCTCCCGGTCGTTTTTGGGGTCGCACTCATGGGGAAATAAATTATTAACGCAATGCTTTCAGCAAAACTTCGACTGTGTTTCGGACATGCGACTACAAAAACGGCCTGCGGTGTAGCACTCCATTCGAATTACCACGAAAGTAAACGCGCAAAGTAAGCAAGGAGAACGATGCTGTGAGCACTTTGTTATCAAATGAAAAAAACACGAATGTAAAAATATTATAATAAATTTTAAGTATAATTATGTGATAAATGCGCGAATTCAACTTTACTGTGATTTTTAATTTAATTATTATTATGATACAAATCACTTGTTTCCCATTCATTTTGATCGATATTTTTCCAACTTTTTATATCAAATTTTGTCCGATAACTTTTAAATTTAATTTACTTTTAATTACATACAATTCTGTTTGATCGACTCTGTAGTTCGATATTTAAAAATTTGATCAAGTACAGTTGACTCCCCTATAACGCTAGTTTCGTACAACGCGGTGGAAAAAGTAATTCCAGTATTTTTGATTAACGAGTTTTTCCGTATTTTATTACAATGCAATGTAACTATGTATGTTATTATTGCCATTCGTTTTTAAATATAATGTCGAGCATGTGATCAAGTATTGAGTGACGTATCTTGGCACAAAACAGTTGTTACCGCCTTGCAATAACATTTCCAGCTTGGTCACAGAACTATGTATATTCCTGATGAATTGGGAAAATAAACTATACTCTGATAATTGCATCGCCAGATCTGAGTAATTTGTAATCTTTAAATTGTCATAGGAACTCCAATAATGTATTTTTATACATACATAGTATTTTTTCCAATAGTACTTTTCAAACGAAACCAAATTTTGATTATTTTAAATATTTTAGTGGTGAAACCTTTGTGAACAAAAAACATGAAGCCTAAAGGTAGGCAACGATACGCAATCCCAGCCGGTAATGTGGTAATGAGATACCGGCCGGTCGCGTTTGCTGACAACCCATTGCTTCGAAGCGGCTTGATAACGAGATGGGATTATTACCAAACGGTGTGCTGTTTTACATATCCAGGTCTACTAAAATCCATTTTAGTTTCATTTTTGTGTTGTTCATACAATACAAATTATTGTACAGCCCTCGAGGGGCTTTGACCGAGCTACTCGTGTTGGGCGTTTGTAATGCTTACACCAATGAAAGAGACCTACAGTTTAATGCCGAATACGAACGGCTAGGGTGTGAGCTTTTTCATGGCAAGTAGTACTCTCGGAAGTTTGCTATTGCTAGCCGAGAGGAGGAGGCGGTAAAGAAAAATTGATGTTGGCGGAGCCGGGTTCGAACCGCGGCCTCGCTGACTCGGATGCAACGCACTTAACCACTGAGCCACGGCCCCCCTTGTTCATACAATACCCAATTATAAATATCTGAAACAAGGAAGGAAGGGGGTAAGCGTTCCTACCGCTTTCTTTCGGACCACCTTCTCTTGGACCACCTTTCACGGGCAAGCGGGTGCAGTTGACTTAGCGCGCGGACTGTCGCCCAACTGACAGCGTTGCAGAAGAAACAGATGTGCAACAAAATGAAATAATTTCGCTTCGCTTCGATTCTGCTCACTTTTCTCAGAGAACTTTTGCCGTTTGGGAAGTACATACACACATACGTTATTTGTGTACATATGTATTGTAAGATGTAAGAATGTCTTTGAAAGATGTTTACTCCGCAGTTTGTAGCTCATGATGCTCGGGGCGAGTTATTCAACCCCCGCCTTGAAGCCACTGAAGGGAAGGTCGCTGCCGTTGTGATATTGCTAATTTAAAAACTTTCCGAAGGCAGGTGCGATCGCTCGGCGCTCTCTGTCGTCCAAGTTGCAAGTGCAACACATTGAGAGCAGAAGTTATGAGGACTTTATTTTCAGGGACTGTGAGCTCGTACGCAGGCGCGGGAAATCGCTGTCGAAAGTCGGGCGGCCACCTCGCCTTAATTGTCCCCGTTATAAACTTCTGGTGATGACGTCCACAGTTCCTGCAGCAGGTGCCAGGTACAGCAGGTCGGAGGTTAACTTGTTCAATATCTGAGACGTATGTATTCTTCATGGGCATTCGATGCATGGTTAATGCGTTGATTCAACGTCTTCAAGCATTCGAAGTGGAGAACGGCCAGGAATCAATGGACTACACATGGTGAATAATGAAAGAACAATAACTCGAAGAAAAACATGTTGAATTGAACGAAAACATAGAAGACGGCACAACATTTACAGCGGTTCTTTTAATCCATGTGTTTTTTTGTTTGTGGGGAAGTACGGCGGAAGCACAATAACTACAAACAAAGGACTCATATACAATAACAACGACTCATTATGCGACACTGCGAAAATAGAGACACAAACAGAAAAAGAAACGTAAAACAAACACAGGGAGACAAACAACCGCAGGCACAGGACGAGGTCAATATGCCCAACGAAACGAAGGGTTGGTAATTGCGAGATCCGACGAACGGAACATCTTTTGATGTGTTCCAAAGATCCGAACCATGTAGAAGGCTACCAACAAATACGTATGTTTTCTTATATAGGTAATAGACGTTATCGGTGTCAATCGATTTCTCCTATTCTCGGAATAGAACGTTGTTATTTGAAAGCAGCATCGAGCGAAGGTCAGTCTGCTCATCTAGATGGAGCTAGTTCGCTGTAGGGGTAGGACATTCGATGGATGGACACGGATGAATGACAAGATACCCCTACTGAAAATGCGTCGGAAGCAAGGCTAATGACTGCTTCACATGCAAATTAGTCATTAGCGCCTTACGGAACACCATCTTAGCTCCTACCCCGAGATGTGGGTGGGAGCGACGGTTACCACGTTTTTCTATAGACGCCAAATGGTTCGTCATAGCAGCATCTTCAACGTTGGTTCTACAAAACAATCACCGCACACTGGGGTATGTGACCCTGAAAATGGAGATCAATTCAATCCTTAAAATCCTTAAAATTAGTCCAAGTAAACAAAAAACAATAATAATAAATTTTCCTTGGAGGGATATATTTATTTCTTATTTAAATCGATTATATTCAAATGAAAATTTGCATACATTTGTTTAACATAAGTATTTTCTGGTGTACTTCTGAACTACTCGCAATCATTAATGTTGAGTGTTTGTAATGTTTTACACTAATGAAAGAGACCTACATTCTAATGCCTAATCGGAAGTTTGCCAATGCTCGCCGAGAGGTGGAGGCCGTAGAGAAGAATTAATGTTCCCGGAGCGGGAATTGAATCCGGCACCGCCTAATCAAATAAGCTACGCAATTAACCCCTGAGCCATGCAGCTACTGAGATGCATATTTATTTTTGAGATTACTATGCATCTTATTATTCGTCTATTACTTTTTACTCGTAATAATTGAATAAAATGATAAACTTGGATCCAATTCCAAGTTTGGAAAAAAATATTTTTTTTGTACTACACCATTTTCAACAAGCAGACTTGAGAAAATCGTAAACAGACCTCAGAAAATCGTAAAGTGACTTGAGAAAATCGTAAAGTGACTTGAGAAAATCGTAAAATGACTTGAGAAAATCGTAAAATGACTTGAGAAAATCGTAAAGTGACTTGAGAAAATCGTAAAGTGACTTGAGAAAATCGTAAAATGACCTGAGAAAATCGTAAACAGACCTGAGAAAATCGGAAACAGAACTCAGAAAATCGGAAACAGAACTCAGAAAATCGTAAACAGACCTGAGAAAATCGGAAACAGAACTCAGAAAATCGTAAACAGAACTCAGAAAAAAGACTTAAGAACCGAACTCGGTCGAAAAATGAAAGTTTTTCTGGTTTTCTGATAAATAATAATGTATTTAAATATTCAATATTTAATAATAAATTGTAAATAATACATATATTCTATAATCCTACTCGCATATCTTGTAGGGCCAGCGCATCTCCATGGAAATTGGAGCTGTGTTGAATTGCACGTGAACAGTCGGCCACTGTTATTGTCTCCTTAGTCTGCTCTGAATGAACCAAAGAATGATGACAAAGAAGATCATTCAGAGCAGATATATGTAATACATGGATCTGCAGTGTCTTGGAGAGTTTCCTGCAGCAAGGAAACAATTTCGAAGATGTCGTGATTGTCAGTGACAATGCTCCATGTCACACATCTTTGGAAGCTGCTGTTGCCCGTTACACGCAAGACAAAACCAAAGTTCTTCGCTTGGGTCCATATTCACCAATGCTGAACCCCATTGAAACAATATGGTCCAAAGTAAAGACTTATGTAAAAAACATGATGCGAGTACCGGAAGTTCAAGGACCTGGTGTTTGTGAACAGAGACTCCAATTTGTGGAACGTCTTATTGATGAGGCTAAGGAGACAATAACAGTGGCCGACTGTTCACGTGCAATTCAACACAGCTCCATTCTCCATGGGGATGCGCTGGCCCTACAAGATATGCGAGTAGGATCATAGAATATATGTATTATTTACAATTTATTATTAAATATTTGTTGTAATTAAATAAAAGCGGAGGAATTAAAACGCGTCTACATCAGTTCAAGTTTGCAAAAAGAAGAAAGATTTATTCAGAATAAAAAAACTTAGAAATATGTGAGAACAAATTATTTGACATTTGCAACTCAGCAATGTTCGATATAATATTATACAGTGTTTATCAGATGAGTTATTCAATGTTCATTATTCAATTTATTTCAACACTCTCCTAGAATGACTCATCTCTATAAGCTAAATATTGTTAACATTGAAATTATATCCATATAATAATAATTATACTTCAGTTTGTATAAACATATAATTTCTATAACACATTTTCAATTAAAATCAAAAGAACAATTCAAAGTAAACAGATTAACATTAATTTTAAATTTATTTCAAACCGAATTTATTTGTGAACTGATTAAGTTTGTGTGCTACAACACCTTTAGTTAAAATGTCTGCTAACATCTTATCTGTTGATAAATAATTCAAATTTATTTGACCATTTTCCAGTTTTTCACGAATAAATTTTGATTTAATATCTACATGTTTGGTACGTGATGAAAAAGAATTATTAATTGCTACATGAATGGCACTTTTGTTGTCGCAATAGAGCACCATCCCTTTGTTTACATCAGGAACCAATTCGCCTTCAAGCCGCTTCAGCCAGACAGATTCTTGAATTGCTGCAACTACCGACATGAACTCGGCTTCAGTTGACGATAGTGCAACAGTTTTCTGCCGTTTTGTTGCCCATGAAATAGCCCCAGACTGTAGAGTGAACACATATCCGGTTGTAGAGCGCCTCTCATCTTGGTCACCAGCCCAATCTGCATCACAGTATCCAGTGATGTCGTTCTCGCCTTTAACGTAGACAATACCTTTTTCCGATGTACCCTTGAGATACCTCATGACTTGTTTCACAGCTTCCCAGTGCGCTTTACCAGGATTATCACTGTATCTGCTTAACACGTTCACAGCATAGCATATATCAGGGCGCGTGACTTGCGCCGCGAAGAGAAGACTACCAACGGCTTGCATGTATGGAACCTTCGACATAAGTTCTTTCTGTAGTTCGTCCTTCGGTGACATTGCAGCTGTTAACTTTTGATTACAATCAACAGGAGTTGAAACAGGATTACAATCGCTCATCCCAAAACGGTTCAAAACTTCTGCAATATACTTCGACTGGTCAATTTTTATTTCATTACCTGAACGTGAAAGACGAACGCCCAGAAATGACGATGCAACACCCATGTCCTTCATCTTGAACTTGTTGGACAATTCCTTTTTCGTATCAGTAATGGCTTTCATGTTGTTGGAGAACAACAAAACGTCATCAACATATATTGCAATATAAAGTATTACATTGTCAGCTACTTTATAATAGATGCATTGATCAACATCACTACGTTTCAGACCAAGATCTACCAGAACAGCATTCAACGTTTTGTTCCAAACCCGACTTGATTGTTTCAGACCGTACAATGATTTTAACAACTTGCATACTTTCCCTGAGCCGTCGTCGAAACCCTCAGGCTGCCTCATGTAGATCTCTTCCTTCAATGATCCATTCAGAAATGCGGTGACTGCGTCCATTTGATGAATAACTAGATCATATTTTACAGCCTGCGCCAGCAAGAACCTAATGGACTCGTATCGTACAACTGGAGCGAATGTTTCGTTGTAATCGATTCCCTTTTGTTGACTAAACCCTTTGGCAACCAATCTTGACTTCCGACGCAAAACTTCTCCATTTGCATTTGTCTTGGTTTTAAATACCCATTTCGAGTTGATTGCTTTCTTGTTTGGCGGCAGGTTCGTCAAAATCCAGGTTTGGTTAGCCATCAAGGAATCCATTTCCTCCTGCATCGCTACTTTCCATTCGTCGGCATTCGAAGACTTCATAGCATTGACAACTGTTAAAGGGTCATCAGACTCGGAAACAGTAGCCGAAAAATTGTACGAGCACTGCGGCTTCCCTTCAAGTCTCTTGGAACGACGAACTACTTCATCAGCAACGTTGCTTGGAATATCTACAATTGACTCCACTGTTGCATCATCAAGAGTATCTTCAAATACGTCATCGTCACTTTCAATTATTTGATTAGCATCCTCATTTGTTAATTCTTCAGATATATTCTCCTCGGAATTGACAAACTCATTTTTATGATGGCTAGTCAAATCAAATACTACAGAATGACTGTCGCTGCTAGGCTCATTTTTACCATCATTATCCTCAATAAACACTACATCGCGGCTGATTATTAATTGTTTCTTACTTGAGTTGTAAAGTCGATATGCTTTTGATTCTGTACTGTATCCTACCAGAATACATTCAACAGACTTGTCATCCAGCTTCCGTCGTCTCTCCTTCGGGACGTGAACCATAGCTTTACAGCCAAATACTCGTAGATGCTTCAGGCTCGGTTTCTTGCGTGACCAAATTTCCTCGGGACTGCAATCAATTCCTCTGCATGGAACACGATTCACCAAATATGCGGCGGTGTTTGCAGCTTCACCCCAAAATTTATTGCTTAAACCACTGTCTATTAACATACAACGCATTCGTTCAACGAGAGTTCTATTCATGCGCTCAGCAACCCCGTTCTGCTCAGGAGCGTAAGGAAAAGTTTTTTGATGCACAATTCCGATTTTCTTTAAAAAATATTCGAATTGTTTATTTATATATTCTTTTCCGTTGTCAGAACGCAACACTTTAATTGTTCTTGAGCACTGATTTTCGACCATTGTCTTAAATTTCACAAATTCATCAAAAACGTCCGATTTGTGTTTTATTGGAACAGCGAAAACTTTTCGAGAATAATCGTCCACAAAAGTAACTAAATACCGCGCACCCGCAAACGAATTTTCTTGGAGCGGTCCAAGCACGTCAGAATGCACAAGATCAAGTAAATTTTCCGCGCGTTGACCACTATCATGTATTGGTTTACGCGTCTGCTTGCCTTTAATGCATGTTACACAAGTGTCATTCGAGTTTGAGCTGTATTTAAGCCCATTGCACGCATGTGCCACTTTTTTTAAATTGTCGGCACAAATGTGTCCCATTCTCCGATGCCACAAATTATAGTTTTCCTGAACAATAAATGCACTTTCTCGATTTGGCATTTTACAATTTAACCGATATAAGTCATTCACTAAGCTCGCTGTAGCAATTACATTGTTTTTACTGTCTAATATTTTGCATTCTGAGCTTTTAAATATAACACGATGACCATTTTTCACCATTTGTCGAACCGATAGTAAATTAGCACAGAGATCAGGCACGTACTCGACATTTTTCACTACGGCCTCTGTGTTTTCATTATTCACTACAAGAGTCATGTTAACATCACCCACACTACACACAGAAAGTTTGTCTTTGTTCGCCACGATTATTTCTTTATTTGGCACACTTTTTTATTAACCAAAAACCGATCATCGTTTGTCATATGCGACGTTACACCCGAATCCAGAAACCAATCTGCAGTATTGCAACCGTTTGCAAGAAACGACGAAGACATCGAAGGCGCGAACAACACATTCCTTTTATTTATGTATTTTTTCGAATTTTCATTTTTGTTTGGACAATTTTTACTATAATGACCAACTTGTTTACATGAATAACACTTGAATCCAACTTTTTTGGTTTTCGTATACAGCACTTTTTCCGAGACATTGTTGTCAAATTTTGCGTCTTGCATTAGCAAATTTTTGGCCGAGTCTACAGTCAATTTTGACTTCGAATTTTCCACTGCCATAACCAACGCTCGAAATTCATCTGGCAAACCCGCCAGCATAAGCGAAGCTGTTAATTCGTCATCAATGTTCAAACCAGCGTTTTTTACTTTCAGTGACGTCATAACCATCGTACTCACGTACTGTTGCATGTTCTCAAAGTCTGTTAATTTTAACTTCACCAATTGTTTCAAAAGTTCCACTTTTCTGGTCAAGCCACTGTCTTCATATGCGGACATCAAGGCATCCCAGGCTTCTTTTGCTGAATTTGCTGTAGCGATATGTGCAAAATTGCTTGGCTCTATCATTAACGTGATTTCAGACAAAGCACGTTGATCCTGTTCCTTATTATCGTCCGTCGAACCCGATTCGACCATTTTCCAGCAGGATTTAATCACTAAATATGACTTGGCATGTCTTTTCCACACATCGAAGTTCTCGCGACCACGAAGTTTTTCGAATGGAAATGATACTGCCGACGAAGCCATTTCTCTTTAATGTTTATCCCGAAATATAAGAACGATCCTTCACAATTTTCGCACAAATTCTTCACAAAACCGATTCTTAGACTTTATACCACGTTTTAACATTAACCGTTCGTGTCTAGAGGCCCATAACCTGTTGTAATTAAATAAAAGCGGAGGAATTAAAACGCGTCTACATCAGTTCAAGTTTGCAAAAAGAAGAAAGATTTATTCAGAATAAAAAAACTTAGAAATATGTGAGAACAAATTATTTGACATTTGCAACTCAGCAATGTTCGATATAATATTATACAGTGTTTATCAGATGAGTTATTCAATGTTCATTATTCAATTTATTTCAACAATATTGAATATTTAAATACATTATTATTTATCAGAAAACCAGAAAAACTTTAATTTTTCGACCGAGTTCGGTTCTTAAGTCTTTTTTCTGAGTTCTGTTTACGATTTTCTGAGTTCTGTTTCCGATTTTCTCAGGTCTCTTTACGATTTTCTGAGTTCTGTTTCCGATTTTCTGAGTTCTGTTTCCGATTTTCTCAGGTCTGTTTACGATTTTCTCAGGTCATTTTACGATTTTCTCAGGTCATTTTACGATTTTCTCAAGTCACTTTACGATTTTCTCAAGTCATTTTACGATTTTCTCAAGTCATTTTACGATTTTCTCAAGTCACTTTACGATTTTCTCAAGTCACTTTACGATTTTCTGACGTCTGTTTACGATTTTCTCAAGTCTGCTTGAAAATGGTGTAGAAAAAAGCGTTCGTATATACCACCACCACCACTGTATATACAAAAATATACTGCGACATTTGACTATCTCTTTCTCACACACACTCTGAGTATAAGGAAACATTATATGGGTCGCTCGAAGTTGTTCATGCTTATGCGTATGATGCTTGGTAATGAATTATTTAATTTAAAAGAAACATTAGATTTCTTAAATTCGTTTTTTAAATAAAATTAATTAAACATATTTAATTTACATTTATTTGTAGTCTCGGAAAATAGTGAATGTTTATATTCTGATTTCCATCATCATAAAAAAAGCTCATGACGAGTTCATTTTTTCATTCATCAATAACCAATTCGGTTATATTTGCTCAATATGTGATAGACTATGGTTTAGAGCATGGATTGAAATCGCCATGTCGCCATCATCAAGACATTCTGGTTACAGTTCTACCTCATATATCAATAGAGAACATCACGGTATGCAACGTATGTTATAACTCCTTACAAAGAAATAAGATTCCAACAATGTTTTTTGTATTATGGATTTAAATATCCAGACATACCTAATCATTTGCCATCGCTAGATTTGATATCTGAAAGGCTTATTTCACCACGAATTCCATTCATGCAGATTCGAAGATTAAGACATGTGAATAGTCAATATGGTATTTATGGGCTGGTCAATAATGTCCCTGTAACTGTATACACACACTTACAACCAAGCGATGCACATACAATAGAAAGGTTTGAATAAAATTATAAGGGGTTAAATTTCACTTCTTTCTTATTTTTATTATCATTTTCACTTCAAATGAATAAATAGAATAAAAGTTAGTGTAAAAAGAAATAAAAGAAAATTTAACAAATAACAAAATAAAAAAAATAACAAATCGGTAATTATAAAATGGGAGATTTCACAGTTCAAATTAAATTATTGAATTTGTTAAAAAAATTATTAAAAATTTTTTAAAAAAAATTATTAAATAAAAAAAAATGTTTTTAAATTATTCAACATTTTTTTAAGTATCCTATGTTGATCTGTCAAGAATATGCTGTAAAAATTTCATAAAGATCGGATAAACGGTTTGCCAGTCTGTTCTGTACACACAGTTTTTCAGTTACATTTTTATATATGTATAAGATTTCGCCACTAACGCACTTAGCCTAATATTTTTCGTATTTTTAAAAATTACATTTTTTCAAAATTCGTTCCTTACTACGAATTGAATGTTGAGCTTAAAATTATGTCGAATACTACAGTGTGAACGATCTATAGAGATTTGAACTATTGAGCTAACAAGACTTCGAGGTTGGCACAAGAACTAACCGAAGAAGGCGCAAATGAAGTTCCAATTTGTCTATGGAATACCTGAGAATCAGGAAACTACACCATTTTCAAGCAGACTTGAGAAAATCGTAAACAGACCTCAGAAAATCGTAAAGTGACTTGAGAAAATCGTAAAGTGACTTGAGAAAATCGTAAAATAACTTGAGAAAATCGTAAAATGACTTGAGAAAATCGTAAAGTGACTTGAGAAAATCGTAAAGTGACTTGAGAAAATCGTAAAATGACCTGAGAAAATCGTAAACAGACCTGAGAAAATCGGAAACAGAACTCAGAAATCGGAAACAGAACTCAGAAAATCGTAAACAGAACTCAGAAAAAAGACTTAAGAACCGAACTCGGTCGAAAAATGAAAGTTATTCTGGTTTTCTGATAAATAATAATGTATTTAAATATTCAATATTTAATAATAAATTGTAAATAATACATATATTCTATGATCCTACTCGCATATCTTGTAGGGCCAGCGCATCTCCATGGAAATTGGAGCTATGTTGAATTGCACGTGAACAGTCGGCCACTGTTATTGTCTCCTTAGCCTGCTCTGAATGATCCAAAGAATGATGACAAAGAAGATCATTCAGAGCAGATATATGTAATACATGGATCTGCAGTGTCTTGGAGAGTTTCCTGCAGCAAGGAAACAATTTCGAAGATGTCGTGATTGTCAGTGACAATGCTCCATGTCACACATCTTTGGAAGCTGCTGTTGCCCGTTACACGCAAGACAAAACCAAAGTTCTTCGCTTGGGTCCATATTCACCAATGCTGAACCCCATTGAAACAATATGGTCCAAAGTAAAGACTTATGTAAAAAACATGATGCGAGTACCGGAAGTTCAAGGACCTGGTGTTTGTGAACAGAGACTACAATTTGTGGAAAGTCTTATTGATGAGGCTAAGGAGACAATAACAGTGGCCGACTGTTCACGTGCAATTCAACACAGCTCCAATTTCCATGGAGATGCGCTGGCCCTACAAGATATGCGAGTAGGATCATAGAATATATGTATTATTTACAATTTATTATTAAATATTGAATATTTAAATACATTATTATTTATCAGAAAACCAGAAAAACTTTCATTTTTCGACCGAGTTCGGTTCTTAAGTCTTTTTTCTGAGT
This sequence comes from Coelopa frigida, assembly GCA_017309665.1. NCBI lineage: Eukaryota > Metazoa > Arthropoda > Insecta > Diptera > Coelopidae > Coelopa > Coelopa frigida. The sequence goes on from CM029561.1 coordinate 25,204,240, forward strand.
TCTGTTTACGATTTTCTGAGTTCTGTTTCCGATTTTCTCAGGTCTGTTTACGATTTTCTGAGTTCTGTTTCCGATTTTCTGAGTTCTGTTTCCGATTTTCTCAGGTCTGTTTACGATTTTCTCAGGTCATTTTACGATTTTCTCAAGTCACTTTACGATTTTCTCAAGTCACTTTACGATTTTCTCAAGTCATTTTACGATTTTCTCAAGTCATTTTACGATTTTCTCAAGTCACTTTACGATTTTCTCAAGTCACTTTACGATTTTCTGAGGTCTGTTTACGATTTTCTCAAGTCTGCTTGAAAATGGTGTAGAAACCTGGGAAATCCTTATCTGAAAAAATCTTTGGTGGCCAAGTTCATCTCAACTTCATGAAGAACTCTCATTATAAAGAGAGTCAGTTGTTTTAGTAGAGTGGTAAATACAGTTTGCTAAAACAGGCAGTTATTCTCTGCTTTGAAGTGTACAGTATGGTACAATGAGGGCTAAGGACTTATGAAGGTCCATTACAGGGGAGACCTTACCTGCCATTGCCCGTACATTGAAATGGACAACATGACTATGAGCCACATCGCATTCAGACTCGGTGTACTGTTGGAAACAGAATATGAATCACTGTTGTCGTGACGTGGCCGTCGAGACCGTCGTCACACAACAAGTTGTAGTATTGTCTCCAGCACGTCAAAGAGAGTGATATAGGTTACAGTTCAAACTCAATTCAAGTACAGCACACAGCACATTTTCTATGTTATTTACATTCAGTAGCGAGCATAAAAAATTCAACGACTCTATATATAATGACTGGTTAATCTATTTCCTTTGATTGCTTGACTTGCTAGTGACGTTCACCTAAATGCCAGCATTCAATGGATATTCTAAATGGCAGTTGTTCAATAAGTATGTGAGTTAAGAAACAATGTTGTTGAACGTTCTGAAATATAACACCGTTATTTTAATTGTTATTCGTTTAATGGCAAGCGAAGACTTACTTTAGGCTTTACACAATATGTATTAAAAATAACCTGGCAGAAAATGAGAGGTATAAAAAATGTATTTACATTTTTGCCCTGTAGTGTATTACATACTTCCTAATGGACGAACCATGGCACAATAATAGCAATAAATATCTCAATGGCAATTCTTATCAGCACCGATAAGCCCAGCGGCTGCATGTATACTACTATCGATTTATTCCGCCTGATACCAGTACACGAAGACGACCGCGACAGTTTGCAAAACCCCACCAGAGCCTCAAGACAGAATATTGAGGAGACTCCCACCGTTTGTTGGATTAGAACTGAAAATCGCTATGGCTCCACCACCAGATCGCTGCCACGGAGGTCCACCTCCACCGCGTCGCCCTGGAATAAAGATCGAGATCATCCCGCCTTGGCGTCGGCATCATCACCATCACCCGCCGCCGCCGCCGCCACCACCTCAGGCCCCAGTGGTGGTAGTGGTGCCGCCTTCACAGCCAGCCAGCTACTACACTCCACCTCCGCCGCCACCGCAATCCTCACATTACCACAACCCCCCGCAAGGATGGTGATAGCCGCCACCAGTCAATGGATCGAAGCCTATTTCCGATTTTATATACATATAAGCCAATATAATGAGAATTTAAGTCATATCCTCAATGAGTGGAATGTTTAAATCAAAATAAATAAATGTAGTATGTGTACACCAGTTTCCTGCCTTTTTGTCGAGGTTTTGCAAAATTCACGCCCATTATTATAGCTGTGTTAGTGTTCAGGTCTTATCAAACAGCCTTATCAAAAGCTACGCAGTAACTTGTTTACCAAGAAGCCCCCATGACTATCCCGGCATTCTCTTGGTAAGACGTGTGCTACGTGTGTCTACGGTCAGAAACGTCTATAGAAGGATGATTCAGGTTCCACCCTTTATGAAGGCTCTAGAATTTCTTCCAGCCTTTGGCGGACGCCCCTGCACCTGATTGGCGCCTTATCAGCGACAACTGCGGGCCCGACGGACACCAGATAAGGGGAGCTTACTGTGTCTGGTTGTCGTGATCGATTACGAACCCATAACCAGACCCTCCGACTATGGTGCCCTTGTTTGCGTTAAATGGAAGTCACTCATGGCAGTGCCCACAGTGAGTTGGAAGTAACAACCGAGTTCACACGCTCACTCCAGGATCCATCGCGCCAGAGAGAAGTTCGAGCAGTGCACGATGCCGCCGCCCTACGAAGAACGCTGGTACCCGCACCACCACCATCACCACCATCGCCGTCCAGGCGTGGAAATCGACATCTTCCCCGGACGACGTCCTTGTTACCCGATGGCTCCGCCCCCACGGACCGAAGTCGTCGTGGTTGCGCCCGCAGCCCCCTACGCTTCGCCCGCAACCACCTACGTTCCGCCCCAACCGGCTGCATACTACGACAACGGAGTCTATTACAACAACGCCGGCGCCAGCTACAACAACCCGCCCTATCCCAGGTGGTAGTCCGCGCCAACAAAGGTCAACCTGTGCCGAAAAAATCTCTCACCACTCGGTGCATTTAAAAGACGTCTCGGTTCCGAGGGAGCTAGGCATCAAGTCACTAACTAAATAGGAAACATAATAGTAAAAGGAAAAATTAACTAATTGTCGGACATGACTTGTTCGTATTATACTTTGTTCATTACATCCAATAAAGCACGCCCTTGCACACAATTGGAATCGTCATTGCCTTGGAATAATTCCGCGCCTAGAATCCCTCTGTGCCATTGTTTTGCCAAAGCATGGCTTTCCCACCCAATTCTCTGTCTTCTAGCCTTTAGTAGCAGTACCATAAATAGCTTAAAAATGCCTCACGTATTTCGACCCATATACTTTTGGAATCGCTGGAAGGAGATATTCAGGTGCAAAAAATCTCTCACCACTCGGTGCATTTGAAAGACGTCTCGGTTCCGAGGGAGCTAGGCATCAAGTCACTAACTAAATAGGAAACATAATAGTAAAAGGAAAAATTAACTAATTGTCGGACATGACTTGTTCGTATTATACTTTGTTCATTACACTTTGTTCTCATCTTCTCCTCTTTCTGCATCTTCTCCTCTTTCTTATATACATATGTATGTATAAAAGTGAAACTGAAAATGTGTGTACCGAATAGGCTGCCAAACCGTTTGTCCAATCTTCATAAAATGTTGACACCATTTTTTATATTTTTAAAAATTTTGAAACCAATTTAATAATTTAATAAGTTTAACCACAGTAACATCTCCCATAACCGGACATCCAGCGTTCAAAAAGTTGCGAAAAATTTCAAGAAATGCCTTTCGAAACTTTCTTCGTCAGCTATCATAATGTTTAAATTATGGAATTGCGAAGCAAACCCAAACACCTTTTGTCTGTGATTCAGTGATGTTCTTCCCCCATTTAGTTTTCATTTTATCACCTATTGGTGCGAAAATCCCGGCTTAATTTGTCATTAGACCCTGACATATGACCGAGATGATAAAGACCTTGGCGTCTATCATTGGAATGCATTTAAGTTGAAGAAGTGTCGGTCTCCAATCAGTTTCCCGTTTAACGTACACTCGTCAAGTCGTGAATAGGAGAGCGACCGGGAATCGAAATTCACCAATAATAGAAATAATGCCGCCGCCATTTAACCACCACCATTCCAAGAGACCAGTCGTTGAAGTCGATCTTGTGGCCGGCCAACGTCGACCACAAGGAGGTCGCCCGGTCGTCAAAGTAGACCTCGTCCCTCCAAGACCAGTCGTGGTAGCCCGCCCCGTAGTCGAAGTGGATGTAGTCCGGCCCCGCGCACCTCCAGCGGTGCGGCCAATCGTCGAGGTAGACATCGTCCGACCGGCGCCTCCGCCGGTTAATCGGCCAGTGGTGGAGGTGAATCTGGTGCGTCCCCCTCCACCACCTGTAAGCCGACCATTGATAGAAGTCGATTTGTTCTCCTCTAAACGCAAGCAGGACCCCGCGCCAGTGGTGGAGGTGGACGTGGTGCGGCCACGCGCCCCACCTGTTGAACTGAACATCCTTCCTCCTGTTAACCGGCCAGTGGTCGAGGTCGACTTGGTTCGACCCAGTGCTGCGCCAGTCGTAGAAGTCGACCTTTTCACGTCGAAGCGGCAACCCTGCCCCGCGCCAACTGTGGCAGTGGATTTCGTCCAGAGAAGTCCTCCCACAGTCAATCGCACTGTCGTTAAAGTGGACGTAGCTCCGCCTAAATGCCAGCCAAGTCCTAAGCCGGTCAGTCGACCCTTGGTGGAGGTTGATATTGCGGCACCCCAGCGGAAGCCAGCCGTGGTGGTGATGACGCCAGCGCCGGGACCGGAGCACTTCAACAACCCACCGCAGGAGCACTTCAACAATCCAAAGAAGTGGTAATCGACTGCAGTAAGAAGCTACCATATTCCATCACAATCACAAGACCCTCAAATTACCGAATCACTGTCGGCTGGTTATTTCCAATTTTACAACATGTACAAGTACATAGCATTTGACATAAATCGCCTTTGACATTCTGAACAGATCAATTTGTTTTCGATTATCTTTTTATATGGTTTTTATTTCTATATGCTGCAGAAATATGACTTGTCGTGATAGGTCAACCGTCTTTTCTCTTCAATTAGACCGTAAATACAAGAGTCGTTTTATTTCACGACTCTAGCAACTGATCGCCGAATATTAGAATATTGGGTCTATTTTATACGGATCCAATAGACATATTATAGCGCTCGAATTTCCACTGAAAAAAACAAATGCAATACATACTTTGGAAAACAGGATCAAGGCTTTCCAACGCAGATCTCGACATTCCACCTGTGTTTAGAACCTTTGAATATCATGGACAGTTCCTTCCATTGGTTATTGTGTATTCCTCTTGGCTGAAAAACGTGGGTCGACCGTACGATCCCGAGCACCAAAACTGCCAAACGTAACGTACGAGTATGGAGGAAAGTTGCCATGGTCTTCCTGGCCTACTGAATCACCAAGATCGTTGATCGATCGATCATTAAGTGCCGCACCAAAGATAAGATAACTGTCATTCTTTTATCCAGACGCCCCCTCGAACACAGGCCATACATTGGAAAGCTACCTTTATATCGAGCAGTTCCAATTGAAAGTTCTGAGCGGACAGTAACCCATGTGAGCAATTTTGAGGAGCAATCAACATGGCCGAGTACAGGATCTCCATCCACAACGAATGCAACCACCGGAGGGGGCCGCTCTACTTCGCATTCCCTTGGCGCTGGAATCGGCCCTGCCGTCGTTGCCGCCGCTATCAGCAGCCACAGGTCATAATGGTCACCCCGCCGGCAGGTCCGCCAGTAAGCCACGCAGTTCCCGCTGCAGCTGCTGCAGTGGCGCCGCCCCCGCAGTACGCCTCTGTGGTTGGAGCAGCTCCCGCGACTGTGGTTCAAATCAAACAATAGCTTTCTTGGGTGAGGTACTTTCGGAGAACTCCGGAGTGATGATAATTAGAGTGAAAATCTGCTCCCCTTTCTTAAAATCGCGTACGAATAAATACAAGGTATCGGATAATCGTGGAACTGGGGAAAAATTGAAACCACGGGGAAAACCGAAACTTCACTTGTGTTCTAACATTTATTTCAATTTTATTTAATTATGTTGCTTTATAATTAGTTTCACCGGTTTGTTCTTATGCTGATAAAGTCATAATGATATATATTAGTTATACTTGTTCTCTCGCCTTGTGTAATTTATTTAATTCATTTAGTAATTGTTCAAATATACTATTCAAATATATATATGTATGTATGTATATATTTATTTTATATAATTACGTTTGTATGTATGTATATAATTTGCATTAAATATTTAGTATCTCTGTTTATACAGTTTGAAATAACTTCATAAAATAATTGAATACTTATGCACATGTTCGAGATATTTTAACAATGTTTCGGAAATAAAATTGGTTTTGTGGTTCTTTTTACTCATTTTTGTAGCATGTCTGTATCTATAAATGTAAGTTTACTTTTGTTTTGTTTCATAGGTCTCCAAATCGCTACAGGCTCTGGAGGTTAAACATCTGAATTACTACGAACGATTCGCGGGTCGATCCCCTCGCCCCAATTGGGAGTAAAACCGGAGTCGAAACAAGTTGCAATTCTGACATCTGCAATATTAAAGCTCTCAAATTATTAACCCGGTCGAACCAACGGAATGATAACGTAGTCACTTTCGCCGCCGGGCTCAAAATGCGAAGCCCGATGCGCGTCTAACAGAAAGTGCTGAAGGTACGAACTCAGGTGGTCGGATGAAGTAGTTTGATTCCAAGTGATATGACTTAATGCTGTTTGTTTTTTTTAAACTAGTCCACTCACTCGCGTCGCAAGTGCTGGTGAACAATTTTTGAATTTCGTTTCCAAAGTGATTCCTCAACTCACGTAAGCTACTAGACTAAACTCAAAAACTCTCCGCGCCAGTGACTCAACGATTGCATTCAAATGACTTCTGTGTAAATATGATGCACTTTTCGCAAAAGTTTAAACAATAACATTCAATCAAAAATTTCTTTCTTATACTTTAATCTTCCTCCCTTGATGCTGGTCTATTTTTAGTGTACAGTGTACATATGTAAACATTTATGATTTTTCATTTCACAAATAATCGTACTTTAACACAATAAATTACAACATTTATGATATGTTTGGCGTATTGCTATGACACTTAAACGTTTGCAGCCACCAACTCCTTGGTGGCTGGCATATGTATTAGTTGCGTATATATGTATTTGATACATGCATGCTTGTATGTATGTATATGATTAAATATAAATTTCATGCACTTTGTGTTTAAAATATCGTGGCAATTGTTTCTCAAACTCCCATGAAAACAATTTGTAGAGTATATTTTGTTGAGAATTTCCTTGGTGAATCTAAACTAAACAGAGGACAAATAAGTTGTAAACTAAAAGATGACCGTCGCAACGGCATGAATTTGAGCCCCGGACGTTGGCTATGAATCCTGAATAATGGAAAGCAATGTCAATCGAACGGACATGTAAATTCGAATGCGAAGTTGCCCCTGAAGGTAAAAAATAAACACAAACGCAGTGATGTATATCTCCCCAGAACTGTTTTGCATTGGTGTGCAAATGGTTTTGTACGCAAGAAGTGTGTTTCTGAGTTTAACACCACGTTTGAACAATTTCAAGTTTTAAATTTTCTTACAGACTAAAAGTTGTTAAAATACATATGTATGCTCTCACTTAGGTTAACATTAGGTTTTTATTTGTTTTTTTGTTCTCGTTTATTTTAAATATATTTTGTTATATTTATATTTATATTTTCAGTTAATAATAGACAGCGTAGCATAGGAAGACGTCAATACCTGCATAAGACATTTTAGCCATATATGTATATATTCATATATAATATATCAATTTGTTTATATATCTGCTTTAATTTTCGTTTATGTGAAACATTTTTAAAAAGTTGATTTAAATGCTTATTACATTATTTTCTTTTAATACAAAAATGAATTCCTTTTATTCTGAATTTGGTGTATGTTTTCTCGAGGTCGTTTGTGGAAACATGTAAAAAGTTCTTAAACAACCTCTCTTGATGTGTGAATTGGGTTTCTTTGGTTTTCGTTTCAGAATATACAGCTTGTATATATTTCGCTTAGGAAAATGTTCGCAGGCTAATTTGTTTTTAATGTTCTCTTCTCCTTCTTGTAAAATTAAGTAAATAAAATTCTCGAAAAGAAGCCTAAGAACTACTTAAACACTATAAACCCCCTCGCTATTTACAGAACTCTCTAACTCTGTATCATTTTCTTTTACATATACACATATACATAACGTGCTTTTGTGTTTGAGTGTGTGCATTTCTGCGCTGTATTTGTATTGTAGTTTAGAGCACATTTAAAGCATCCCTTCTTACACTTTATACCGTTTGGGGTTTGGGATTAGCCAGTAGCAACCAATAGTACTTCAATAAAAATACCAATTCTGGATTCTTCTTCTGTGGGCTAAAGTTTCAGGTTTCCTCTATGTATCCCTATCTAGTCTAAAATTACCGCGCTTTAAATTTTATCTACTTCATCATTTACAAATTGGGATCGAGAAGGAAATATGCTTCTTTGTAATATTACTTTTTCGATTCCAGATGTCCACTTGGGATTCCATAACTAAGGACCTTCGAAGGCCACTTGCCGTAATTATCCAGGAAGATTACCGGTCCCTACAAAACTAAACCAAAGCTAACGGATTCCCTAAGTTTTACTGCCTTATCGACCCCTTATAATACACAGGACCAGGTTCAGTTTCAATACAAAGCAAAACTAGAAACATTTACCTAAGTTAACATTACTTTAATCTTAAATTTCTACTTGTTTACAACTTTATCGATTTGTCTCAAACATGTTTGATAGTGTTTAAAACATTGATTGTGTTCCGTAAGCTTCTTGGTTGTTTAATCGTTTATGTTTAATCGTAATATGTTACAGGTCAGAAAATAACATTCCCAGTTTGTTCCTTAATGTAGTTGTAGTTGTTTTGTAAATTTAACTAGTGTTGCTGTTGTCGTTTTGTTGTAGATAAGTTATGTATGTTTTGTATTTTGTATTATGTTACAAATAGCCATAGAGATGCACATCAAAAAATATGAAATCGGAAACATTTCTTGTAGACTCGAAATAGTGTATTCTAGATTTGTATGATTTGTTGGATATACATATGTGGGCTTCATCATTTGATTTAACTTTGGTTAATTTTGGGGTTGTATACACACATCATCATTATAAATTTGAGTTCCGGCTCCTCGGGGGCGGGTTTGATGCAGTGCTTGCCAGCAGGAACCTCTCTGAAGTTGAATTTCGCACGCAATGTTCCTCTTGCTAGCTTTCCGCGTGTTCCTACCCAAGTGCTACCGGGAGTCAATTCACTGTATCCGCAAGAAAAGTCACGACCCGAGTTGCCTTTGTTTCCCAACGTAGGTCGTTGTGTGGAATCGGGTTCAATACAAAATATACCTATTTACTAGGAGTCACGTGCGCCTGCTCCGACCCATGACCCCCGCTGTAGTCTAAGTTCCTTTCTACGGTTTGTCTATCTCTATCAGTGTGTACTCGTCTGGTTTCTTGCTATTTACACTTCGGGTCCTCTGTTGCTCTACTCCTCTAATATTCTACAACTTTTACTTTACGTTTGTAGCTAATTTGTTGTTAATAAAAAATTATTGTTTTGTTTTCACTTAAACCCAAATTCTCCAAACACTTCACCCTTCTCCGCTCCCAGACCCCTGTTGTCGCTGCAATCCGATTTAATTGTTTTGCCCTCGTCCTGCACGCTCTGTTTTGGTTCGCTGGGTCGCGCGTCGCTCTGCTCTCAGACCTTGCTCTTACCGTCGCCATGCGTCGACGTTGCCAAAGTGCTCTCTCCACTGGTCATGGTCCTCTCTGCGCCCCTTCTTCTGCTGCACGAACCGGAATCTCAACGAAAAGCGTTACCTGTGCTCGGTGGGAGTGGGCGGGAGCGGGGGCCGGGCTACCCCTTTAGTGGTTGGGCAGCAGTGGCAGCAGCAGGGGCAGGCAACTGAGCAGGATGCATGCGAGTGAGTGCCATGTGTGCTGTGACGAGCGCTGCGGCCTCCCCGCCGACGAGTTACCGCCTCCGCCGCCGGCCCCGTTTTCCAGGGCGGCCATGCCTATGCTGGGCGTGGTGGTAGAGGTGGAGGCTGCTTCTTGCCGCTCGACCTCAACTGCAAGGGGAAGAGAAGAGGACGAACAACGGAATTTAAAAGCTTTCTTGAGCTGGTCGGAGGCCAGTAGACTGACACTGCCATGGACGACTTTAATTGGGCTGTAACGCCGGAGGGTCTGAATCGGCACAATAGCAGCGAAATAATTAAACAGAGAATCAATTCATTTCACTCGATATTTCGGGTTTTCGAAAGACCTAAAATATTTATCAGTCCGGCACAAACAAGCTGGAGGATGGGATTAAAAGGAATAAGAAATAATAAGTTCATTTGAGTTGAATTTTGAGGGAGCCTCGATCAGGAGAAAATAAGGAGATAATAACAAGAGATATCTGTTATCAAATATGGATACAATTTCCTTGGTTGGGTATTTGAATGTTCCAGAGAACACCCTGAGCAATAACCCTGTAGTCCGATTATTCTATATCTCGCACAAAGCAAGGGCAGACAAGCGGACGCGGTTAAAGAGGAGAAAAGGTCAGCTAGCAAGGACAACCAGTTCGATTCAACTCCCGACTTGTGGCTCCCGCCTCTACGTCCTACTACGTGAACAGTCAGTCGTCTTCCTCAGAAAGCCCCACTTTTCAATTAAACCCAACAGAAATGTCAACAAAGTAAACAAGGATTACTTGGGCAGGCACAGCTCGTGTCAAACTTTGGCAGGGGCTCGGATAAATGAAGTCGCAGCTAATTCATTAATTTCAGTTCTGATTTCGTTTGTTTTGCCCGAACAAAAGGTCCTCGCTCGGGCAGGACGGGCAGCGTGGGTTCGTCGTTCGACTGAAGCCTTTCATTAAACTGCGCACTACCCGTCCAAGTGATTTCTAGCACTTGGCCCGCTTAAAGCCTCCGCCTACTTTAAAAAGACAAATGGCGCGCTTTGCTGCAAATGGCCTACAAGTTGGGGACAGGGGCTCTTCCTTTCCCGCAATGAATTCCCGGTGCCTGAGAGGAGTCGGCCGTCCCTCGACCTTCGACCAGGTGCTGGGGCAGCTCAGCTCAAGGGGACCTGGACCACAAGGGCTCTAGACTTCGGACGAATGTGTAAATTATATCTTGCAATTTAAAACAATTTGCAGTCCGCACCGTTCACATTTGGGGAAGTTTGATTCAAACGGACGGATAGATTGGGAGACTGACGAGGACTCCGTACACCAGACCAAAACGGGGCATAAGTAATGGCTACACGGAGCACAACAAATCCGCACCCGATGACAAACCCGGAGGCCTACGCATAGCCGCCCCCCGTAAACAAGCCACCCAAGCGACGACGCCACTACAAGCACGACAACAGCGACAAGTATGCCGACAGCAAGGCATACAAATGACCTCACATTAAGTTGGCGACGTACTTAAACGGACAATCATGAGCGAGGAATGGCGAAGTGCTCTCAGACGACAGACTCGGACCTTCCAACATGAAGCTCCTCCGACCATTTTGCGTGAAATAGGGAGAACCCGAACGACAGAGGAGTGAAAATATACCCGAGACCCCGTTCGTCCAACGGACTCAAGAGTACAGTACATACCTTTCACGGAGTAGGTTTTGTAGTCCGCGTACTGTTCGCCCTGGCCCACTGCCGTCGGTATTGTGGCCAGGCAGGTGATTTCCAGCCGCCCGTTGGTGGCGACGTGCTGCTCCGTCAGCTCGATGTTCAGCTGGCTGATGGAGAACATGCCCTGCTGCTGCTGCGCCGCGGCGACTGCTGCCGCCGCCGCAGCCACTCCGCTGCCGCCGCCCGGGTGCGAGAGCGGCCGTCCGTAGCCGGCGGCCAGTTGGCTCATGGGGCCCGCGTTCGGGGGAATGCCGAGGGCGTTGTTGATGTTGGGCGGCTGGGGTCCGAAGCCGCCGTTGTTCAGGGTGCTGCGCAGGATGCCGATCGCGTTCTCGTTGATGTGCCGGCGGTATTTGCGGTTGGAGGAGTTCCTACAAAGGAGACTGAAATTAGAACCGTTTGCCGGACTCGCGAGGCGGAATCGGAAGCGGAAACGGAAGCCTGTGCTTGCGTTGGCGTTTGCCGGCGGTGCTGCCGGCGCCATTAAAGCTCCGGCCCATTACCGTTTACTGAGCTAATGGCCGCTCAGTCCGTTTGTGCCGGCGTCGGTCGAGGTATCGGTTGCACGCAATGGATTCCGGTGAGGTGTTGCTATCTTTACGACCCATTAGAAGGGCGTGGCGGTCCTACGACATGAGTGACATGTTCTTCAACGTCCCCTAGTAAGACCTCTTAGCCAGCCCATGCCGGGAGATGATTGAGGCATTGACAACCGTCTTCAGCGAAGGGGCGTGTCGAGCGCGAACTCCCATAAGTCATTTCCAGTCGAAGGGGAGTAGGAGAGGGAGGAATTAATTAAGTCGGTGTGGTGGGTGACAAATGCTAGCTGTTGCTCGCTCGACGGGTGGGTGGTTTGCGACTTGTGGGCGGGCCCCGGCCCCACCTCCAATCACGTGCGAAGAAGAGATGTGATTCATTTGTATGCCGCGCGTATCAACATATTTCGCACACAAAAGCCATCAAATCCCGGCGAACACAACTAACGCACACTCACACACACCGAACGCACACAAGCAAACTCTTCGGGCGGAGCAACAGCGACTCGGCGCCTCCAACAAGAATAAATAAAACCCAAATATTTGCATTTTATGATTGATGCGAGGACGTTTCCACGCTCCAGCACACTTCGCCCGGGATGAACAATATGCACACACACACACACTTCGCCCAAAGAGGACTACCGATCGTAATCCCGATGAATTTCCATTCCATTCGTTGCCGACGTAGGAGTGGAGCGGAACCGTGACCGCCACTGCGCGACAGGCGCCGTACGGCACCAAATACATTGACCTCTGGGGCGCGAAGATTCACGAAGGACCACGCGCAATTAGGATCGTGGAGAGGGGAGGGCGGGGCAACCATCTGAGCACGTCCTTTGCGGATCGCACTCGCAAAGGCGGAAGTGGAGTCTCGGGGGTGAAGCAACGAGGCGACATCGGCAGCACTTCGCGGCTGCCGCTCATCGATGTTTAATGAGAGCGCGAACGGGCCAAGCTCACTGCAGGGAGGGGGATCGTCGGAGTACAAAGGACAGAGGAAATGGCGCGAAAAGTACGACACAACTATCACAAGTTCTGAAGCTTCCTCGTTCAGATAAACCCACACTAGGCAGCTGCGTCGAATGCCGGACGAGGAACTTGAAAATGCGCAGTATATGCAAATGGGCAGCTGTGGCGAGGGGGAGACAGAACATGCCACCGCGGTCATGGCAGTGCAAATTCCGAGCAGGGGAAACAAATTTGCATCGTCCTTCAGGAATCTTCGAGCTTTGCCTGAAAGCATGCAATGCGGCCAAGGCTCTCGAACAGGGATCCAGTCCAAAGACGCTGGTCTTTCCAGTTGGATTCACCCACCGAAGACCTTTTCCGGAAAATCGATGCTCCGATTCACCTCCCAAGGACCAGACAATAAAGATGTCTATTAGGAAGCCAGGGCCGCGTCTCGAACATCCGTGGACACGGCTTTCTTTCCAATCGTACGAGGAGTCCTTGGAGAAAATTAAAGTTGATGCCACCTGCACTGGCTGCGGACTGCCAACAGCTTTCAGCGGCAGAAATAAAATATGAGGTCAGAGGAAGCGAGCTCCGCAGTCCAGCGCGTGCTGCTCCTCCCGGTCCCCCTCACCTTCTGATAGCTTGCGCCCGCACCTACCGTCGTCCGTCGTGCTGACCCTGCAAGGACAGATCGATATCGCGGAAGAATGCGGAAAATTCATTAGAACTACAAATTGTCATGCAACCACTCCATTCCCTGTTCGTCGCGCACCCTGTCCTAGTCGACCCTTCTGCTATTGCTCGTCGCTTCATCTGTTGAGCTCGTCCGTCGACGAGCGAACCTTTGTTGGATACTCCTTGCCGCAGTTGGCCTCGGCTCTGTAGGGCCATAAAATGTCCCCCTGAGCAAAGGCGGAGCGAACAGCTGGCAACCACCAGCGTTGGATCCTGATCGAAAGTAATTCCTGTTCGGGTGCGCACCCCCTTCCGGCCTCTGTTTAGCCATCAACCGATGGACTTTCCGTCTAATGGTCGCATAGGTTATGGGTGCGCGACGGTCGGAACTCCAAATGGACGACGGACGGTTGGGCCAGATCAGAGAATGTCGCGCCTCTCGGATCCCAGACTCAATTTCATTGCAGGCACAGGAGGCCCCAGGAGGCCAACTTCTGGCAGCGGGCCACTCGAAGCAGACGAGGATCCGCCTGAGCGAACTTCGATTCGGGCACGACGGACATCGACTGCAGGTGACGAGAGTGTGCGTGAGTTCGTTTGCGTCGCGGCGGCCTTCGTCCTCAGACTTCCCTAATCATGTTAAAATAATCCACTCGTCCGTGGACCCCATCGCCCTCCCGCAACCGCATTCAAAGGACTGCTTCTGCGAGGCGGAGTCCACCCTGCTCAGCCGAAACGGACAGCGGAAAAGAAAACCTGAAAACAAAGCGGAGCAGGAACACAACAAAAGCGAGGACAAAGACGGAAACCGACACGAAGGAGCCGTAGTCCTACACTGTGTGTGGATTTGTGTTTCGCTGTGTGTGAATGTAAATTTGTTGTAATTGCAAGGAAGCCTAATTTAGATAAACAATTCATGGGCTGGGGATGGCGTCACTGCCGCCGACTCCGGTTCCTCTGCGGCTGACCTGCCAGATTCCCGGCCGCCCGCGAGCTGCGCGAGCCGTTTATCGACCGAGCGCCGCTGGTCGAAGTGGCCGAGGAGCCATGACAGCGGCTGGAGGGTGTATTTTTAAGGCACGCATTCACAATAATGGTCCCTGAATAATGTATGCGCCTTAAAATGGCGTCTCAGGCGCTTTCCGTGGGCGGGAGCCACCGCCCGTCGACCGCATATTTTAAGCCTGGGAAATTGAATCTAAATACGGAATGTGCGAGCGGCGAGGCGTCGGCTCCTCGTTTGATGGGCATAATGTGAGTCAATATTTGCGATATCAACTTGAATCTGTTCAAATTGCGGCCGCTGATTTAATAAGTACCCTGAATACAAGACCACATTCGTCGTTCTTGACTGACCGAGGTGTAGTGCGACACGCCATTTTGCCTCCCGTTTTAGTGGAGGACGAGGCGAATGCACAGCCTAATTATTAAGCCCGCGAACAGAACTTGCTTCCGCTAAAACATCTTTCACCACGATCTAAAATGCGCGAAACTCGAGACTCAGAGGGGCGCCAGACCCGAAGGTTTGTGGAAAAATCAATACTCGGTTTCGAAGAGAGCCAATCGCACTCCCACACAACCGAATGGAAGTGGCAGTAAATTGTAAAACAAATAAACCAGATAAACTCAACTAAATACCACGCACCCCTCGCTCCGCCGCACGCAGCAAGACCGATGGAGGGCGGGAGCAGAGGGGAGGACACGAAACAGCCCCAACGACGCCGAGCACTCAAGTTAATTAAAGTTTAAAGCCGGCGGAGGTTTCCAAAGGATTTCGCAAACAAGGATTAACTTTATTTCGATAGCTTTCGAGCTGGTGGATCCCGGCGCACTTGGCAGGCCGTTGTTGTTCGTGTAGCCTATTCGTGCGGGACGGCTGTTGTTTGTATCCTCGTGGCCAGGTTGTGGGCAGCGTTTGCCAATAAGGCCTGAACCGTACTTCTGCGGCAGCTGATTTTTACACAGATCCTCGGTTCCCCGAGCCACTCAGTGAACTCTGCGGGCGATCGCTAAGGCGTCGAACTGTGCCTTATGCGTGAGTGGAGCGCAGTTCTGTGAGTCGGCTCCAAGAAAGTGAATAACATCATAAGGGTTCCCGGTGTGCTTCGCTACTCATTCTCGTTCTAAAGAACAAGTACATGTTTTGTTTCAGCTTGTTGAATATTTCCCTAGCTGAAATGTGAAAAGAAATATCCCATTGTTTTGACGATGCGGGCGTCATTTCGATTTGTAATCTTATGATAGCAATTTTATTTTTGACAACTCTTTGACTAAGATTTTGGCAACCCATTCGAAACACACATTTTCATTTTCATTTTTTTGTAGCTCTTTGAAAACAGTTAGTGCAATGCTCAGTTGAATTGAATTGTTATTCGCCTTCCGTAGATTACGAGCTAATTTTTCAATTGCTCCTTCCTGCTTGTTTTCACAAAGTGGAGACTTCGAAGCCCACAGAGCTTCTAAAACTACGCAGCGCCCAAAAGCATGCTCTGTTTTTACCGTAGCAGCTCTCGCCCATATCTGCGTCAACCCGCAGGGAATTTGCTGGGAGTCGTCCCGTAGATGACCGCGAGGTGCCTGCCCCTCTGCTCGGGCTGAACTATTCTGGTCTATGTTCTGCGATGAATTCCTCTTTAGATCATGATAAAGACCTGCGCGAGAAAGTGGGTTTTTATGCAAATGAGCTCCGCACGTGGTCGGCCGCAGTTCGACGTCGTATGCATAGATTAACAGCCAATAATCCAACCCCACTTAGGCACGGTCCTCAAATGAATGCGCGGCATTAATCATATCAATGAGCAGTCTCTCTGAATCCCAGCTCTCCGGGCCTACCGCAATCGGCCACCGGAGGCTGACTGCAATCCAACGGTCGAAGTCTCGTTGGACTCGGGCTCGAAAGCAGCTCACATATACTTATGTTCATTTCCGAATGAAACTTGCGACAGAGACCGCCGAATGCTCATAAATAACAGCGAGTTTAACGTGTGTTGAGACATTAGCATAAAAACTATAAAGCATCATTATCGGGAGGCCACAAGAGCCACCGGGGGCGAGGGGACCGCAAACAATGGGCCCATGTGCCCCGAACTCGCCCGCATCACCAATCGATTTGGCCACACGTCGCGAAAATGCGTCGAAATCTAGCACAGCCAAGGCGCAGAGCCACAGTCTTCCCCCGTGAACACTTCTGCAGTGGCGCGAAGGGGAACCAGGGCGCGAACTCGGAGCCTCGGTTGAATGTGTTGGTTCCCAGCTTTAGGAGCTTCCACAACAACAGGTGCGCGTTTGGCGGATGTCAGAAGCTCGCGAGAAGAGCCGGGCGGCGGGGCCGTGGGATGACTGCGCGTGCTGCGGAAACCGTGGTTCGATCGAAATTCGAGCAGATTTTGGCGATTTGCATTTGTGTGAATATTAATCACTTGGTATTAATTTCCTACGGCCGGTCAGGGAAATGAAGTCGAGTTCCAAGCGCTCCTGAACCCGAAATGAGTCGAAACTGATTCGTGGATTTCGTGAGAATTCTGCAATCGTTGACCTGGCCTCTCCGCCACTTCGATAGAGTGTGGATTAGTGACGATGCCATGGATCTGTCACATATGCTAATTTCGAGGTACGGGTGGACTTGGGAAACTGCAAGCGCTCGCGCCGACGTCGCTCTCGTATAAAAGGAAACGATGCATTGCAGATGGCATCACAACCTCTTTGGATCTCAAGCCTCGTCCATCGACTGAAGACCAGTCTAGGAATCCCTACGATCAAGATGCGCGCTTTTATTGTGAGTAGCTCTGGCCAGCGGCGGTCGGTGACTTGGCATTAACAAGGTGTCGTTTCAGGTGTTGGCGGTTCTGGCTGTGGCTCGCGCAGACGTCGGCGGCTACACATACGGGACCGGGTCGAACGGCGGATACGTCGCTGAAGGGCTGGGTGCCGGCTCCCTCAACAGCGGCGGCCTCGGCGGGGGCTCCTCGGGCATCGGCTCCCATGGAGTGGGTTCCCCGGGGGGAAGCGGTGCCGGCGACTACGGCGCGGCCCACAACGACGCCCCCGCCGAAGCGGAATTCAACAAGGAGTTCTTCAGCTTCACCGCCCCGGAAACGGACTTCGAGGACGGCAAATCGCTGCACGAGCTGGCCAACTCGCAGAAGAAGAACCTGCGCGTGATCTTCATCCGGGCGCCCGAGAACAACGGCCTCGCAGAAGCTGCGGTCAACTTGGCCAAGTCCGCCGTCGACAGCAAGACGGCCATCTACGTGCTCACCAAGCAGGGCGACATCTCCGACCTGGCCAACAAGCTACAGAGCCTCAACAACAACCACGCCAGCAAACCGGAGGTGCACTTCGTCAAGTACCGCACCCCAGAGGACGCCGCCCACGCCCAGCAGGCCATTCAGCAGGAGTACAACCGCTTGGGCGGCACCTCCCAGTCGCACAACGGCGGCGTGGCCCCCGTCCTGAACTTTGCCTCGAAGGCTCCCGCCCGCCCCGAGCCCAGTGCAGCCATCGGAGGCGGCTCTGGCGGCTTCGAGGGCGGCGCGGTCCCCGCCAGCGGCTACATCCCACCCACGGCGGGCAGCCTCACGGGGCCCAGCGCCACGTACCTGCCCATTGTGAAGTTCTAGGGTCTGTCACGAGGTCGGAAGGAGCATTGTAGGCGTGGCCGATGACTGAGCATTCGTCGTTTGTTTGCCGTTTGTAGCATAGACATATATATTTCGTTGTTGAAAATATCGTTGTAAATAAATATCGTAGTTAACATTTGACTTCCCGACGTGGTCTCTGACGACAAGGGTTACAAGGGAGGAGAGTTGCGACTGCTGATTGAGGGGGATCGGGATTCAACGGCGTAAACATTCCTCAGACATGCACTGAATTGAGCCCTGTTCGCAGCTATTTTTGTGCAGCCAACAAGTGTTAACACGTTGTTGCGCTGTTTACACGGGCACTTTAGCCTTGCATTGTTGCTCCCTCCTCCACCACGAGAAACGCCAGAATGCGGGCTAGTGTGCCGTGCACAGAGTGCTTCGTGATTGTTGCAGCGGCGGCCGTAGGAAATCGACAGAACCGACATCAAGTACAGAATTGATTCTGCGATACGCACTTCGGCCGCAATCGTTACCCACAAGCGCTCGGCATTAGGCCAGCTGGATACCGAAATGGCCACAGGTCGGCGCACAAATTACTATGGTTGGGACAACTGGAATGTTCGCTGCAAGACTGGTATTAGTCGTGTTAAGCCTGCCAATTAGCTCTAGTAGCAAGTGCGCCAAAAGGAGCCGAGGCCACTTTTGACTACCGGTTGGGGCCGGACTCGGATCGGACCCGTGCCTCGCGACCACGCACCTCGTCGGGCTCAAGTGCGTGTTTTCCAGCTACAAACTGGTGTTATGCAAGAGCTCAGTCTTCGCCGGAATCGTTCTCACCGCCTTTCGCCGGCGGCCCGCCGCTGTAGTGGTTTCCTTGCGGTGGGGCGACTGAGGGGGCTGAATAAAAACGGCACGGCGTCAGATCCACCAAGAACTAATTACCGTTTTTATGGCCCTTGCTGGATCGAGATTGGAGTCGGTTGCGTTTTTATTGCGGGCCGCGTTGAGATTTGTTTTGGATAAAACTTCAACTCGGCCCCAACAACAACCAGAGAGCACCCTGCTGTTGACATGTACAATGCAGCAACTTGTTGTTATCCATAGGGCTCACGCAACGAGATTCGGCTCGAGGAACCTCATTTGATGGTTCCAGCCATGGCCCACGATATGCTTTGGTTGCGGTCGTTTCCTGCGTCCTTCGCTCCACACAACCGTCTCACTCCGAGTCCATGCGAAACATCTACATGTCCACGGTTTGAACCGCGATCGGTTTCCATCGGGTCCCCCACCCTCCTTCAACTCTCGCATTCCGTTTTATAGAATTCGTTCTTGACCCTCACAAAAATGCTCCCGGGCCAAACGACGTATTAAACAGTGGGACAAGCAGCAGGTAGATCAGACCCACTTGACCCTCGCACCGAATCGTCCCGAAGCCCTCACTACATCCAGAGTCCAACTCAATAACTCGAGGAAAGTTATCCCCAAATAATCTGGTGAAATATTGCGCGCCACCAACTGGGGGTCGAGCAGCCAGAAAATCGCGGAGCTGTGAAAATCGGTTCGGGGGGCGTCGGTGGATTCAAGGGCGCTGAAGCTGTGGTTGTTTCGTATTGTTTGTTGTTGTTTTCGCTTTCGGATCCACCGACTCTCATATATTGGAAAAGTTCTGCGGAGGATTTTAATATCGCAGGTGAGTGTAAATAATTTATGAGTTTCATTTACGTTTCGCAACCAATCGTGCAGAAAATTCCACTCATACACAAGCTTGCCGACACACACATGAACTCTCTACAAGCGCGTGCGAGGCGTGAAGTCGAAGAGAAAATGAGAAAGCGTCCCAGAACAAACTTCCACCAAGAATTTTCTACTTGAATTCTGCCTCATGGGGCCCCCTGTGGCCGACGATATAACGATTCGTATGCAGTACCTTAACCCGTCGTGCAATAGATCCCCGGACGCTCGGACTCAGGATACTCACCGGTGCTTCTTCATCTCGATGTGCTTCTTCACGTCGATGTGTTTCTTATTGTCGAAGTTGCGGTGCTGGACTTCGTGGACGTCGTGCATGTTGGTCAGCGAGCCGAAGGGGTTGTTGTAGACGCTGGCCGAGTGGTGATGTCCGTCGTGGTGGTGGGCCGTGTGCGCCGGAAAATCGTCTGCAAATTAGGAAATGGGTGGAAACACAGATGGAGAACGTTATTTATTTGCTGTATCCTCTGGAGTTGGATATTCAGCCACCCTGACCATAGACAATCGACCGCCCCCGGAATCTCTGTGTTGACGTATTTCAGTCGCAGACGCAGGCCGATTGCATACAGCAGAGGTCACTGATAATGATCCGAGCAATGACGATCCTTGCACTTACCGAACCGGTTGCCGCTCCATCGCAAGCTCTTGTCGTAGCGGTCGACGAGTTGGGGCACGTGGTACTGCGGCGGGTACTGATGGTAGTACTGCTGGTAGTACTGTTGCTGCTGCAGCGGCTGGAGTTGCTGCTGTTGCTGCTGCGAGCGTCGGTGGTTCTTCCCGGTCAGCGAGTAGACGTGGTGAGTGCGAACGTACTTGTCCTCCACCTGGAGAGGAGATCGAGAATTAGGACAGACGACTTGCATACATTCCTGGCCCGGGACAAGAGTCCGCCCGCGTGGAGAGTCCCACTTGTGCGCTTCTAAATATTAATGTAATCGTCCCAGGACAACAGACGGCCGGGCGACCCGAAAACAAAATTCAAATGGCTCTGTGCCGTTGGGAGGCGTCCACTCACTCACACACACACACGCCGGAATTAATCCCTGGCACACACAAGCGGGCGTCAGCCGAAGTAATTATAATAATAATAGAGGCTTTGGAAGCATTGTGCTCTGAGTGTGAGTTTGTGAGCATGGATAACGGAAGCGGCAGGGAAAAGCAGCAATTATACATTTATCATGAAGGCATAATAATTTGCCGGAAGTCCTAATACGATGTGTAGGTTGTTCAATTGCTGGTGGGAAATTGCACTAATTGCGAAGAGGAGTCCCGATCGCCAATCGAGGGCAAACTGTGATGGGGTGGGCGATGGTCCGCTAGATACGCACCTTCTTGCCGTTGATGAGCCAGGTGATGTGCGGGGCCGGCCGCGCCCGCGTCGTGTTACACAGCGCGAAGAGGCGCTCGCCAATGACGAACGGGGTGCGCTTCCGGAACTTGATCGTCGGAGGACCCGTCTGAGGAACTGCGGGAGAAAATGCGGTTAGAATCCTGCGGTAGTCCTTCGCCGGACGCACTCACGAAACACGTTCATCAGCTCCTCGCCCGAGGCCTTGGTGAAGATGGGTGTGTCCGTGGAGACCTCGCAGTAGTACTGGCCCGTGGCCTCGTAGTCCACGTTCTTGAGAGTCACCTGGGTCTCGTTGGAGTTTTCCCACTGCCGGAGAAGAGGTGGGAGAGGTTAGATAAAGACAGCAATCGGCAGGCGGGGAACCAATACTTACGTCAATCTCGCCGCCCTCCACGGACGAGTTCCGGAAGGGGGGGTTGCGCCCGTTTATGAACTCGAAGAACTTGCCCTTGTCAACCTTGAGCCACGTCACCTGCAAGGACGAGAAGGCAGCCGAAAGACAGTCAGTCGAGCGTTCAAGTGCGCCTTTAGGCGGTTTAGCGGCGAAGCCAGAAGTCACTGCTCCTGACAACGCGGCAGTGACAGCTGTATGTGGCACAGGAGTGCGACTTAATCCAGCTGTCAATCAAGAGCCGTGCAGAACAAAGTCCCCACTCTTTTTATTTTTTATTGAAATCAGAGTCAACCGTCGGGGATGAGAGCAGACAGGGCCTTATCGCTCCCTCCCCCCTGTTCAAGGTGAAAATGGCCCAACTCTAAATAACCATTAGTTAATGATATATTCGAAGAGAAGTTGGCCGAACTCACCTCCCTACACTAAACAAAACGATGTTCTTGACCGAATTTACGGTGACTCAAATCAGAATTAAATATTGGGAGACCCATTGAGCTGAAAAGTTCATCGTTCTTCCTTAGTAGTAGTCTATATCTATACTAATATATAAAAGAAGAAAGTTGTATGTTCGACTACAAAAATCAGCTAAACTCGAATACACTTCGAAAAGTCGAACTGACAATGAAATATTGACGTTTATGAAAATTAATTAAAATTGTATAAAATTGTTTTGGGTAAAAAATGAAAAAATTAAAACCATAAATTTCTCTACGAAAAGACAAATGCCACACATATTAATGCTTCTACATACTACTGATAATGATATATGGTAAACTAGCATGTTGAGACATTGGCTAGACATATTGGTTAAATCTATCCAAAGATTTCGAATGTAAATTTCATGGATTTATAATATAATTTTTATTGATTCAAGAATTTATGATTGTCAAATATATATTTTTAATAGATTGACATTTTGACATACATATTTTACTCAATTGTACTCATTTATTTGTTTTGAAATAAGAGAACATTTTCAGAACTCCCTAGCTCAAAACAAAACGATGACTACACGTATTTTTCTGTGGAAATGCTACCACTTGACGGAGACACGGAAGTCTAAGTCTAACCATTTCTACAGATCGATGCATAAAATACTACAAAACATTTGTGATGCAAATAATTTTCAAAAACGTTCGATTCCCGGCTCGACCAACATCAATTTTTCTTTACGGCCTCCTCTTCTCGGTGAGCAATGGCAAACCTCCGAGAGTATTATTTCCCATCAAAACGCTCTCACCCCAACCGTTCTGATTCGGCTTTAAAACTGAACGTCTCTTTCAAAACATTACAAACGCACAACACGATTGATTGCGAGTAGTTCGGTATTTTTTGCATAGACCACGAACCTTTATCTCCGATATGCTGCACTTTCATCTGGCTGTACATACGTGCGTGAACTTTTCTTGCAGACAGTACGTTTTAAGTGTATATTGTATTTGTATTTAAACATGTTGACTACATGTTGGCCCACCGTTTCAAGTATTTGGGGCCGTACCTCGACACGATTTTGTCTTGCAAGGCATATAAGGTTGCAGAACCACATCCCTGTTGAAACAGCTTTGACTAAATGAAACTAAATCATTCTGGGGTAAATAGACGCTGCGAAGCAGCATCGTGCGTCCAAAATGTAATGTCAAATGAATACACCGGGCCCATGGGATGTTGCAAGGTCTTTCGGAAGGAATACTTAGTCATTGCTAATAATTGGCTCGAGAGGCGCCCAAAGACAGAAAGAAGGAAACAGCGAAAAATCCATCGCCATCTATTCCGTAGTGAATTGGCGCTCCTGCTCCACCTCCCCTTCATGTCCCCTCATTTATTTTCTTTTCATTTCATTTCAGAGCAATTTCATTTAAATAATTGTGATAAATTGCCATGGAGCAGCAGTCACTCGGCTGTCCGCGCCTCAGCGGCGGCACGTGCAACAAGTACTCGGCTGCCGTGTTGACAGCTGTGGCACCGACATCGGCACGGTTGCCACCAACAACAATCCCGCCTAGTGCAAACAATAATTTATAAACCGCGCGTTTTGAGCGGCGCCAAAAGGCCACTCGGTTAACTTTAATTGCACTCGAACAGCGGATTCCTTGGGGCGGAGGTGGCAACGCCGGCTCATGTGGGCATCACTCATGGGTGAATCGGTCGCCGCGGGCGTCACGCGCTCGGAGATGGGGGCTGCGTGCGAAAGAGCCAAATGGCAAACGGCAGTTCCGCGTGCCCACCCCAGGTAACAATTAAGAGAGCCCACCAACAACGACGAGTCGGACTCAGAACCCATAACGCGGCTGCAATTAACGCGACTTTTCATCCGAACTGACCTCGCGCTGATTCCACGAAGTTCATATTCTATTGAACGAAGTCAATATTTTCATTTATCAGAGGCGCCGACCGGGAATCGCCCGCTTTCCATATAACCTCAATTCTCGATTCTAAAGCCTTCTCTGGAATGTCATTTGCTCACTCAATACACTATACGTAGTATAACACTCTCCTTGGCAATTAATGAACGTGTCACAAGCAGTCATTAAAATCCAATTTATGAGGGACTGTTGCCAGATGCCCTCGAAATGGACAGCCGATTACGCCCCATCAGGAAACTCCTTGACGAACCACTTTTGTCGAGCAACAAAGCGCAAATCGTCCCGGACAGGAGCTGACACGCCGGCCCCAATGCCCCGGAAGGATCGCTCGGTGGGAATCGAAGACCAGGACGTGCCATCAGAAGGTAGTGATTGCGAGGCCTATCGCTTCGGAGCATGCAGGGCCGACTCACATATTCGTTCATTGATCGGGTCGACTCGCGGCGTGGCCCGGGACCGAGACGACATTTGCGATTACGTCCATTTCAATTGAAAGCGGGTCTAATTAGTGTAATTAACGGGGACGCACGTTGGCGAAATTAGCCAAAGAATAACAACAATTATTGTAATGGCGTCTAGAACAAGAACAACGAAGTCAACATCGACATCGCCAGCAATAATGACAACATCAACAACCGCAGCAACAGGACGAACTCGGACGTGGCGAGTATGTGCATGTGCACATGTGTGAGTGAGCTATCTGTGCAAGGCATCTACGTGCGGCAAACGCGTAGCACATACACATGCACATGTTCGTACAATCACGCGCACACACATGCGACTCATACATAAATAAGAGGAACGAACTAATTATGTATGTTTCATTATTCTCGCTCGATGTGTAACATGGTATAATTACTAAATCACACACACACTCACCTCAAACTCACCTCCACATTCAAGCTCGAAGCGAGGCCTTTAATTCGGAATTGGTTCATTGGCGCCAAGTTGTCACTTTATTGCGCGTAGACCCGTCACGCCCCACACTCGACATTCCACCACTCCCTCCCGCCCCACCGTGCACACACCCGCGCAAACAAACCGCGCGCCACACGCCAAAACAAACAGTTACGCGATATAATTACGCCGCCAACAAATTCGTTTTTTATCGCCATCGCGTTCGACCCAGACCCGGCCGGTTCGAGGGGGCCACGCGCCGCTCCCATTCGCCCATTGGACAGGGGCCACGAAGGTCGCCGAGGCCTTCGCGCTTTCATGTCCATCCTGGACCTCGCGTCGCGCCTTTCGCCATGTTTTGCACTAAACCCTAGCCTCCTGAACCGACTGGGTTCCACGGAGCGATTTTTCGTTTGTAAACCTAGCGAAGAAAGCGAAATCTGTCAACGGATAGGTCTACATCACAACATAAGATTCAAGTGGGAGAGAATAAAGCTACGGCAACAGAATAAAGTCTTCAATATCCCTTTTTTTATATTACTAGTGTCCTATAGCTTCAGCTTGGGATTAACTTTAACGTGACAAGACTCCCCTATTTATGTATCTATTGTTTTCGTAT
Source organism: Coelopa frigida (assembly GCA_017309665.1). Lineage (NCBI taxonomy): Eukaryota > Metazoa > Arthropoda > Insecta > Diptera > Coelopidae > Coelopa > Coelopa frigida. The sequence continues at coordinate 25,229,622 of CM029561.1, forward strand.
ACCATGTTTTATGTATTTCAAGCTATTGCTTTTACGTCACAACGTCGGGTGTGCGGTATATAAGCTCTGACCGATGATAACTCTTCTACTTATTTTAATTTGAATTTCTGTAGGAAATCCCCTCTATTTCATTTGAATGCAAATCAGGAGAGGCTCCTTTTTCGCAATATGCTAATTCCAGAAGTCCCATCTGCAACGCTCATCCTTGAGCTTTGTTTCCTGGCTTTTGCAACGAATGGGAAGTGGGAGTGATGACCTCAAATCTGCTGGATCGGAAACGGTCGGTTGGAAACTTGTGCCACAAGAGAACCAGCGGCCATTGCGACAGGATTAGGAACCATTGGTCTGGAGGTAGCACCGGAGTCCATGTGGGACTAGAGCTGTTATGTCTCTGATTTGTCATTTCTTGTATTCCTGACTAGGAACTTCTCTGCTACAGGGTCCCACGATCCCAAAGGTAATAATATAAATCAAGAGGAAACACAAATTAATATAGCCTTACCCACAGAGTGTAGGGTATAATTAATTAATTATTTCAAAAAAATTATATAAACAAAAACACAAATTCAAAAACTGTATTCACGAAAAATGCATTCAATAAAAAGATGCATCAAAATTCTTTGCTAATGAAATTAAAAGACTTAAAAGATATCATACACTAGATTTACCATTTAGATAATAAGTATGTACATATAGCTATTTTAAGTTTGTTATTATTTTATATTTAAGTTGTTGTTAATGTTCATTTAAATATGTTCATTGTATTTTTGGACTTAATGAAGTTCAAAATAACTCTGTTAAATTTATGTAATCAAATTTGCTTATTATTATTTAAATAGATTGCAAATAAAAGAATATTTACAAAAAAAAAAAAAAATTCTTTGGCAGCTGACCAAACTTAATTGTTAGCTTTTGGTCGATTTGTTAGCTCTTTGGCTAACATTATATTGGTAATAGTTTTATATTCCAATTTATTGCGTAATTTCGATTTAATTAACGATATCTCGGAAAATTTCCTTCAGCAGCTGCCGAACTATGGGGTAATGTCATTAGTAAAAATATGAACTGACAACTGTTGTAACCCATTTTTAATGGCACTTGCCTTATCCCAAAGAGAAAATATATCCATATCAGTAGATAAATTATTTTTCGAAAATCTTCAAAGTTTCCATTGTGTTATAATGGCTTCTTCATTACCTTCATTAATGAAATTATGGAATCTTGAAATTAATGGCAAAATTGACAAATCCGAATTTGATAATACGTTTTCAGGTGTAATAATAGATAACATTTTTAAATCTTCATTGTTAAAATCAAATCTTAGCTTAATTTGCCTCAATAATTCGATGTAAAAATTTCTGATAGTTGTTTTAATTTCTAGCTCTTTAATTTTAGATAAATTACAGGTCTTCATGAATTCTTCGGCTTTGCTTCCAATAAAAATCTGTTCAACATGAAGATAATAACTTTCATCGAATATATCGATTTGAGTTAAACAATCAATATTTTTTAATGATTCATTCCTTAAGAAATTACTCAATATTAATTTGAAGTATATTTCCATTTGGGAATACAAATACCGCAAACGTACATTCTCTGATTGGAACTCTTTATTTAAATCGTTAATCATTTTTAAAAAAGTTAAAAAAATGAAATAAATTTGAGTTTCGGAATCCATGATGTTTGCTAAATCTTTAGCATGAATTCCATTAATTTATATGAAACAAGAAATAAAATATAATCTTAAGCTATCCCATTCATAATATTCAAAAATATTAAGAATACAAAAAAGTTACCTCAACTAAAAATAAGTTACCAAGCTACCAAAAAAATTTAAAAGCAAAAAAAGGTACCAGTTTTGGTAATAAATTACCAAAACGGCAACCCTGTTGCGTACTAGAACTTCTTTCTACGCAAATACTTTTTTTTATTTTGATCGATAAAATAAAAATACTTGTCTTGAACAAAACAGTATTTCTGCGCGAAGAAGAAGAAAATATCGTTTGCGACAAAACGTTTTTACTCTGCGGAAACGTTTTTGATTTTTTCGGGAAAACGTTTTTTATCTCTACACGAAAACGTTTTTTATCTCTACACGAAAAAGTTTTTTTTCTCTACACCAAAACTTTTTTTCTCTATCTGAAAACGTTTTTAGCGAACAAATGAATGAATGAAGGAATGGAATTGGTTCGCGATGGTTTGCGTTTGCCTGTTGTGCTCGTTCTTTGCGATTCGTTAGATAGGTACGTACGGTTTTGGTAAATAAATTGAGAAAATATCGAGTGAAGCAAAACAATGAATAACCCTGATCTAACTTAAAGATGGGACGTAAATAGTTATTTGTAGAAATAGAAAAATATGAACTAAACAAGTTGTAGATTTTCTTTCAATAAATATTAAAACTGTATTTTGCATTTTTGAGAACAAAAAGGGTTATATGAATGACATTACTTCATTCATTCAAGTTCCTATCCTGCAGGTAGGACTCTTTTGGTTGCCAAAAACGGAACCTACACCCACATATCTACCTACCTAACTCACAAGAAATGAGCTCGACCGTTGATCGGCGAATGCAGGACCATCGTGAACAAATTCTTGGAATCATTCATTTGACCCTGAAAACGATTCGTGTAGAGAATAAAAACGTTTTCGTGGAGAGAAAAAAAAAACGTTTTCGAGATGAAGAAAAACGTTTTCGAGGAGACAAAATATTTTCGCGAAAAAAACAAAAGCGTTTGATCGCAAACGATATTTACTTCTTGTTCGCGTAGAGATATTGTTTTCTTCACGACAAGTATTTTTATTTTCACGAACCAAATAAAAGAATTGGTTTGCGTACAAAATGGTTTTTGTTCGAGAACGAAAGTTTATCTAATTAAAAATTTTTCTTAAAGTATAAATATTAATGAAAGATTTGAAAAAAAAACCTTTTCGGACCCCTGGTCGCCAGTGGACAGTGATCAATTTAGCACTGCAATTTAGTACTGAAATGTCAGAATAAGCCGTGGGTCGAAGTGTTACTTATGTATAAAACAGAGATGACTCAAAACTGAAAAATGGTGCATAAGTCCCAGTTTCAATACTTTCAAATCAGTATGATATTAATTTATTTTTAAATTGCTCATGTTCCTAAATAATGAGATCAAGTTAGATACAATGAAAATCAAAAACAGCGCCCTGGATTGACTTAGAAGACTCACCTTGAAGAGGATCTCCGTTTCCACGTTGTGCTTGCAGAGCAGTGTTGCGCTGGAGCCGCGCTCCACGTACTTCGGGACCACTAATTGCACCTCGAACTCCGACTGGGCCCCTGCAACAAGAGAGGACGATAAGAGAAGGAAACACATGAGACACATAAGCGAAACGGTTGGTCCGACTGGAAAGGCAGAAATGTCGGGAATTCACTGCCACTCCGAGTCTGCAGTTTGCCGCTTGGATGGCATTCCGCATACGCCCCGGGATTGATTGAAATTCGTTTACCCGCGATGCGCAAATACTCGAAATTCCATTCGGCAAGATTAACCTGCACTCACACACCTCTGCGACCGTCGACCTGCACGCCACTCGCTCCTTCGCGGCCGCCACCGATCGATTTTCGTTTGCATTCGTGTCATTAACCCGGACCCCCGCCGGCTCGTCACCATAAATCTTAATTTATTTGCGCCGAACACACGAATTTCGGGCCAAATATTGGCCCCCACATGCTCGGAAACTACGACTGCAACTACGCTGTGCTATCCTTACACTTGCGTTGCGTCCGAGCTCGAGCCCGTGTTCGCACACGTACCCAATGCGCCCTGGGCTCCGTGTGTGGGCAACGGTCCGGGCGCGAGTGGGAACATGAAAAACTCGTTTGGGTGATGAACACCCCAATGTAGCGCAAATGGGTTCAATTAAATTCGCCGAGGGGCGACGCGCAGGCTGCGGGGCCACGGCACCTGGCCTCCATACTACGTGAGCGGCCCTCACTGACCTCCGCTTCCTCAGACGCGCAGTTGGTCTGCTCCGCACACTCGCGGAAGATATCGTCCGCCCGAGTCAATAGTCGAGGGCTGCCCGGGAGTACGAAACCTATTAATAATCACTTGCGAGTGGGAATGATTTATTTGCCCTCGCAATGTCCTGCATAGCATTTATAGCTGTCTATCCGCCCTCCCGCCGCGCATCCAGGGATTTCCGAGCTCGGCAGGGCAATAAATAACTCCCACTTGCGAAATATTTTTAATTAATCACATTTTTGTGTTATTGCATTTTCACATCCTTCCTCGTTGAAGCTCCCCAATATATATGCGCCGGACATGCCAAGCTGTCACGACTGTCGTCGCTGCCGGGTCTGGAGCACCTGCCCCCTTAGGCTGCAGCGGCCTGGGCCAGGGCCGCGTCCGCCAGGCATTCGGGAATCAGATGAACGAGGTTGTCATGTCGTCGATACGCATTGCAATCCGTCTGGCAGTCGGTGGGCCACGTCCTCGAAGCCCCGACTGAGGCGCGAACAAGCTAGACCACTTAGCTTAATTAACTACGCCAGGCCACTTTCGGAGGCGTCGATTCGGTCTAAGCAGCCATCAGCCGTCCATCGCATGCTGATCCCGGGATCGTGCAGAGCGACCGCGGGACGACTGTCTACTAGCCATGTGGCAAAACGACCCGGCCTGACCTCGCGTTGTGGCCATGGCACGGCACGCGAGATGTCATAATGCCAATTATTGCTTAATTTCCAGCAACTTGTTGCCTGCTTCTTGTTCCTGCTTCGAAACAACGAGAGGGCGCTCGCAGGTGACGGGATCGCTTCTCACCTGCCCCCGACCCGAAACAAGCCCCGGCCGTCGCCTATAAAGAAGTCATTGGCTTTCATTCGCCGCATTCGGCAGGCGTCCAATGGCCTTCCGCTTTGGCTCCTTGCCAGGACTCGCAGTGGATCGTCCTATCCGTGAGGCGACTTCCCGCCACAAGTCCGCTCCCGGAGCGACCATCTGGTGACATTGTCGTAAACACCGGGTCCGCGTCACGAGCAGCAAAAACGAGTCCCGACTTTTCACAGCCGTTCGTTGTCGGTGTTGTCGTCGTCGCTGCTGCTGCTCTGGTGCTGTTGCGGTGAAAGCGGAAATTAATGATTTCCCCATGTATACGACAACAAGGATGCATGTCAACGGGTCGCGAATAACCAATCAATCACCATTAATCAACGCACTCGATACGCGCAACAGGACTGCCGGGGGCCGCCCTGGACCGAATGGCTGAAGCCTAATTTGTGGGCTTAATTGCCAGTGCTCAGCCGGGTGGCTCATTAGCGCTCCGAGGGCGCCACCTGGGCCCATCTGGGCGGTGCTTCCCACAGCACGACGAGGACGCATAGGAAAAAGGCTTTCCGCAGACGCAGGAGCCCCGGCGACGACTTCAATTCCTTCCCTCATTATGCGCAGGTGAGTCACCACCTCGGCACCCTATACGACTCTCCCACGCCCAGAAAGCAGTTCCGACCTACCCACGCCCAGTGCACTAATTAAATTGGAATCGATCGCCGCCAAACGCAAACAAATCGTCGACGAGCTGTCACTGGACAACACATTTGTACGAAGACGAAGACGAGGAGACAACCACAGTCGACAGGATTTGTTGATCCTGCATTAATAATAACGACGCCCTGATTGACACGAAAACGTACTTGGTAACTCGCCGCAGTGGTGGAGGTTTTCCAGCACTCGGCTTGCCAGAAGTACCTGCGACGCCACCAGGCTTCGGATCGATTTTTCGCTCGGCAACCAAACGCAAGAAATCAATTAGCTCCCTGGAACCCAATCGGGGCAGGCGACGAGTGGCCTCGCGAGAATGACTGGAGTCGTTACCGGGGCCATCCTCCATTGCAATGACATTGCAATTGCTGTCCACCGGAATACTCCGTGGATCCGGGCGCCCCGTACCCGCTAATGCTCCAATCAACGTGGAGATGGGCCTCCAGTCATGCTCGCAGGGAACATTTGCAGATGTCTAATCATCATCGGTCCCTCCTCTCTGTGTTTGTGGGAATGGCAATCGATTCCATCGCTTGGGTCGACAGATAAGTGGTTGCCATGATTGCCATCGAGCTTCCTCCGTCCCTTGCTCCCATTCTCGAGTACCCCTCTCTCGTCCAGACCACCGGAGCCCGGTTCCCAATTCCATCTGGTGGGATCTAGCTACTTAATTCGATTATGACTCGGGAGGCATTGGAGTGTGCGATTGCTTCTGCTCTTTGCTGTCCCATCTTCTAATTGATTCCGCAGCAATGAGCCGTCTGCCAATGGGTGCTGGTGCCGGAGCTGGGAAGGCCTTTGCGGTCCAACACCCAAGGGCTGTGACCCTCACATTGGAATCTCCTGCCATCGCTCTCCTGACATGAAGCAGATGCTAAAGGAAGACGTTCAAGAGGCTTTAAGTCGATGAGAACCGCTTCAATGGGCAAGTAATTACGCCATAACGAGTGAGTCCTTGGCGTCTGGTGACTGGAGCCCACTATCCTGTCTTCAGACACAAGTTTCCCGGCCAGAAGGGCAGGAGTTAGATGGTTAGAACCCACAGACAGATACATTAAAGACCCGTAGTCGAAATGGATCGGCGCGGCAGCTCCAGGGCCCTCTTCTCCTTCGCACTCATCCCCGATGCAACAGCTTCCTCGAGCGGAAACCCACCCTCCACCACCTCGGGAACAAATCAGGGACATTAGCGGAATAAACCCAACTTATCCGCCCGCAAATGCGCTACAAGAAGGAGGCTGTTGGGTGTTTGCTTGTGTTTCGTAGTGGGGCTTTCAGGCTTCGCACAGCCGAAGAAGCACGTCTCCCGAATCCGAGCTGGGCTGCAAATGAAATCGCCACTCGCAGAGCCAAACAAAGGAAACTCCGTCCGTCGTCGCAATTTTCCGAGGACCATTAAATGTTTACGTCAATGCTTCCAACGCGGAAGCAGTACAACGGGCCCGAGCCGGAGACAGCCGCCCAAGACGGCAACAGGAAGAGGGCGAAGGCTGCAACGTCGAGTGTGGTCAGCGGTGACGCCTTGGACCCAGGCGTTCAGAGGTTCCTTGGAGGACAGGAACTGCCGGGGTGGGTCCGCGGAAACGGACGGAATTTAATTGCAGGTCCTTGCGGCATTTCGCGTTACATGGAGCTCCTGAAGCGAAGCGCGTGCCGTGTTCCTCCCCGAGATATCCTCCCCTGCGCCAGCCGAGGGAGGGCGAGACACAGAAAGATTCGCTATTGGAAGTGCCACCCACGTCCAGGGTGCTCGCGGACGACACAAAATTCCAACGCAAAGCCACTGTCGGGCAGGGACGCCGAAAGCAACGTCGGTACGTGTCCGGGATACCAAGGAGCCGGAACAAAAGCGCCAGACACTGCATCTTTCCATCTCACTTGGCTGGAGCTCCGTCGAATGGGTCTGCGCCCGCTATTCTACGGCGGCCGCATCATCGGTAAAGCTGCGGAGAGGAGTATCAAAGCCCCACAGATAGCATCCGGAAAGAGAGCTGTACTGGGCGGGCGGCTGGTGGTGGCGAGCGAAGGACACTGCGAGCCTTGAGGGCCCTCGGATAATTGAAGCTTAAGCTAATGCGCCCTGAGGGTGTGAAACGGGCTTCGTGAATTATTGATTAACGCCGACGACAGTTGCGAGCGGCGAACTGGAGGGGCAGAGAATGGTTATTCCTAAGTTCGGAGGCTTTCTGTTCCCGAACATGTGTAAGGAGGACCTTGGGCAACACCTGAGCGAGGCAAGCATCCCAGCGGGTGAAAAAAAAGTCCATATCTGCCCGGCCACAAGAGGGAGACAGGCGCCAAATCATAAATAATTTCTGAACGGTTTTCGTCGGTGCGAATGTGTGCGGCACACGCCCATTTGGAACAGCGCTGGCCCAAGGTCGTGTCCTGTTGTCGCCGTGGGGAACACGGCAGGCGCCCGGCCCCGGTGTCAGGTGTTGTCGAATGTATTGCATTGGATCAGGAGCTGCCTTGCGTGGAGGGTCCCCAGATTGGAGGCATCCATTTATTGGCGGCTTATCTCGGGATGACATCTTTTCACTCGGAAACTGATAAATGCGAGAGCTTAGCTTCAGAATGAGGCGTTTGCGAAGAAAAGCAAACCGGAAAGGTTTGACGGAAAGGCCAAAGGAGGAAGTGAAATGAGAATGTGGTCATTGCAGCACGAGGAAATTATCCTTCTTTTCTGAAGTATCCCTGGCTTCTTAACGGGGGCTTTCTTCAAGAGTATTACTTTAGTAAATTCCCTCGCAACACGGCCCGATTCTGTAGTAGCAGCCCACAGTGGACCTTGCGCGTCCTTCGGAATCCAGCACGTCAAGCGAATAGACAGCGGCTGCATGGACGACTTCCGACACTCTGGGCGGAAGCGGACTCCAACCGGACGCCACAAGGACGACAGACGTGAACGAGAGCACATGGAAAGCAAACGTCACCGGCAGGATGAGGATGCGATGTGTCTCCTTCTCCCCTCCCCAGTAGGAGCCCTGGCGACTCAAACAGCCATTCTCTCTCACGCTGGCGAAGTGGGGGCGACTCGCGGCTAAATGCAAACAAATGGCGATTCAGCGGTTGGGAAGGCAGTGGAGCCTCGCATCTCGGAAATTCAGCCAGGGATGCTCACGCACACCGCCGCAGGCCCGCATCCACACACAGATAGAAGTACAATAACACTCTTATCGCCAGATTGCAGGCAAGTGGGTGCCAGTGAAGGAGGACTTGGTAGACGCCCACGCTCGACACAGCTTGAGAAAGTAATTCAATGAAAATATTTCCACATCTGCCCGGGCAGCAGATTCGCAGGTTCGGCGGCCCAGTTGTTCATGCCGACCACTTCCACCCGATCCCGTTCATGGGATCGTTGGGACATTGATATTTCCTGGGGGTTTACGTTGTGAAAGACACATTCAGCCGCTTCGATGAGAAGGAGAGTGCACATGTCGAGGGGAGGATGTTGACGATAAAAAGGCTATCTTTCGGAAGCGGGGAGGGAGACAGAATGCGACTGCGACAAGTAGTAGGGTTTCCACGAGGCCCCGCTCCCAACGTCGCTTCAGCAGCATCATAAGTCACATGTCCTAACAAAGAAGGAGCCCTCAAAGGACACCGCACCGTGAAACACCCGTAATAAACTCGTGAATAAATAATTCTCATATAATTCCACGCATGAAGTATTTCATCCACCTAAATAAATAATTTTCATCAAAGCCATCTCCATCGCCACAGTCGTCGCATCAGCACGACGACGGAAACGACCAGGACCAGAAACAGGACCGGGTCGAAGCCAACACCAGCTCCAAAAATTAACTGCACGCATAAAGAGCATTAGAGAGACGCAGCAGCAGTCCTGTGAGGGGCGGGGATCGGACCGCCGCCCGTTAATTAAGCGCCGGCTCCGCTCCGCATCCCGCCAGATTCACACATCCGCATGAATTCATTACGTATGCGAGTTAATGCGGCACAAGAGTTCATTAATTTTCATAAACTCCCGATTTCGCTGGAGCTGTCACTCGGCTCCTGCGGGGTGGATTGAACAAGATGGAGGGAGGGCACTCGTGCCAGGTCGCCGTGGCTGGCCGCACACGGGACGGACAGGGAACAGGGTACGGGGCCATCAACATTGAGGCACGGGTCTTGGCTGCTGGGCTTTCGAGGGAATCGTGATTAATCGCCACGGAGAAGAACGGGTTGGATCCGTTACAAGTCATTGCCGTCAATGCTGTGCTAAGCGGCCTTTAATTGGTCCGAATAAATAAAAGGAAGCCAAGACAATCATTAAGGAACGGGGGCTCTCTAAAACTGCCTCCGACTTCCGTAAACGTGTCTACCGAGTCGCAGACAGGCCACAGATCGCAGTCCTTTGACTTGACCCCTAGATCGTATGTATCATAGATGAAGTTCACCCGGCCTGACATGGGATGCCGAGCAGGACCATGTTGGGCTGCCCACAATGAGAAGCAATTATTGCAACAGAATCCAATTATGAATGAGAATCGACTGGCGATTGGGGATGGATCGATTAGTCCCCAGCGTACATTTGGCCTGGACAACGAAGATGCGGACCCGAGGGTTCAAACTCGGAATGAAAATCCCAATGCGGTGGACTGGAAAACGACGGAAAATTAATTCCAGATACGACGCCGCTGAGCAAGGCGCCCTTAACCGCTCATTGATTCCAGCTGGTGGAAGAGCTCAGAGAGCATGGAGGACACAAACGCATGGACACCGAGCACGTACGGCCCCAAAGTTACTTGGATTACGCTGGCGATTCCCCTGAGCCTAGAGCTTACTCCTTAATGGATGAAATATGTACTCATCCACTGTGTTTGCAAAATCGGCGAAGATGCGCAGCAGAACTCTGGCAGTTGAGTTTGGAGGAGGTGAGGTTTAACTGGCTCTAACTTCCAGAAGAATTCGACGGAACCTAATCGGGATGGCCGCATTTCCCACTGCTGTCTCTTGGGTCTCCAGTATTTAAAATGCAGGACACTCCGAACGCTTCTGCCTAGAGTGAAGCCTCGCCTCCTGATGGTCACAAATCCCAGCTATAAATTGCTCCCTCGGCCGACTGCTCTGAGCTCGGCCAACACATGTCGACGCATGGCCCATTTCAGTGTCAAACATTAACCGGGCCACGGAGCCGGAGCCACGTCTAATCGACTGCCCGGCACTGGTTTAGCATTTGTTTCCCTTTTTGCGGTCGCATTCTCGGGTCGACTGTCAGGAATTATTCGAAATAATTAACGGGCGGTTGGCTGCGGATTTCGCATTGAGCTGTTCGAATGAGATCCCAGATTCGGGACCCCTGACAGAAGTCGCCCTTCCGGATGGTGGCGCCGGCTTGGAAATTTATGGTCAGCAATCGGACGCATTCGGAATCGAGATGAAGTGATTCGAATGGATTATTGAAATTTATTGCAATAAATTAAGAGATTTACTTCTGATGAAAAAACCGACTGAAAAAATCCCTCGACTTCAACGATCGAAGTGGTCAAGGAGGCAAATGCACAGCGAGGGAGCGTGTGTTTGGTAGGGAGAATGTGTGCAAATGATTGATTCCAGAGGCCGTCCTGGCAATGGTGTCGGCCGCACAACGGCCGTTAACGAGGGCCGAACAAATTAAATAAATTCCAACAAAGACCCACTGATTATAGCTTAAACCAGTGCTAGTCGCGTGGTTTGCTTAAGGACACCCCTGGGAACACTCGGTCCATCGCCATCTTAATAAAGCCATAAATCTGCTTTAAAATTGAGAATCGATTTTCCTTTATTACCTCCGCTTGCGAGCTTGGGTCCCAGTGCGAGCTTGGGTCCCAGTGCGAGAGGTCAGGGTGATGTTCGATAATCACATTGAAATGCGCAAGAGTCCTAAGTGTAGCAGGTGGCCGGAAGCAGGGTCGAATGTTTTTTGGATCACATTCCCTATCGTGGGCGGCTGGATGAAGTCAGAGAAAGCCTTTGCACAGTTGTGACAGGCCAACCCACCTCTGGGATCTGGGCCCGGACCATACTCGACTCGAAGCTTGTGGGGCTTCGTCCGTCGCACAGAAGAGAAAGAGAGCGTTAGAAGCTGGATAGACGAGGCTTTGAACCTGGACCAACGACGCCCAGCAACACCAGACTCACGCAGAGCTCGTCACCGAAGTCCTGCGAGTCAGAGGACCCGGAAAACTCTCACTCCGGACGCAACTCCGGTTACCGAAAGCCCCACAAGCCCAAGCAAGCCATGGTAAACTTTCGCCAGAGCAAGATTCTTTCGCTTACAACTCTCTCCACGTGGAGGATCTTGAATGGGAAGTGGGCGGTGTTGTGACTTGGAGGCTTTGCAAAATTTCGTGCCGAAGAATGTTTTATAACTTTTTGATTGTCTTTGTGAAATTTCGTAAATGGCTTTAAAGTTTCGTCTCCCCTCCACTCATCGATATCTGCTGCTACTCCGGCAGGTGGATCTCGCCCTGCCCGGTTGATGAGGCGTAATTTCGGGCTCCTGCTCGGTGGATCCCTCGGACGTGCAGCGGTCTTCTGTTCACTTGGTCTCCGCATCGCCTCGCCTCGGCAGAACGTAAAGTTTTGATCTGATTGTCGGGCGCAAACTTGTGCGTCCCGAAGCGTTTTTGCATTGATAACGACGCCCTTCCAGTACTCCTAAGCAGATATTGTTATTAATGCTGAAGTGCGTTGTTTCCTTCTTGGAGCACCAGCAAACGACTACATCCCAATTTCGAAACGTAGGTCCATTTGGTCATATTGGACTAATGATTGGCAAAGTGAAACACCAACTTCGAGGTCCATTGCGTTCAACTCGTTGCCAAATTTGATTCCAACCCGGCTCCCAATCACAAACTTGTTGCGCAATTCGCTACGCCACCTCTGGTAGAAGCTGTGCCTTCAGATTGCCGCCCATCACCCGGCCGTCTCTTACCGCGAGCAGCCTCCAGGAAACATTATTAATTCAATCGGCAATTTGCGCCGCATCTAGAGCGACCTGGCCTCCGTCCCACTGCTTACGGCTGGCACATGAGGAATTCATCCGCTCGTTGCGCTGCGTGCTCCAGGTCGGCTGCGTCGTTCCTCGCCGTCTCGCGTAGGCCCATCTGGAGCGCCGCGGAGCTTCTGTTAGAATAATTCACTTGTCACAAAAACACTTGTTATAGCGAAATAGTTTTAGTCATAATATCTTTGAGTTTATAAAGTAGAATATAAGTTGTGTGAAAATAAATTTTCTCATTCTCCAAGCAACAGCCAATTCGTGCGTTTATTTTCCAAAAGGTTATGGGCCCAGGCCTATAGATTTCAAAAAGTGATTCTAAATTCAATTACAAAATGGCTGACACCGAAAAATTTGAAAAACTAGAAAAGCTGGTTGGATCTTCAAATTGGTTAACTTGGAGTTTCGCGATTGAGATGCAGCTGAAGCTGGAAGGATTGTGGCAATTCGTCGATGAAAATGCAGTGGTTGTAGATGCAGATGCTGCAAAAGAAGAAAAAGCGAAGTGCCGCCTGATTTTATCGCTGGACAAGTCGTTGTTCGTGTATGTGAGAGAATGCCTCAAAGCAAAGGATGTGTGGAGGACACTAAAGAGCCTTTTCGAGGATTCTGGACTGGATCGAAAGGTTGGATTGCTGCAGAAGTTGTGCTCGGTGCAGTTAGAGAACTGCAGTTCTGTGGAGGAGTATGTTTCGCAAGTAGTGACAACAGCGCAAAAGCTGGGTTCTATCGGTTTCATTGTAAACGATGAATGGTTAGGCTGCTTGTTATTAAAAGGTCTTCCGGAAACATATCGTCCCATGATCATGTCGCTTGGAAGCTGTGGCAAGAAAATCAACGCCGATTCGATCAAGATGAAATTGTTACAAGACGTTCGAGTTGAGAGTTCAAGTCAAGCGCTGGTCAGCAAGAAGTTTAGAGACAATAAGAAGAATGTGCAAAGGAATTGCACGAGCCGAAGATGTTTTGGATGTGATGGTACTGGACACTTTATTGCTGATTGTCCAAGCCGTAAGAAGAAGGACGGTAAGTCCAATTTTGAAAATAAATCAATGTATGCTGGACATTCACCGATGAATGTTAGAAAATCAAATGATTGGTATGTGGACAGCGGAGCTTCTGCTCACATGACCAGAGATGAAAATTTGATTGAAAACCCAAAACCACACGATGGTGACGTGAGAGTCGCAAATGATGGCGTTTTGAAAGTGGCTTCAATAGGAGACATTCATCTGAATGTTATTGGTGATGATGGACCATACCAAATTCCTGTTCGTAATGTGTTGCATGTTAAAGGAGTCACAGAGAATTTGCTGTCGGTGAGTCAAATTGTTAGCCGTGGTAATCGAGTTACATTTGATAAAAATGGTTGCAAAATTATAAATTCTGGCAATGAAATTTTGGCAACGGCTTCGATGGTTAATGGCATGTATAGATTGAACATGGGCAGAACGGCAGAATGTTTTCTAGTAAAGGAAGAAAATTCAATTGATAAGTGGCACAAGAGACTTGGTCATTTGAATCTAGACGGAGTTAGAATGCTCAAGAATGGATTGGTGACTGGTGTGCACTTTCAAGAACAAAGAAATTCAAAAAGGCTATGTGAAGGCTGTGCGCAAGGTAAGCACATTCGAGCAAGTTTTCCTTCAGATGGTCATCGTGCATCAACAAAATTAGAGGTAGTTCATGCTGATGTCTGCGGGCCCATGGAGGTAAATTCAATAGGTGGAAGTCGTTATTTTGTAATATTTGTTGACGATTTTACACGTGAGATATTTATTTATTTTTTGAAAAATAAATCAGAAGTTAAGAGCAAGTTCCTTGAATTCAAAGCACTAGCAGAAGTTCAATCTGGTAAAAGAATTGCATTTTTTCGAAGCGACAACGGGACAGAGTTTGTCAACAAAGATATGCAGAAAATCTTTAGAGAAAATGGAATTGTTCATCAAAGGTCGGTTCCATACAATCCTGAACAAAACGGATTAGCAGAATGAGTTAACAGAACATTAACAGAAAAAGCAAGATGTATGCTGCATGATGCAAAACTTCCAAAGCGTTTTTGGGCGGAAGCTGTTTTGACTGCGGCCTATATTGCAAATCGAAGTCCACACGAATTGTTAAAGCTAACTCCAGAAGAGATGTGGTCAGGCAGGAAGCCTAATTTGAGTCACTTCAAGATATTTGGTTGTTTGGCTATGGCGTTTATACCCAAACAAAAGCGGCTTAAATGGGATCCGAAGTCAGAAAAGTGTATTTTCGTTGGATATGGAATTAACACCAAGGGTTATCGAGTATATAGTCTTAAGGACAAGGGAGTTTTCACACGACGTGATGTCCAATTTGAGGAAAACGTGAAGGGCTATTCATTGATTGGTGAGCAAGAACAAGATTTTTATTTTTTCAGATATGTTGAATCTGAGGATGCAACTGAAGAATCTCCTGTAGCCCATAACGATGAAGATTCAGATTCGAGTTCATTGTCATATGATTCTTTAGAAGGAAATGACAAAGAAGTGGGGGAGGAAAATGAATCCCCAGATGAAGAAAATCAATGTGTTATTCCCGAAGAAGTGGGGGCATCAAAAGAATTAAGAAGAAGCGAACGAATTGCTAATCAACAACAAAAGAATATTTTTAAAGCTACTATAAATGATGATGAACCAAAAACCATTGAAGAAGCTTTATCAGGAGTAGAGAGCGCAAAATGGAAAGAAGCAGTAGACAGTGAATTGAGTTCTCTAGAAGAAAATAAAACATGGGAAGTTGTGCAAAGACCAAATAAATGCAACTTAATAGAAACCAAGTGGGTATTTAAGAAGAAGAAAGAACAGGACAACAGAATTCGTTATAAAGCAAGATTGGTGGTCAAGGGCTACACACAGCGAAAGGGAATCGATTTCGAGGAAACGTTTTCGCCAGTTGTTCGCTACGCTTCAATAAGGTATTTATTTGCACTAGCTGTACGAAATAATCTAGATATAGAACAAATGGATGCAGTAACTGCATTTTTGCAAGGAGATCTTCATGAAGATGTGTATGTCAATCCACTATCAGTTGTTAATGTGTCCAAAGGTCAGGTTTTAAAATTGAAAAAGGCACTTTATGGTTTGAAGCATGCCAGCTATGTTTGGAACCAAAAGTTAGATGCGGCTTTAAAGCAATACGGATTGACTAGATCCAAACTTGATCCTTGCATTTATTACAATATGAAAAATAATAAAATTACATTTTTGGCTTTATATGTAGATGACATGTTACTCTTCAGTAATGATAACAGTTATCGTGATGAATTAAAAGAACAATTAATGAAAAATTTTAAGATGAAATTTTTAGGAAAAGCCAAGCAATGTTTAGGCATGCAGATTACAAGAGACGGTAAAAATATATATCTCGATCAAGAAGACTATATAAATGGAATGTTAAGAAGGTACGAAATGGAAAACTGCAATCCCATATCTACACCAATGGATATGAATCAAAAGTTGGAGAAGTCAACAGAAGTCGATGAATCTATGAAGAACGTCCCTTATCAGCAGGCTATTGGCAGTTTGTTATTTGCAGCACAATGCACGAGGCCAGATATCTGTCAAGCAGTTAATTTTTTGAGTAGATTTAACAATAATCCAGGAAGATGTCACTGGACTGCTGTTAAACGAGTTTTGAGATATCTGAAGGGTACTTCAAGGATGAAGCTAAGGTTCTCAGCAGAAGGTAATCAGAACATATTAACATATTCAGATTCAGATTGGGCAAATGATTCTGAAGAACGTCGGTCAGTTACGGGTTACGTAAACATTTTGCAAGGAGGAGCAATTTCCTGGAACAGTAAGCGGCAACCAACAGTGGCATTAAGTACAACAGAAGCGGAGTACATGGCGATTTCTGCAGCGACTCAAGAGGTGTTGTGGTTACGAGCTCTAGAACGAGAAATCAATATAAACTTCAAGCCAGATGAACCGACCAGAATTTTTTGTGATAACCAAAGCGCAATTCATTTGGCGTCTAATGATGCGTATCATGCAAGATCAAAACATATTGATATACGTCATCATTTTGTACGAGAAAAGAAGAACAACAATGAGGTAACATTTAGCGGAATATCCACAAATGAAATGTTAGCTGATTTTTTAACAAAACCTGTATGTTTAGATAAACATAAGAATTTTTGTAAACATGTGGGTTTGCATATTATGTAAATATATTTCGAGTGGGGGTGTTAGAATAATTCACTTGTCACAAAAACACTTGTTATAGCGAAATAGTTTTAGTCATAATATCTTTGAGTTTATAAAGTAGAATATAAGTTGTGTGAAAATAAATTTTCTCATTCTCCAAGCAACAGCCAATTCGTGCGTTTATTTTCCAAAAGCTTCGCATGTAAATGGCGGTGCTTGCGAGCGCCCCCGGGTTCCGTCGACTGACACCCTGTCCCGCCGGCTGCCACCGTGCCCAATAGGGGCACATTTAATTTAATGACTCGAAATTGATTCCCCGCTGCATTGGAGAAGGCGGCGAACGTGCCCGTTGCCGTGCCTCGCCTGCGACGAAGCCTCCCTTGCCTTTGAGTTGCTGTTCGCTGACGTCGATGGGCGAGCGCAGGACTTTGATTACCTATTAAAATTAAGGAGTGATGGAATCTAATTTTCGCGGCGTACACTCCTCGCAGGGCCCCGGGCTGAGCAGAATGCGATATCCAGTGGGTGAAGGTACCAGGTGGATCGGCTGACATCTTCATCAGTCGCCCTGCCGACGGCCCCGCGTGTTAGAATAGCATCAAGAAGAATTTCATCGCAAGAAGTAGTCCTTGGGCTGAAGTACAGGACTGGGGAGCTAGATCTGGGCCAAGGGCGAGAACGACTCGCGTTGAATTCCATACCCGGGGAGAGTCAGTTCATGCGGCGCACTTTTAATCGCTTTTAATGGCGCCGGATTCCCATTCTAATTCGATGGCGTTCGCTGCGAAACTATCGATCAGTCTGGCTCCTGGCGGCTAATTGCCGGCCGCGTATCCAACTTTTCCACAGCAACCCCGACAGCAGGTGCCATGGCAACGGCTACAACTGCAGCTACGCCCAACGAAAGTTTCTGCCAGGGACGCGTGGTGGTTGCCACACGCTGCCCGACCAACTTTTCACTCTGTTTATGAATAATTCATTCGCCAAGGTTCGATAATTTACTTGATAAATATTCTGCTCGAAAGTTTCTCACACACACAGGCCCGTCGAACTGTGCGCGACGTGTGGACGTATGTATGGGATCACGCACACAGGCTATTCGATGTCGAAGCGCCTGGAATTGCGGATTGAAGCATACAAAGTTCCAGGAGTCGACATTCCCCGACCGCCTCCCGCCTCCGCCAGGACACGTCCGTTGATTCTTGTTGGGCATAGTTTCAGAAGGGTCCCGAAGTTAGAAATCTTCTGTGCGGTGTCGCCGCTGTGCTTACTTGAAGGAGCGACTTTAACTGGGAGAGGATGGAGGAGGAACCAATTCCGCCCAGATCGAACACATTTAACATCTCGAAATGCAAGTCCTGAACACCAAATCACTGACGCTCTGGAGTCTGACTCCTCTGGCTACACAGACTAAAGTAATCGCGCGAAGAACCGAACGACCCAAAGAATTCACAACCGATCTGCTGTCCAGTGTACAGACTTCCCGACACCAGAGAGACTTGCTACGAAAGGGGACCCTCTGAATCGCTGGTACTTACGGGTCGGGCCTGCGGAATAGATTCCCAGACAAAGGGCGATTATCCACAGTGTATCCATTGTCCTCGGCGGTGGAGTCCGGTGCTGCACCGTATTTGGCTGCGACGAATCTCGGTTTAGATTAATCCAAAAAGAAAGCAGGAGTCTACCGGCGGAATCCCGGCTGATTATCTTCACAAGTTAATAACGCGACAAAAAAGAGAGTCTGAGAAAATCGGTGGTCTGCGTGTCGCAGGAGTCTCGGAGGGGAACACAAGAGGAGCAGAGGTGTCACTAGTATCGGGGCGAACGTGTGCGTTGACAGACACAGTAGGACTCGTGGTTTCACTCCTTCCCCACTCGAGGGCTCTGCACAAAAGGGTGGGGCTGCACTGCACTTGTTTTCGGGAACTGATTCGCGCGCGCCTCTACATCGCAAACAACTCCAAATGGACAGAGGGGCATCGGAAGCACCGGCGGTTGGGTTGGATTGGGTTGAGGGGTCTCCGACAAGGATCCGCCTCGAAAGCGCACTCACACAACAAACTATGCACTATCCCCGTTCGCGAGGAGAGACGCCCGAAGGCCGTCGATCACTTTCGCTCCAAAGAACCCAACGACAATGCACCTCAGAAGGAGGAGGATCCTGTGGCGTCGCGCACTGCTCGGTTCGGTGGTTCACTCGCGCGCACTTGTTGTGCCTTGTTGAAGCGTTTATCCTAGACTGGCGGCTCAGACCCGTTTCGGACGGCTGTGGCAGCAGCCGCGGCCCGCCCTCGCACTCTCGGCCTGCAGGAGGGCGTCTCCGCCGGGGCGCAGGGCCGGCTGTGCAGGGGCTGCGGGCGTGCACTCTCGCAGCGCTCGCCGTCCCAAAAGAAGTCCTGGAAGCCACCCGCACAGCGAGCGTTTGTTGCTGCGCTGGAAGCAGCTCGGAGAGCTTTCCTCAGGCACGCGCGGTCCTCCGCCTGTCTCTCTCTGCCTCGGCCGCCGAAAGCTCATTTGTTGCTTCGGCCGCACCAGTTGCTCCCTCGGCGGGCGAGCAACAATGTCCGCGTCTCCTGGGTCAAAGTCGCTCCTGGAAGGCAGTCACGAACCCGACCGATTCGCTCTCACGCTGCCTGCTCTCTCGCTCTCTCCGTCGGCCCAGTTGCCATGCGCATTGACCTGCTGAAGCAACAGGCGGCCCTTCGTGCGGTTCGATTGTTGTTGCAGTTGTTGTTCCCATTGTTGCTTTATTCGACATGTTTGCCATTTAATATTTCCGTTCATGTTTGTATTTGCACTTGGCTTCATTCTCTCCTTCGTACCTCCTCCCGCGAAGTCCTGCACGACCAACTCGGAGTCCGACTCGAATACAGTCGGACCCCGAGCCACGCTGCCTTGAATAGGCCTGGGCTCATCCCGCAGGCCCCCCGCAGTGTGGTCACCAGGTAAATCGCCCTCGAGAGCGGACTTCGAGGGTCTGGCCACAGATCCAACTCTCTAGCGCCCTGGGCGGATATCAAATTGAATTATATTAAATGCCCATTGTTGACTTCCTCGTCGCTATCATTCACAAGGCGGAGCCCGCCGCAAGCGAGTTCCGCTGATAACACGGCGCCGCAACGAAAGCACTTATTGCGCCCCCAGGCAGACGGGCATGGGCGATACGTCCCAGGGCGTTGCGATAAAATTTCCCAATTCGTCGTTATAATTTCTCCGAATTATCTGCCGCTGATGAGTTTGTGATTGACAAACGTATCATAAACCTTAGCAGCTTCCCGCCGCACCTCCACCCTCGCCCCACGTCCCCTTAATGACGTCGTTCCCACGTCGTTGGAGGAACATCTTCGCTTATTTTAAATAAATTACATTATCTCATTTGTGCGCTTTTATTGCGGCGTAATTCATGCCTCGTCTTCCCATTGCGGTCCAAGAGGGCGCGACGAGGCGCGGGGCGGCAACCCTATTCTCTCTGATGTGGCGTGCGTGTTCGTGGGCGTGGTGGTTGGTGTGCGCGCGGAGACTCCACGAAGTGACGCCGTCTTTGGATCGCACAGGAGCTTCCTTTCCCAGGGGTCGGGGGCGAATTTGGTTTCGCGAATAATTAGAAGCGTGCGTCCGTGCAATTTCGAGCGGCGGATCCCTGAGGATTCTCAGTATCCGCCAGCCTCTGGGCACCGCATTTGTCGAGCTGACGATGTGAACATGGAGGAACCAACCCTGCTCTTGCCAAGCCTGGCCAGACCGCCGATCGCCTTTCGAGTGGTTCCGCCGGTCTGACCGATGGTCATGAAGTTGACGGATGAAGTTATCCTCATGACTCCCTACCGCCCTTTATGCCTACGAGACTAGACTACGACGGAGCTCGCTGTGGCGACCCAACCTTTGTGGTGTGCTTTGTGGGTTGTCGCAAAGAAATCGGCAGTGCGTCCAGATCACCGCATCCACTTAATTAGAGCGCTCATTTTGCGGTTCGACGACCCGCCCGAAAAACGGGGGGGTTGAGAGGTCGTTAATAGAGCGCCTTCTGCCGCTAATCAACTAATCCGCTCACGAAATGTGTTGACAATGAGGCAAAATTAGTCAGGATGTTCGTGTCTCCGTTGACTGTGTTTATGCCTGCCTGCGTGTGTATATATATGTACATATATTGAGCTGAGAAGCAGTAGTAGTAGAAGTAATTTAATTACCTTTAATGGATGGGCATGATTTTTGACATAGAAGGAAGTCTCAGAATCAGTCTCTGAGAAGTTCGACAATCAGTTCGCGAATCAGATCTCAGCTGAACTCACTGTACTCCCAGGTCAGAGGTCGAAGTCTGGCCTATCGAGGTGGGTAACGAGGAACGAAGGATATTCACACACTGTGATGCTTCGGCTGGTCATCAGACAGTCCCTTCGAAGGGGCTCAGGGCCCGGTGCACGTGACGCACGAAAATGTAAAGAGCCGATCTCTGGACGGTCTTCGTTCCTGGAGCGACGCAACTACTGCATTTTCGCTGACACAGAGCGGCAATAGAGCAGCCATAAAGCTACACAACGAGGCTCGCCCCAATGTCGGGACTCCGGAGTCACTCGACGAGGCTGGGAAAACGTGCGCGTTCCTGCTCGAGCAGGACGCCGGATAAAGCGGTAGTAAAGGACGCCTTTCCCCCTCACCACCTATCAGTTCCACACAACGTGTTTTACGGCCGCCTCGTAATCCTCGCAAGCTGTCAAGGTGGATTCGGAGAACCCAAATCACCCGTTAGACATGTGCGCATGTGTGTATGTGACTGGCGGTGGGTGTGTACGTGTGCGAGCGGGCCTACGGGCCGCCATCGCCGGGCGACGGACGCACGTGTCGGCATGGGTGATAGTACTTATTGGCTCTTCTCACCGAACCCTCGCGCCCTGCTGAATTATTGAATCGCAGCCTCCATGATGAGATGATTAGGCGTCTGGGACGCAGGAGCCAGAACGTAAATTGGAGAAGCAACATCTGAAGTGTAGGCCTGAGCCAGTGGAGCTCCGAAAAGGCCACTGAGGCTCCTAGAAACTGGAAAGAGAACCAAATGCGAAGAAAGTGGCTGGCATGAACGTGTGACGGTAGTTTCGACTTTTGACCAACTGAATCGGATACTTCAATGATTGTCGACGGCATCTTCTCTGTCGCAGTCACCAGTTGTATCGGGCCGCAGCGTCGCCGATGACCTGCCACGAGGCGCACTGCTGCAGGCTGGAGTCCCCGCTATAGCGCCAGTTTCTGGCCCGGCTCCGAAAAAAGTACCATTGAGAAACATTAAGTACAATGGAGCAAATGGTCTGATGCATTCCTGGACTGGATTTGCTGCGAATCTCGAAGTCTTCGATGAACCCAGCAGTGACAGCATGGTTGTCAGGGGAATTGGAGACAGAAAATGAATGCAATTGCAAACAACAAGTAATCGATAAATATTTCAAAGGTGATCGATCATCAATGTGCTTATTTGGGATCCCGTCCGCGTCGCACTGTGCGGGTTAGTGATTTCTGTAGGCGAGGGGTTGGAAGTCGTTGGCGTACGTGTGGGTGCTTCTTCCTACCCACACTCGCCAGGCCCGCATTAGCAACTACTTGGAGGCCACCGCTCGACAATTGCCACCACACAAAGGAAGCTGTAGCCAATGACGCAGGCGGGACGCAGCGAGGAGCGACTCTGGGGTGCACGCGGTAGGAAGGGGCGTGGTTGCCCGCAACTTGGTATCACCATGCATGTCGTCAGTAGCCATGGTTGTTGTACTTTACACAAACGACGCGGATGAATGAAGCCTTACAAAAGGAAACATCTGGCAATGTCAACAAAATCAAGAGGGACGGCAAGCGACAAGGCGGAACCGAGCGGAAGAAGATAAAAATACCAGATACAGAACAGCTCACCGGCTCAGGAAATCGTCCTTCGGCACTTTGGCATTTGTGCCCAGCATCTCCGGGCCGAGGCTTCTTTGTTGCTGAGGCCCCACGGACGCTGTTCGCAGTTGGACGGGGTTAACGCAGGAAGAACGCGTCACGGGAGATCGCAGAGTGAACTGGATGAGCCAGTCTGGCAAGTGACCGGAAAACAAGGACTTCCGGAACCCACATCTTCGGACAGAGAGCCAGCACTTCTGGCAAGCAAATCTCTGTTTTGAATCAAATTAATGTCCAGTTCGTCCTTCCAACAGCAAACGTCCCACTTCGCTCCAACAAATCTGAAACCTCTTCCGCCATCCTCGGCAAGACAGCGCGACCTTATTGGTGTCAGCAGTGCTCCCCTGCGGAAGAATTCCACCAGTTTTCGAGGAATACATCGCTCCCGTAGGCGTAGTAAAGCTTCAACATTTCTCGAAAGGTCAAAGTTGGCCGGCCAGACGCCCAACTCAGGGCAAAACCCGCACCGTGATGGCGCAAATTGAAGGCAATTTAAGAACGGTGCCCCAGCCCCGTCGAAACCTGTTGTTTCGCTTTTGTGGGATGCCGCCCATGGAATACAAGTTTAAGCACAAATTCCTTAATCAGTCATCCGATGACCAGCTGCTCCTTGTGTCTTATTTTGGTACAAATCCAGGTATTTTGATCAAGCGGAGGACCCATCATCGGCACCACGCTGAGGGAGGACTACTTTGTGCCGCCGTACACAAAGTAGTTTCGATTCAGATTCAGCAGTTCCCAGGATATCGCTCTGTCCCGACACCCAGTAGGCGTTGAATCCAGAGAAAGTCTTCGCCTCGTTGCAGCGATACTGTTAGCAGGAATTCCGTCAACCTTCTTATCTTATCAAGCCTGTCTGGAGGCACCGGAAGCAATAGCCTACACTTGATATTATCGAAATTATTCGGAAAATTACCATACTTGCTTTATGTGGTCTGCTCCGGCGAACCGCATAAATCATTATTGATTTCCTCCTGCTGTGACGCCAGGCACCTTGAGCTAGGTAGATGCGAGCAGATGGTCTCGCCGGGTAGTCTTTTAAAAGTAATACGAATATTAATCCTTCATTGGAATTCTCTAAATATAACCGGTGAAACTAGGAGTATTTTGCATTTATCGGCGGTGCGCAGATCTGGAGCAGGGGGTTTCACTTGGGCAGGTAAAGACGTGTGGGTGGATTCGACTACAGGACTCAGAGTCGATGTAGTGAAATTCCCTTCTGACCCCATCACAGTGGAAAGCAAGAATGGTCTTGGTTCCAGGTAATGAGGATAGCAGTCGCAAAGACCAACGTCGGAGCTCTATTGAGTAGTCGGGCAAGTGGTAATCAACTTAACGACTACTTAATGGAGTCTGCCAAGAATCAATGCATGTCAATTTCCGTCCGCTTTCATGAACAAACAACCAGACCCATGAGTTCAAGGCTGAGGAGCGTATGTGGCCTGAGTCAGATCAATGTGTGATTAATTGCGCGCCCGCCCATGCCTGACGCCTTTTCCTGAACAACGGAACACAATCAAAGGCAATCATATGGAAATTCCATTTAAAATGAACGCAGGATTAAAAATGCGTTGATGCTGGGACTGGTACGGACGCGCGTGAGTGTATGTACACACGGTCACTCAAACACAGGAGAAACATATGATCCAGATTCGCGACGGCATAAGCCCAATTTAATTTATTTCATTATGTATTCACTATGACCAACATAAATAACGACTACGTGGTTGACTATTTCCCCACACTCAGCTGATCACAGCGACACTTGGCTTCTGCAGACGGAATCCTTACACCAAAAACAAATACATTCACGCATTGGTCGGTTACACCCCACATTGGCTAAAACATTTCAGCCTATGGCCGAGGTATGACCTGACATAAGGGCAAGACAGGACCTTCCCCAAATTCCCTTCGAAGGGAAGACTCACTCTCACTCTTTTGATTAACCCACGCGTTCACCGAGGTGCGTTGGCATAAACGCCAGGTTCAATCGATGGCTTCGACGCTTCTCGCGTCGTTAGATTATGTCGTTGTCGGCCTGCCTCAGTTCTTTCGCAATAGGGGTCTCGATTCGATTTCGAGTATCGGCACATCTTCGAGTATTCGAGTGTTCTCTACGATGCACAAGTTCGGAATTTCAAGCAATAGTACAGGTATTTTGAAGCAGAGTGCTTCATTTATCCTTTGTTTTAATGACCCTTTGATGTGTTATCTCTCGAGCTACTCGGGTATTGCACGGGTACCCGGGCGTGCAAATTCCCTGGGCACCCGGGTATTGCGAGCTCTATTTCGTCTTCTTAATGCCTCTGCAACTCATTTGCCATTGTTTTCCAACTGACTTGGCAACTCCACTTGAACGTCTTGCCTGGCACGACCTATAAATGAGTTTGAGAGTTGATGGTGTCCGAAAACTTGGACTCGTCGGACTTTGATTGGTACTGTACACTTGGAGACCATCACGTTCTGCACGGTCGAAAGGACGGCGGGCGCTGATTAGACGTGAGCCTTCTCGACGTCGTCAACGAGGCACGCGTGTCCCGTAGAGGGGGCTCCAAGCCACGGTCAGCAGAAACAAAAAGGGATGAATAGACTTCACTAACTGGATAGATATGGATATTCCTATTTATACGTAGGCTTGAGTCCAGGGGCGAAGCAGCGAGACTCCTGCTGGTGCAGAAAACTTAGTTTGCGTCCTTCCGCCACGTTGCTTCTGTATTATTCGGGAGCCATGGAAAATTCCAACAATTCTTTGAACGGCTGTAATTGCCCGGGCAATGCGTTCGTTTGTAAACACCGTACAGGTAGGACGGGGACACTGAGGTCAGTCTCTTGTTGCATGCCTTCAGCGTCACTGGCGTTGGCCCCACTGTTGGTGTCGACCGGTGCAGGATCGCCCTGAGGTCTCCTATAACGGTTTTTCATTCTCGCGAAATGCAGCACAAAAAATAACAAAGCTTTAGAAATTTTTGAAACTGTAAACTAAAATTACTTGTTTCATATAAAGTTGTTGTAGTTTAACCGATGCTTCTTTGTTGCTGGTTTGTCGGTAGTTTCGGGCTCTTGTTGCGCCTTAAATATTGGAAAGTAGTCGTGAAAACCGTAGTGCTCCGCTTTCCCATTAAGTTTTATGATTTTCAGCCGTTTCAAAAGGTGTAATTTGTAGGTGTACAATTTTAATTGCAATAAAAATAAATTATATATCTATATCGGCTTGTTGAATATTTCCCTAGTGGAAACTAATTTATTTCGGTTGTCTAAATCTTATGAGTCGATTTTATTTTGACCTTCGTCTACTCTTTGTCATATTTTATTGTTCATTTCGTGGTGGTTAGGAAAATTCTGTTGAAATTTCATGAATATCGGACACACAGTTTGGAAATCGGAGCACGGATTTTGTTAGTTTTACTTTTATTTATTAGAAGGAAAAATGTACATTTGGTAACTAAACCAAAAATGCTCCTCTAGTAAGCTCCTGACATCTTTGTACATCTTCAGTAACATCAGCCGACGAGCAGCAACAAGCTAGCGAAGCAAGGATCGAACTGTGCATCGCATCATACTGTGCCTTAATGTCTTGTATAGCTGGGGCTACGTCCTCCGAGCTCCGGTACTTGACGAAGTTGACCTCTGGCTTGATGGAGCAGCATACCTGTGATAGATATAACGGTAAGCTTAGATATGATTCCAAGGAACCAGCCCTGAGAAGTTTATAGCCAGGCCAAACCAGTAGCACATACCACAAACTCTTGCATGGTAAAAGGGGAAAAGCGACTGGAAGCCCTGTGAATGCGATTCGACACCGTTCGACCCCGACGTGACTGGGCGGTCGTTTAGGTTGGACATGGGATAATCAGTTAAAAACCTCTTGAATCCAGCTACATTTGGCGTCAAGCCACCAAATTATCAAAAGTGTTTGCAAGCGACGTGTTTATAATCTAACATTCCCTCTGGAACCAACGTGTCGTGTCCTTTTAGTAGACCCTTGATCAAAGGGGCGCAACTGTAACAGTGTATATGATGAGAAACACTAGAACTCACAAGACTCTGGCACTAAGAGACGAGGACGACAGAAGAGGCACCACAGGGAACTGCCGGCAACAGGTGCCTCCCACTGCAAGCCGCTTATGTCGAAAAACGTCGGGTATCCCAGCGAGAAGTGGCTACAATCTATGAATTATAGTAAATATTTATGTTAATATCAAAAATGACGATTGTGCACACTCACGCAAGCATCGACCAGCAACAACTGTCTACTCCGATTTTTTTCTGTGCAGCAGCAAATTGGTGCCATTGTTCTGTCGTGCGTGCTCCAGACATTGTCCAGTGTTTGCTCTATTTATATGCTCCATTGTCCACCACACACTAAGTCCAGACCTCTGCAAGCCGCTCCTTCGCTCGACGTGCTGCGCGTCCCGTCAGCCGAGTGCTCTCATGTGTCATTTGGGTGTTCGCGACGAGAATCTTGTGAAACAATAAAACGTGCCCAGGGATTTCGGGATGGAGGACTTCGGGGGACATTTACCCCGGAACTGCCGCAAACTGAGCGAGTGCCCAGTGAAAATAGATAGAGTGCAAGCTCTTGCTTTTATAACGATTTTAGTAGTACGAACCCAGGTTGAGCTCCGTCTTGAACTATCACCCGGTATAGGTGTACTATATTCCGTTTTCTGTTTTCCTTTCGGTGCATAGAAAGGTTTCCAAGGCATGGTTGAGTATACAACCAAGCTCCAACCAAGGATTATGATGTACCGTGAACTCTATGTAGTACTTAAATTATAGGGCATAGGTTATATACATACACTATTCCCCCACCAATGTCAACACTTTTCCTTTCATGTGATAGTTGGCTACTAGCGCCTAGCGGAGTCGTTGTATCGCCGAGGCGTCCCACGCGTAAGCTCTCGTGGGTCGTTTTGGAATATGTCAAGTTCTTTTATGGGAAATAAGTACGTTGTAGCTGAAAAATTATCAACATTAGAATCATTTTATGTATAGAGCCAGTATGATGCTTCAGTGTCAATTAAGCTTCAGTTTCGATTGGGCGACATATGCCAATAAACACATCGGGTGCTTATGTTAAATGTTGGAATATCAAATATGCCCAACTTACTACTTATAACATTCCACTCCACACATTTAATATCTATTTACCTGTTGTTTTGTATAGTGTATTAATTTTTCTCTATGAAACACTTCATTCTCATCTGTGCTACGAAACACACGTCAAATATTTTATCAATAAATTTATATTTTTTTGTTGAAAACTTTCTTGTGTAATTTATTGGATCCCCAACCTCAAACAGTAAATGTAAATGTGCTTATGTTAAATGGAATCCCACTTCAAATCTAAAGAAAAAGTTTCGCAACTTTTTAAAGAAATGGAGTCGCTGGCATGTTAAGTAAGAATCCCAAATTGGACAAGCCTGATGCAGACGCTGGCCCCGTGTGTGTTCTTGATTGCGCGCAGAAACAGCCAACAATAAATTGTGATAATCAAAAACACAACCACCATATCCCGAAAACCAATACTCTCTTGATTGTAGAAAAGATGTTCCTCAGCTCCCAAGTCTGCCGGTAATGGTATATAATAACATTTTTAGTTATTTATATTAATTTAATTCATATTTTGTAGTTTTTTGTGAAAAAGGTCAGAGTGTACTATTTTTTGGCAGTGAAATTAATCAGGTATTCACACTTGATGACAGTAATCGGGTAATAATTACCACATTACCACAGTCGGTGTGAATACCTCTGATATTATACTGGAGAGTCCTGAGGTTTCAACCCCATCCATGGAATGAATTGTATGTGGTTGTCACAGCAGGCATATGAATGAGGGTTACGTGAGGCTGATGTAACTTTCAAATTCTTGCAAATCCAATCACGCTACAAATCATTGCAAAAACCTGTTGCTGGCGGTTGAACCTCAAGTGGACAAGTCTCCAACACTTAAGCGACTCAGGGCTTTCGCCATTCGAAAGCGTCGCAAATGTTCGCACCAGGCGATTGATGTTAATTTCTTTAATTTCGCTATTAATTTATGCAAATTTCAAGGCCAGTAAGCTTCGACGAGTCGCAACGAACTCGTTCGAGACTCATCATCAAAGCTTGCTTTAATAGTGGCCAGAATGGAGTCGCTGGTAGTAGGTAATACGAGCAGTTACAAGTTGAAATGTTGTAAATTGTATGAAACTAAACAGAGTGCGTAGTAAGCTGTGGCGGGTACGAAAAAGCTACAAAATGTAAGTTTTCTCTTTCTCAGGATGGCCTCAATTCTGAAAATGAATCGGTAATATATGGAGAGAAGTCTTCTGAAGGACTCGGAATTTTCCGAAACTTTTGAATTGCTGAAACATAGGAAAGTTGACACATGCCAAAAGAATTAAAAAAATATTTTGTCAAAATTATAATTTTTAAAATTAAAATATTGGTTGAATTTTGAATTCGACAGATCGCAGCAATAACAAAATTTAGATTTTTGACATTGCTCTATGTAATACTCGAAAGCCCGTGTAGTGCTACCGGTTAACTCGAATGCCGGGTATTGTGCGGGTACGTGGGCATACCCGGGCTCTAATTCCGATTCATCATTCTAGATTTGATTTGCCAATTTTGTTAACTAGTGTCCAGAGGTGTTATATGAAAGAAGACACATTAACCGCAGTTTTGGTTTTGTAAACAAATTAACTCATGAACCCTATTATACTATTATACAATTGGTTGGACCTTGATATTAATTTCGATAGTATATGTATATACAGTGCTCTCGGGACAACGTCAATCCACCATTACGTCAACACCCCAAACCGCCAACACTTTTTATTAACATTGTTACTCTAAAACGACCCCAAAAGTCCTTCAATGGTAAAAAATAACATTTAAACATCAAAAGATTTTATTCCGGTTGGAAACCTTATCTTGTGTTCTTTGGATTTATTTTTTGTTTAGTTTTAATTTATGAATAATAAAAACGCTTTAAACTACAGTATCATTAATATTTTGGTCTTAACTTTGCACAATGATAAACGTCAACAATCTGATAAACGTAAACACTCGCGGTTTTAATTAGTTGACGTTATTCGAAGTGTGGCAATCACCGGAAACGGAAGCTAATAGGTTCCGGATCGTCGACTTATGTGAGAGGTATATTACTTCTGGTTGCTTGATCACAAGTTGCTCTCAGCTTTTACCAGTTTACCAGTGTTGTTTTTTTTATTATTTTCCAAAGATTTTATTCTTCAGTCATAAATATGCACCACTGAATAAATTTAATATTTGGTGCGATTTTCTGATTATCTGATATCGAATCACCCCGAAATCAAAATTTTCAACTTAGAAGTCCGACTCAGAAGAAATGTACTCTCTCCGAATAAAAGAATTTACTCCGAAGAAATGCAATTAGTCCCAGTTTAGTGGTTGTGAAAAAAAAAAAATCGGTTTGTGTACCAACTTTGCCCCCATGAAGTATACGTAACTTTTAATAAAACTTAAACACTAACTAAACTAGTTTCTTTTCGTTGATGCTACACTACTGGTGTTTACATTGCAAGAGAGTTGAATGTTGCGCTGAGGTTATGTTGCAACAACCTAGCCCAACCAACCTAATCCTCAAAAAAAAACCCAAAAATAAAATTACTGTCTATCTCAATAACCCCACTACTGTAGAGACATAAATATTGAAAGCATTGACAAAAGAAAAATAGCTTAAATTAATAGTGCAAAAAATAAGAGCATTTAAAGCTAAACCAATATAAATACATTTCATTTCAAAAAAATGAAAAAAACATATAGGAAAACTTAATTGGTCACGCCATTCGTTTCTGATGACCGTTTTCTGACACTTTGGCGGTCTTTCTATTGCATGAACAATTTTTTTTTCAAAATTTTCAATATAATATATTTATTTAAATTACAATTATTATTAAAAATAACTTATTCAATTAATTAAATTTGTCATATTATATTACGAATAAAAATTTCATATTTTTCCGTAACATTAGAAAAATAGAGCCTTGCCACTTCTTATACACCCTGTATATAGAAGTGAAGTGTGATTAATTAGCTTTTTGGGTAGCTCAAAAATATGTCCTCCCAAAAATTCTCAAATACCCCTAGAATCGATATATTTCCAGAAAAAAACCTCACATTTATTGAGAGAAAACCACGAAAAGCAAGTTGTTTCATTCAAAATTTAGACATTTTTCGTGATGGCAAAATCAATTTATAATACTTGAGACCACAAAAATAAAATTTTTTTTAAAATTATGTTTGCTGTATTTTTGATATTTTTTTTATAAAAAGCACCTTTTTGTTGGAATTTGTGCATTTAACAAACCCCAAACTTTCCCCCTAACATTTTTTACCACCTAGATTCACACCCAGGAGTAAAAAAAACTCCTAGATCTAAGGGAATAACCCCCAACCTGGCAACACTGGGTAGCTGTAACGTTGTTTTCTTTCTCCTTCTATCTCCCAAAGTCACACATAACTACTCTCTTTCAACATATCTAAGTTCCAAACCAATTGTTTTCAAACAATTGAGATTTACGATATTATTTCCTACACCGCTATTGCCAACACATAAAATTTATTGTGTTAAAAGTGGTTCGAAGACGCACTAATAAGGAAGTAAAAGCTTCGAAGCGGGATTCGAAGCCTGGCTAGAGTCGTCGATGAGAAAGCGACCATATTTTTAATAAATACTAGGGGTATTCAGACTGAGTCTCGTAGACTCGTACGCGTCTGAACGTCGAAAGTGGCGAAAAGTGATTTGGAGAGGTTGAGATTTAAGAGGTTGAGGCACCCTGGCAAAAATCGCAATTTGCAGCTTTCCAAATTTCCTGATCTTCACGCTCTTCTGCTTCGAATTCTACAACAATTGAAAGCACAGATAACCAGATGTGAAACTCTTGACAGTTGGTTAAAAATTGATTACACGCATTGTATATATGAGGTCACCTGAGAAACTTCAAATTATCAGTACTACCAGAGGTTTCATGCAAATCGTGGTGAAATCCAAAAATATTTCATAATACTTCCTTGACAATATTTACATTATGTTATTTAGTCAGTAACAAAAAGTTAAATAAAACTGTTTTCAATTATTAAAAACTTTAAAATTTATCTGTTATCTGTGATTGAAAGAGCAACAGACGGAAGAGCACACGGAATACAATTGCGAAACAACAAATCTTACAACAACAAATAACAACAACAAACAATTCAATAAATATCAACAAGAAATGAATAACAAAATACAAATAAACAACCAAATACAACAAACCTTACAAATAATTTAACAAATATATATACAATTTAATGATAAAAATATACTCATACACACAAATTGTCATACATAAATCCATTCATAAACAATCATTCATAAACTTACAATTGAAATCTCGTAAATAAAATATTTAAAAATTCTAAAAAATAATCGTATTATTTCGCCTATTTTGCCGCCGCCAAACATCGCCATACGCCAAACATCGAATCACCGCTGTCAGGTTTAGATTCATGTTTGTCTAAATGTTGACAAACATTATTCAATGTTCTAGGGCTTCGTGTATATATGTATATAGGAATCGTCGGAAAAGTCTATACTTTGTTGTGTGGACAGGTCACGAACAGGGTTGCCGCTAAAGAAAAATTTTTGCGACCAAGTCAGGTTATGAAAAGTTACCAAAAGTTACCAATGAATTAAAACTTTAAATTTCGCCTTAAAATTAAAAAAGCACCTTATTAAAGTACATATAATTTATGTAAGTTTATAACATTTGTTTTCCATAATTCGTATTTTTCATCGAGGATTTTTTTAAATTAAAACTTGTGAAAATTTGAAATGGGGTTGCTTCGAAAACTTCCTATTTGAATCATCAACGTTCAACTGGAAAACTGCGCATTTGATATTGTTCACAAGTGATGCCAAAAGTTTTCAAACCCGCAGAAAATTGACAGAATAACGTTAAAAGAATAAAGTGATGCCACTTATATAAACTGTGGTAATATGTATATATATATATTTCGCATGTTGCAAATGTTAAATGTAATGTATTGAAATATTAAAAATAGGCAAATATTCAAAAATATTAAGAATACAAAAAAGTTACCTCAACTAAAAATAAGTTACAAAGCTACCAAAAAAATGTAAAAGCAAAAAAAGTTACCAGTTTTGGTAATAAATTACCAAAACGGCAACCCTGGTCACGAACCCATCCGAAGTTTTCCGATGATCACTTGGTTTCTGATCACATAGGTGACAGTTCTTTCGTAAGTTTCAATTCGGGTTTTGTTTCACATTGGTGAACGACCAATTATTATCACATCACATAGGTGAGAGATCGCAGATCAAATATTATAATAAAGAATATTTACTGCCCCACACACACATTTTCAGTGTTTTCATTTTGCTGCGGTACGAGTTTTGGCTGCGTTTTTAGTTTCCGATTTGCCGGACGGACAAATTTGGTTTTGCCGACGGCATTTCAACTGCGCGAAGCCCGCTACTAAGCCCAGAGCACCAGCCCAACTTTAATTACTCACTGGCTGGCGCGCTCTACACAGGTGTTGCATATTTTTTAAATGATTGCCCGTTTTTGAGAAATATTATAATAAATTATGATTTTTCATACATAAATGTATTAAAAAAGAGTTATTAGTATAATTATTAAATTATAATTAAAACGTGTGAATCTCGAACAAGAATTGTCTCATTTTATATAAAAGTTGGTCCAACTATAGTTTGGAAAATCCCTTTCATTCGAAAGAAAATGAATTGTTATATACTGACATCATTGTTTAATCGTTTTATTAGTTGCTCATATTTCTCCTTTTCGCGATCTATAACATAATTATTTAGACCATAAATAGTTTTATTTTCCAAAATGCATGATGTTTTCTGTGAATATGAATGAATTTATTTTATTATTTTTAGACACATGAAATTATAATTAATGACGAATTGAAGATTGTTGCCACTGCATTGTTTTTTCTCAGATGAATCGAAATTTTGCTCAAAATAGTACAAGCAGACGAGACTTAGTCTGAATACCCCTATTGTTTGTCAGAAAATTATGATAGTAAATATTCCGAATCTGCAGAAGGATCAACGCAATTAGTTGCTCTAAACATTGTTAATAAAATCGGCGGAAGATTGACATTGCCTAAAGGATTGGAGAGAGTTAATAAACATCATCTTTTACGACCCCATGGATTTTATTCTCACATAAACACATAGACACTATTGTATTGTATTTTATATCTATGTATATTATTTTATTGCATATTTACAAAAACTCATTTTATTTGAATACTAATTAATTATGTTTCATAAAGAAAAATATAATAGTAGAAACTTCATTCCATTTGATTTCTGAATTTGTACCCAAGGACTGACTTTCTTGAAACAAAAACCAACGTCATCGTATGCTTCCAAATATATTTATGTATAATATGTATGTATACGTATAGGTTTCTTTCTATATATGCACAGTGACTAGCATTTATTTTGTTATCTACAACATCAAGGGATATAGCTTTTAATAGATTCATACTGCATTTATAATGTTTTTCCATAATAATTTAGTGTTCTTTAAAATAGTTGTTTATTTACTTGGTATCTATACATATTTTATTATTTAATTCTGTTGACTGTTATTATTTTGGATTTCCTCTATACCAAAATCATGCTTCCATGACTTCTATAACAAATTACTTAACCACTAAGACTGGATGAAATACAATTTCTACGTAGATGTCATTTATAAATATATATTATACGATTACTTTTACTTGTTTCTGAAACTTGTACTCTTTTTAAGCAAATAGATTAAATTATTTTTGGCCCCCGAAATAAAATTGAGTGAATCAAAGTAGCAGCATATAGGCGTCCTTGAGAAGTGAAATGGGTTTGTAAATACTAATATGTAGTATCAAATGTACAACATGTGTATATTATATATTTCGAATACGCAAGATACCTTTTCGAGCACGAGTTCCGAGGTGAAAGTTCCAAAGGAACCAAAGTTTCTCTTTAGTTGAAATCGAGAGGTTTTGAAAGTGACTAGCGGAGGTTCTTTGCGCGCTCGATGCTGCTTCTCCAAGACCCTCGGTGATTCTTAAACAACAACGGTATTTCGACAAAGCCATCCCCGCTTTCAACACAACAACAACACTGGAACAGAATCAGTTCAACAATCAAATTTAACAGAAATTAGCTACAAAATCAAACACAGCCTACAGAACGTTTTTACATCTCGACTCTTCTCTTTCTGTCTCACAGTTTTTCATTTTCTCTAATAAAAAATTATAAATTGCCCTTCTGGCAACGCTGCTGGTTTCGCGATGCCAAATCCTCCCACAGGTCTTGTTCGTGCGAATACGGATGGTTTTGATGGCTTTACTTCTTCTGCTGGTTTGAAGGACTGCTTCACGGAATCTATTGCATCTTCTTGTCCTCGTGAGCCTTCTTCACAATCGCCAGCTTGGAATGGGGCGAGGCTGGGGAGAGTGTGCGGTACGGGGCCTCCTTTGTGCCGTGCAGAACGAGCGACCATTCCTTCAGCCAGCCGGTGCGAGGTTGCTGGGAATTAAACCGAGCCTAGGAGATACAAGGAATTTGGTCAATCACCACGACTGGACAACGACTCGAGACTTACCTCAAGTTTCCAAGTGCCTTGTGGATACTCGCCCCAGGTGTGCGTCGTCATGAAGGGCCACTTGGTGAATCCGTCGCGGTGGTCATCATCATTTGCGCGGCGCGACAGAATCATTGACCTGCTGATAAAGAATCGGAGCAATATCACAATTTGTGGCTCATTCAGGGACACCGAAACCACAAGTGTATCACCTGGTGCCCATGGGCGAGGTCAGGAAAAGCTCCAAGTCGCCGCGCCTCGAAGCATTGGCCGTGATCACCGCCTGCACATGCTCCAAGTAGTTAACCTCCGTATCGGTGCCCTTGCAGGCGTTGGTGTTAATCTCCAAGAATAGCGAACGGCCCGACACAATCGGACTGAAAATAAAAGTCCTTTTATAGGTTTATGGGTTCTACGACTGAGCGAAGGATTTTACTGGTGGTCCGTGATGGCGCCTGCTTCGCAATGGTAGCGGGGGGGTACCGTGTGCCACTGCTTCGCCAAGGTCACCATGGCCCCGGCATCAAGTACGCCGAAGCCGAACAGGTGGTTGAACTCCAGCCCGACGCCGTTCATAGTCCAGTGGAAGCGGTTCTTGGCGTCGAAGAGCGAGTTCCGCTTGGACGTCAGCACAGTGAGGTGCTGGATGTCGCGCCAGGTCAGGGAGGGGCTGGAATGGGATACGCTAAAATTCTACAGAACGTCCTTAAGTTCAACCACTTTGACTTACTTTGCTTCCAATGCCAACGCAAAGACTCCCGCGGCCTCTGGTGCAGCTGCGCTGGTTCCCGAATGCGTCGTCGTGCACTTCCCGTACAAATCCGTAGTGGCTACTCCAGTGTTCGGGTCCTTGGCTCCATTACTGAAGGTACTCGCCAAAGTGGAGCTGCAACTCTCGTCGTAGTGAGCGTTTTGTCCGTCGTTAATGGCGCTGTTAATGGAAATCGTCCACATGGAGGCGGCGTAGCCGTCGCAGTTGCAGTCGTCCTCCTCGCCGCCGTCGCCAGAAGCCCACACATAGATGTTGCCCAAGCCATTCCGTCCCTACGGGCGGCAAACAGATGTCATTACACTAAGGGTAAGGGTACCTTCACACCCCATCAGGTCTATACGAACCTCGTTTACGCCCTGCACGATGGCACGCATGGTTGCATTCCGCGGCCCGTCCACGGTTTTGCCGTCGTCCGTGGGCCCCCAGGACGCGCTGTAGATGTGGATTTTATGAGGTTCGTGGCCCATGGAGTTGGCCTCGATCAAGTCGGTCATGTAGGGCTGGTCCAACATGCGGATTCCTGCGACAAAAGCCGACAATGAAAAATCCGTCAGAATGAGTATTATAAATCAATGTATTATTGCCCGCGGTTTACGATCCCCATAAAGGAGGCCATAAATTGATGCCTTTCGATTTGGTTGATTGGCCTTGGTTTGGTTTCAACATACGTCCTCCGCCCAATCGCAGAAGAAGGACGAAGTCTGAAACAATGCCATGGATCGCTTCAGCTTAAGACCTTATAGTTACTTACGAATAATAAAAATAAATCTACTCGGCACTTAGTTATCTAGAATTCGGGAGGTAGTATTTGAAATAGAGTTATCAATAGTTATTCTGTAAGTTATCCGACAATTGAAAAAACCATCCATCTGATATTGGAAGCTCCCACTAGTTGGAATGGTTTGAGCCACACTTAAGCCTCAGAGAAAGAAACGCTGTGTTCTAATCCGATTCGTGCTACTAAAACTTCAAGTAGTCGCCATTAATCTTTGGTCGACATATGGTTTTTTCACTACCGCATCAACAAGGATATTGCTTTGTCTTTTTCACGATTTCGTCCTTCGTATATTATTCGTTATAGTCGCACGCACTAATAATTACACCCTCTTCTCACCTGCAATTTTACTATCATAGGCTACTCCAACTCCACAGATGCCGTTGTCCCTGGCTGCAGCTACTTCCCCGGCACATCGTGTCCCATGGCTGGAAAGGAAAAGGAATACAATTTCACCAATACCTCTTCACCCGCGTGAGGGAGAACATTAATGGATTGTTGGGACTAAAAGTGGAATGGTTGGAGGACGTTTACTCACCTATTAAACCAGTCGTCGGTGTAGCGGGGATACGGGAACGGGTCATTGCTACTGAAGTCGTAACTCGCCTCGGAATTCTGTAAAGATAGTTTAAGTCATAAACGAGAAAAATGTTCCCCAAAGTGGAGGATGCGGTAGAGGAAACCTCACGAGCACATATACAACACCATATACAAAGCTGAGTTGAAGAATATGTAAAGATATTTTCAGCTCAATTCGCCCAAGGTTCGTCAAATTAATTGAACGGTCGACGTGAAGTGGTCTCGTGCAAGGCTTTTGAAATCAGTTCACGACTAAAACTCGTGACGCAGCTTCCTTCCACCCGAAGCTCCGTGGAACAAAGCGGATTAAATCAGCTTATCGACAAGCCAAAGCCCATACCAACCCAACCCAAGCCCATGTGCTGCCGCCGAGTGTCGACTGAGCTCGGTGAAGCCGTTGGCATCAGCGAAAGCCACTTAATTGCTTGTGCAAAGTAGATCTGGCCGTAAGGCGCATAAACAGATGAAATGGCATGAGATGATAATCGATCTAGCGAATCTCTACTTCCCATGGCCACGTTTGTCTTTGTGGATTCAGAGCAAAATGGTTTTATAAATTGTATAACTGATGTCGCCTCTGGTTGGCGGAAGTTGGACGAAGGAGATCGGGAAGTCATATTCCCGATCTCCTATATCCCGATCTAGATATCTTTCATACAGATCGTTAAATCCCCGTCTGGTATCTTATCATTCCTAAAGTGATAAAGCAGATGCATGTGCGGAGCTTTTCCCTGAAAGCATTTTGATGTAGTTGTTATCGGAATATCCCTAATATATTGCCGTCCACTCAGAAAAATCGAATGCATCAACAACAGCAACGAAAGTCGTCCGCTGGGCTTCGTCCATTTATGATAAACCCTTTGTTGTTGATCAATCATTCTGTTATTC
Organism: Coelopa frigida; assembly: GCA_017309665.1. Lineage (NCBI taxonomy): Eukaryota > Metazoa > Arthropoda > Insecta > Diptera > Coelopidae > Coelopa > Coelopa frigida. The sequence goes on from CM029561.1 coordinate 25,267,869, forward strand.
ACCAAGCGGGCCCTCGTCTGGGAGTGTCCAAAGCTCTCGACAAAGGAACGCTATCTTCAAAGGATGCCGCCGAGAAGAGAAACTTTTAATCCTGTCGCAGGGGATACAAACGACGACGGACAGGGGCAGTCGAGTGAGTGCCAGCAAGGGCGTTAATCCTGATGCTCATTAAAAATAACAGACATGAGAACAATATGGAAACAAGCAACTGGATGCATACAAAGGACCGGGAACGCGTAGAGGGGTGGGTCGAGGCAACTTACGTAGTTGAACTTCAAATCCGGATGCATGTAATCCACACCTGCAATGGAAGTGGAAGTGACCATGTGTCGATTTCAATGAGTTCTGGCTTTGCCCACTTACCATCGTCCATGATGGCGGTGGTCACATTCTTGCCCGTTATTCCCTGGTCCCAGGCTGCCTGGACGTTCAGGTCGAGGCGCACCTTACCACCGTTCTGGCCCGTGTTCTTCAAGTACCACTGCAGCGGGAAGTACGGGTCGGTCGGTTCGAGGCCTAAAGGGCTGGGGGGTGCTCCGTTGGTGGACGCGAACGGCAGTCCGTGGATGGCCGGGACGGCAGGTCGCAGGCCGCGCTTGACGCGCTTGAAGCCAGGCTGCTGAACCGCAGTGTGGACCTGAAAATGGTGCATATGTATATGTTAGTGGCCCGGCCTCGTACATAGACCCACTATTCATGCAAATAAATGTTGCTTCGATCGGGGTCTGGGACGACACATTCTCTGCCCATACCCGCATTCGGCTTGATAGACTCCACCTTCACTGGGAAGCCATGCCTATTTTTTGGAGGTGGGGAAGTATATGGGTCACATCCATGCAGGCTTCATTTAACCGAACATGCAGTATATTTGTAGCCTGTTGCTATTTTCAATTTTATATCTCTTAAAGCTACTCACCAAGGGATGACTCTTCAGAATCCGAGTGTGTGCGATGCTCCTCCTAGACCTGGCGTGTGGCAGGGTCCGATGCTTGAAGTGGTATTCATGTCCGTTACCACCCACCAGCTGCAGTTAACGAGAAAACCCGTTGTGATTTATTATTACTATTAATGACTTTTAAGTCTGTGGTTATTCTTTCTTAAACATCTCGACTCGGTTGTTTCCCATCAATGAGTTTCAACTGGAGGGAAGGAATAACGATAACAATCATTATCTCTCCATTCCACCCGCAAGTCGAAGTGGAAAATCGCGTTTTTTCACTTCTGAAGTGGACTCCTGCTTATCCCTCCTCATCTCTGTTTCCCCACTCTTCTGTTGCCACACATCTCGGTTTTAGAACATCCCTCTACAGACTCCGGGGGCAGTTGAAAAACTGACAACTAAGGATTCATGTTCTCATCTGTTCTAACGAAATGTGGACAAATGAAGTGAAGTCAGATTTCAGAGGCCAATCAAGATAATCTTTTGGCAATAGCCGTCGTATGAACTCCCAAAGCTATTATCCATGGAAATGAAAAGGATCCCCTCTTAGTCAATATAAATAGTCGGTGGAACCAAATACCAGACTCATCCAATGGCGTGAAACAATATTCGCAATATCCTTCAATACAATTTATATCCATGGTACAACAAACTGACTCTTAATATGCAAATTCTGAAAACGGGTCATAAAGCACGTTTCAATCCCAGATTCCGTCCATGTACTCTTGTCATACAGTGAACATTCTCTTATACCGCAACGCAGGAACCGAAAACCGGGCGCCAGGTGCAACAAGCTTTCCCAAACCACCAAGCCGTTCACCAACAGATGTCAATAACATGGCCCAAATCGGAAGAATCGGCGGACTCGTTTCCTCAATAACAACCCCGACTGCGAACCAACCCTCCTCGCGCCCCATCGTTCGATCGCTCGGGTCGACACAGCAAGCCTTCTGCCCGTGGATAGCATATAATTGCGTCTGTGGCGCGTGGGTGTTCTTGATGTGTCCTAGACATGTTCTAATTGCGCACTGCTCTCGACGCATAGATTGTGTATATGCGAGGGTGTGCGTGTGTGGCATTTCGTTCTCGTGCAGAAAGTTGCTTTTGACGTATTTGCTCGCTGGGTGACCGGATTCTGCTTCGTTGCATGGGGGGAGCGGTGTGTGAAAATCAAAGCGGGGAATACGGTGGAGTGGAGAACACACAATATGTTACATTAGGCTCCAGGGACAACACACTCTCAAACACACACAGGCGCAGACGCATGCTGTCTTTATAATGCTCACATAGATCACTCGCAACACACGCACTCCATCCACGGCATATCCCACTGGGTTTATATGGATTGTCAGCTCCATATGTTCGGTGTTGTTTACGAAATCATGCCACAGAACAAGTTGAGACTCTTCGGAAATGAGTTCGGCTTGAGACAGTCCAGAGAGCCAGAGCTATATAGGCTAAGTAAAATTTGAATTTTATCTATCATTAATTTTTATCCTACCGAATCCAGTACTTAGATCGCACAATACTGAAACAATACACTCCAATGAACGAATTCTACCACCTCTTCTCGGAACAGCAGGATATAGCAAAACGGCAAATGGAATTTCAAACCAAGCCTTTAGCGCACAAATTAACTGTTCCACGAGTCGTCTGACCTTATGAAAAATAGCCATGAAAAGCAAATGGTCGCATTTGAGTTCTGTTTCTTCACCTGTAATGGTGAACTTGTTGTAATGATGGCGAGTGAGCCCAACTGGCTCACGTAAGGCTTCCGTCGCCCATCGGTGCTCACGTCGGCGTCCCCACCCACGTCAATGCAAATAAACTACTGAGTGACGTAGCAAGTCCTTTGACTGGATGCTGGCGCCCAGCCCCAACTGCCCGCCATCTATTACGTTCGTCTCGTTACGCATAAACAAATACATCCTCATTTGTTTCGCCCACTGCGCAGATAAGACAAAGGTACACCTCGGAGAATTAGCGGATGAGGTACATCGGAAATTGTTACAATTTGCCTTCCTGAACGCCGGGATTTCACACAGTTGCACAGTTTATTTCTATGTGATAACAACATTCTCTGACTTGAAAATGAGACAGAGATATTCAATGGCTTTGCCAAAGCTGTTTTCTTTCTTCCTTTAAAATTCTATAAGAACGTACTAACATATGTAAACAAGAGTGCTAAAAACCTACTTAGCGAATCTTGGGACAGGCTAAATATCACACACTTACATGTTGGATAGCCTACATTCAGCGGCTTCAGAGTCTTCAATACGTGGCAATGGATAGCAGAAATCGTATACCACAACAGGTAGAGTACAGCGCATAATTCGGCGTCGTGGTGAACAGATTCAATACCATATTGCCAACACTCTAGATTCATTTGGCTCTATGGAGTTAACATCTCGCCATGGAAAATGAATTACAATATGGGAATTCGGACACATTTTCTAAAACTTCAAGTCAACCATATGCATTAGAAGAAGGCATCAATTCCAGGAACAATTGTGATAAACGAAACGTATGAGATTTATTCTGTTGACTTGTATATTAGTTTATTGCTGATAACGGGTTTATGACATCGACGCAACTGTGTGAACACATTGACACCAATTGATTAGGTCTATTAACTCGTCATATGGGTGGCCTATTATTGTAAGAGATCGAAATCATCCCCGGAGTGTGGGGTTTTTTAAGAGGAAGCCGTCATGTGTCACGAGCGACACAATCTGATGCACACGCGGTGCAGCCACTGCAAATGCACTGTTGCCATGTGTGGAATGAAGGGGTGGAAGGGAGGTTTTCTTTGGCAATATGTGAATCGAAATAAACAGGAGCGCCGGAGGCTTCTGCGGGGACAAACATACGAGTTCCACCAGTACATTACTGCCGACGAAAATTCACTCCATGGATACACAAATCTATAGACACGAACTGTCGGCGGCGTAATTCAAACGGATTGCTCAGTCGTCAGTCAACGGTCGATTGGCTTGATGAAAATATTTATGTTGCATTAAGACATCATTGATTTTTCCCACTAATCAAAGAGAGCACAGGCGGGAAACACGCTGTGATAAGTTTTCAGAGAAATACGCACCGGTCCAATATTATCGAATCCATATTTTGCAGCCACTTTGTGAGCCAGGTCGTTGTCAACACTCCGCCTAAAGCGCACCAAAAACGAACTGGTGAAGACTTCATTGCCGGATAAGGTCCGTGCTCCATATACGGCTCCAGTGGACGGCAAAAAGGTAGCGGCCAGTAAGCAGCAGGTACACAACACCAGCAAGCCTGTCGGATAGCTCCATGATGCCAAATTCATTGCAAGCCTCTGCAAGCTCGTTTAAATTTTTTATTTCGACGATAATTCCAATCAGAACTGCAAATTATTTCTCGGCACCGTTTTTTGGTTTTATTCGAGTAGCCCCACAATTAGTTTTGCGTGCGGTTGACAACACTCTTCGCGAACTTCAGCAGAAAGAAATTTGACACTTCCGAAAATGACTGCGAGTACACAATATAGGCTTTCTTTCAGTGGTCTGTTAAAAAATCTCGAACTCTTTCTTAAACCCTTCAGTATACCCCAACTTCAACCGAATCTGCTCAAGAGTTATTATTTTTTTCCATGTGTATATATATACGAATATAAATGCAGAGCATGTCCTCCTTCGTCCGATATGTGACCTTTGCCCTCACCCGAATTGTGGTTTTTCGGATGTGCTTTGCCAACTTTAGTATACCGTTATTTAGTAGCCCGTCGACCGAGACGAGACGTACCTGCTTCACTTCTCGGACTAAACTGCTTGCTGCTGCACTGCAACCGCCATGATTACCCAACAGGAGAACTTCTGCAAGAATAGTTTGCAGAAAGCTATTCTAATGAAAGAGCTTCCGTCGACTTTCACTGGCATGCGCCTAGGACCCCCACTTGTTGTTGGTCGCCATATGCTTGGCTTGTTTAGCACGCACAACCCTCTGTCGGACTCCAGCCCATCAAACCCTGTGGCTCATGCGACCCGCCTTTCTTTGGGTTGCACTGCACCGTCGTCCACAGACTTGCGGTAGGCGCTGATGTGGTTGATTAGTGATGAGTTGTTCTGTTAACCCGAGAAAACGTCACCGTCACCATGTGCTCCGCATTCATTTTATTACCTTCTTTTACTTGCAACCCCAGCATGTTCTCTCTCCCCTCTTAATGAGTATATGGTTATCTTACCATTGACTGTTAGCGGGTTCAAATAACTCCAGCATTTCAGTTGTACTGAAATTGCCTTCGAGTCTATGAAGCGATGAACATTGGATATGATTCACATTAACGAAAATCAATATAGAATGACAGGTTACAGGGTTTCGGACTCGAAAAGAAGAATCGAATTCCAAGTACTCAGGTTTCAGTGCTCTGTACACCAACATACTGCAGCCATAACAGCAATCTCATTCTTCGCAAACGTGTATCGATGCTACGCACAATGTGTGCTTTCTTTCTATGTATGCATTATACACAAAAGAGTATACACAAGGAGCCGTCGACTATGACGTCAAAGGCGAGTATAAATATAGGCAGGAGTATCACGCTCGTAGCGAATACAGCCAAACATTCGGCAATCCCATCGAGCGAAGCCAATAGGTTCGGGTTTTCCGAGAATAATGGGAAAATCAAAACATTACGATTAATGAGAGTTCGTATTGTCCCAAATACAGTTACTCACAAAATTGACCGTAAATTGTAAAAATATATATTTTTATATTTAAGTTTATAACATAAATATTACTTATTTCAGCAACAAAAAATAAATACAAAATATTTAAACACAATAAATAGTGACGGTGCGTAAATTCAAGTTTGCTAGTTAGTTTAGTTAGCTTGGTACACATCGTATACATTTTTTTTGTTTTAAAGCGCGACGTCGAACGACGAAGTTGATACAAAATGTGTGTAAAAAAAATCTAAATGAGGTAGTGCTGTAAAAACTTAATTTATGTACTATTATATAATAAGATAATAATATAATTTTTTATTTTTTTTGTGTGATTAAAAATAAAGTAAGTAATTGAAATCAACTAAAATTTATTTTATTCCGTACGAATGTAGATGTAAAGAAGATTTATCCATTTAAGCAGCAGCGTCGTCGATTCGACGAAATATGACTTTTAAGCAACAAAAATATTAATGAACTTCTAGGATGGATTAATAACAATAAATTCAACATTTCCTGTACCAGCAGCACACATAGAACTTCATAATATCTCGCTGCCACCTTCAAATTTTACCGTTGATCACAAATTTCCATATCGCAATTCAGTGTATCTATCCAACAGAGTAAATTTTGGGTTCGTCTGTAAATTTTTCCAAAACGTTTGCGATAAAATAAACGTCAAGCAGAAATCCGACAACCAAATATTGTATATATTGTATATTTTGTATATTAATTTCTATTGATTTTGCAATAAATTAATTAATTATAAATAATAAATAAATAATAATTAAGTGAATTTATTTAAATATTCAATATAGAGGCTCTGACTACCCGGAGTTTCACTGTCATTACTTCAGTTTTGTTTCTTTCTCTTGTAAGCGTGTTTATCTAATTTCGTACTGTGTCATGTTTTCTAATAATAAACGCAAATTTCTGAGTTCATTTTTTACCACCAAATTGTACCTATGGATCAAAATTTAATGCAAAATGTAAAGGTTACTTATAAAAAACAATTACTGCTTTATAGTTTAACACTAGATTGCCCAAGCAAGTCATTTTGACTGCTTTTTAATTTCAATTAGATAAAAATGTATGTATATAATGTCACACTTTCTTAAAACTTTTTGACTTTTTTTACGACATATAAATGCATTTATTAAATTAGTATTTAACTTCCCCCTCCTTCATTTCTGGTATATACGTATGTGCTATACCTAGATTGCCCGAAAGCAGTCATTTTGACTGCTTGAGACATTTCAAATAATAAAATGACTCTTATTATTAAATTTAGTACTTCTCTTATATGATTAGTTCGTCTCGATATTGAAACAATAGTTTTCATTACTTTTTTTCGATTGCCGTCACATAATAACTCGTAAATATGTATGTGATAAATTGTCTTGATGAGTTGCAGTTGCTCAATAAGTGAAACTTTTACTTGTTATTCGAATCTTTAGGTAGTGATACATGTTCTAATAAGGTGATTATTGTATTTATTTTTCGCTCAAAATTTATGAAAAAAATGTCGAATGAAGTGTTAATAATATGAAAAATATAAAAAAACAATATTTAACCAATTTCTTTATACATTAGTTATTCTTTTACAAGGCAGTCATTTTGACTGCTTCCGAGCAATCTAGGTATATACAATGTGTCGGTCTTTCTAGTGTTAACAGAAAATTATGATGTTATGTCGGTTAAAGTTTTAAAAATGTTTAACCTTAGTAATGCTGTTCACTTCTTGGACATAGTATGGCAAAGCATGCAAATAATATTCAGAAAAGCTGGTGTACAATGATATGATACTGCTTCAGGTTTTGCACCATGAACTGCAGTCTGATAGCATCTATTCTCACTTAATATCCATCCAAAATATGATTGGAGCTATGTATTGCATTAAGGACAACACTGATTGGAAAACTGGTGTAAATGAATTTTCATTGGATTTTTACGATGAAGTAATAATTATTAGTCGTCGATAGAAGTGTTCAATTCCACGTTCTTCACCACAAATCACAAACACATATAATTTTCACCATTGGCAGGTGAGAACGCTTAAAGAAAGTATTTTTTCGGAACTGTATTTGTACATTGCACTGCTTCTTGCGTCTATAAGTAGTCAAATACTGAAAAGGACGAAATTATTAAATAATGTCATTGGGTAGAATATACAGTGTTCAAGTTTCAAGTATCGCACCCTTACAAAAAGACGCTGATAAATGCAGAAATAAGCAAAGAGCGTTTGGACTTTACTCGGAAATATCTAAACGCTTCACCTGAGTCCTGGCGCAATGTAATATTGTCTGATGAGTCCAAAGAAAACATTTTTGGTTCTGATGGTAGACTTAGAGCGTGGAAAAAGCCAGGAGAAGCTTACAACCCAAAAAACACTATTTGCAGTTTAAATCATGGTGGTGAAGGTGTATTGGTATAGGCCATACTGGCTTTCATCTGCTTTGGAAATAATGAAAGAATAATGAATTGTTGAGTATACGTTTCCATTCTGATAGAAATTTGTAATCAATTTGTTGGAAAATTGGGCGTGGCAGAGACGTTTTACATTCAGCAACATAATCTCCCTAAGGAAATGTCCCATTATACTAAAATTTACTTGTAGTACAATGCTCCAAATCGGCACAAATATCAACACAGAGTCCTATTCTCAATCCCATTTAGAATATGGGGAATATCCTTGAACAAACAAGAAGGACTCATTACTTTATCCCGATGACTTATCTGCAATAGTTTATTCAAGAAGAAGTGTCGAAAATCGAACCAAGCTATGCATAAATTCTTGAGGAATCAATGTCATACTTCCTTAAAGACATTAGTAAATATAAAGGCAACCGAAAAAAATAATTAAAATAATTTTTTATATATTTTTAATTTTTTTTAACAATTTTCATTAATGGAGTACGAAGACTTTTGTGGAGTCAAATTTGTGACTTTTTCAATTTAAGGGCTATAACTTTGAAATTAATAAATAAAAATTCTAATTTATTGTTCTTGAAAGAAAAATGTGTAATTAACAAGTCTGCATTTAAAATTCTTCGAAACTCTTACTAGTTATTACTGATTTTTATCATTAAAGTTTCAATTAACTGCTGTACGAAGCCTTTAGTGAAACACTGTATTTACTTACTGATATATATATCCTTCCATACATTGCCTGCGCTTCTTCGATTTTAGTGGATGATTCCTCGGACATAGTTAATCACCCAGTCTTGGAATTAATTTCCACACTCTTAATTTGTAATCGCTGATGGTGCAATCCTCATTTTCAAAAAGTTTGGTAATTTTCAATAGAGTTAAAGCCATTTTTAATTTATATGTTTGAATTTGTTGCACTTGTTCACTTCACGCATAAAATGATGTTGCAAAATTGTGTAAAACACTTTTGACAACATAACGGTTTTTCAACATTTCTTAACCCTAACCGAGATATACTTCATTTGTTTGTTTCTATATTAGGGCCAGTACTAATGTAGAGTATAGAAACAAGCAATTAACCGAAAAATCTTGAATACATGCATCAGGGAATTTCATATACAGTGGTGGTCCAGTATAACGGACGCCGATATAACGAATGTCCAGTATAACGAACGCTTTTTTCTAGTCCATTCATGACTCTAAATAACGAACGGTTGAAAAATTAAGTATTCTATATAACGAATTCTATATGGACTTCAGTACAAAAACAAAACGATTTTTTCCAAAGATTTTTTTTTATATTCAAGTATGTAATTTTTTCTGTTTTTTGTAATAATAGTTTAATTTGCTACTATGCTAAAATTTATGAAAATAAATATGTATTTCGATAAAACGAATTTTCGATATAACGAACGAATCCTGGACATTATATCATTCGTTATACTGGAACACCACTGTACATTTACAAATTTGAATATTGAGTAGAAAATTACATTTGATATCCGAATAAGCTTTAGATAATTGATGTTTCTGAACATAATATTCAAGATAAATATATAAAAGAAATACGCGTTTTAAAGGTAAAGAACAAGCTTTCCGAATATATCTATAAATTATGAAAAAAATATTGCACTTATCATTTTTATCACTGCATTCCTAATCCTAGAAAATGTATATTATTGGTTTGTATTGTATTTCATAATGTATTTTGAAAATTTTGTTGATCCCTAATGTATCCGTGCACTTGGCATTGTTGTGTTATGAGCGACGGAGTTCTAAAAATATACTCTCAAAATGAGTACAATTGAGTAAAATCTGTCAAAATGTCAATTGGGGTATTCAGACTCAGTCTCGTAGGCTCGTAGGAGCGTAGAACACAGATTACCAGATATGAAACTTGAAATATCGCTTGTATGTGGTTGTTAAAATGGTTTGATGGTGTGTGTGAAAAACACAAAATAGCGCCAGCGGAATTTTTTGGAACCTACATTTGTCGTCGAAAAGCGCCAGCGGAATTTTTCGGAACCTACATTTGTCGTCGAAAAGCGCTTTATTATTCACCACTATTCACCTCCGCTGTCTGAAATTGCATCTCTTGTTCTTCTTGAGAAAGAATGTGAAAATTTTAAATTTTGGAAATCCTCCCTCCCTTACTTGTTAGAGCCTCAAGGCAATATACGCAATCTAGGCTATGCCCAAAAGCTATAGTTCAATTTTCAATCAATTTGGATTTCCCAAATCAACATAATCACAAATTACATTTCTGTAATTTTTCCAAATTTTTGATGTTTGGTAAATCTAATTGAGATGAAAAACAGCTGATTTGTTTCACCAAAAGTTGACTTTTAGCGATGCCACTTTTTTATAAATAATTCACCTCAAAATGTTTCGGATTAGAGATTGAATAAAATTTGCACTTACAAATGAGATATATATTTCAAATTACAAAAACAAATACAGATTATTGGCTTTACAGCACCCGAAGGGCAATAATTAGTGTTGTGCGTTTGTAATGCCTTACACCAATGAAAGATACTCTAATGCCGAAAGACAGTCTAATGCCGCATCCGAACGTCTGGGGTGAGAGTTTTTTCATTGCAAGTAATACTAGCATTACTCGCCGAGATGTGAAGGCCGTAAAGAAGAATTGATGTTCCCGAAACGGGAAGTGAACCCGACACTGTCGACTCGAAAGCAATGCATTTAGCCACCGATGATACCTCCACGTATTTTAAAGCATTTCATATCTGAGAATCTGTGACTTGCTCACTATTAGTGTGGCAGAGAAAGTGAACCAAATTCCAAACAATGTACTAATATACCCACATTTATCAACAAAAGATATGGCATTGCACTATATTTGATGTTTAAGAGGTGAACTCACGTACACAATCTGTGTATTCACCAATCGCATAAAAAAGAGATTTTTTTTGACGTTTAGCCTCAAATGTCAGAAGTTTCATATCTGGTAATCTGTGCTTTATAGTTCAACACTAGATTGCCCAAGCAAGTCATTTTGACTGCTTTTTAATTTCAATTAGATAAAAATGTATGTATATAATGTCACACTTTCTTAAAACTTTTTGACTTTTTTTACGACATATAAAATTAGTATTTAACTTCCCCCTCCTTCATTTCTGGTATATACGTATGTGCTATACCTAGATTGCCCGAAAGCAGTCATTTTGACTGCTTGAGACATTTCAAATAATAAAATGACTCTTATTATTAAATTTAGTACTTCTCTTATATGATCAGTACGTCTCGATATTGAAACAATAGTTTTCATTACTTTTTTTCGATTGCCGTCACATAATATCGCGTAAATATGTGATAAATTGTCTTGATGAGTTGCAGTTGCTCAATAAGTGAAACTTTTACTTGTTATTCGAATCTTTAGGTAGTGATACATGTTCTAATAAGGTGATTATTGTATTTATTTTTCGCTCAAAATTTATGAAAAAAATGTCGAATGAAGTGTTAATAATATGAAAAATATAAAAAAACAATATTTAACCCATTTCTTTATACATTAGTTATTCTTTTACAAGGCAGTCATTTTGACTGCTTCCGGGCAATCTAGGTATATACAATGTGTCGGTCTTTCTAGTGTTAACAGAAAATTATGATGTTATGTTGGTTAAAGTTTTAAAAATGTTTAACCTTAGTAATGCTGTTCACTTCTTGGACATAGTATGGCAAAGCATGCAAATAATATTCAGAAAAGCTGGTGTACAATGATATGATACTGCTTCAGGTTTTGCACCATGAACTGCAGTCTGATAGCATCTATTCTCACTTAATATCCATCCAAAATATGATTGGAGCTATGTATTGCAGTAAGGACAACACTGATTGGAAAACTGGTGTAAATGAATTTTCATTGGATTTTTACGATGAAGTAATAATTATTAGTCGTCGATAGAAGTGTTCAATTCCACGTTCTTCACCACAAATCACAAACACATATAATTTTCACCATTGGCAGGTGAGAACGCTTAAAGAAAGTATTTTTTCGGAACTGTATTTGTACATTGCACTGCTTCTTGCGTCTATAAGTAGTCAAATACTGAAAAGGACGAAATTATTAAATAATGTCATTGGGTAGAATATACAGTGTTCAAGTTTCAAGTATCGCACCCTTACAAAAAGACGCTGATAAATGCAGAAATAAGCAAAGAGCGTTTGGACTTTACTCGGAAATATCTAAACGCTTCACCTGAGTCCTGGCGCAATGTAATATTGTATGATGAGTCCAAAGAAAACATTTTTGGTTCTGATGGTAGACTTAGAGCGTGGAAAAAGCCAGGAGAAGCTTACAACCCAAAAAACACTATTTGCAGTTTAAATCATGGTGGTGAAGGTGTATTGGTATAGGCCATACTGGCTTTCATCTGCTTTGGAAATAATGAAAGAATAATGAATTGTTGAGTATACGTTTCCATTCTGATAGAAATTTGTAATCAATTTGTTGCAAAATTGGGCGTGGCAGAGACGTTTTACATTCAGCAACATAATCTCCCTAAGGAAATGTCCCATTATACTAAAATTTACTTGTAGTACAATGCTCCAAATCGGCACAAATATCAACACAGAGTCCTATTCTCAATCCCATTTTGAATATGGGGAATATCCTTGAACAAACAAGAAGGACTCATCACTTTATCCCGATGACTTATCTGCAATAGTTTATTCAAGAAGAAGTGTCGAAAATCGAACCAAACTATGCATAAATTCTTGAGGAATCAATGTCATACTTCCTTAAAGACATTATTAAATATAAAGGCAACCGAAAAAAATAATTAAAATAATTTTTTATATATTTTTAATTTTTTTAACAATTTTCATTAATGGAGTACGAAGACTTTTGTGGAGTCAAATTTGTGACTTTTTCAATTTAAGGGCTATAACTTTGAAATTAATAAATAAAAATTCTAATTTATTGTTCTTGAAAGAAAAATGTGTAATTAACAAGTCTGCATTTAAAATTATTCGAAACTCTTACTAGTTATTACTGATTTTTATCATTAAAGTTTCAATTAACTGCTGTACGAAGCCTTTAGTGAAACACTGTATTTACTTACTGATATATATATCCTTCCATACATTACCTGCGCTTCTTCGATTTTAGTGGATGATTCCTCGGACATAGTTAATCACCCAGTCTTGGAATTAATTTCCACACTCTTAATTTGTAATCGCTGATGGTGCAATCCTCATTTTCAAAAAGTTTGGTAATTTTCAATAGAGTTAAAGCCATTTTTAATTTATATGTTTGAATTTGTTGCACTTGTTCACTTCACGCATAAAATGATGTTGCAAAATTGTGTAAAACACTTTTGACAACATAACGGTTTTTCAACATTTCTTAACCCTAACCGAGATATACTTCATTTGTTTGTTTCTATATTAGGGCCAGTACTAATGTAGAGTATAGAAACAAGCAATTAACCGAAAAATCTTGAATACATGCATCAGGGAATTTCATATACAGTGGTGGTCCAGTATAACGGACGCCGATATAACGAATGTCCAGTATAACGAACGCTTTTTTCTAGTCCATTCATGACTCTAAATAACGAACGGTTGAAAAATTAAGTATTCTATATAACGAATTCTATATGGACTTCAGTACAAAAACAAAACGATTTTTTCCAAAGATTTTTTTTTATATTCAAGTATGTAATTTTTTCTGTTTTTTGTAATAATAGTTTAATTTGCTACTATGCTAAAATTTATGAAAATAAATATGTATTTCGATAAAACGAATTTTCGATATAACGAACGAATCCTGGACGTTATATCATTCGTTATACTGGAACACCACTGTACATTTACAAATTTGAATATTGAGTAGAAAATTAAATTTAATATCCGAATAAGCTTTAGATAATTGATGTTTCTGAACATAATATTCAAGATAAAAATATAAAAGAAATACGCGTTTTAAAGGTAATAGAACAAGCTTTCCGAATATATCTATAAATTATGAAAAAAATATTGCACTTATCATTTTTATCACTGCATTCCTAATCCTAGAAAATGTATATTATTGGTTTGTATTGTATTTCATAATGTATTTTGAAAATTTTGTTGATCCCTAATGTATCCGTGAACTTGGCATTGTTGTGTTATGAGCGACGGAGTTCTAAAAATATACTCTCAAAATGAGTACAATTGAGTAAAATCTGTCAAAATGTCAATAGGGGTATTCAGACTCAGTCTCGTAGGCTCGTAGGAGCGTAGAATACGTGCAAATTCGTTTTTGTAATCTACGATTCGATGCTCCTACGCCAGTTGTACCTCTCGTAGATCGCGTAGAATCAATTTTGTAAATGTTGCCGAGCTTTGCAGTGAAAACAAAACATTAATATTTTTGCAAAAAAGTGAAATAATTGTGAATAAAACAACTAACAATTGTATATAAAAATATTATAAAGTATTATAATACACAATTCCATTAAAAATTTCGAATTTCTGTGAAAAAAATGTCCGATAGTACTATTTTTGGGCCGCGAAATTTCGATTCATATGAGAAAAAACAATGTAGTGGCAACATTCTTCAATTTGTCATTCAATTATAATTTCTTGAATTTAATAAATTCATTCATATTCACATAAAACATCATGCATTTTGGAAAATAAAACTTTTTATGTCTAATTGTTATAGCGTGCGAAAAGGAGAAATATGACCAACTAATAAAACGATTAAAGAATGATGTCAGTATATAACAATACATTTTCTTTTGAATGAAAGGGATTTTTCAAACTATAATTGGACAAACTTTTATATAAAATGAGAAAATTTGTGTGCGAGGTTCACACATTTTAATTATAATTTTTAGAATTATACTAACAACTTTTTTTTAATAATAAATTATTATAATATTTCTCAAAAACGGGCAATCTGTTCAAAAATATGCAACACCTCTTCAAATCACTTTACGCCGTCTGATCAGGTGTTCAGACATGTCGAGAGTACGAGACTTACGAGTACGAGCCAACGAGACTGAGTCTGAATACCCCTAATTAATTAAAAAAATAAATTGTTGAATGTTTAAAAAATGTATGAAATTTCTGAAATTTAACTTCGAAATCTTTGGCAAGATTTAGTAATTACGAATCATGCAACATGCTAATTAAAGCTATAAAATTGTCATTGGTTATGTACAAATTTTCAAATATCTTGCATTTGACTCGTCTTGGAGAAATTCATGGTTTTAGTTTTTTCCCAAAACAATTTTATACAATTTTGATTAATTTTTATAAACGTCAATATTTCATTGTCAGTTTGAATTTTCGAAGTGTATTCGAGTTGACATTGAATTCGACCGATAGAGAGAACATGACTTTTGGATTCATTTGTAAACAAATAAAAATATTGAATTTTTTCTCAAACAAAAAATAATTACTCAAAAACCATGACAACAAAATATAAGAGAGAGAATTTTGTATTGAAAAATCTCTTTTAATTTTAATAAAATACCTCCACGGTTCATGTTAAATTTATATAGCCTATGTCCTATTCTGATATGGAAACATTTTCAGCGGTTTAGCTGATTTTTGTTGTCGAACATACCACTTTCTTCTTTTATATATAAGTATAGGTATAGAAGTATAGATATATGGTTAATAATACATTTTAAAAAAATGTATTCTGAAGACGAATCTGTAGTAATGGATATACATTGGATATACATTACTACAGATGCAAAGAAATCTGTAAGATGCAATGTCAGTTTGTCAGAAATCAGTTTGCATTCAGTGGGCTGAGGAAAAAAATTTAATATGCAGGATATTCTCTAGTTAAAGAGGCTAGATCAAAGAGCACAAAAAACCATCTCAACAAAGTTCATAAGTACAAAATAAGTTAGTTTTTAATAAATCATAGTATGCGTGTTCATATGTACATAAATGTATACAGTACACTCGGGATAACGTTAACTAATTAAAACCGCTTTTATCAGATTGTTGACGTTTATCATTGTTCAAATTTAATACCAATATAGTTGTTTAATGCGTTTTTATTGTTCATAAATTAAAACTAAACAAAAAGTAAATCTAAAGAAAATAAAAAAAGATTTCCAACCTATATAATATCTATACTTCTTCATGTTTTCTGTTATTTTATTGAGAGTTGACTTTGGGGTAATAGACGTTATCGCGTGTGTACTATATTTCGAATTACGTTATGTGTTATGCGTCGCTTTCACCGGTCCCCGCAAACCGGTATCGACGCAAAAAGGGGTTTGAGAGAGCATATCTTTATGAAACATTGTAACGGTTAACCGAAAATTTAATAATATTCATATCCTCAAAAATGGTTATTCATGTTATTGTTCACACATCATCATTTCCATTTAAGATAGTCAAATTAATAGTCATGTAGGTAATATTTTCAAACAATAATAGTATTAAAAATAACTTCACACAACTACGAGAACATATACATAGGCAGGCAACTATTATCAGATTAACCATGGATTTTTATATGTTGTACGTTGTTCGAATCGCTTGGTTTCAAATCCCATCGTGTTCTAAAAAAGCAATCAACGTCCCGCTCCGGAATCCAAAATCAATTCGATTTCCTTTTTTTCGTGTACTATTTTCCATATGAATTATTTTGTTTAAAATCCCATGACAAAACAATGTATGATCGTTAAGGCAATTCAAAGCTGAAAAAGATACAAGCTTTTGTCAAAGGAATCATTAACAAAGATGAAAAATAAATAAAATATTGTCTGCGATTAAAATATATTTTTCACGCATGCAATTAAAAATATTACAATAAATACTAATCGATTGTAATACAATATATTTAAATAAAATTCATTTTGTTCAAAGGCCGTACGATTCCTCTAAAGAAACAACATTAGAGGATTTTAATTGCAGATGTTTCGTTTTCTCATGTCATCTTTATCCGGATATATTTACCAGGAACTTCAAGTTTCCTTAATAATTTATAATACGAGTTATCGGGGCGTAAGATCGAGATAACCAAACTTATTCTATAGAGACGATAAATTTATCCGGTCGGTAACTAAAGTGAACTTTCAATAGATTTCTCATCTTCTATGATAAGCCTAAGATAGATAATAGATATAAGACAAGAAAGATATTTACAGTTTTTGAAGAAGTAATAGTTGCAAAATGTTGTTGCATTATATACATATACATAGATATACACATATAATTAAAATTTACTGCAGATTTTCTATTTATACCTTATGTCCTGTGGGTAAAAGTATCTATATACATTCATTTCAAAAGGTATATACAGTAGCTAGCATACATAAATGCAACAACTCACTACGACAACAGTAGTGAGCATGAAAATTACAACGACTGTATATTGATGAGTAAATCAATCATATATCTATCATTATACAGTCGTTGTATTTTTCATACTCACTACTGTATATCTACTTTTCACCAACCAGCACTTCATCAACGCTAGGGTTCTCAGGGTTCAGTCCTATCCCCTTCTTCTTCCTAATTTCTATCAATAACCTTCTGTCATTAACCACCACTCTTATTTCTTTCAAAAATGTCCAAATTCTTCCGGGAATGAGAGTAAATGACATATATTGAAGTATGTGCATTCTGACCTTAATGCAATCTCCGAATGGTATTCAGTGGATTCAACGCGAGCAAGGCCCAATGTAGTTTGTTGTAGAACCACAAAAGAATGAATTGGTATCCCTCATCTTTTGAATATAGTGGTTATAGATACCAATTGCATATATCCTGTTGATCTTCGCACTGTCTACACCACACCACTAATGGTTACAAAAAAATATAGAGACCATTTGGATACTGAAAGGATTGACAATATTTCATTAGGAATATATTTATCTAAAAAGTATCTGTTTTCGTGGTCAAAAAATAAGTACAATATCTATTTTTCAATGTTTAAAGTCGTCGAATTTCTTTTTACACGATAAGATAAATTTATGACATTTTACTCGTTCTATGTACATCTCAAATCCTTCAGAGTCAAAATGAGAAAAATTTAAGATGTTATATCTTCTCAAACTGCTTAATAGTGTTATAAACTGTCCAATTAACCCAAACAAATAGTCTGATTTGTTCTAATGCTTAGGAATTATATTGTCATTCACGAGGAACTAAATAATTAAATAATAATCTAAACAATTATACACATACCTGTAGGAAAAGGTATTGTGGTATGCCTAAAGGATTTTGAGCAATGCTCCGAAACTACCCGACCAAATCATCCCAAATTTTGAATGGAATTGCTTTGAAGTATTGTTCATAAGACTATAATAACCCTAGTTATTCTTCGTGGAATCGACGACGCATGTTTTTATTTTGCCGTTTTTTTGAATTATTTATATCTATTTTTTGCTTCGTATAGCGATGCTCTATGATGCTCTAGGTATTAGTTTAATTAGCTTCATACACATCATATAAATTGGTTTTTGTTTTAAAACCCCCGAAATGAGAAAGTTCATACAAAATTTGTGTAGCTTTTACGATTTTTGCAAAATAAGGTAGTGCTGTTAAAACTTCATTTTCATTCTTTCGATGAAAAATAAAGTAAGTAATTGAAATCTACTAAAGTTTATACATTTTCCGTGCGAAAGTCATCTTCTTTATCCATTTCAACAACAGCGTCGTCGATTCGACAAAGTATGAATTTTACGCCACAAAAATAAAAAAATGTGTTAAAAAAATCCGAAAAGGCCTAAAAAGTGGCATTGTAAAATTGGTGTGGTAATGTGGTACAGATGAGCAGGGTAATGTGGTATACAGTATTTTTTAGGATAACTATTCAATTGAAGCTGGAAAAGATACAAAAACAAAGAAAAAATAGTATATTTGTTCCGAAAGGATTCATTATGAGCCCATAAAAATGTGAACTGTAAAAATTTAAGTCCTAGCCATAAAGTCCTTAATACATTAGATAATTTTTTTTTTAACTTAAAAAATTAATATTTTCTTCATAATTTTCTGATTCTGGTAATGATATCTTCGGAGTCATAATTCTAGATTTGAATTGCAAATGTTTGTAATACCGGTTTGCAGATCATTTTTATAAGTGTACCACATTACCCGCAGTTTTGATTTTGTAAATAAAAAATGTTTAGACATTTTTCGTAACGTATTTCATGAAACATAATTCTTTTTCGTGAAGTGCGGTGTTGTATTATTTTATATAAAAAAATGCATTAATTTTAAAATATATATTATATAAATAATCAGCGTTGACCCAGGGCTTTTAGTTTCAAAATAATCTCCTGTACCACATTACCCTGTTTTCCCATAACTATAAATAGTGATTAAAACCATTTTTATTTTTTACTTGTTTTTATATACATATTTTTATTTTACGGAAGCTTAATATCTAATTCGTAGGAATTAAAGCACAGACATCGAAAAATTGTTTACTCATGTTTGATGGTACCTAAAATGCAAAAACAGAAGAGGATGAAAAAATTTAAAAAAAATTTAAAGTAAAAAAATTGTACTTTTCTGAAAAGCATTAATAATGTATTGTAAGAAATGTTCTGTGTATTTTTGCAGCACCCATACTACTTTTTCCAATTATATAAAACGATATTTAAGACAGGATTCGTAAAACATTTTTTTTAATCGCTCACTGAAATTACGTCTCACGAGCCTAATTTTTCCACTCTTGTGGAATCATTCGAATCACCCAAGAGTGAAAAAATACGGTTCGGTACGCTCTCCAGTATCTATAAGGACGTCTATAAACGGTTTTGTTAGGATCTTTTATACGAATTTGCATTGGTACGGTATTAACCAGAGTATTTGGAATTCCAGATACAAAATCTTGTTTACATGAATTCAAATTATCCAGTAACTGTCTTTAGGGCCTGATAAATGTCGGTGTCTATTAAATTAGACTCTATTCCCTAAAGTCAACAGCTTTACAAATACTCTGTATTGAAGCAAAGTTTGTCTGACGTCATATATATGTACTTGACTAAGGATTTCACGTCCAATCATTATTTTATCCGCAAATAAAAATCTGGCAAAACATGGAAAATTTAGTGAACGCAAAGCCAATAATATGTATTTTGTAATTTTGTTTCGATTAGGGTACCTTGACTTTTGTGGCACACTGTAGCACCTGTACGAAGACTTTATTGGAACATTGTAGTTCGAAAAATAATTCCTAAGGACCAAAGGGGGCACTATGTATATAAACCGACGGGTACCTGGCGTCTGGCTGACAGCTAGCTATCGAATACACAGGAACATATGAGACAACCAATATTAGAATCGACGAACGTTCGTTCGTCTAACGAATATATGCAGTGTCGGACAAATCTAAAGCACGGAACGTACCTCGTCACCATTTATTGAGAGGGTCACTTCAAAACTACGATTTCATTAGCAGAAAACCACTCCTTCACACATTTGGCAGTGTGTTTATGATCATTGCCAGGGTTCGGACCTCGAGAAACAGAAATCGTAGTAAAGAGGGGCAAAAATCGTAGTAGGCGACACATTTCGGAAGTTGATTTGAAAAAACTATCTGATGAGCATAAAAAAAAACGTCCATGAGCCAAAAATTTCAAATTTCGGATACGAAATGCATGTGAAATGAACCATCAAATGAAGAAATTCCATTAAAAATTATTTTCAAAAATTCGTAGTAGATTAGAGTTCAAGCGTAGTGGCGGACTAGATTTCAAAAATTTTCCAAAAGTGAAGCAGATCTACTACGATCGTAGTATAGTCCGAACCCTGATCATTGCCCTGCTGGAATACCCACCTCAAAGGCATTTCTTCCTCAGCATGGGGTAACATAATATTTTTGAGTATGTCTTTATACACAAATCGACCCATTATACTCTTAATATGATGAATTGGGCCAATTCCATGATCCGAAAACATCCCCAGACCATTATGTCCTCCATGCTTGGCAGTACCTGTTAAATATTTTATTCAGTCCGCTTTTTTATTAAAATTAGCTACAATTTCTTCTCTTATTATTGGGGAATATTTATTACGTGCCATTTTCAATATTATTTGTTATAAATAACAAACCACTCCCGGGAATGACTAACAGATGAGTAAAATTTGTTGAAAGTGTTCTTCTGTCTTCTCGAAAATAGTTTCTCATTCTAATGGTATTTCTATTGTCCATTGGTTGAACGTAAGTAGCTTATGACTATATTGAAAACATGTGCTTTATATTTGTCGCATCGAATTTCGACATTTTTTGTTTCTTAATTTATAAAATTTTGTAAATGAATTATGATACTAAATAAGTTAATTTAAATGTGTAATAATGCCAATAAAAATAAAAATTAACCTTTTATTGTTATAAATGGTGACGAAGTAAGTCCCGTGCTTTAGTTTTGTCCGACACTGTATATACAGTATGTTAAGAATGCGTTTACACACTGAAATTAAATTAAATTAAATTTTTCAACTTTCTAATCAAAACCAATCAAATGTACAGTGTTTCAAAAATGTACATAAAAAAAAATGAAATTTCAACGCAAAAAAAAAACGAAAAGTACAACAGAAACAATAATTACACTTTTGTCGTTGTCCATTTCTATGAATTGGTTTGTCAGTTATTGGTTTCTTTTTTCCTTTTGAGCATCATTTAGTAAAATATTGTGTTGTAAATATGCCAGACAAAAGGTTATCGTTTGAGGTGGTTCAGCTGGTATTCTACAATTACAATTGTATATTGTTATTGAATATACATAGGGATAAAATTATGAATTATGAAAAAATGAAATTACCGATATGTAAAAAGCTACTTTTGCCGCAATTTTGGGTGTAGGGTATATAAATTTCGACCAGCCCGAAGATAACGTTTTTACTAGTTTTAATTAGCACCTCTAATGTATAAATTGAGGGGGCCGTGGCTAAATGCGAAGACTACTATTCAGTGAGACCGCGGTTCGAACCCGGCTTCGCCAACATCAATTGTTCTTTACGGCCTACTCCTCCTATCGGCGAGAATTTGCAAACTTCCGAGAGTACTATTTGCCACTACTATTTCCGAGAGCTTTCACCCCAGCCGTTCGGATTCGGATTAAACTGAAGGTCTCTTTCATTGGTGTAAAACATTACAAACGCACAACACCAATGATTGCGAGTAGATCGGTTAAAGCCCCTCGAGGTCAGTAAAGACGAATAATTTGTATTTTCTAATCGCATTAAGTGAAATTCGCGTAAAAGGTACTTTAGCTGCAAATTTGGGTGTAGGGTATATGAGCTTCAGCTAGGCCGTAGTTAGTATTCAAACAAATTGAAGATAAAATTAATCCAAAAGATGAAATCCTAGATATATTACAAAGTTTCCTAGAAGCGAAAAATTAGCCAGATTAAAAGAGCACATTCAACAATTGTTGCATTTTATCGTTGCTACAGGTGCTACATATACCACACCACAAAATAATTTTTTGAAAAAACATAATAATAATCGGACAGATAGACAATACGTTATGAACTAGAAAATATATTATAAGCTATAGAACTAGGAGAAGCAGGAATTCTAAATTTAGATGAAATAAAAGAAATTACTAATCACAAAGTGACAATTTTCGACACAATAAATTACTAGATTTAATAGAAAATCCCTATTGGGATAACAGGTAGATGACAACTACAGAAAATAACACACACAAAACTATTAATTATTAATATAATAACAACAAAAAATATGCTTTCAAAAAAATGTGGTAAGGACGAAGGCGTTCTATAGTCGTTCTTAGTTATATTATTGTTCTTAAATCGAATGGAGAAATTAATATCTTACAATATATGATTTATAATAAATATCAGAGGTATTATATAGACAAATATATCTATTTTAATTTAATTTAAACCTATATGATTACATATAAATTGATGTTTCGGATACTACAAAGTTCGGTGAGCAAATAAAAAAATCTAATATCACATTAGAAGTTAAAAATGAATGTCTGATGAATTAAATATCCGCTCCACCACGTGTATTTCTTCCGGGTGCTAGATGTGCTTCATCTGTATCATTACAAAAAAATAGTTTTAATTAATACCTACTCACAATAAACGTTCATAGTTGTTTTATAATTCGATTTAAAACAAATAAAAAAAGTTCCAAAATATGTTTCCTATTCTTGTGTTTTTTCTCTTGTACATATTTATACTACTTTGTAGTGGAATAGATATACAGTGGCTCAACCGGACAGAACTTTTTTCAATCTTACATTGCTGCCACAGTCAAAAGTATGTTATTTAACTGAAAAATGTATTTATATGCAGATATTTAAATTGGTTCATTGACACTGATGTTTAAAAGTCTCGCTATAAACTTTTAACCATCAATTTTTAATTAACTAATAGGAATGGTAACCTTTCGAAAGTATAATGAATGCCAAATCTCCAAATCTCTCATTAATTAGAGTCCAAATAACAAATATTGTGTCAATTAAAAATTGTTAATTTAAATATATTTAAATTACATCTGAAAAAACAATTGCTATAATACTCTATTATTATTGTATTTGGGTTCGGCTTGAAATCTGTTGAAACAGTACGTTTCAAAATATGCAATATTTTGTTATTCATTATAAATATAATAGTATTTATTTTTTATCATTAACTTACTTCTGGTGCTGGAAGGACTCAATGTATTTGAACTTGAGTGCCTCTTAAAGTTCTTATTTACTGCGTCTGAAGTACTGGGATGTGTGTACGCTTTGCAGTTTCCAGTCGATCTTGTATTGACAGGCATGGATTTGTATCGTTGAAGTGGAGTTCGTGATTTTTTTACTTTTTGCGTCTCCTGTAAAATCACTTCATCTAAGGACACAAACCAATCATCTGAAGAATCATCTTCAAGAAACTTTGAATAAAGTGACGATCGTTTCGTCTTATCACTAGGTTTACCTAGTGGAGTTGAATCAATAGGTTTCAAAGTTGATTCGATTTTAGTACAAGGTATGTTTTGAACTTCAGAACTTCTTTGTGTCAATTCGACAATTTTTAACTCTAATTCTTGCGTGGCCTCTAAAAGCAAACAATCAGAATCCGTATCATTGAAAAAATCACTGAAAGAGTCGTTGTTGCCTCTACTAGCGGGAATAATAATTGATGTAGAATTTGCTTCGTTGCAAATATTTTGCAAAGATACTGGCGGTTCGGAATGAGAAGGCAGATATGGTTTTTGCACTACTTCGTTCACAGAACTGTTTATCTGAACGCAGCTGTCCAAATTACTATCATCAATTTTTGGTTTCGCTTCCTGCAATTGCTCTTGTAATTTTGCACACCGTTTCTTTAGCATTTCATCCAGTTTTATTTTCTCAGCTTTATGGATATGTAGTTCCAATGCTTTTCGTTGCTCTTCATGCCGCTTTCCTGTAGCTAGACGTTGTCGTTGGGCCTCACCTCTGGTACGTATATTGAATGTCTCGGTACTACTTGAACCAGCTGATGTGAAACTGCTGTCGGCGGCGTAGGCAGAGTCAGGAGTTGTCGTTGATCTCTCTTCAAATTTTGCAACCGTTTCGTGATTCCACTTCCAACCCACTTCAGGACTCTCAACAGATAACGTCTGAGATAAAAAACCACTTGGAGAAAAGCTAGAGTCAAATGCACAGGGGGAATAATCTAGACTTTCGTCCAAGTTAATTTTTTTATGTGGCGGTGTACACTCAATCCCAGCGTCTGACGAAATTGATGGTGACATTTGCGTGTTCCCCGATACATTTCTTCTAGTGTTGTCTGAGCAAGGAACTATACGCACCCGACCCTGTGGCGATGCTAAAAAATAAAGGGACATTAAAAAATTGAATGAGTTTAAAGAAGAATTTCTTTCACCTCTATGCCGTTTATGATTTATTCGACTCCCGAGTGATAGGGATGATTTTCTCTGAATTTTAGGAGTTTTATCCATTTCCTACTTCGTTTACCAATAAATAAAAACGTACATTCAAATTCTATGTTTAACAAAACATTCGAATCAAAAGTTTGAACAAATACCGCGGAAAATTTTCAACAAGTGCCGGCTGTCAAAGTAAACGAAAAAGTTGCAACGATTTTGGTTCCTGATAATCCACAGGGTCGCTCAGAATACCAAAAAATATAATTTACGAAACGAACAAGAAACTAGATGAAATATCATTAAATTAAATTAAATATTAAATTATTACTAAATATTGAATATTTAAATAAATTTTGATTGTCGCAATTTGATTTTCTCTGGGATTAATTTTATTTTACTTGTCGCAAATCACTTTATGCTTGTCGCAAATCACTTTTTGCTTGTCGCAAATCACTTTTTGCTTGTCGCAATTCACGTTTTGCTTGTCGCAAATCACTTTTTGCTTATCGCAAATCATTTTTTGATTTTTGAAAAGGTGTAGTAGACCCCATATTCAACTCTAGTAGACCCTATATACACCTTGCCGACAACTGTCATTTTTGTTTTGACTCCTGTTCTTCATATTCATAAGAAACTTGAATTTGAAATATAGTATTATAAGGAAGTTTACTGCAATATATTCCATGTCTTCCCTAAAAAACATTTTCGTATCAAGTTTTAGATTTTAACTTTTGTTAAATATTGTCTTTTAGCCCCAAAAATCTAATTTAAAAATTGGTATTTTTCTAGAAATTTCATTTCAGAAAATGAAATAATTTACTTCAAACAGCTGTGATTTTTTTCACCACGCATTGTTTTTGTGATGCCACTGTGAGGAAATTGGATTTCCCCATCTCTGAATTCTCATTTTTTATTTTCTATAAGAAAACATGTGAAAAAAAACTAAATTTATAGTTATGTTTTGTGAATTTAATACTCTTAAACTATTATACTATTATACAGTTTTTATACATTTTTGAAATAATTCGTCTCTTGCTGGTATAATTATTATATCAGTTATATTGAATTTACAAATCAAAATATTAATTTTAATGATAGAATTTTAATATTAACAATATAGTTGGAAATATATATAATTTTACTGTTATTGAATAAACCATCCAAAAAAGAAAAAAAATGCCCAATAACTGAATAAAATATCCCCATTCTTAATTACAAGATATGGTAGCCTTATAAAATTGACATTATTTAGGTGTACTCATGGACACAATACGTGTGAACGAAATCTCATAAAAAAGAGCCGAGGATTTGACATCTGTCAAGAGTTTCCAATCTTTTAATCTTTGATATAAATCCTCTATGAGGAGGTGTAAAATCGAATACTGTAGGAATATCCTCATTTACAACGCCTATCTGGCTGAACAGAATGAGACGCTTGCAGTAAAGAAGTACGAGCTGTCAAAAGTTGAAATGGACTGAATAGATGGAGAGTGAACAGAATGAGTAGTAGTCTGCCGGTAGTAAGCGAAGACGCGCAAGTTGACTCAAGTTGAACATTTTCCTTACTTCTTGGCTGACAGTTGTTTTATGACAATTTATATTCGGGTATTTGATTTGTGAAAATGGATGACAAAACAGAAAATATAATTGAGGTAATAAAAGAAAACAAAAAAATTATTCCAATCACAAATATTAAAATTTTTTGTATGTTGTTATTCAAGTTTACGTGTCAAATGTACATTAACAATGGAACAGTATTAAATGTTTCTCGGTAATCGGTACCGTACAATGTTGTGAATAATATTATTAAATTCAAAAACATATCAATATCTGAAGTTGTCACTACTTTATTGCGAAATAATGTTCTTATATACAAATATAATAGGTTTTAAATATTTGTTTCGTATTTCGTTATTTTGTTAATAGAACTATTTATTAGTACCAAAAGTATTAGAATAACGCGTAACTATTGTGCGATATGACCAAGACGCGCGGAATCATTGTGGGCGCATTTTTCGAAGTCGTAAGCGTCATTCCGAACAGCTGATGTCGTACGACTTTGTACTACAGCTACTACTACTCATTCTGTTCAGCCAGTTAAGTAGCTTCCCTGGATGACTGATTTGCCTTCCCTAAATTTGAATTTGAAAATTGAATTGGGTTGTTGTGTTGTTATATATATACATATTTATGTATGTCGTAAACGGCTTTTGTTCCAAAATTTATAATTTATTTCGTTTATTCGTTATTTATTTGATCACAATTTTCGTTAATTCGAACAAAATTTAAATTCAAATGTTAAATAGGAAAAAGAGGCTGCATATATCTGTATACTGCATATATACATATAAAGTATAAATTTTGGCACAAATGTCGTTTACGACCCCCCTTGCAGTATGAAGAAAATCATATATTAAATTCTTATATAAACATTTTTTATTAAATGTGTGTGTGTGTGAAACGGAAGCAGAAATAGGAAGAAAATAAATAGACCGACCACGTCAGTGGGAAAATAAAGTGTTTTTCAAAAAAAAGGAGTTACGGAGTGCTTTAATCAAAAGTGGAGTGAAACACTTCGATCGAAGTGACTTCGGCAACCCTGAAAGGTATGATTTGGACCAATCGAAATACGCCATTTGTTTTTTACATTCTCTTTGATTTAAAAGCTGTATTTATTAAGAGAGCGGCAAATCATTCTCTGCTGTCGGTACCATTTTGACTGGCTTCAACGCCGAATTTAATTTATTTGTCGTTTGTCGGACCAAGGAGCAATAAGCATTTAATTAAAAGGAGGAGGAACTATTAGTTGTGGACGCTGTGGACCTCTATTGATGAACTTTCTAGACATAGTTTGTGAAATCTAGACCTACATACTTGGGATCAAGTTTTTAACAATGAAGCAATTATATCTTGTCGGCTTGCTGCTTCTGGCAGGTATTTAAATATTTCATCCACCTATGCACCTTTACAATTTATGAAAGTACCACGTTGTAATTTTTGTGGTTTTATGCTCAGGTTTTCAAGCAATTATTGCTGATGAAGACGTGGAAACCGTAGATGCCGTTGATTTGGATCTCGGCTCATTTAAAGAAGCTTCTAGAACAGGTAATAAAACGTCAGGCACACACGTCACAATCTACATTTTCCACAACCTCAAATCTATCTATTGATAATACTGATATTGGTGCAAACACAGTATTTTATAAGTATACATATACTATATTATTTCTTATAGATTCCGAGACATTACAGCGCGAGGAAGAAGCAATTAAGTTGGACGGTTTGAATGTGGCTCAAATGAAGGAAATTAGGGAAAAGGCATGTTTTCGGTCTCAGTCTTTATTAATATATAAACCAACATGTAAATATATACTTTTATTGTAGGCTGAAAAATTCACCTTCCAAACCGAAGTTAACCGAATGATGAAACTCATCATCAACTCATTGTATAGGAACAAGGAAATATTTTTGCGAGAACTAATTTCAAATGCGTCCGATGCCATTGATAAAATCCGATTACTGGCTCTTACAAACAAGTCTGAGTTGGATTCAAATCCCGAACTCAATATACGTATCAAGGCAGATAAGGAGAACAAAGTTCTTCATATTATGGACACAGGAATTGGTATGACGCACCAAGACCTAATAAATAATCTCGGTACGATTGCAAAGTCAGGCACTGCTGACTTTTTGGCTAAAATGCAAGATCCTTCCAAGGCTGATGGCCAAGATTTAAATGATATGATTGGTCAGTTTGGTGTTGGCTTCTATTCCGCCTTTCTAGTAGCCGATCGCGTCGTTGTAACAACTAAGCATAATAACGACAAACAGTATATTTGGGAATCAGATGCTAACAGTTTCAGTATTGTGGAAGATCCACGAGGTGACACTTTGAAGCGTGGTTCAATCATTTCGTTGCACTTGAAGAATGAAGCTCAAGATTTTCTGGAGGAAGACACTGTTCGAGAACTTATTCGCAAATATTCTCAATTCATAAATTTCCCAATTCTAATGTGGTCAAGCAAAACCGTCGATGAAGAAGTACCTGTGGAAGAAGAGGCATCTGAAAAGCCCATCAAAAGTGAAGATGACGTTGAAGATGGTGATGAAGATGCCAAGGTTGAGGAAGACACAGAAGAAACTGGCACTGCTAAAACGAAAAAAGTATCAAAGACTGTGTGGGATTGGAAACTTATTAATGATAGCAAACCTATATGGACTCGCAAACCTACGGAAGTAACAGAAGAGGAATACCATGAATTTTATAAGAGCTTAACGAAGGATTCTAGTGAGCCTTTAACCCAAACGCATTTTGTTGCAGAGGGTGAGGTTACCTTCAAGAGTTTGTTATACATTCCTAAGATACAACCATCGGAATCATTCAATCGCTATGGAACCAAAGCAGACAACATTAAATTATTTGTTCGACGCGTCTTTATTACTGACGAATTCAACGACATGATGCCCAATTATTTGAATTTTATTCGCGGTGTAGTTGATTCAGACGATTTACCTTTGAACGTATCTCGTGAGACCCTTCAACAGCACAAACTGATAAAGGTTATTAAGAAAAAATTAATCCGCAAAGTTCTGGATATGATTAAGAAGATCGACAAAGAAGCATATGAAAAATTCTGGAAAGAATATTCAACTAAGTAGGTTTTAGTGTCATAGATTATCATTCCAATTTTAACTTTTTTCTTTTTCCAATGTAGCATTAAATTGGGCATTATGGAAGACCCCAGCAATCGCTCACGTCTTGCTAAATTGCTTCGTTTTAAATCTTCTAACGGTGACGGAGTCACATCACTCTCTGATTATGTTGAACGCATGAAGCCTAAACAAGAACACATTTATTTTATTGCTGGATCAAGTCAAGCTGAAGTTGCAAAATCCCCATTCGTTGAAAGACTTCTTAGCAAAGGTTACGAAGTTTTATATTTGGTCGAAGCTGTTGATGAGTATTGCATTTCTGCTTTGCCGGAATTCAGCGGGAAAAAATTCCAAAACGTTGCTAAAGAAGGTTTCAAATTAAATGAGTCCGAAAAGAGCCAATCCAAATTCGAAGAATTGAAATCAACATTTGAACCACTTGTCAAGTGGTTGAATGATGTGGCTTTAAAGGATATGATTCTCAGAGCTCAAGTTTCTGAGCGTTTGAGCAATTCACCCTGTGCTTTGGTCGCTGGCACTTTTGGTTGGACTGGAAATATGGAACGTTTGGCATTATCAAATGCCCATCAGAAATCGGACGATCCTCAGCGTACTTACTACTTAAACCAAAAGAAAACATTAGAAATTAATCCCAGACACCCCTTAATCCGTGAGTTGTTACGTCGTGTGGAAGCCAGCGAAACTGATGAAATTGCTCAAGACATGGCATTAATGATGTTCCGAACTGCAACTTTACGGTCCGGTTTCATGCTTCAAGAAACAGCTGACTTCGCGGAAAGCATCGAGAAAATGATGCGCCAAAATCTCGGCATACCATTGGATGAGCAAGTTGAAATAGACGAAGATGAAGACGATATGCTCAATGAACCCGAAAAAGATTCAGATAATTTGGATAACGGTGAAGATGATGATGATCAACATCATGACGAACTTTAAAAGGATATTTCAATAAAAGTAGCAAAAGTAGTTGTAAACTGATATGTATATAACGACATGAAGGCAGACTGAATTATGTTTCTTCTATTAATAGCGAAACAGTTGCATTTTTGTAACTACTTCTTAGTCCTAACTATCATGTACTCTTTAATTTAATAATTTATCTGAAATCTGTTCTTAAAACTTACCCAAAAATCCTACATTTATATTGAGTGTGGGGTTGAAAATATATGTTTAATATTTAAATTTACTTTTCATTTAATTTTCTATTTTCTTTTTAAAAAAAATGTTAATAAAGTTAAATAAAGACATGAGATATAAATATTGTGAATTAATTAATTGTCTACACACAAATTAAAATTAATTTTAGAATTTTCCGCTTCCAAGTGAAGGCGATAAGCTTCTTGAGCATTAATTTGATTTATCGCTTGTTCCCTTGTAAGTTTATGTTCATCCATAAATAAACTAATAATCCATTCTGGCATCATCGCATTGGCATAAAGTGTGACGTACTGCAATGTGAAAGCTACGTTAAAAAGTCAGTGCATCAAATATTAAACTCACAGTTGATGTCAATTCCCCAGCAGATTCATATACATCACGAAGTTTGTTCATCATATCCAATTGGCTTTCATGGTCGACTAGGCTCATTACTGTGTAGTGATTGATCCCCTTATAACCCTTTATTTGTAGATTTTTTGAATTTTTTTTAAAACATTCATCTAATATTGGTTTATATTTATAAAATGAATTCAGTATTTTATTCCGACTCAAGTTCTTTATTGTTCTAAAATGAAATATAATTGTAATAATACACTTACAGTGTCGGACAAAACTACAGCACAACTAAAACTCTTCGGCATTTACTGTAATACATATTTATATAATCCAATACATGAAAATACATTTATTTATTTGAATTAACTATATTAGTACCACATTTCACTACAAAATAATTACACAAATTGCCTACAAGCTAAAAGTAAAGCAAGTAAGCTATTATAAACAAACAAAGGATTCGCCCCGAACAATTAAGTTAATTTTTTTTCTTCAGTTTTGTTGCATCAAATTTCGATATATGTATGTATATATATGTAGGCAAATTGTGCAATTTTTTGGTTTTTGTTATATTATATTAATTCATTAAAAAATACAAAACATTGGATTATATATATATATATACATATTGCTAATATACATAGATTTGTATCATCCAGAGTGGACGATAGCGTTCGTATAATCTTTTTTATTTATTAATATTTATACTTACAATATATCGACTTTTTCGGGGGGCTTGGCTAATTTTTCCAGAACTTCATTAATTTTTAGATTAGTTTCCATTCGCAATTTTTCTTTGATTTTTCGTTCCCTAACAGTCTCAGTCGTTCGTTTAGTCACAGGTAAAGAAAGATCATTGTGGAATGAAGTACAATTTTCTGATGATGTGGGTACTTTTGTTCTATTCTTTTGAAGGGGCATCGTGGTGGATTTTATTTCGTGTGAATTAGGCGAAGTATACAGTTTTCGTTTTGTAGTAATTATCCTAAGCTTCTGCACTTTCGTTTCGAAATCTGCATCCTCTGAATCATCAACATTATTCGATGGATTCAACTTCTCCAGCTTTAGTGCTTTGGATTTTGAACAGCTTGCACTCTCAAATGAATGAGAGGTTTTAATAGGAGATCTTGGGGAACAGCAGAGTTTAGATAGTGGCTCTTTGGTTTTACGTTTCTCCAATACCGCATGTCTCCCACCAATATCCCTTTTTCCTTCAGTGTGCGTTAACTTGTTATCAATTGGTTGAAGCGATTCGCCATAGTTCGTTTGGTCTACTGGTTTTTGAGTGTATTTGAGTTTAACTTTCCTGTCTGGTAATTTGCTTTTTGTATCACTGTATTTTGTTCGTGGTTTAAAGTTCTTATTTCTTTCGAACTCTTTCACATTTACAAAGAATTCTTCTTTTCTTTTCGGGTTGA
This sequence comes from Coelopa frigida, assembly GCA_017309665.1. Taxonomy (NCBI): domain Eukaryota; kingdom Metazoa; phylum Arthropoda; class Insecta; order Diptera; family Coelopidae; genus Coelopa; species Coelopa frigida. Next base: position 25,300,350 of record CM029561.1, read on the forward strand.
CGTTAATCTTTGTATCGCTTCTCAATCGCATCGACTTATAAGGTTTATCAAGTTCAGTTCTCGGCCCGTCCCTGTTTACAGTTTCTACTTTTGCCTGGTTTGATTTGTTTGGAGAGTTATCTAGTCCTGCATACACTTCCTTAGAAGTAGACATGCCAGCAATCTAGACGTTTTATTTCTAGATAAGGAATTTGACGAGTGCAAATGTTATTTATTGGCAAACGGCGTTGATGTCGGGTCTGTTGTTCAAAAATCGAAATGGGTCCTTCCTCACCGTACGAAGACTGTGTAGTATGTATGTGAAACGGCAATTTGTTAATATCATTCCTGAACACGATACCACTATTCCAAATGCAACATTCCGAGCAATGCAACTTCAACGTCATATCAATAAACCACAGCTGAGTGGAACAGCTGATCATAAAATGGGGGACAGTGTTGCTTGAGGTCGGATTTCATGTCTAGTTTTGCCTGGCAAGGTTCATAATATCAATAAATAACGAAATGCTACGAGTTCCCAATACACCCGGACCGGAGAAGAGCGACGCAAAACGAAACAACGCAATTCGAAATACATTTTATTGAAATGTATCATATGTTAGTAAGTGTTTAAACAATTTAAAAGCTGTAATAAGAAATCAAACATAAACTTTAACGGAAAAATTATTTCAAAAATTAATTGAACATTAGTATTAAGTTTGCAATTGTTGATAATCTGTGCTATACATAATCTAAGATATACACAGTTACAAAAAGCAGGATAAAAAAATAGAATCATGTACAATTGTAGATTTCCATTATTTTTGATGGTTTCTCTATAACTTTTGGAAATACGTATATAAATTGATCCATATCTAAGTATATTAAAAAATACACAACGACAAGGCAGTTGTATTTTATAGTTACTTTGAAATTGATAGTTTGAGAATAATTGACGTATTTGAGTTGGACCAAAAATATAATCATTAAGATATATGACCTTTAAAGTTAATAGTACATTACTTCCTCGAGGAAGAACCATATGCATCAGAAATCAGTGGTCTAAAAGTGTTATTCAGAGAGAAGGTGGTGCAGATTAAGTGAAAACGTCCGAAAAAAACGCTGCTCATTCGTCAACAAAAAAAAATGTAGATGCCATAAACTTCGCGATCCACGCCAATACATCGATTTATTGATTTCCATACCACTTTTTAAGAAGACCGGAAATGTTCTTTGGATCATTTTCATCAGAGTTCGTTAAATATCGCTCGAAATACCTATCAATCGTACTTCATCTCTAAAATAAGGATCTGCTGGAATAAAACTTCGCCCTTTACGATTGCCGATGCCCGCAATTTCACGCATTATAAAACCGATTGGCACTTCACGAATACAAATTCGTCCTTTACGAATATATCCTCGTATATTACGAATTAGGCATGGAAATTGTGTCGTTTGTGAATCAAATTGCTCATCCATTCATAAGGGAATTAGAAGGAAATATTAATTGTAGACCGTGGCCCTTAGTATTGAGACTGTCTTATCATATACGCATGGGTCAAGTTCAACCCGAGTTGGGCCAAATAACAGACGACGCTAGAGAGATAAAGAAGCAGATTAGAATGAAAACAAAACACGAAGAACGTTTTTCGACAGATCACAGATCAGTAGAAAAGGAAATCTCCAACTGTATGGGCAGTAAATTGAAATCGAAAGTAGTAGTTAGTTAGTCCTCTAAAGAAATGTTGAAATTAGTGTGTTCTCTGGCATTATTCGCTTGGACGTACTTACTGTTCACAAATGTTAATTTTGTTCTATCGAAGCCACTTGAAAGTGGGCCAGGAATGTCCGATATTGAGAACGAAATTGTGGGAATTAAAGTTGAACTGAAAAACACGAATGTAAGTGAATACCGTGCCGAGTACGCGAAAAAAATGCTGTCCTATATGAATCAGTCGATAGATCCCTGCGAAGACTTCTACGAATATGCGTGCGGGAATTGGAAGAATATTATTGAGGAGAAGCAGGTGCAACACAAACGCAACAATTTACTGGATATTATCTACAAGTTGGGAGATGCCATGGACGAACTGCTGCAGAAAAGCAGCAGTGAACTCCATCCCGAATATGCTACAGAAATAAAATTAGCACAACAGTTCTATCGGACGTGCTTAAATGCTGATCTATACCCAATAAAGAAATCCTCTGAGTACTTGAATATCATCAATACCATTGGAGGGTTCCCAGCCGTAAATGAAACATGGGATCCAGACAGCTTTAGTTGGTTCAATATGAGTGCTCATCTAACTAATTACGGGGCAAAGGGTTTAGTAAACGAGGAAATAATACCGCAATACCCATTTCCGCCATATTTCAAGTTACCAGAACTCGGCTTCAATTCTATTGTGCACAGCGACAACATAGCTTCCAACACATCGAGAGCATTTGTCTTAAATGAATCGCAGATGCGAAAATATTTGACGGCATATGGCGTTGAGGAAGACAAAGTATCCGATGTAATTTCGGGAATATTCGCCTTTTGGAGAGACGCACTCAAGATCGCGGATCAATTCGACGAAGATCTGGCCAAATGCCAATTAATCGACGAGGGTTTCGATACTGAAACTTTCGCAGAATGGGACAATTATTTTGATATAGCTTGGATGGGTATAAACTTCAACTTAACCGAAGATGATTGTCCTTGCGATTTCTATTATATTGAATTGGACAGAATCTGTAAGAATCACAAATATGCGGTTGCAAACTACCTAGCAATGAAATTTTTGTATAGAATGGATGCTAAATTAGAGTCCAGTATCTTCCAGAAAGAGTACTGTATTATGAATTTGCACAATGTGATTCCATATCTGATTGATAAACTGTATTTGCAGGTGAGCTTTTTAAATATTAAATATACAGTAATTATTATAAGCTATTCGTTGCATGGTATCCGTTTTACAATTATATATACAAAAAATCGTAAAGATTGACAATTTTTGACTACGGTTTTCAGGATTATTTTACATTAGAAATCCGAGAAGAAATAACAGAGATTGTTATGGAAATTCAAAAGAGTTTACGTAAAGTTTTAGAAGAAGCCGACTGGTTAGACGAAAGTACTCGTGCCGAAGCCCTCCTCAAAGAGTCTACTATAATATCCAGGATTGGAAACTACGAGGATCCAGTTATGACGGATAGACTTATTCGTGAAATGAACAAACTCGCATTCGTTAAAGGAAACTATGACAGTAACAATATCAACTTGCGAAAATTCGGTACTTTTATGAAGCGCTACAATGGATTGCATTCAGAATCTCTAGATGCCAACACAAAGCCATTGGAGCTACTAGTAGCATCACAAGTAAATGCATTTTACTACAATGTAGACAACTCGATCAATGTTATGGCGGGGATCCTTCACCCACCAGCCTACCATAAGTCTTGGCCAAACTCATTAAAATTCGGCACCTTAGGATATTTGGTTGGACACGAATTTACTCATGGTTTCGACACAACTGGAGCGCTTTTTGACAGCATTGGAGACGAGCGATATTGGTGGTCGAAAAAATCGGGAAAGGCCTTTGACGAGCGCGCCAATTGTTATGTACACCATTTCAATAACTACTTGGTTCCTGAGATCAATCGCAACATCAATGGCAACCAAACAAAGGACGAGAACATTGCTGACAGTGGAGGACTACGAGAAGCCCTGAATGCCTATCGATCCTTTATAAAGGATCTGAGTAAAGAGTACGGCCAAAATGAGGTACTCAAAGCTGAAGTATTGCCTGAAATGGGATTGTCTCCAGAACAGTTATTCTTTCTTGGATTCGCGCAGTTGTGGTGCGCTTCATATAAGGAAGAGCATTTCTGGGAGGAACTTTTGGATGAGCATACCATGGATAAGTACCGTGTGTTGGGTGCGTTGACAAATTTTGATGAGTTTGCAAAGTCATTTGAGTGTGCTGAAGGCTCTAAAATGAATCCCAAAGTGGAAAAATGTAGAGTGTGGTAGATTTCGTCTATAGATATAATATTCTTGTATGTTGTTTATAGCTATTAACACTAGATTGCCCAAGCAAGCCATTTTGACTGCTTTTTAATTTCAATTAGAAAAAAAAGTATGTAGTATGTAAGTATGTCACACTTTCTTAAAACTTTGTGACTTTTTTTACGACATATAAATGCGTTTATTAAATTAGTATTTAACTTCCCCCTCCTTCATTTCTGGTATATACATATGTGCTATACCTAGATTGCCCGAAAGCAGTCATTTTGACTGCTTGAGACATTTCAAATAATAAAATGACTCTTATTATTAAATTTAGTACTTCTCTTATATGATCAGTTCGTCTCGATATTGAAACAATAGTTTTCATTACTTTTTTTCGATTGCCGTCACATAATAACTCGTAAATATGTGATAAATTGTCGATACTTGATGAGTTGCAGTTGCTCAATAAGTGAAACTTTTACTTGTTATTCGAATCTTTAGGTAGTGATACATGTTCTAATAAGGTGATTATTGTATTTATTTTTCGCTCAAAATTTATGAAAAAAATGTCGAATGAAGTGTTAATAATATGAAAAATATAAAAAAACAATATTTAACCAATTTCTTTACACATTAGTTTTTCTTTTACAAGGCAGTCATTTTGACTGCTTTTGGGCAATATAGGTATATACAAAATGTCGGTTCTTCTAGTGTTAAGAAAACTCAACACATTTTTGTTGACGCAAATAAATATACATATTTATAATACGATTCCCGTTTTCCTGTCATTTCAATTCAGGCAATTAATTTATCACAATTGAAATAAAAACATTATTCTTAACTTATACCCTAACTCATTTTTCTTTTTCCAATGCATTAGTAAATATCTATAACGAAAGCTAATCTAAAACTTCTACTGCATCTCGCATATTTTGTATACCGTTACATACATATCTCCTGCATACAAACAACGAAAGTTGCAGAAGTTGCGATCACAGAAATACCGATACCGATAATATTTTGCGATCAGGGATCGAAACGATCCGTAATGAAACCGCTCAGATCTCAGTGAGAACCTATGCATTGAAATTTAGGATCTTTGGGATCCAGATCTCCGAAAGATCCCAAATATGAATGGTGCAGATCTCATTGAGATCCAGAGTTCGTAAAATATCGCTCGAAATACCAATCAGTTGTACTTCATCCCTCAAAAAAGGCTCAGCTCACGAACCGTAATTTTACCACTCATGAGCGAGTGGTATTTTACCACTCACGAGTGGTATCAATCCAATCGCTCAGAGTGGTAACCATACGACTCACGAGTGGTATTCTTGCTCACGAGCGGAAAGAATACCACTCGTGAGTGGTATATGTGTCAACAAGAATACCACTCGCGAGTGGTAAATGAGTCATCAAGAATACCACTCGCTCATGAGTGGTAAAATTACGGCTCGTGAGCCGTACTTTCAGAGAGCGATTGAAAAAAAAAACGTTTTACGAACCCTGTTGAGATCTGAACGGTTTCAGTACGGAACGTTTGGTTGCGATACAGTCAAAACTGTAGGGTGTTCAAGAAAATCATTTCTGAGTTAAATCGGGCACTCAATTTTCAGCCCATATGGCACTACAACTAATTCTGTTTTTACACGGTCTTTTGTTCCACGGTTTTGATATAACACGGTTTGAAAAGCACGAATTTTAAATATTTTTACACGATTTTATTCCATTTAGCACGATTTAAAATTACACAACACAAATAAGTAAAAACACACAAAGCTCAAAAATCGCTAGAAAGTATTTGTTTCTCTTCGTTTTTTTTTATGTATACATCATACAAGCAGCGATTCCAACCCAAAAAGAAGAAAATTGCAAAAAAATTTTTACCAAAGTATATTTTTATTTAATAAAATACCCCTACACACATATTTCATAAAAAAGCGAACGAATCTCACAATTTACACAAAATACCGGGTATCTCGAACTATCGTTCTATTTTTCATTAAATGGCTAAAGCGATTAAAATTGTTAACGTTGAATTTGATATTATAATGCTAAACATGAAAAGTTATGCATGTGCAATCCGTTATTGATGTGGCCAGTCAAAACTGCACATGCATGCGTGGTATATGCATGCGTGGTATATGTTGCCATTAAGCCTATTTTTGTGGTGATCTTCACTTCTCAGATTTTTTCGTTCAAAAGCTTTCTGTATCCACAAATGAGCATATAAAAATTTGCATTACAAGAGTACAAGAGCGAGAGAGAGAATTTCTATGTCTACAGAACACAGACAGATAGCATACTGGAAAACGATAAAGTTAAAAAATACATAATTTAACAGACCTGACATCGTTCTGTTATTCAAATTAGAGAACATGTGTTAACTTATTGAGATTGTTATTCCTGAGGATCGTAACAACTGCGAAAAGCATGGTCAAAAGATTCAAAAGTACATATGCGTCATTAGCGGATGATCTGAAGCAAACCTGTAGACTGGAACACATTGATATTTACCTATCATCGTTTAGCAACTGCCTATATGTGAAGTACGATGATGAGTATGTCGTTTTGGTGAAAATGAGAATAGTTTTTAAAAAAATGTTCTATTATTTTAAAAATATCAACTGTTATTTGATTTACAATTGGTTTTCTACAAACCTAATATTTATAGTACCAAGAAAAAGTAACAATTATTTATACAATTGAAATATAAAATGTTTGTATAATGTCTTTGGCCTTTAATAGCTCGAATATAAATGTATATCAACACTGTAGACTAAATGCTAAATGTAACTACTTTTAATAAATAAATATATAAATAATGTAAATTAAATATCACGCTTCTTGATTCCCAGTTTCCGAATATGTTTCAAATGATTTTAAGGCGAACTTATATATTTCATCGATTTGAGTCGCCAGAACATCTAAAATCATATAAGACAAATAACAAATGAGAAAAATATGAAATGAATAATTTGTATAAAAAATAACCTTTTTCAGTTTTTAATATTTTGCTATCCATTAGTCCGTCTTCATCCATCATCATGTCGCCTTTAAACATATCCTTCAATTTCGGTAAAAATAACAACAGACATATCAACCCAATGAATTTCACAATTTTCTTAAATATCAACAATTTTAAAACAATTTTTCCGATTGTGAAAAGGTTAATTTTTGTCTTCAACTTATTCCAGAACCAATCATCGCGGGGTTGAGATGCAATAACTATTGGTTTATATGATGGCGGGCCATAAACTGTGTGCGGTACTCCATAGGTTTGCGGGGGCGGAAGATATTTATTATTAGGAGGTGGGGAATACTCATATCCGTTATTGTGCTCTGAAAAGATTCTTGTTTTAAATCGTACCACTCATGCCTTGAATAACATTTGGCTCATTCAAAAAGTGAAAAGTTTTCACCGCAAGTAAAGATATAGACAACTTGTTATATTTTCAATAATTTGTTCGTATAAAATTTAGATATCCGACGCACCAATATCCTGTGTATGTGAGTTTTGCAGAGCGTTTAAATACGTATCCTGCACAAATCCAACTTCCGCACTAGACTCTCCAATAAAAACTGCACATAAAGCGCACACAAAAAGCACAAGATTCATTGTGGGTTGTCGATAATTTAACTTTGAATGCTCATAAGAAACTAAAACAGAAATAAGAAAGTAATCCTATATAAAACCTTTGGCTGGCCAAGTACTTTGAACAGTTTAGTATTCGCCATGCCTACGTTTTGAATTACTATGTCCATATCAGGCTTGTCCAACCTGTGCCGCAGTCTACCTACATACATATAATCGCGACTAAACCGAAACCAGTGAATGTTGTTTTTAATAAACAAATTTACAATATTCATATACATATGATGCATTGTTAAAATATTATATATTTAAATACTATTTATACAAAATTAGTCTTTAAATTCAATTGAAAATATAAGTTTAGTATTTAAATCAAGGTTTGTATTGGAAATATTTATAACTCGTTCTATAAATGTTTCCACGTTTGTTTTTTTATTTTTTACACATTTTTTAAGGTTTTCCTAATTTAAATATAATTATAAAATTATATATTATTCCTGATAGATTTATATGAGTAACAGAAAGTGAGAAAAACGTTGGCACATTTTCTTCTCTATATTTTTGAGATTAATTGTAAACATACAAAGGGTAAATATTTTTTACATTCACAACTCTTTTGGGCATCAAATAACACGTATTTTATGTTTTGTACAAGACAATGGGGCCCAAGTATAGCAAGAGGTGAGACACCTCTGACATATGGGAAGATATCACACGAACTTCCTTTACATTCCAACTTCTTCCGCTAATAGTTTTTAAAAATCGAAACCATTAGGAGAAACGTAGTTGAATTACGTTTTGTGAAGATAGTGCATACATATAGTGGATTACATATACACATTTGTTATAGTCCCTAAGTATATTTCAGTTTGATATTCATTCCCGGATTTTTTATTGTTCAATGAAAGTATGTACATATGTTTCTTCTGTTGAAAATTCTAATTCTTAATTTGTAACACAGTCACGTAACAACTTTCAGTACGTTTACCGGATAGTGGGTCAAACACACATTGTTGGCCAATACTGCTACTACTAAGTCTTAAACATTCCAAAACTTTACTTTATTTGTTACGATCAACTGTAGCGGAAGAATTTCTGTGTTTGAAGTTGTGTTTTCAAATCTTGGGGCATAGTTCTGTTTTGTCTCAGTGTAGTAAAAGTTTTCAATCGAAAAGGGATCACACCGGGTTGGAATGCACAGTTAAACTCACAATACGTTATTGAATGAACGTGCCAGCAGATATGCGATCGTACGCGTGGTGAATTTAATTTATTTGTATATATAAACTATTGAATATCCAATTTCACTTATATCGAGATGTGCTATGGGATTACCGCAATCAGCTGGTAACCTACATATATCCAAGTAAATGCTAATCCAGTTTAATATTTGTATGTACATATATCTATTAAACTATTTGATAACTAAACAGGAAACAGGTGCTGGGCTGATGCATTTTTTGTTGGTGATAAATGGTGTGTTACGTTTCGAGGCGTAAAATGTGTTTGTACAGGATGTTGTTGATGATTGCGGGATTGTTGCTCGGGTTAGCGGGCACATTTGGTGTATGTATATGGTTCACGGAGAATGTAACAGAGCAGTGATCACATAATCTTGCAGAAGTGTTGTTGTAGAAGTGAAATGAAGTGAATTGTGTAGTCCCCACCCTAATACGAGCCAACTTTATATAGTCGGATTGAACTATAGGATTCTAGCACATCAGGATTCCTGTTGTGTAGCATTTGTCGAGGGAGGTGTTGGACTTCTTCTTATTGGTTTTAGGTCCAACCATATACATACATATTTTGATTCCATTATTGTATTACTCCAACCGGCATTTAGAAACATTGTTTCGGGAGAATATTACTTTGGAGATATGTATTTTATCTTTTTGAATTTCTCGGAAATTACGATCAATTCATTATTACATGTGTTAGGGTTTAAGACAACTAAGATTCTCATATTGGTTTTGAGTTCAACTTTCGTTCCTATTAAGGTGAGATAGAATGCGCAACATTTATCTTGTCCTCTAATGTGAAGCGCTTCCGTTTTGCTAGCGGAAGAATTCGTCCTAAATTGTTGTTCTGGTTCCCACATCGTTGTTCTCTCACATCGATATTGATTTTTATTTTTTAACTCACAGAAAAATAATATATTTGAACCTATTTAATTTAATTTAATTTTCTGGAGACTCTACAGAACTTTTAATTTCCTTTTTTCTAGACTGCGATTCTATTTCTTTTAACTGCCGGTGAACGAAAGTGATTCCAGTTATGATATAATAATTAATGTAATTAATTTGGAAGTACGTGAGTGGAAAATTGGATTCGTTCAAGAGTGGAATGAATACTCGCTCGTGAGCCTTACAGATAGCGATTAAAATAAAAAAACTAAACGTTTTTCGAACCCTGGGTAAATATATCTTTACACGACATTAACAAGACTGATAAATTCTGTGGACTTTTAACAATATTGGGAAAAAAAACAAAATCAGCTACACATTTTTACTATAAGACATAGTTTTTACTTGTTTTTAAATAAAACTAGCGCACCGGGGTCGCTTCGCTCCTTTCTTTCACAACTGTGGTCTCTTTCAAAAAGAAATTATATATTTGAAGCTATATTCGTTTTCCAAAAACCATTATACCCTTTTTTGAGGCGATTGTCTTTAGATCTATCTAATCTATGAATAAGAGTGAAGTTAGGAATATTATAGTTTTCTGCTGAAAGGGCCCATGTTTCCACAAAACGAAGTAGTTGTGATGTTTGAGCATTGTGCCATTGGTAAATCTTGGAAGTGCGCATTAATCGATGATTTTTTGTGTGCCATAAAATCATAATGTGCCTTTAGTTGCTTTTCCGATTTTAGATGTTCATTTCAATGGGGACAAAATCTAATTCAACAAAAGACTTGGGAGGGTTGAAATTTCCAACAATATAAATGCCAGAAGTATTTGCTGCGCTACTATAAGCAACATACAGTGCCGCGTGACTGATTCCATTTCGAAGATGAACAGCCATTTGGAAATATGTAGTTCCCTGACTTTTGTGGATTGTGATCCCTTCAGCAGGTACAATTGGAAATTTTATTCTCTCAATCGTCACCTGCTCATTACGTTTATATTGAAAGGATATAATCAATTTTTTATGGGTGTCCATTGAGGTTCAGTTGGATGTGGTCTCTTTCTTCTTCCATTCACTCCCACACTTTCATCAGCCAATAACATCCATAGAGTAGTTGGATTTCTTGTAGATCTACGATTTTGAATGGAAGGTGCTCGTGTCCTATAAGAGATCTTTTCCTTTTGATTCTTGGGAACTCTTAGTAGCAATATTTAATCTAATAACTGTCTATATGGTTTACCATATATCCAACATTGAGCTGTAGCTTTTGAGCTGAGCTGTAGCTTGTCAATTTTTAGCATGTAAACTCGTATCGGTGGTACATGATCAGACGCAAAAATTCATCTCTATATATACCATAGTTCATCATTCAACTTTTGCGTTATATGGTGGTCGGTGGTGGTCGTGTTCACTGGGCGATGTTATCCATTTTTGACTTGTAAACTCGTATCAGTGGAACATAACCACACACAAAATTGTATCTCGATATAAGTCATAGATCACAAGATATTCTATATTAAACTTTTGCGTTATATGGGAGGTGGACGTGTCCGTTGACCGATTTCGCCCATTTTTACATACAAGTAGCTTATTGGTATAGAAATACTAAGTCCAGAATTTCAACTCAGTATCTTTTACCGTTTCTTCAGAAAATCTATTTCTACTGACAGACACACAGACAGACAGACGGACATAGCTAAATCGATTCAGGAGGTGACGCTGATCAAGAATATATATACTTTTCCATACCTACGACTTCTCCTTTAATGCGTTACAACCGGAAGGACAAAAAGAATATACCCTTACCCACAGGGTATAAAAAAATATGCGTGCAACAGAGTACACGCTAATGAAGTGAAACTACGCTGGCTATTTCTTTATAACCGCATTTAATGTTAGTCAACCCTTTCTACTATGTATATGTTCATCGTATGGTTGTATACGTGTGCCTACAGTTGATTTAAGTAATATAGACTAATTTAATAATATAGAATAATTTAGAGCTATACAATAGTCAAATTTACATTTTAATAGAGAATTTAATACATACATTATAAATTCAATATTCTTACTACCAAACCAAGTACTGAAAGTTATAAAGAACTTTAATATTTTTGTGTTGATTTTAATTAAATAGAAAATATAAAAATATTATTTGATGTATTCGCATATAAGTTTAGTTATGATTAAATTTAGTTCATCAACTAAAACTAAGTCTATTGGTTTTTGATAACTAAAATATGAAATGTACATATATAATATTTTATTATATAAGTTGTTTTGTCAAAAGTCCACAGAATTAATCTTAACTAATTTGGGACGTATTTATATAAATATTGGCTTAAGTAAATTCAAATACATCGATTGTGTTGTATTATTGCTTTGATTGTTTATTTGAATAATATACAATGTATTTCTGTATAAAAACATTAATTAAGTTTTTTCAAGAATATGACTTATTTTTTAATTTTTTAAGAAAATCTCTAGCTTGTTTGTCCCCCTGTCGGTATTCCAATGCTCGAATTGTATCTGTATCTGAAAAGGTAAATATTTTTGATAGCTCTAATATTTCATCTAAATTTTAGTTCGGTTCGAGTTTTTCGAAGTTTTACCAGTGTATTCCGGTCTAGATAATTCCATGTGGATTTGTTCGTTCTCCGCTACCATAATATCAGCAAACGTTATATAGCATTCAGCAATATATTGATTGGTCATTCCGAACAAGTCTTTATCCTTAATACTGAACAATATCAGACTATTCTGTTGCATTCGTTGTTCTTCGCTTAAATTTCTAATTTTATAAATCAGTTTTAACTTTTAGCACGAATATACAACTTGACAATTAATTAATTACATACATGTTAAATTGTTCATCATATAATGGAAATCGAGTTTTGCTCTGTACAGAGGTTTTAACTGCCGACACGCCAAGAAATCGATTGGACGGTAAGAAATGAGCCTTCACAAATGAATCACACGAACCATTTGAATCCATTGGAACCAAATTTCTCCCGTTCATTATATTGAGCTTTCAATAAAATAATACAGGTTTCATGAATTGTTGGGAAAATTACAGCTAAATACTACCTGCAAAGAGTTATCGTTGAATTGAGCCCTAATTGTGAGTTGGCCATATTCCGACTTTGTACACTCTTTTTGATGACCCAGTCGTTCTAAATAATACTGATGAATAAGGTCTGCAGTTTCAAACGCGTGGAGGCTCAAAATTCTTTCTATTTCACTAAGAACTTCAATGTCAGAAGTTACAATATTTCCAATTTTAAAACAAGAAATCATAACTTTCAAAGTGTGTTTTAGATTTTGGAAAAAGGCAGGGGGTCTTCGTTTCTGAAATAATGAACAAAAGTATTGTAACAAATTTAATGTATGTATAATTTAATTTAATTCATTGTAAATAAATAAATAAATATATATGTATGTTTGTATATATAGATACAACTTTTTAAAAACATGTGTACTTACATCTAGGTTTGCCTGTATAAGATCAAACATTATTACAGAAAGTTCTGTCCATATTGCGTCCAAAATTCGTCCGAAGTTAACTTCATTCAAAGCCTCATAGAGTGTTTTCAAAGAGTCTTCGAGATAAATCATTAGGTTTTCCATGGAGTTGGAATCTTCATGTAGAACTTCTGCACCTTCGGCCAGAAAACGTTTTATTGGGGGAGCCATTTTCCTAGCAACAATTTCTATTAATTCCAAAATTTGGTTTCTCTCTGTATCCAAAGCATTGTCGACAACGTTCTTGATTGTGATTGCACAGCGCTCAGCTTCCAAAGTGGAGCGAAACTCACTTAGTTGTTGAATAACCTCGTCAGTTCCCAACTCCTAAACGAACTTTAGTAGTAGTAGTAGTAGTATATAATATAAAAACAAAACCTAAATAACCTTTATGAATGACGGCAGACTCTGACGAAGATAGTCTATATTATTTATTGCTAAACACCATTCTGTTGTCACTCTAAAGGGTTCATTGCCTTCTTCCGCTATTTGTTCTACTCGCCGCGACATTTTCTGAGCGTAAAAAACACAGCATCGACAAATGTCCTATAGAATTAAAATTTGTAATATAGATTATTAACTGTATTGTATATCGTACAATAATTTAAAATAGAACATACATCAACTATCTTAGCAACAAACGTATACGATCCTTCAACATCAGGCCAGTCCAGCTGTTGCCAGAATATTTTAATTTGATAGAAAATGGCTAGAGTGTCCACAGCTGAAGAGCTATATTTTACTGTTTCGTCGACAGCCTTAAGTTGGTCCAATTCAATGGCTTTTTGAATTCTGGTCAAAGCCTTGACTATTGAAATGTCCAACCAGTGTGTTACCCCGGGCATAAACCATAAGTGAAAGGATTCGACAGCCAGGTCTTCGTGTGGACATAGTGACTTCCCTATTAATTACGAAAAGGATAATCGTTGTTCTGCACAATATAAATATATTCCTTACCTAAGGTTAAAAATCGTTTCAAAACTAGGTAGAGTTCAAAAAGCGTTGTACCCATATTAATATCATCAATGTTAGGCAAATACATGAATTGGTCGTCTGGTACATCGAGTCTTTTTATATTCCCACATGTGTCCTGCACTATAGACTTTGAGATGTTAGCCAACTGAGTGTCATAAAAAAGAAATAGAGTAGACGAGTAATTAATACGAATTTTTCTGAAAAAAAAAGAAAAAAGGCAAATTACAAAATAGTTCAAAGATAGTGTATATTATTATAACTCACTGGTAGAAGTGCTTATCAAAATATTCGATTGCTCTTTGCAGATCCGATCGAATCATCTGTATGAGTTTAATTAAATATTGCAACTGGTCCTCGTCGGTTTGAGTGCTGTGCGATGGTTTGTTACCACTAATAATATGCTCCAGCCATTCTTGGGTACCCGAGTGTATGGCATCTCTCGTTGCACTTGCAATATCGTAACATGCGTTATCCTCATCTTTTTTGATCCAGCCGTACACATTACTTGGGAACAGATCAATATCTGCCGATTCTTCCAAGACAGTTATCTTTGATATTATATCCAAAACTTCGCACAGAGTTTTAAGTATATGTTTGTCACTGACATTCTTCGAGCGAAGTTTTCGAACCACGGAAAAACACGATGGTAGAATACGCTTTGCGCCCTCCCAGAAGACTTTCAGGTCTTCACTGCCACCTTGAATGCACTTTAGAGTTGGAATAATGATATCCAAAATGGAATTAAATAGAGAAAAGCTTAAAGGGTGCTCTACGTGGATAGATGCGTACACGGACCATTGACTTAAAGAGCATTCGAAGCTTGAGAGTCCACTTTGAACTGAATGCTGGGACCGAATTGCTTCGGCCTTAGTGTTGAATTTTCCACTCCACCAATAATGAGCAACCTGCGAAGTTTCCAACTCGTGCATTAATAGCAATTTCAATAGATGTCTGTGTTCTTGTATAGCCACATGCTTGTTCTTTTCCGCACTTAGTGCTAAATTTACTAAAATCGAACCGCGACTCTTGGTCTTCGAGCCCTTTTCCAAATTATACCAGACCGTAGTACCAGTAGCTGGGATCGACTGCACAAAGAATATACTTTACTACAAATTCAGAATGTATTATAATTACTCTATCATACCTTAAGTGTGATTGCTGATCGCCCGATGAGCTCATTGTCGTGTTTTCCCGTTGATGCAGTCATTGCTATTTCTTTCATTAATTTGCTAAGTCCTTTCACACCTTTCACATCAAACAGCTTATTAACCTTTTCCTTAACAGTTTCTGCTGCATCGAAATCCCTGAAATCCAAGTGTTATTTCATTATTCTTAAAAAAAACATTAAAATGGATTCTTACCACACTTCAACAATTAATACTTCATTCCTTGGATTCTCCGTGATAGGCCTTTAAAGTAAAATATTATATGATTTATATTATTTCTTCAGGGAAAAATGTTAAAATTGTACTTGACTTGAATCAATAGTTTCAATATTAATTTAATTAAATAAAATAAAATGGAATGACAGCAAATATGTTTTTCTAAATTATATAATTAAAAAAATGTTTTAATGTATTATGTATTAAACTAAAATTAGGTTAAACGAGATTCGAAAGTACTTACAGTGAGAAATGCTCCTCCCAAATTGGGTTTAAAGTAGCTGGTTTTACAGAAGAGTTGTACCGATGAGATCCATTTGATTCGAGATATAGGGTTACAAAAGGATCTGAGAGGCCGTTTGAGTCCTTGGGTAACAAGTTTTCTGCCTTTATTACTTCGACATTGAGTCTTATTTTAGGGGGCTCCTTTTTCTTCACGATCTCTATTATTTCCTCGTGTTTATCATTTGGTATTTTAAATGCTTCTTGGGTATATTCAAATAAAGTGTCTGCTCGGAGTTCGTTTGATTCACAGCCAATATTGTTGTGTATCTCGAAAATGATTTCTTCATAAAGATCCTCAATCTTAATAAGGGGAGAAATAGTGGTTATAATGGGGATGCATCACGTGTTTTAAAAGTACATTTAAGATACTTTGTGAGGATATCGATCTTTGCATAATTCCGAAATAATATTACCGAAAGACATGCACTTCAAACCGATCCCTAGTATTTTGCTGACTCTGACACGAATGTATCAATAAAATGTATTTAATCGATAAATATATAGAAAATTTAATGAACTTTATTCGTATACAATTTAGTTTCTACTTTAGGAATATCAAAAATTATGGAATTATATATTTAGTTACTTTATAAACTTTCGTTTTTATCATATAAATTTATTGAGAACAATTCACAAAGAACACTTATAATAAAAAATTTGACATTAGCCATTGAGTCCTGAACTAATTTTTAGGGTCTTGTGGTAACATTAACTGCTGAAAGTATAATTACTTACTGTCATCGAATGGCATACTGACTTGGTGTGTTTTTCTATTAAATTCCTATGAACCCCGCGGAAATAATTACTGGAAATGCTTCCGTTTCTATTGAGAATTTTTCTTCTTGACGTATCGCCCAAAGACATTGTAGACATTCCGACATCGGTTGAATATCCCAAACCTGAATAGTTATTGACTGTTTTATGAGATTTTATTTGGTCGTTGTGTAATTCAGCACG
The DNA here is from genome assembly GCA_017309665.1 of Coelopa frigida. Classification (NCBI taxonomy): domain Eukaryota; kingdom Metazoa; phylum Arthropoda; class Insecta; order Diptera; family Coelopidae; genus Coelopa; species Coelopa frigida. The sequence continues at coordinate 25,317,161 of CM029561.1, forward strand.
CTCGTTATTCGACAAGGATCGACCGAAGGATTTGCAACTCATAACTGCATGCATTTAGTATTAACTGAGCAAGGAGTATTAAAAGAAATGATGTAACTAATTTCAAAGAATCACATAATTAATATTGTACTAATATAATAATGCAGATTAACAATATATTCCGTTCATGTGAAAATTATATTACTGAAGAAACTTCCAATATATAATTAATAATTTCCTTTTACAACACATTATTTTATGAACTAACTGATTGTTCCGAGATAACCAACTCAATTGCCAAAGGTGACCGTGAGCTGAATTGTAATTAAGATTTTGTTTTCGTTTGTATATGCGAATATCAAAGAGTTCTTTTCAGATCACTTGTTTGCTCTCCAAGTTTATTTTTAGGTTCCTTTTCAGAAAAAGCTCAAGTTGTTAATGAAATGTATTTTTTAAAGTACATCAAGCTTTAAATAGCGTATATCGACTTCTATTTTCCTGAATGTGCTATTCAAATATACATACCTACAGTGAATAACTTAATAGATAAGATTTTTATGTAAACTCTGCCTGAGGTAGTGCAAAAAACCAAAATTCTGTATCATTATTAATCATAAATACAGGGTCATATCATAAGATTTACTATATCACATGCAGATAAGTACAAATTCAAAATGCAAATTATTGGCCTTCACAACCCTCGAGGGGCTTTGGCCGAGCTACTCGCAATCATTGATGTTGTGCGTTTGTAATGTTTTGCACCAATGAAAGAGACCTGCCATTTAATGCCGAATCCAAACGGCTGGGTTGAGAACTTTTTCATGGCAAATAAAACTCTCGGAAGTTTGCCATTGCTCGCCGAGAGGAGGAGGCCGTAAAGAAAAATGTATGTTGGCGGAGCCGGGATCGAACCGGAGCCACGGCCCCCTCACTCAGATATGTCCTATATCTTATTATTTAATTTCCATAGTTTTTGAAATGAATTTTTGTTTTTCGACTTACACACATTTTAAATATACTTACATTCATTCCAAAAGCCTTTTCAATAAATTCCTCTTTTCTTTCCCCGGAATCTTTGGTATCAATTTCCCTTTCCAAATCATATGCCTCGAGGTCGAGAGGTACTTCTTCTGCCCGTAGTTGCTCATTGTCCTCTGGGATTTGGTCATCAACCACTTCCTTAAACGATGCCAACCCAGTTTGTAATTTAGATTCGTCAATTGAGGATTTTTGTCGTAATAATGAACCGAACTTTTCAAAAAATCCACCGTCAGCATCTTGTAATCTGGAAATATTTAAATATTTGTATTAAATAGTTTCTATAGTTTCTAGTATGCATATTAAACGTCCATATTTTCGGGCTATCTCAGTAATGGAAGTTACTCGGGCTTTTACTTTAGAACTCAACCCTAGTTTAAACTAAATTTTCACTCAACACAAAAACTCTACCTTTTACGACCACATATAACCAGCTTTTCCATACAAACTACTGGTATTCCTTTTAGACATCGTCGTAGTTTCATTGTGTCTATCCATTCGTTTCACACTTCGCTGCACTTGGAATTCAAGAAAAAGTTCTAACTTATAAAACACTAGAATCATGTAGTTTTTTTTATCGATTTATTCATTAATTTCAATTGAAAATTACTGGTTTAGTTCTAGTAATGCCTAATCAACTTTGCAATCATGTTTATATTTTACTATGAAATAGAAACATCCACAACAAACACTTCCACAAACTAAATAAGCCGAAAAAACTATCTGACCCCAGCATAACAACTTCACAGTTAACTGAATCCACTTCCCTGCTGTAAGTGCAATGAACATATGAAACTTCGTAATGAAGACCTTTCGTGTTCATTTCCCCTCGCTGTTCGTCTAACTCTGTCTCCACACAGTAAAGGGTCTGCTAGACTCTCATTTAAATTGTAACAGCGTAAAAGAATCGTGCCCCATAAAGCAAAGGAAAGCCGAATATTTAACAGAGTTCTGTCGTGTTTTTTGTGGAATAATAGAAGAAATCGTGAACTTTAAGATTCAAGATAATATAACTAAACCGCTAAGAGAGACCATGAATATATAATTCAATTACAAACAAATGAATAATAAAACCAAATCAAAGGAAGAGTTCTAAAAGCAGATTCCAAATATCCTTTTTATCAATTTTTTTTGAATAATAAAAATAAAATGTGTGTAAATTTTAATTAATGAAAACCAGTTTTATTCTTCTTTAAAATAATGGTTTCATTCATTCTTATAAGTATTATTATATGTATTTAATTTGTTAATATTATTAATATTAATTTCTTTGTATTTATTTATTATTTACTGGGATAAAAATTAATCAAATAAATCACCCGTTGAAGAAATTCAGTTACGTGTGGTCACCTTACCCTTACGTCATGGTTAAAAACAAACTCCAAAAAATTCGATGCCCAGTCGATGACAGAGACAAAATTGGTACGACTTACCAACAAAAAAAACACAACTACATACAAACGTAAGAGAAACCGGATCTCTGATTTGTTTGCTCACGAAATAAACTAATATTGCAGGATTTATTTTATTTGAATCTGCTAATCAACATTAACTTAACTTCTTTTTTTCATTAAGAACACTATTATGTACTCACATGCACTCGTGTTCAGTCGGTGGGTTCATTTTCATTTCTTGAAGTTTATCATAAAAACCTTTCCACATCAATTCTTCATCCATTTTGACTGCAACCACAATGAAAACCAATAGAAATTTAAGTCCGAACTGATCTTTAATCTGACATGACTTACGAAATATTTATGCGCCGGGGAGTTGAATCATAGACCAGGAGGAGACAATGACTTCGTTTGAAATAGTAGATGGAAAGCTAAACAGTCAGAGAGCAGCGCTGCTCATTTGTTTGTCATAGAGAAATAATTAGTGTTCATCTGATTATATGCTGTATTCACTCAAATGCGAGACTAGACTTTGCTAAGAAACACTGACTGATCTATCTTTTGACATCTGTTTCACGGCGAGACGTTACAAATGCAATATCGTCTTGATTAGTACTTACTATCAATGTAGTGTGTATTTGTACACTATAAAATAAATCTTATAATCGCATTCTGTCAATATGACGAATCGCATTTTATCGAGAAAGTCGTGGGAGGTAGACTTATTTAGTTATACAGATACACCAAAACTTACGATAGACAGATAATCTTAGAAAAGTAGTTTATGTACCCCCTTCAGATTCTTGATACACAATATTAAAGAGTTGTTTTATCTGAAATTGGGTCAGCGTCAAACCTAAAATTATTAACAGACGTGGTATATGCCACACCACCAAGAGGTGTGCAGTACAATCTCAATCTTACTAAAATGTTAATGTATTCGTTTTGAACACTTTACATTAATAGAATCACGCAACTAAGCCGCGATGGAATTAACTTCTACTATATTATTCAATGTAGTAAATGCTGTACCTTTTTACATGAATGTTTTCCGGTAAAACATTCACCCAAGACGATTGACATTTACTTTCTTTAAAGGTATATTTCTGAATTGCATTACTATTGCTTGATTTTATTATATATGGCAATGAAGGAATGTCATAAAGTTCATTATCAATAGTAATAAAGCTTAGATCTTCAACGTCCATGATGTATTTGCTTAAAGTAACACTGTGAACAACACACTATGATATTCGACTGAGTTTCTTCGTACTACTGATTCTCAATGTTTTACTTTAGTTTTTTGTAGCTAATATCGCTTTTATCACATCAACGGGGGGAACTCCATATGCGTCATTGCTAAATGAAATTTCCTGCATACAATTTATTTTGAATAATAAATATGTTTCCAAATGTTATATGTTTTACAATGTTACGGCTTTTCAAAAGAACATAAATAAATTGTCTTTAGTTATATTGTATAATAATATGAAAATTTACTTCAAAATAAATATTTAAAACGTGTACAATTATATGATGGAAATAAGTATTCTATTTATTACAAGTGCAACTACAAGGAATGACTTTTTGCAAAACCTTGATATTTTAATAATCAATAATATTGTAATTATTTATTACGTAAAAATATTACCACATACGGTTTTTATATTTTTTTAGTTTAAGACATAAATATTACGATACAATCGAATTCTCAATAATTGGTTTTATGTCAATAATTTCATATCTGAAATTTTAATAGTCAGTGTCCCGATGACGATCAGAGGCTACGTGCTCGTTGTCCTAATAAGAGAAAATTGTATTAACAGATATAAAATTATGTATGAGTTTTTATACTTTATATAATTCCCTTGATCCGACGCGAAATCTTGTTTCTCCTTTATTGTGATCGTCTGAGTAATCACGCTCTCTATTGTTGGTCTTCAGCATTACTCGATCATCTCTACGACTGTAGTCAAATTTTGATACGTGCCTATTATTTAATTCGCTGTTTTCTCGGTTTGTGTGCATTAAATTTGAATCCTCTCGTGAATCTTTCTGTATATAGTCTCCCCCAGACAATCCACTACGATGACCGTCAAATCTTCTATGATCATTATAATTGTTATATCCACCGCGATGCGAAATATTTCTATCGCGAAAGTTTGGAGTTCCAAAGTGCCTTTGTTGTCCTCCACCTCTGATGTCTCGATCACGATCGTCACTTTGTCGATTATATTGACGACCAATTGGAGATTGAGTTTGTGAACTATTTGTATCAGTAGCTAATGGTTTCTTTGAAGATACTTCCTCTTCTTGCTTCTTCTCGTAATGATAAAAATCATCAAAAATAGAAGTTGAATGTTTATACGAATGTAATATTTGTAAAACTTCTATTCCTTTTGCATTCGGGACTTCCTGGGTATCTCTAGAATTGGTTACTGATTTATTGTCGTTATTTTCCAACCGAATATGTCGAAGTTTAGTGTTTGGGACGTCTTTAACATATATCCATTTGACTTTAAACTTTCCTTTCCACTTATCTTGAGACCATACACTGGATGTAGAATTGTAATCAACAGCTGTCATCATTTGAGCCATTCCACAAAAATGTCCAGATCCATTTACAGAAAAAAATAGTAAAATATTCCCACCTTCTTTGTAACGTTCTTTAAATGCATCATCCAAACGTTTGTTACCGTGGTCTGTGGAACACCAAATTTCATATTTTATACTCCGGTGAATATCATCTTCAGAATAAGACTTTATAACAAAGAATCTATAAATGTTTTGCAGGAAAATAACAAAAAAGATATCATTAACACATTAACAAATTCATTTGTATTTTCTAAGTATTACCTTGCTTTGGCAGATTTTTCCAAGTCAATTTCTAATGGATTGTAATTATTTTTATCCCGCAATTCATCCAAAACAGCCTGTGGAGATTCGGAACTCACCTCTTCCACAGCTAATGGATTACCAGAGTTTGAACTATTGTCATCTTTAAATTCATGGGAAATGTTGTTTTGTTCATGGCGAGTATTTGGGTAAATGTTCTTTCGCTCAGCGTAACGGCTTTGATCACTGCCACTACCATCACCCCTACGAATAACATTGGTCTGAGGTTGACGATTTTGATAAAGAGGATGTTGTGTCGACCAATTTTTACGCGAATGACCATTCGGTGAATGACGTTGTCGTCCAAAATTGGCATTATTGAAATTAATTTTACTTTCATCTTTAAAAGTATCAGTTTTGTTCGTTTTTTCAATACTACTTTCTAAATAGTTTTGATCGGAAACAAAGCTGCCAGAAAACTCTGGAATGACATCAACTTGTGCAATGTCAATGGGAGGAGGTGGAGGAGACGGCACAAGAGGTGGATTGTTATTTGGTAAATCCCACGTGTTAACGTCTAAGTTATGTTTTCCTGGTACCATTGGCGGTGGTGGCATTCCAGGTCCTTTCTTTTTGTGGCTGGAAGTTGTGTGTGTGGTCTGCACAAGAACACCAATAATTATCAAGGATTCAATTACCATTATATTTTTTAAAATTTACCCTTAAAGTAAGCTTTGCCGGTTGCGAAGCAATTGATGCCCATGTTGTCTTTTTGGGTGCTGATGTTACAGGAGGATTGTTTGATGGCTTTTCCACAGCTGCGATATTTGTTCTATTATCAACTTTTCCAGGTGGATAAATATCTTCTTGTCTATTGCACTAAAAGTGAAATACAATTAAAAATTATCTGTTTAACATATATAATACTGCTTACTCTAAAAAAATTTCCGGGCGGAGCATCAGATGTATATCTCCTTGCATTATTTGCTCCCCAACTATTCGATTGAAGCTCATCACGTTTAGGATTATTGGAAAAACCAGATTTTCCGTATTTGTTTTTTTCTGGAAACCCAATTAGATAAAATGTTATCTTTATATGTATCCTTTCTTTAAGCATTTGTAAGTAACAGCTTTTGAAATGAAACAATACTTGTTTTACATACCATAGCTATTTGATGATTTGCGATTTTTATAACTATCACAACTGGAATTGTGGTTCTCCTTAGCGTTAAAAGGAGGATATTGAAATTGCATAGAATTGGAGTTGTTGGCTAAATTGAAAATCAATTTATTATATAAATATTTAAGCCATTTTATTCAGAGATTCAATATACCAGAATTATCATCTATTGGAGAAGCTAAATTCTCGTATGATGCTTCATCGACTTGCTGGCTCCAGGGTATGCTCCGTTCCTCGGCATTTTTAGCTGACAAAAACAAAATTGCTCAAGATTAATAATTGAATCAAAAATAAAAAACATCAACATATATATAAAGATTCTCACGACATATATATACATTTATGTATATATTCAAATATATATTTATATTTATTCACATATATATATTATATATTCATATGTGTATAATATATCAATCGTTTTTACTAATATTTATGATATTTTATATTAAAATCAATTATTATAAACATAATTATAATAAAATATTGACAAAAAATGTCAAAACTTTGCTGTAATTCATGTTCGTAATTTATGGTTTTTATTTTTACCTGGATTTCCGGGTATTTTCATCTGCAAATAAAATAAAGAACTTTTTACAAATCTTTGGTAAGTTAAACATTTTATCAAGCTTCCTATACTAGAAAAGTTTGAATGGATTTCGCACGGATGAAAATCTTTTATACATAATTACCTGCTCTGACACGCCTGATGACATTTGCTATAAAATATCGGCGAACTTTCCTGTAAAACAATGATAATTTGTACGCCTACTGTTCAAAGTTTGCAGAGTTAAGTTTTACCTCTTAAAAATAATTAAAAACACAAATGTAGGAGGACTAACAAAAACCTTTTATAAAATATATCAATGTCTTTCCGTTTTTCTTATATTCAATAAGCAAGTAAGAATGAACCACATTCACACACACAGACACTCAGATGAGCAGAGCAGAACAAAACTTAGCTCAGCGACACCTCTCGATTCGACGCACTGGCAGCGGAGTCTGTTTAATATTGCCGATAACCATTTTGCTTTGTGTACACATACATATGCGCTTTATCTGTTTAATGGACATGTCAACGGCCGGCCGCGTTCTATTGCAAGATGTGTTTATATAATATTTCCTGTGTTCAAAAATACTCCATCGACTTACGTCGCAAATATACCTTTACGCTTTACCTATTAGTTTTAAATACTGAGGCATGTATGTATATAGAATCTGATGTTGAAAGTAGAATACACAACATTAAAAAAGAATACTCAACTTTTCTCAAGCATCGTAGCATTCACTGATAGAAAACAGCTGATTTGCTTTAAAGACCAGTTAGTCATGACATGACATGACGTTACGTACCGTGAACTATTACTTGAACGATAAGGTTGGTCCTGCCGTGTATAAAGGAGTTGCCATATATGAAAATTTGAAGTGTAAAAAAATCTTGTTTGGTAATACCGAAAAAATTTAATAGGAATTGAACATTTTGTGAACTGCAAGTTAGATTTAATGGCCTGATTGTGAAAAACTAGGACCCAAAACGAAACGACGACAAAATCCGATCACGCAACCATAATTTGTAAACTCACCCAGTGATTTCGTTCAATCATTGTCGAACCAAATATTTAAAATCTATTATATTTCGAACATATAAGAACATTATTTCGCAATAAAATAGAAAAAACTTGTTTTGAAATTGATATGTTTTTGAATTTAATAATATTATTCACAAATATGTACGGTACCGATTACCGAGAAACATTTAATACTGTTCCATTATAAATGTACATTTGACGCGTAAACTTGAATAACAACATACAAACAATTTTAATATTTGTGATTGGAATTATTTTTTTGTTTTCTTTTATTACATCAATTAAATTTACTGTTCTATCATCCATTTTCACAAATCAAATACCCGCATATAAATTGTAATGAAGTCAACTTGCGCGTCTTCGCTTATTACCAGCAACAGAGTACTACTCATTCTGTTCACTCTCCATCAATTCAGTACATTTCAACTTTTGACAGTTCGTACTTCTTTACTACAAGCGTCTCATTCTGTTCAGCCAGTTATTCATTTATTCGATAGTTACATTTGATAGTTTTTTCATTCGGACTGTTCATTCAATGCTAAAATCACTCGATAACTATGAACACTATTTACCATTTTTTGATTTATATTATATAGATATTTTAGATATACAATTATAAACCAGTCAGCGTGAAAGCCCCTACTATTTTTAAATGAATGAATTTTTCGAACGTATAGTTGAAATAATTCGATAGTAAACTATCGATAGTCAAAATCTATCGATAGTGCCCATCACTAGCTACACATAACTTAGTGGTCGAACAGAATGAGTAATAGTAGTTGTAGTGCAAAGTCGCAGCGACATCAGCTGTTCGGCTTGTTGCTTACTACTTCGAAAAATTACCCCATAATGAGAGCTTATTTGATTCTATTACTTTTCGTATTTGATACTTCTTAGTTCTAATATAATTGATATTACTAATATATATATTAATAATATTGATATTACGAAATACGAAATTTAATATATATTATATTTGGAAAACGTGTTCATAAATTGATATATTTTTGAAATTTATTAATATTATTCACAACTTTGTACGGTACTGATTATAGTCATTCAGAAATCATTTTATATGTATTCAACTGTTAATGTAAATTTGTCGGTTAAACTAGAATAAGACTATGTTCACACCGAAACAAAAATGCGCATTTTCGAAATTGCGGCTGTTCACACTGAATGAAGTTAATTTCGTTTGACAGATCAATTTTCATTGTTTACATTTTTTCCAATAAATAAATACAATATATGAATTCGTGAAAGTGAAGTTCTTCAAAATTTTGTTATTTGCTGGGTAAATATTCCGACATTTACCCAGCAAATAACAAAATTTGATAGATGGTGTATGTAGAGACAAAATAAAAACCCGTCGTAAAAAAATAATGAATTTACGGAGATTGCAGTGCATTCTTTTAGCTCTTGATCATTCGATCAAGATAACACTGCTGAAGAAATAAGAGAGGCTCTCGATTCTTTTTTCAGTGATTATATTTATTTTTTAAACATTCAATAAATGCATGTTAATTTCCGCCAAAACCGTGATATACTTTTCTAATAAATTTAGTTTCCGATCTTCAAATTCCTTCATTTTCCTTTTGAATTTTTTCAAATATTTGTAAAATATCCTGTTGAAATATATTCTTCTTTTTCCTCTTTCGTTCCGTTTTCGGCCGAAAATGCGCATTTTCGATTTTTTTTAATTAATGTAAAAGTTTTGGATGTAAGACTTTTCTATTACAAAATTTTTTAAATGCATTAAATGGTTTACCACATATATATATAGTTTCAATTGATCATAAATATAAATGTTTTTTAAATTTCAACGCTTTTTTAAAAATGTCAATACTGTTGGTGAAAAAAAGATCAGTTGTGAAAGCGATTTTGTTCAAAAATCTAAAAACTGATACTTCAATTACAATGTAATTGAAAGGTTTAGGGAGTAAGCAGGAGTTTAGTTGAGTTTATACAAATTTTTTAAATACCGCTATTTTCATTAGAATTTAAATAAGTCCGTAGTTCAATCTGTAGAAAATGTGTTATTTGAGAATTTTTAAAGAACAACAAAGTAGCATGTGGTGAATATCGGGGTATTCAACTCAAGTATCGGGTTCCCGAGGTCATGATTTTCATACATACTACTTCAGGTATTTCACGACCACAGCCATACAAAAACAGAAGTTCCCCATCATCTTATCTATAGAAGTTATGCCACTACATAGAAGTTGTGTATTATTATAGTAGTATTAGATACTATTAGTATTAGAAACTATTAATCTCTATTTAGATTGATAAAATGTAACGAAAACTAAAAAAAATTATCAGTTTTGGAATAAATTATCGGCAACCTTCTGCTTACTACCAGCAACAATCTCTGAAATACTTTAAAATGCGTGGAGCCGTGGCTAAGTACATAGCTTACAAGTCGGCGGTGGCGGGTTCACTTCCAGCTTCGGGAATAGGAATTTTTCTTTTGGTCTCCACATCTCGGCGAGTAATAGCAAATGCTGCTAGTATTATTTGCCATGAAAAAGATATCTTTCCAATCGTTCGCACTCGGCATTAAGACCCTATTACTGAGCTGAGGTGGCCTAGGAACCTATTCGATTTTGGTTTCTACATTAATCTCTAGTTTTACATTAACATCTAGTGGATGTCAGCTAGCTATCGAATACACATGAACATATGGCTCAACCTATAGAGTCGAAGAACGTTCACCAGTTTAACGAACATCTCTCTCGGGCACCGATTTCAATCGCTCTGTCTCTGTCTTTGAGAATGCAAAATGACAATTAAATGATGGTTGCTATGACAATGATGGATTTTTGAAATATTTATCATCGTTTGCTTTGTTGATTTGTTTGTGTTTGATGTGCTGAGAGTAAATATTATTGTTTGGCATTATCTTTTTGTCTGAGCGGTGATATGCATATCGACATTAGGTGGCTGCTAGCCGCCAGCTACTCAATTCTTAATATAGTCCTCCCCTTTAATTAGATTTATCAAATAAGAAAATTTGGGATAATACTAGAAATGTAATTATTTTCACATAGGCCCTGTGGCAAAGGTAATTTTTTACTCGAAAAATGAAATTTTGATAGTTAGTTGATATACTAGCCTTTGGGCTACTATAAATTATACTAGCCTTTGGGCTACTATAAATTTTGACTGATTGGAAAAATCAGACGATTACAAAGTTTGAGCAGAAAACTTCGTCAAGTTTGAGCAACGAAGACAGAATGGTTTTAATAAAGAAACGAATCCAGCTGGACGTCCTCTTTACTGGGAAAAATGCGAACAGCAATGATGGATGGAGGTAAGTAATATGAACCCATGCCCACTAAATATGGAATATTATATATGCAGCCGAAAGTTATTTCTCAAATAATCAACGATATTATGAATGGTGATAATATATATATATATATATCGCAAATCGAATTTTGCGACAATCTCAAGTGCATTCTGGTTTATTTGTTATCACCATTCATAATATCGTTGATTATTTGAGAAATAACTTTCGGCTGCATATATAATACGCCCTGAAAGAAAATGCTTGAAGACAAAAATAATAAACACTTTTGCACATTTTTGCTTCTTCATAATAGCAGAAAAAAGCAATAAAAAGGAGATTTTTTTGACGTTTAGCCTCAAATGTCAGAAGTTACATATCTGGTAATCTGTGGTAAAAAGTTACCGTTTGACACAGGGCCATAATTTAGGAAGAAGAACAGTTGAATTATCTGAGCGAGAAGGTGAATATTGTGGTGACTTTTGAAAGAGATTTTTGATAGTTCCAAAAAATACCACCGGTGCTGTTTTCATGTTTTTCACACACACCATCAAAGCATTTTAACAACCTCATACATACGGTATTTCTAGTTTCATATCTGGTAATTTGTGAATTCAATTATTTTGTATATAAAATGTAATAATATCTTTTGTAGCTTATTACAGTTTGTAACTCTAATCATTGGAGTGTAGACAGAAAGATGATCGTATAATGTATCGAATAGCTTAATCTTCTTCTTCTGTATTTGGTCACTCAAATTGTTTGTTATGTATACATTTTTCTAATTAAATTTGGACTGACTGTGAAAGTAGAAACTTGCTAAAGAATGGATCCCTACATCAGTGAAACTCAAAATACTTCGAATTTTATGCTGGTCACTGCAAATGTTGGGAGCCTCTTCGAGAACGTACGTTCACATTCTTTACTTGTGATGCATTTTCTGTTTACATTCTTTTTATGTTTAAATAGCCAATCAAATTACTCAAACCATGGATAAACGAGTTCCTTGTGAAGACGTCACAATTGAAACCTCAATTCATAGCTTTGCATATGCAGGAAGTTGGTGGGAAAACATATGACAAATCAATGGAACACGTACAACAATTCATAACAGAGCTATGTGAATCTCTTGACATAAACGAATATCCATGTATACACATATATATGGACGAGGATTATAACTCTGCGGAGCACTTCACTGTGAGTTATTAATGATTTCTTGATATCGCGGTACGTAGTTTATGCAAAATCGGATAGTACCCTCTAATATTAATGAAGGTGTGCTCTTACATGGTTTTTCGGGGAATGGTGAAATTTGGAGGTACTGTCAATAATACAAATACCAATAAAGTCCAACAACCCTACGAGGAGCTTTGACCGAGCTACTAGCATTAATTTAATGCATATTGAAACTGAATGATTTAACTATTTGTGGACATGAGCTACCGTTTTGGTAAAACCTGTCCAATATCTTGATGCTGAAATTTAGGCAACATCAGCGGCGCTTTTTTTACTTTAGGATACATGTGATTTAAGTACAGCGCTTAATATACTCTGGTCAAAATAAGTACACCACAATTAATTTAATTGTAATCGTGTCTTTATTGACAGCACTCTTCCAAAATTCGTATTTTAACAATTCAATTATTTTATTTATATTTTTTCCGACTTTTTATAATAGGAATAATCATCATACTATTAAGGAGAATTTGATGGGTATAAACCGTAAATGTAACTGTTAATGGGAATTAAATTCTCAAAGCAATACTATACATTTGTGCATACATTTATACATCCTCACATATATTCATTAAAAAATTCTCATGATGAATGATACTTCAGGGAGAATATTCTTAATTAACAAATATTTGCTAATTTAAAAAAACAATTAAAATATTAATTTCATTTATTATTCATGTGGCAACATTTATTATTTTGTAGCTTTTGAGGTCCTATTAATTTTTACCGAAATAAATCGGGTACTGATTGATGCCAATTTAAAAAATTGGAAAATTAAATATTACTTTAGTTTCGTTGCCTTTCTTCAATTTGGAAGACATTGCTCTATTTTTCAACATTCCTGAATTGCACTGAATTTTTTTCGTTGGTCAAAAAATGACTTCAGAAATTTCGAGAAACTATAGTTATATGTACCTAATTGTATGTTTTATATTTCAAGGCACTTGGAAATCTTTACTTTACTCATAAAACTGTAAGGACAGCAAAAATCTGGAATTTTTTAACATATTCCTGGGAAATGGCTTTGGGTAAAAATATTTACACTGGAAATATAGAAGGTATTGCTACCAAAGACAAATCGAAGTTTCCGCAACATTTCTTTCCAGAGGTAAATATAAAGTTTTTAAATTGTCCGGAATTTTACATAGTGTTTGATTTTAGTGCAAGTGGTCCCGAAAGGGGTTCATGCGAACGAGATGGGAAATAAATGGAACTGTAATGGATCTAGTCAATATACACCTATTCCACGATGCTTCTAACTTGGTAGCATGCGAAGAATTTCCATCAGTGTACTGCAAAACAAGAAGACGTGCTTTGGTACATATATTAGAAAGGTTGCCTTGCTACAACTGGTTTTTGTTCTTATTGAATGAAAATATATATATATTCATAGGTTTCATTTAGATTATAAAAATGGACTGGTGCCATTCTTCATATTTGGAGATTTTAATTTCAGATGTGACACAGAGGGAGTCATTAAGGTCTGTGGTATAAAACATACATCGTTATGCATTATTTACATAAGTATGTTTTAGGAAATAACTGAAAACTTAACAGGACACCGTGTGTGTAGTAATAAGCATGAAAGCACTAAGTTGCTTTATTGCAACGCTCAAGGAGATAATGTACTTACCGTTGGGAAAAAAGAATTCCTGCATGCTGATCATCAGTCGAAATTTAAAGAGTCTTGGGTAATTCTTTAGAACAACTGATTATAAATGAAACTATAATTCATTAAAATCTTAGCTAAAAAAGTTTGACCGCGAATTAGAAGCATTTTCTGAAATTCTTGTTGAATTCCCCATTGGTTTTCCTCCAACATATCCTTATGAGGAAAATCCAGAAATGCCCAGTGATTACATGTCAACCCGCTGTCCATCATGGTGTGATCGCATCCTGATGAGTATGTTGGCCAAGGACATTATTGAAGAATCAAAAGTACAAGATGACGATCGAAAACAAGAATACAACGTTATCGGTGAAAACTGCTGCATGGGCGATCATAAGGTATATTTATTATAATTTCATCTGTGCCAACACATAATATTAGCTTAGGTTGACATACAGCCATGATCATAGCTCAAGCACGCACCTCAAGTTCAATATATTACACCGGCTAGTTGAAAGTATTCTCAAAATCCCGTTAGCTAGTAGATTGATTTTAATCAGTCTTCGTAAAATAAAATTATAAATTATAGTCTTTCGGTTTTCTACATCGAAAAACCATCGTCAAGGATGAAACATGAATTCTTTTCGTGAGCGATGAAAATATTTCTGATCGCAAATAAAACAATATCGTTTGCTATGAGTTTTTTACTTCTGTCGAACTTATCATTAGTCGAACTTATCACTAGCAATTAAAAATATGTTTATCATTAAAGATACTTATCGTCCGCGACAAGAATTTCTTTCTACGCAAACAATTAATTTATTTATTTCTAGAAAATAAAAATACATGAACATGAACAAAACAATATCTCTACGCGAAAATAGTGTCGGCAAACAAAAGGTTTTTTTTATTTGTGAACAAAAAAAACTTTTTTTCCGAGAACGAAAAAAAATATAGGCGGAGTGTATCTGTGTTCAGTGAATGAAATCATTTGAGGTGTGAAATTGTGCCAAAATACCATTTTATAGCTTTTCCCTTTCACGAAGTTTTATACTCTAAGGGGTTTATTAATTGGGCCGTTTGTCGAAGTTATCTAAGGAATATATAGTTCATCACAAAGTTCAGTGCAAAACTATCATTGCTCTAGTACTTTTGTGATTAACTGTACAACAGTGTTCTACTAAAGCATTCGTCCAAGGGTATATCTTTTTATAATTACTACCCACAAATTATGCTCACAGGTAAATGGTATGTATTCTACAGAAAATATTAATTTTTTGTAATTGTGTTATCGTTATCGACTAAAGGTACATTAATATGTTACCACAGATATATATGTATACATATATTAAAATGTATTTTTCTTTTTTTGTACGCAGCCAATATACTTACACATTAAAGTGAAGACAAACCAAGGTATATATAAATGCTGTAAATGCTATTTGAATTATGATCCAAATACCAACAAATCAACATCACACATCAGATCAGTACCAGTTGACAATATTTTTAGCAATTCAATTGTTTACTGCCCCTATAATATTAGAGGGTATAACCGAGTATTGATTGAATGTAACAATATTAATAATAATCTACTGCTCGGTTTGAAGAAAAAATATGATTTCGGAAAGATTTGTCAAATGACATCGTCGAACGATGTTAATCTTCCTAAGACTAGTCATATAAGTACAGAAACACTTAGAGAACTCAAGCCACCTCAAGTGAGCATCAATCTTTTTGATTCCGATAATATCAATGTTTGCATGTGTTCCTCAATGATCAATTATACTATAGATAATATAAATGAATCAATTTGTTCAGAATGTCATAATGTTATTCGAAAAAACCCCATTAACGAAGGATGTACATTAATTTCGAAGCGGCTTGTACTTTCAAGTGATATAATTGTCAATAGAATAGATACACAACATCTCAACACATACTGTGATTTTACCCATCAAGATCCATACACTCCAGAGAGCGCTGAATCCCATTCGCCCAATCCGGAGTATATCAGTAGTACCTCTGCTTCTAGCAACAGTCATAATCGATTTTCACAACAAGTTGAAAATAAGGATGTTAATCCAACTGTAAACGCGAATTCAAGCGATTATAAATTATTAAACTACGATGGTGATAATTCGGGCGTACTGCGAGGGATTGTTACACCGTGTCAACTTATATCACGCTTAGAGGATCTACAAAGATCGTCACAGCATAGTTTACACAATAGCAACTGTGAAGATACTGGTGATAGTGATGTTGACAATGTTGATAAAGCTAATCAGTATGATTTTAAAAGGAGTAAATGTAGCTGCTTACTTGGATGTTGTAGAATTTCTTAATTTTATTAAAATTGGATGTTGTAATTAACGTATTTTATTAATGTGTTGTTTGTTCGTTGAATGCGTTTTTTTTATATTATTAAGCCAAATATTTTGTTTTGATGTTATAAAAAGCTTTTATATCACATACTATTTATATTTTCGATATCTTTGTGTATATGGATTTTCAGTTTATATTAAAACATATATATAAAATATATTTAATAAAATGTTAAATCTATTGATTGACTCATATGCTATTTTCGGGCATATATTTCTCTAAAATTTAAGTTATTTTTGCAGTTATTATTTTCTTAATTCTTATTGCTATTCTTACTGAGAGTGATAAATTAATAAATCGTTATTTTACAAACGATCGATCATCGGGTTTAGTTTTTATTTACTGGTAATCTTAACACCTAAATAAGGGTTATCTTATATTTTAATTCTAGGCTACATTTTTGAACAGCCCAATATTCCATATTCTCTGAAGCAAATTGTGACTGAAACAATAGGAAACGATACAATTTGGAAAGAGCAGGCGCAAGAAGATTTACCCACCTCAACCGTCAATGCTAAAACTCGATACATTAAATTTACCGATATTCCAAAGAATCAATCAATGGATTCTGAATGTATTGATGCACAGAGTAGCTTGGAATCTACTAATGCATCTATTTTACGAGAAACAACCGTTTAAAACATTGGTACAAACAACTTGTTTGTACTGTTAATGTGTATCTATATATGATTTCTTAAGTGTTAGGCATTAGATAGACCATGGCCATGTTGAAAGAAATTGTTAAAAGTTATCTAATTTTCTTGGTAAAATTAGGTTTTCTTGTGTTGGTAGGGTTTCTCAAAATCAATTTTATGTATATCAATTTCAAAATTAATACAATTTCAATTCACATACTAGATGCGTGTGTAGAAACAAAACTAAAAATTATACAAATATTGTCCATCTTGTTTTATTTAATATTTTTAGGTGAATTTTTATTTAAAAAAAGGGTTATAACCTTCAAAATAATTTAATACATTTATTCGATAAGTTTTTTTGCTTTAAAGTATCTTCGTAAATAAAGTACCTGCCATGTGGCTAGACCGAGTAAACAACACATGCTGAAAATACTAAAGAATAGTACACGACTATTCGTTTTTTCTGAAATGAAAATAAAATATACTTTAAATAATATCTTAAAAAATTACATCAAACATTACCATTCGTATCTCGCATTTCTTCTTCACGTTTTCGCGTAAGAGCAAAATCTCGAACAATTGAATCAGACAACTCTTCCAACCTTTTAAGATCAACTTCAAGTGGTTTTAATTTGGCTGCTTCTCCGATCTACAAAACAATGTTGACAATATATGTACTGATGGACTACAGCATACGAATGGACCCAAATAGTAACAAAACTCATATTTTTATACTCTTCACCCAGAGGGTAAGGGAAATACGTTTATTGAAGAAACGGTCAGAGTACTTGAATTAAAAGGTCAGGTCGGAATATCCAGTTTCAACCAGAAATGGAGCAATAGATACTGATAGTAGACGAACGAATAAAAGTTTATCGTTATAAATATTAAAAACTTTAAATCCATAAAATTGAGTTTTGGTAATATCGGGTTCGTCATACACTCATGGTCGAAATAAGTAGTCAGTATGAAAAATGACATTTTTCGGCTTTGAAAGCTGCTAAAATTATCATAGGACGATAAAACAGGCTAATTTATGGTGGTATAAGATGTCCTTTTAGCTCTACTACCTGTTTAAACAGTTTGTTATACTCTGTCGACCTTCTACACTACTGACAGAGTGCAATTTCTGTCATTTTTGTAACAAACTTTCCACATTCAGTTCAAGGATATACTAATGTTTTCTGATGATGTCCTTTCTGTAACTTTAGTACTTTAATATTCTAGAAAATGTTGCTTACAATAAAACCATTTAAATTTTTGAGAAATAGTTAATGGGACTTAATCGGCTTATTAATATTCTGACCACCAAAACCAATACTTCCTGAAAAAAATATCCCTGGAATGAAATATTGGCAATCCCTTCAAATCTCTGGGCTAAATTGTGAAATATTAAATTAAAAACGTACTTGAATAAAAACTAGTTTTCACAAATATGATATAACAAATTTCATAGTAGTGTACTTATTTTTTTGATCATGAGTGTGTGAATTTCCACTAGCAAGCTTTAAATACGATTATGACTTACACCTTCGTAGCTTTTAGTTTCAACTCCTTTTTTTGTAATTAATGAAACTTCTTGAACCATTCCTCTTTGGTCTGAAAGAACAACAGCAATAATTCAACTTTCTAAGTATATTAAATTGTCTATACTAACGAGGAGGTACTTTCGATATGAAGCATATTTCATAGGTATCATACACTTCAGACAAAAAACTGAATTTCCCCTTGGTAATGTGGTCTTTTTGAGAAAGAATGTGTCCTTTTGTGTCGCGTGCCTTTCAAAATAAAAATGTAAGAGAAATTAAATCAAGATATTTCAATTCTTACATATATTTGTAAATACATACTATATAATCGATGACTTGGCCAGGAACGTCAGAGACCTCATACTCTCCCATTACTAATTGATTGGCTTGGATGTCTTCTTTCAAACATTTTTGAGTGTTAGGATTCAAATGAAACATTACGCAATTCACATTGTATATTAATACAATAAAACACATGCAATCTAACAACAAATTTCTCATTTTCAGTAAACGTAAAAAATTCTCGAAACTCGGTACAATTTGTGCGTTAAAAACCGATGCCAGCTCATCTGTTGTAATAAATAGTTGGCAAGGTATAGTAGTGTTCGTCGGATACGAGTGAATTAAAGTAGATACTCGAATACATGTATGAAAAATTAGTATGTTTTTAATCGAGTCAATTTGATGGTATAGTAGCAAAAATCATAAAAAATACTAAATATAGGCGTAAATGCAATAAGCGAAAACTTCAAATTCATGTGACTAGAAAAGTCTTTCTGTTTAATAATTTGAATTCTGATATCGAAATATATGTATATGAAATATGGAAACGATTAAGTACCGAGTATTTAACACAAATACTTTTTCCTTCTTTGGATTCTTTGTTGGAAATTTGTTTTTAAGTAATGACACTGATTATGGCAAAACACAATTGATGGCCCGATTAGTCAACGCATAGCATGGCATGGCATGGCTCGAAACCGAACCTGTCAAAGGGAGTTCTGTACAAACGATTAGTGAAAATATAGCATGGCATGACGACCTGCAGAAAATAGATTCCAACGTAAAAGAGCTGTCAAAATGGGTTGTGGAACCTGAGTTTTTATTGCAGGATTGCATTTTGTTTGTTATATATGTTCTGGATCGGATTACTACATTTTTTGGAACTTGCCATACTAATAAAAGTCAACATTTATTGGTCGAACATTCCACCTCCGAACACACCATTACAAATTTGCATTATTTAACCACAAAGTACACAAGACTACTTGCCAATTCAATTTCTCCAGTGTTACCATAACGAAAAACTGTTCATTATAAATTTAAAATTTAACATTTTTAATTTAACAATTTAGCATATGGCAACTCCTTTACCCAACATAGCATAGAACTTGAGTAAACGCTTCTATGAGTCCATGCGTCCAAGCGTCAAATTCGAGTTTTTGATAAAACATCCCAATTTTAAACCACAAAATTAAAGATATTTCCATGCTCTAGAGAAAAACTGAAAGAAATACCATTTATTTGTACAATATTAACATTAAACCATTTACATAAAAAAAACAGAAAGAAGAAACATTTTATTATTTTGAGAAGAAGAACTATCTGTCAATGCTTCGATGCCTGAGAAAAGTTCATGCGAGGTTATTCTGCGAAAAACGTGTTCGATTGTACTATTTTTGGGGCGCAAAATTTCGATTAATCTGAAACAAAACAAAACAATTTAGTGGCCATATCCCAGAGTTCGTAAAAAATCGCTCGAAATACCAATCAGTTGTACTTCATCCCTGAAATAAGGCGTGGTAAAGTGGTGAGTGGTAAAATACCACTCGCTCGTGTGTGGTAAAATTACGGCTCATGAGCCGTACTTTCAGAGAGCGATTGAAAAAAAAAAACGTTTACGAACCCTGCCAGGATATGGCAGGGTTCGTCATTTAATTAGAATTTCTGATGGTTAAATTGAATAAATATTAATATGTAATTAATATTACTATTATCCTTTTTACAGTACACTCGAGATAATGTCAACTAATTAAAACTGCGAGTGTTTTCGTTTATCAGATTGTTGACATTTATCATTTTTCAAATTTAATGGCCTGATTAGTCAACGCATAGCATGGCATGACATACGCATGGCCGCATAGAAGCGATAACTGATGGCACGATTAGTCAACGCATAGCATGGCATGGCATACGCATGGACGCATAGAAGCGATTACTCAAGTCCTATGCTATGTTGGGTAAAGGAGTTGCCATATGCGAATGTTAAATTTTAAATTTATAATGAATAGTTTTTCGTTATGGTAACACTGGAGAAATTGAATTGGCAAGTATTCTAGATGGATATAGATTTATGTTTGTAGTTTTTAATTTTGTGTACTTTGTGGTTAAATAATGCAAATTTGTAATGGTGTGTTCGGAAGTAGAATGTTCGACCAATAAATGTTGACTTTTATTAGTATGGCAAGTTCAAAAAAATTTAATAATCCGATCCAGAACATATATAACAAACAAAATGCAATCCTGCAATAAAAACTTAGGTTCCACAACCCATTTTGACAGCTCTTTTACGTTGGAATCTATTTTCTGCAGGTCGTCATGCCATGCTATGTTTTCACTAATCGTTTGTACAGAACTCCCTTTGACAGGTTCGGTTTCGAGCCATGCCATGCCATGCTATGCGTTGACTAATCGGGCCATGATGGACTAATTGGGCCATAACATGAGCATCAGAAACCAATGAGGAATATGAAGAACTAGAATCATCTCGAATGCACCATGTAATATCCGTTTAACCCTAGGATGGGCAACACACTCTGAAGAAGCTGTAAAAATTGGCCAGAAGTTGAGAGTGGTGAACGATACGGCAGAAAGAGGAGTGAAGATGGTCCAAGACTACAACGAGAGTCTCTGCCGGAAAGAAGCGGAGTTTCAAGATTTATTATTAGTTATCGCCAATTACAAAAAACAATTTTCAACAAGCGAGAAGAACCAAATGGTCTAACTTTTATATAACTTTTTGGTATATCTTTCATAGCATCAATAGCAGTATTTAATACATGAAATCCCATTTTGATGAGTTTTTTGTATGGGGACACCCAGAAGGGGGGCCAGATAGAGGGTAGGTATGTATGGGTGAAATGTCGGGAGTTGGAAAAAATTTGGACCTGATTATACATTGGACTCCTCTACGAGTCATGCCGGGGGTTTTTTTTCTAGATTTTTATTAATTTTTGAGTTTTTGTATGGAGACCCCCAGAAGGGGAGCAGATAGGGGGTAGATATGGACCTCGTAATACAATTGAGCTCCGTAGGACTAACTCCTGGATAGTTAGAGTGAGTTTTTGTAATGTATGAAAAATTAGCATTTTGTATGGGGACCTCCAGAAGGGGGACAGATAGGGGGTCGGTATGTATGGGTGAAATATTGGGAGTTGAAAAATAATAGGACCTGGTAATACATTTGACCCCTCTACGAGTCTTCCCGGAGAAGCTATGAACGATTTATGTGAAAAGTTTCCAAAATTGGACCACTTTGGGGCCGATGCGCTACGTTTTACCCCCATCGGATCGGGAAAAAAATTTGGCTCAATCATATTTTTACCGAACCTAACCAAATTTGAAAGTGCAAGCTATCAATATCTTAATAAAGCGCACTAAAATCAGGCTAAAGACACATATATGTGGACTGGGCCTACTCAGGCCCAGTAGGTAACTTTCGATGTTGACACAGTAAACAAAAAATTTTCTTCTACCAACTAAACCCGATTGACTCGATTTTTTTTTCTGTACTCAGGAAGCATAGCGGCAAGAAGTCATGGAATATCAGATCGATTAATAAAGAAACAAAAAAAATATTCATGTTTAAACTCAAAATGGGCCTCATCAGGCCCAGTTGCCCATCCTAGGGTTAAAACCTCATATCAACAATTAAAATCAAGATCATAAAAGAATATTTAATTTCTGGGGTAGTGAGGGCAGCGACTCTGTCCCGATGCGCTCGTATTCACATAAAACATGAACAGTACATGTAATTCTGTTTTTACACGGTATATTGGTTTCAGAATAACCGGTCTAAAAAAAGACATTGATCGTATGCAAAAATAGGTGATTGATTCCTTATCTCTAAAACCTATTAAAATTAGGGAAAAACAATTTTCAAATTTTTTCAAAATTTCTTTACCAAACACGTCTGATTGCATTGATAGTTCACAAAATACTAACACATTTCTATTGCAAAAAGGGAATTCCCTTAAATTTTCACATAAAGGGAATTCCCCTAAATTTTTGCTATTTACAATTGCTTTAACCAGTAAATTTGCTAGTTTTCGTATGGTTTTTAGCTGTTTGTGAGCTGTGTGTGTTTTTATTTATTTGTATTATTTTAATCGTGCTAAATGGAATAAAAACGTGTAAAAATTAAAAAATTTTTTAATTTCAAACCGTGTTAAATCAAAACCGAGTAAAAACAGAATTAGGTGTAAATTGAATTAAGGAAAATAATAATGTCTAGTGTTTAAATAATTATGTAACAGCGTGCGAAAAGAAGAAACGTAATCAATCTTTAAACCGATTAACCAATGATATAAATATATAACAATACATTTTCTTTCGAATGGATTTTCTAAATATAGTTGGACCAACTTTTGTATAAAATGAGTAAATTTGTTTACGAGATTCACAAACTTTTTCGGCCTTATTGCTAACAACGAAACGAACACGACACTAGACCAAAGAAATATCATTAAACTAATCTCCTTGAACAAATTCCGATTTGTACAATCACCTCAAGTCACTTGTAGTCATTAAGTGGATTTTTGAATTGATTCGATTACATTTTGTAAGACTAATTTGTAAAAACTCAAAATAATGTCACTTGGACGTTTTTCTGTCACCTCACGTATTCTCTTGTTGAGAGCAAAATACAAAGTTGGAGGCTAAAATATTTGGATAATGTAGAAGAAATTGTTTTTGATCAAGCACTCTTTGAAAAATTGATCACATTACTAGGGTTGCTAAGTCTTTTGTGTCTTTAAATATAAACTTTTTGAAAATTCACAAGTATGGTTTTGTGATCGCATGGTAACTCATTACTTCTAAAACCTGATATAGAACGGAGTTACTCAAATTGAGTCAACGAAAGCACGGGATGAGTGTACAAATGAGTATTATTGGTTGCGGTGATCCCATGATGAGTGTGCAAATGAGTATTATTGGTTGCGGTGATCCCATTTCGTCGTCGTTTCGTTTCAGGTCCTCGTTGTTACCGTTTTTTTACATCTATTCTAAACACTTTTTTGTCGAATTCTTCATTGTGTTGCAATGAATATGTAAAGGATTTGTGGAAATTTTTGTTGAGAAGATCGAAAATCATAGTCTCATCACAGGTTCGAATTAAATACTGGTTCGTGTCAACATATTCGCAGCATTCGATAACATAGATCGCCAATCAAAATTCAAAGAGAATAAGTAGAACATAGAGCGCAACATACACAATAAGTGTGAAGAGTACAGACGAAACGTACATGAGTGTAGCAGGCAATAGCAATTACACAGCGAAGAGCGAATGCATCACAAAGAGGAACTGGCTGAACAGAATGAGTAGTAGTAGTTGTAGTACAAAGTCGTACGACATCAGCTGTTCGGCATGACGCTTGCGACGTCGAAAAATGCGCCCACGCGCATTCTTGGTCATATCGCACAATAGTGACGCGTTATTCTAATACTTTTGGTATTTGATATTTAATAGTTCTATTAACAAAATAACGAAATACGAACCAAATATTTAAAATCTATTATATTTGGATATAAGAACATTATTTCACAATAAAATAGAGAAAACTTGTTCTGAAATTGATATGTTTTTGAATTTAATAATATTATTCACAAATTTGTACGGTACCGATTACCGACAAACATTTAATACTGTTCCATTATAAATGTACATTTGACACGTAAACTTGAATAACAACATACAAAAAATTTTAATATTTGTGATTGGAATTATATTTTTGTTTTCTTTTATTACCTCAATAAAATATACTGTTTTATTATCCATTTTCACACATCAAATACCCGAATATAAATTGTCATGAAACATCTGTCAGAGCCAAAAAGTAAGGAAAAAGTTCAAGTTGAGTCAACTTGCGCCGCTTCGCTTACTACCAGCAACAGAGTACTACTCATGCTGTTCACTCTCCATCAATTCAGTACATTTCAACTTCAAGCGTCTCATTCTGTTCAATTGACAATGGAACACATATGAAATGTTTCTCGGTAATCGGTACCGTACACGTATTGTGCGAAGAGGGTTCGCGATAGCTCTAGGCCCTGGTTCTGGAATCATCGTCTATGCAATAATGGCACTCAGCCTGTATAAAGGGGGAAGAGGTCTATAAACATTTCAAAGAGTAGAACAAGTAAACAGTGGTGTGTATAGCGAAAGTGTCGCTTATAAGTAAGAGTGTTTAAGAGTATGGGAGAAGGCAAATAAGGCAACGTCTCTGATTGTTCTCAACTTGGTGAGTTCCAGGACCTCCTCCTTATCCCTGCCTAATCCAAGTTAATACAAATCCTCCTCGTGGAGCCCCTGGATAGCTACCCAACAACCGTTGAGATAGTGAATCAAAGTGTGCAGCGATCAAACCCCTTAGTTTTGAGGTTGTGGCGTTGGGCTTGGAACCCATTCATATAAAAAAAAGTTCTTCAGTGAAGCCGATCAAGAAGCCTCAGATAAAGACGATCCCTACTATTGACGACCTCCTCGCAAACGTTTTAAGGACCACGATTTAAAGATATTCACCTGGAATGTCCGGACCATCTATAGGGTAGGTGCCACTATCCATCTGGTTGATATCCTCGAGAAATACAAGGCTGACATCACCGCTCTACAGGAAATGCGATGGACTGGACAAGGTTGCCCTAAAAAACAATCCTGTGATGTTTACTACAGCTGCCATGCGAAGCACCAATTTGGTATCGAATTTGTGGTTGGGAAGAGACTACGCTAACAAGTCTCCAGGTTCACCCCAATAGATGAACGCCTTGCCACAATCCGCATCAAGGCTAAGTATAACTTCATCAGCCTAATTTGTGCACATGTCCCGAAGGAAGAGAAGAACGATGAGACCAAGGAGCGCTTCTACCAACGCCTTGAAGACGTATAAGAGTGCTTCCCCAGACACGATGTAAAAATTGTTATAGGCGGCTTCAATGCCAAGGTAGGCAGAGAAGGGGTCTTTGGTCCAACAGTCTGAAATTTAGCCTATACGAAGAAACGTCCGATAACGGAATGAGGCTAATGGACTTAGCCGCAGCCAACAACATGGTAGTTAGCAGCATCAGATTCGAGCATAAGAAGATACATAAGGCCACATGAGTGCATCAAGACATAGATCCCAACCAAATTGATCACGTTGTGATTGACGGAAAGCATGCTTCCAGTGTTCTGGACGTACGCTCCAGCCGAGGCGCTAACATAGACTCGGATCATTACCTTGTAGCAGCCATGGTTCGCACATGCCTGTGTGCATCAAAAAGGAAGCGTACCCAAACACAGAGAAAGCTCGACGTCGGAAGGCTGCAATCTCAACGGGCATCCGAGGCCTACGACGCCCAGCTCTCACTCCTGCTCCAAGAGAGCACTCTTCAACTCGATGATATATGCGCGCAGAGGAAACATATTTACCACTCTATGCGTAAAGGTGGTGGGCTTTCTGTGCTCATAGAGGAACCCATGGTACGATGAAGAGTGTCGTGCTGCTACTGCAGAGTAAAACGCCGTGTATACAGCGGAAAGACGTGAATTTGTGCGCCTATCCAAAAGTTTCAAGACCTGGATCTCTACTTGCAAGGACGGAATCTGGTGACACACGTCCAGAGTACACTGACGATATGGAGGAATCATTTCTCCAACCTTCTTAATGGCGAAGACACAAAACAATCCCACCGGTGGAGAAAAAGAACCTGACCCGCCGGTTACCAACGATGGCGTAGATATACCGCCGCCCGACTTTAACGAAGTCACATTCATTGCTAGGCTGGAAAACAACAAAGCCGCAGGTGCTGACGGCCTGCCCGCAGAGTTGTTTAAGATCGGAGGCGAAGAACTTGTAAGGCGAATGCACCTGCTCTTATGCAAAATATGGTCGGATGAATGTATGCCCAGCAACTGGAATTTCAGTGTACTCTGCCTAATCCACAAAAAGGCGACTCTACAACTACTACCGTGGGATCAAACTATTAAACATCGCGTATAAGGCTCTATCCGTAATATGTGAATGAAGTCGAAATCGACGCCTACAAATTGCAGATTGTAGAGGACTTCGTTTAATCAGAAGCAGAGCCCTCTCTCGTCTGAAAAGAATAACGCCCTACAAGACCCTCATCATACCCGTCCTGATCTTCGGTCCTCTGAGTACCGCATAAAATGGAACGAAGAGCTGTATGAGCTGTGCGTCTACACTGACATAGTCAAGCGGATTAAAATCCAGCGGGTCCGCTGGCTAGGTCTTATCGAGCGGATGGATGAAAATGCTCCAGCCAACAACTCATTCTATATGGAACCCAACGGTAGTTGTAGGACGTGAAGACTGAATCTCCGGTAGATAGACTAAGTGACCACGGACTTATCCATCTTGGGTATCTCGAACTGGCGACAGCGCTCCCAGTCCAGGAACGAGTGGCGTAGGCTATTGGACTCGGCCAAAACCGACACACGGTTGTATTGTAATATGGCCAATAAGAAGGTAAGTAAGTAAACATGAATCGCGGCGTCAGTAGCTGGGTACATTCATGTCTACCGTGTCAACAGAACAAAATTGGTCGTCATGTTAAAAACACTCCACAACACAATGCAACTAAGCGCTTGTTACCGGCCAAAAGCTGTGCCACTGAAGGACATTACGGCCAACACGATAGTGGACAACTTTTACGCCTGTTGAGTGGCACGCTTTGGAGTACATACCGCAATAACAATAGATAACAATAATTTGAGTCGCAGCTTTTGATGTACTTGCAAAATAAATTGACAGCAATAGAATTCGAATGGCAGCATACCATCCTGCCGCTAATGGAATGATAGAACGGCAAACACGATAGTTGTACCACTTTGTGAGCGACCTTTTGATGGGCAGTTCGTAGTTTTAGAGAGCATTTCAGACTACGTTTATAAAGTCAATATTGATGGCACCCTAACAACTATTTCCCCAGAGCGATTGAAACCAGGAGAACAACCAGCAGCTATTCCTGTTCCACTCAAGGCGTATCGGGTTAGAAGGGTAAATTTTTCTCCACAGCAGTAGCTTTTAGCTCGGAGAGGAGTACTGTGGGCAGAGTTCGTAAAATATCGCTCGAAATACCAATCAGTTGTACTTCATCCCTGAAATAAGGCTCAGCTCACGAGCCGTAATTTTACCACACATATGCGAGTGGTATTATACCACTCACGAGTGGTATCAATCCAATCGCTCAGAGTGCTAAACATATGACTCACTTTCCATGAGTGGAAAGAATACCACTCGTGAGCAAGAATACCACTCGTGAGTGGTAAATGAGTCATCAAGAATACCACTCGGGAGTGGTATTTCCTGGTCGGGAGTCGTATTTTCAGCCGAACACCCGACCGAATACGACTTCGTGCATATATCAGTTTTCTACCTAACTTCGTCTCTTGGGTGACCACAACAACAACAGTAGCTACAATAACAAATGAAATGTGATGTTTGTCGTCCTTTTTATACATTTTTTTAATTTGACGAAACTGAAAAAGGGACTGAAATTGTATGTGATTCCTACAACGAAAAGTAATAGTATTTGGAAAAAATGTTCCGTTGGAATTAAGTAATATTTGATAGTTCTGCACCCTTGTTCATGACCTGAAGTGTTTTTTACCCTTTTATAATGAAAACAGGTACCTATTTGATATCTATATCTATATCATTGCAATTTTTACAAAAACAAAACACAAAATGACATTCCATTTTCGTTTTCCTGCCATCGACAACCATAACAAAAACAACAATCTCGGAATCTCCGTACAAGCATAGTCGCAAACAACAACAACAACAACAAGAATACCACTCCCGAGTGGTACCACCTCTCACGAGTGGTATTCTTTGCACTCGTGAGCAAGAATACCACTGTGAATCGTATGTTTACCACTCCTGAGCGAGTCGACTGATACCACTCGTGAGTGGTAAAATACCACTCGCTCGTGTGTGGTAAAGTTACGACTCATGAGCCGTACTTTCAGAGAGCGATTGAAAAAAAACGTTTTACGAACCCTGACTGTGGGGGAACTCAAGTAGTTTGTAAAAGTAGTCAACTTAGGTTGCTTTTGATTTTCATAAATCTCCAACTGAAACTTCGAAAAAAACTTCGATACGTTTCTTTCGTTTTCAAATAGTAAGATTGTTTCCACTAGTTTGCTTCTAAAAAATATTTAATAAAAGTCAGAAAATCAAGTCGAACAAATCTTTTAAGCACACCACTAAGAAAGCAGCAGTTATAGCATGTTCATTAATAGCATGTTCACACGGAGCTGATTTTCAGCCCAAAATCGATTAACTTGGATTAACTGTCAAATGAAAATCAGATTTTCGGCTGATTTTCATCGAAAATCAACAAATTTTCGGTTTGCAACCGTGGTTTTTGTTGAAAATAGTACTATCACAGATTACCAGATATGAAACTAGAAATACCACTTGTATGTGGTTGTTAAAATGGTTTGATGGTGTGTGTAAAAATCATGAAAATAGCGCCAGTGGTAGTTTTTGGAACTATCATGAACCCCTTAAAGCGCCGGTGTTCGTTTTTTGAACTATCATAAACCCCTTCCAAAAATCACCTCAATGCCTTTATTCACCTTCCCGCTCAAAAAATTGCATCTCTTCTTCCGAAATTATGTGAAAATAATTATGTTTTGAAAATCGTAATTTCTTTACCTATGAGAGCCTTAAGGCAATATAATTAATCTTTACAGTGCTCATAATCCATAATTTCATTTTCAAACAGTTTTGGTTTCCCAAACCAACATAATCACAAATTACATTTCTGTTATTATCTCAAATTTTCATGTTTGATAAATCTAATTGAGATGAAAAACAGCTGATTTGTTTCACCAAAAGTTAACTTTTAGCGATGCCACTTCGTTACAAAAAATTCACCTCTAAATGTTTCGGATTTCTTGGAATTTAAGAGATCATAGAAAATTGTTCACTTCTAAATGAGATATATATTTCAATTTTCAAAATAAATACAAATTGCCTTTACAACGCCCGAGAAACTTTGAACCCGAGACCGGTGACTTGCAATCTACGCTCTCAGAAACTAAACCACGGCCCCCACGATTTTTAAAGCATTTCAGACATTTGATTTAGTTTCGTTCCACTTATACTTGCGCACTTTTAGTATTACAGAGAAAGTGAACAAAATTCAAAATAATGTATTAAAATACCCACATTTATCGACAAAAGATATGGCATTGGACTAAATTTGATGTTTGAGAGGTGAACTCACGTACACAATCTGTGTATTCACCAATCGCATAAAAAAGAGCTTTTTTTTGACGTTTAGTCTGAAATGTCAGAAGTTTCATATCTGGTAATCTGTGGTACTATTTCACAAAAATCCTTTACCCTGATGTCATATTCATTCCAACACAATGAAGAAGTTGACAACAACGTGTGTAGAATATACACCAATACAAAGGAAAGAAATACCGCCAAACGAAAATCTGACGTATGAAAATCTATTTTGTCGTGTGAACGGCTTTTTTGAAAATCTAATTTTCAGCCAAAAATTTGGATCGTGTGAACGCAGTACAACACAACGTGCTTCAAGATAGCAACGAAAAGATGTGCATCAAGATAGCAACGAATTTTGGTTCCAGGAAATCCATCGGGTCGCTCAGAAAACCAAAAACTATTAAAAATTAATAGCATTAAATGCAAAAATATTAAATATATAAATAAATTTAATCAAAAACTAATAAATATTGAAATTCAGAAAAAAATCAAGTATCCAATAAACAAAATTGGGAACGCATTAAAGTCAAAAAAATGTAAAAATAATTTTCTTTTAAAATAACCAAATAAGATACAGGGTCCGTTCTGGTGGCTAATAATCGAGAAAAATATATCCTTTCATATATAGTGTCATATGGGCCGATTTCCCGATTTTGAAAAGTGCCCGATTTTACATCACTTTCACTTTCATTTCACTTTTTCTTGTATCACATTATATTTTGGAGAAGCAAGCAACACTACTACTACCACTTCCACTACTCATTTGTTCGACCAGTAACACGAATACGAAACAAAACAAAAATTAACAAAATTCGGATCGGGAATAGTTGAAAAACCGAAGAAGAAGAACTTCAATTTTCGAACCTTCCCTGCCTTTTAATTTTTGCTTCCCCTGACAGCGAATAGCAGGGATGCAGCGCCATTTTAGAGCGTAGTGCAAGAGTGGGAAAAGTGAAGTGTTGTGAAGTGATTTGATAAATTTGGGCCAAAGTCACCGAAAACTAGGCCAAAAATTTGTTCGATGGCCAAAAAAAAGGGTTTTCACAGCCAAATTTCCGAAAATGCGACAAAATTAGCTATTAATATACCGAAAATCTGTATTTCGCAAAGTGGAGTGGTTTCTGAAAAAATAGAGTGCTGTATTGTTGGCATCAAAAGTGAAGTAATACACTTCGATTGAAGTGCATTCGGCAACCCTGGTGAATAGTTGCCAAAAACGCCGTTCTGTCTCTCTCATACCTCTGCCATTCCTTTCGACCACGGTGCTTTTCTTTCATACATTTCCTGGCTTTTTCGATCAGAAGGAATTAATAATAGGAAAAGTACATTTCTTGGAATGAATATTTAATAAACGGTGATTGTTTTGGAAAAATAAATTAAGAAATATGAGTTCGATGCAGTTTGTAATACAACCTTTGCCGGCTACGGATGATCAGTTTATTGAGAGGTAAACCTTAACCGAATTATTTTGTAGAACATGCCAGTATAAGTTGACATTCATTTCGTCATCCTTTTATTGATCTGAAAACAAAAATGTATTATATATCTCTATATATAGAAGCGATCTGTTCAGATTTTTGTCTATTTGTATAAGGTTTATGTTTAACATATCTGTTGCAACTTTAACTTTTGCCAAGAGTTGCTTTATTTGTTGTGCTTTTCAATACTCATCGTTTTGGTAACCTCGGTTCAAATACGGCAATTCAAAAAAAAAATATATATCAATTTTCCTAATAGCATACATAAGTCGCATATATGAATTAATTTTTTAAAAGTTCTAAAATAAATTGCTATTTCTACATCTAATAATTTATATGTTCAATATATTGTACTAATGCTATACTCTTTTTATGCAATAAACAATACATTTAAGGCGTTTTTATTTGATTTGACCAGGAGGTAAAGTCAAAGTTCAAGTTAGGTAAACTAAAATTGCTCTAAAAATTATATGTATTTTCTGAAATCTGTTTTAATTACCATCAAAACGATAGTACATATACTCTACTTGAACACCTTATTAGAACATGCATCACTACCTAAAGATTCGAATAACACGAACTTGCTTAGTGTATTGAGCAACTGCAACTCATCAAGTATGACGGCAATCGAATAAAAGTAATGAAAACTGTTATTTCAATATCGAGACGAACTGATCATATAAGAAATGTACTAAATTAAATAATAAGAGTCATTTGATTATTTGAAATTTCCCAAGCAGTTTGGCTAAGGAATTGGAAGTTAAATACTTTCATTTCGTATTTATATCGTATTTCATAAACGTATTTATATGTTGTAAAAAAGTCACAAAGTTTTAAGAAAGTGTGACATATACAAACATTTTTATCTAATTGAAATTAAATAGCAGTCAATATGACTTCCTTGGGCAATCTAGTTTAAGTTAAGTTACTATTGAGTGTAGGCACAGATTTACAAAGCCAAAAAATAATTATTTTACTCCGATTCAATATATTCAGCTGACTTTTCCTATTATCGATTAAGATAAGATTGGTTTTGGCAAGCCAGCCATTTTTGTAAGTCAAGATGTTGAATTTTAATAATCAGATAACAGCACAGATTTGCCAAATAGCATTGTATAAGTATCCAAATAATGTTTTTGTTTTATAATATATTCACTAATAAAATCTGTCGTCAACGGTATGCAATTTTCAGTACTACTCTAATTTTTTTGTATATACATTTACAGATTGCGTGAAGTTTCGGATAAAGTAAATAAATATGGTTTGGGATCACATAGGATTTTTGAACAGCTGAAAATTCCAGTAAAGGAAATGGTAATAGGACCTAACCACATTGGAGTTCTCTTGGAGGATGGTAAAGCTTTTCGTGTAGCTTTCTCGATAAATTCAGAACGACTAGATTTAAGCAAAAATGAATCCAGTAAAAGGTAAGAAATATTTTACTCAACATTTTATATTTTGATTTAGAGTACTTTATTGTTGAACATATTTAATTATTTTTATGCAAAGGTCATAATGTTTTGTTTTTGATTTAAAAGTTAATTGAAAAATTTTATGAAAAATATCACTACAATTTCCAGAAAATTAAATTTTACCACAGTAGGCCAGTTTATACTTCATTACTATTTGTATGGTGTGTCATTAAGCTCTGAACAGTCTTGGAAACCTCCGAAAGCTTAGCCTTCCTTAGGCTTGCTTAAGTTTCCGAGTTTCCACGTTTAATGAATACCCATATAACTATCTTATCTATTTTTTAAATTGTTGATTCAAAATTTCCTTTTTTGGTTATTTTTATTTAGAGAAATGGTACTTGCCAAACATAAAAATCAGGGGTCTCGATTACCCGGGTAATACCCGGGTAATAGCAATACCCGGGTAATAGCCAATACCCGGGTAATGCTACCCGGCCTTTCATTACCCGGGTAGCAGGCAGAGGCCGATATGAGCCTTTTGAGTGATAGAAGCGAAACGACGCACATCGTTCGGCCTTTCAAGCGACGGTGCAGGTAGCGGGGGTTGGTTTTGAAGCAGAGTGCGTCGATTGTTGATGTTTTTGTTTTTTGTTTGTTTTGATAACCCTTCGATATGTTATGCCTTTCATGAAATGTCTTACATAGCATTACCCGGGTATTGGCTATTACCCGGGTATTGCTATTACCCGAGCGTCCGGGTACCCGGGTAATGCTAGCTACCCGGGTAGAAATCGAGAGCCCTAATAAAAATATAAAAATATTTATATTTTTGTGGTTTTTCTATCCTTAAAGTGTATTATACCATTTTGTTTTTGTGGTTTAAGGGATAGAATTCTTGATGTACAATTATTTTATATGTTCTATGACCGTTTTAAATAGGATTTGAAAACGGATTTAAAAGCTGCTAAAAAAAGGATAACGAGTGAGGCGTCCTTTTCGGTTATAGTGGCTAGAGGGATCTACTAAATATAATATAAGGAATAATATTAAAATTTTATTTTAAACTATTTTTAATATAAAACTAACATAGTTTGAAAAAATTCAACTTAATCTTCATCGGAATAAGTTTATGGAATGAAAAATCTCAATGCGGAATAATGTCACTGACGTATTATTGTCAAACAATTAATTTGGAATCAAATTTTTTTTACACAAATTGAATTAAAGTCCTAGTCCAGTTTTTGGTCTTGTTTAGGAAGTTCAAGTGTTTGCTGAGAGGGAGGACAATTAGATCTCAAAATACTCAAAATGTTTTCATCAAATAATATTTCATATTTCATACATATTTCAGTTCAGCAAACATCACTTCCAATTCTTCTGGTAACTCGAAAAATTCTGCACCGGCATCATCACGCCAGTTAGCGAGGTCGAGGGCTAGATTAATGAGAACAACAAATAGATCCGGTTCCAGTGGTCAAGGATCTGGTTCTCGTAGTTCTGGCGTTATTATAGGTGGAACATCATCCAACCGCCCTCTGGTTTCAGTACCGGCGACATATGTTCCAGAAGAATTAATATCACAAGCTGAAGTTGTGCTGCAAGGAAAAAGTCGGAACCTTATTATAAGGGAACTTCAGGTATATATTTTATTCTATATCTTTATTTCTGTATTTAATTATTTGTATGTTATGTAAAGCGTACAAATTTGGATGTGAACTTAGCTGTTAACAATTTATTATCTCGTGACGATGAAGAAGCAGAAGATACTGAAGAAGGCGGAGACAATTACGTTCCAGAAGATTTAATTTCTCTTTTAGACAACGGGTTTCATGCAGATAACAATAGTGTTATAATAGACCCTGCAGATGGTTTATTTTCTGAAGAAATTTTCAGTAACTATTCTAGTATCCGAAAGTACGTTATTAATTTATTTCAAATGAAATATATTTTCAATATAACAAGAATTAATATTAATTATTATTATATTAATATTTTTTAGTTTGTTATTTAATCGCATACGTAGCGAAAGAAATCAATCAAATACAGTGAATGCAGAAAATAACACTCAACCTAGATCATCTTCAAATGTGTTATCGGGTCCTAGTGGTTCTTCCGCTCAAATTTCAGCTGGTGGCGCAGATCGTGAGGCTTTTAGTCGTTGGAGAGATCGGCAGTATTACGGGCCTAGACGTTGGCTTAATAAAGATGATTATGTCTGGGATAAAGATTCAGGTTTGTAACGTATAAGAGCTCTCGATTACGCGGGGTGCCCGGGCAATACCTGGTATGTCGACACGATTATTCGAACGATCATTCGAGCATTTCTGGCAATTAAAACCAAAGATTCTTAATAAAGTTAGTATGGTACATGGAATGTTTAAAATAGCCGTTCACGATAGAAGGGCTAGTTTCAGGAAATGCAATTGTGTTTATCACTTTTATAAAACGAACAAAATTGTATGGGCCGCGTCTTAGGGACTGTGTGCATCGATTGTCAGCAGCGCCTTCATATATGGTAGGTAGGTGTCGAATTTCCTTGCTGACTCGTCTAAAGAGCCCAAAATTTTTTAATTCGTCTTCTACACTAAATGTTCGTATGAAATTCCTGCATTATTTCGGTCTTTATGACCGTAGACCTAAATGGATTGACCTCAAACTTTTTTACGGAGGTTCTATCTTCACTTTTATCGGTTTTTTCGGAGTATCTTTACGATCTGTATATCTTTTGTTTATTCGTCAATTCTATTCAACTAATTTTATGGTACTGAAGGCTAATCTTCTGCAAAAATTAGTATTTCGGCTATTTCAGGAGATTTTTCTCGTTTTTGAATAGTTTTCTTATAATCATGCTTTCTTCTGGGAGCAATAAGGACCGATTATTGCAATAAAAGTGTGCTATTTATGTGTCCAATCAAAATCGTAGTCGCTTAAAGAGTGAAAACAACAAATGTTTATGAATAGTTGTTATAATTTTTAGTTAATTTAAATCTTTAAACTGCAAATATAATATTAATTTATAAAACCAAACATTTCAAAGTAAAATGTGATATAAAATTATTTTTTTAGATATAAAAAAAAAGGAACCTACATCCTTCACTTCACCTATTTGGATATCGGAAGATCTGCAACCTTGGCCAGACAAGAACAATTCGATTCGTTTTAAGAAAATAGGAGCTCTTTATTCTGAGTTCATTGGTCTCTCTGATAACGGAGAATTGCATCAGTGGCGTTGGTCGGATCCAGAACCTTACAAGTCTGAGGTAAATAAAATGAGTATTGAACACAAAATAGTATTTTATATTATTTAGTTTGCATATTTGAATATAAATATAAATATAATTTAATTTATAATTTATATTATATTAAATAATTTCAGTTGGATAATATTTTTCATCCAAAAACATTACCTCTCAATTTGACGGAAAAGGTACAACAACTTTCGGCCAATTTTATACGATGCTCCGTGGTTACGGAGAGCAATCGTGTAGCTACATGGATGGATGAGCATTTAGGATATTTGGGAGCAAAACTTGAACATCAAACGATTTCTTTCACGGAATTTGCTATGGATCCTATAATATCTCTTAACACTTGTTCTCTGTACACCGCAGTAAGAACAGAAAATAACAACGTATATTGGTGGGGTGTACTACCGTTCGATCAGCGCCGATATTTGTGGGACAAATTTCGAACAAAAACCAAAAAACCCATAAAACCGGTTCCTTCCGATATATCTGTAGGAACACAGGTTGTAATGAAGAAATGTCCTATTTATCAAATTGGTTCAATTGGCTTTACATGTGTCAACGGTGTTCCAAAAGTCGGTCAACTACTTAATTCTGTTTGGGATTTCAATGATGCTTGTCGATTCAAACTGTTAAACGTACATTCTTCGTCCACAAGTGAGAAGTTACAATCATCTAATACCACTCTAGTTTCTGAAAAAGAAACAAAATCTTCAATCATGCCGGCAACTACGTCACAAGCTACAAGCACAAGTAAATCTATTACAATAAACTCAAACAAAGAAAGCACTGATAGAATTGATATGCCACCACCTCCTTCTCCCGCATCAAGTACATGTAGTGATACTGGAAGTGTTACATCTCACAAGCGAACAAAACGCATTGCTACAAAAGATGATAACGAGGGGAAGAGAGATGAGGAGCTATGGCAGCTAAAGGATGTTGTGTTTGTTGAAGACAAAGTTGGTCCTATTGGAAAGGTGCTTAAAGTGGATGGAGACTTTGTAGCAGTTAGGTTTCCTCCTCCTTCTACAACTTGTTCTGCAAATAGTAATGTAAATGAAGCGAAGGAGGATGATTGGCAACAATGTCGTCTATTACGCCGTGAAGATGTACAGATATATAAAAATGCAATGACATCAAGAGGTCCAGATTGGCTTCAAAAAGTTCCAAAAAAAATTAATATTAATAATGGTAATGATCCAAGCGGCTTTCAGTTACTAGCATTAGCTGTAGACACAAGAGGAATACATATAATAAAAAAAGTTGGATCTAAATTGCATTACAGTTTATATAATTTATATAATAGTAAGCAGGAACAAAATTGTCAGTTTCCCACAGACTGCTCATCCTTTATGGGTCTGTCAGTTGCCAATATTTCAATGTTTTGCAATAATGATTGCAACGGGAACGGTAGTACAATAATTTTACGAGATGGTAATCGAGCTTTATATCCCATGGCCAAAGACTGTGTTGGATCTATTAAAGATCCGCAGTGGTTCGATTTACCACCTGTAAAAACAGTTTGTATGACAACAATTTCGCTTCCGACATCAGGAAATAATTTGAAATCTAAAGTGTGCATGACTGGGGTATTGTTTGAATCACAAAAACTGATGCCTCTTATTCTGCGTTGTGATGTGAAAAATGCATTTTCTACATTGAACCGTTTGGATAAAGAAGACCGCAATGATGTTTTATCAATTATAAATGAACGTTGTGATGGAGGACGAAATATTTACCATGCTTGTACAATTATGTGCTCACCCACGTCAAATAAAGATAATGATGATAAGAAAATATCAAATATAGTTCCACGATCAACCTCTTCATCCGGATTATGTAGTAGTAATATACCAACATCAACAACGGGAAATTTAGATAATTCAAGCAGTACGTCTTCTATAGCTACATCTTCTACATTCGCGACTGTTTCAACGAGTTTGTCTGCTACAAATGTCGGAAGAGAGAACCGTACAGTTAGCTTGAGGGAAATGATGAATAGACTCATACATACCGATTCGGAACATTCTGTTCCAAATTTAACCAACAATTCTGTCTCTAATTCGGATGATCAACAATTTATGCCAACATGGTCTATTGATTCTAATGCTAGTTCGAATGCTCTAAGTGATACAGTAATGGCGGGCACTGAAGACGATATTTCTAAAATCATTGCTGCCACTTCCAATGCTGGTTCCACAAGTAAATTGACATCCCCCATTTATACATTTGATCCAATTCAAAGACGAGAGCACGCAGCTCTTATTTTGCAACAGATGTGTGTTAGTACATCACTTCGACCTTATTTGCTACAAATGTTGAGTGCTAAAGATGCTCAAGGACAGACGCCATTTATGCTGGCCGTGCATAGTCGTTCATATGAAGCTGGTATAATTTTATTAAATACGATTCTCAGCCTTTCTGATAAGGATCCATCTGTAAAAGACTCCATGATATTTCCTCCTGGTTCTCCACCAGATCAATCACCGTTACACGTTATTTGCTACAATGACACTTGCTCATTTACTTGGACTGGTGCGGATCATATCAATCAAAACATTTTCGAATGTAAGACCTGCGGGTTAACAGGATCTCTTTGTTGTTGTACAGAATGTGCTCGTGTTTGTCACAAGGGTCATGATTGTAAACTGAAACGTACATCTCCAACTGCTTATTGTGATTGTTGGGAAAAATGCAAGTGCAAAGCTTTAATAGCCGGAAACCAAAACAAACGATTTATTCTTTTGTGCAAACTCGCATCCTGCACCGATTTGGTTACCAAGTTCAATTCAAAAGGGGAATCTATTTTGTTATTCCTAATACAAACTGTTGGACGTCAATCTATTGAACAAAAGCAATATCGCGCAAATACTCGTGTTCGTAATGTTAGTGGCACCGGAACTGGAAGTTCCTCCTCTCGAAAAGCACCTATGGATATAGAAACTGATATGCCCGATCATGATTTGGAACCTCCGAAGTTTGCTAAGAAAGCATTAGAACGTTTACTAATTGACTGGCCGGCTGTCAAAGCTATGATCATGACAGGAGCTGAAAATAAATATGAAAATGGAACGCATTCCCAACCAAGTGATTTCACCAATGATCATAATGTTTATTTGCAAACACAGAACGGATCTACTTTACTAGATAAGTTCACACATAATCTATTTGTCAAATGCAACTGCGAACATTTAGATACATTATTGATGACGCTAGTGAGGGAAATACAGAACGATAACGTATCAGGACGGAAGAAAGAAGCGGAAGAAGTAGCAAGACGATTTGTCCGTTCTGTTGCCCGGGTTTTCGTAATATTTAATTTGGAAAAACTTCCGAATCCTGATAAACGCAAATCGAACTTGGCTCCTAACAGACATATTCTGAGTTCTGTGAAAGTATTTCAAACATTACATAAAATTGCAATACAGGAACTTTGCGAAGTGGCTGATGCATTGATAGCGCCCGTACGTTTGGGAGTTGTACGTCCAACAGCACCATTCGCAATGTCGTCGTCTAATTTAGATGTATGTTCTGAATATGTTGTGTATACAGTGAAAAGTCCCATAACCGGACACCCAGTGTCACGGTACTTTTGTCCGGTTATTTCCATGTTTATTCGATGCTAATTTCAAAATTAATTTTTTTAAATCGGAACTCAAGTTGCAATTCGATTTAAAAGTCCACATTCTGGTATCTGTTATTTTTTCCGCGTGATGATTGAATTGATGAGAGATGTCCGCCTTTGAGAGACGAATTTTTCCGGTTATGGGTGCATTCACTGTACATAGTTTGGCGCTAATAGTTTTCTCTTTTGTCTATAGAGTTCGGATGATTTATTCAATGTGGAACCATTAGCTCCCACAACATTGGAGACATTAATTGAACCAACAGCTCATGAATCTCATGATCAAACGGTAGGGTTTAATATGCAAGCAAACTATGGACTAGAAAATAACGATTTGGAAAGTAAGTCCGTTCATTATATTCTAATGCACAGTTAAAAACCATGATTTATATATAAAAGCTTTACGGGACAACTCTGAACAAGATGATCTAACACATAGAGACAACAATTCACAAGTTCACGATGAAGATGTATCAGACAACACGCGTAATGATGAAGGTATTCAGGACGACGAAAGTGATAATGACTTTACATTTAATGATGGTGAAACTGAATCAGATTCAGACGACAATCAAAGTACACAAGATGCGCAACGAAGTGTACAAACTGGAGCGACTGTTGGTTCTGAGACAGGTTATATATTTATTTATCAATATTTCCATATTAGTATATAACAAAGTATTGTATATTTATATATTTATTATTTATTTTTCGTTATACATATGTTATTATTTGGTACTTGTGGGTTATGCCTTTTCTACGCAAACGTTCATCGCTCTCGGATTCCGCATAAAACTAAGTCTCTTTTCATACACATCTATCAAGATTAATAATTATAATGGGAATTGCATAAGTTTTAAATATTTTATAAACAGTTCTTATAAATATTCTTTGAAGTTATTGGAGATGTATATATGTTTAAATATCTTATTGTTTGGTTTGTAAGAGTGAAAGGTTTTTATATTTCAGATATTGGTGTTTTATTTCTTGAAGATGAGTCTGGTGATTCTTCACCACAAGAAGAAGAGGGTTCCGAAGATGGTGATACTGATGAGCATTCCGATGATTTCAATTTTGCTGACCATCAACTAGAACGTCGGAGCACTAATTCTAGTATACGAAGTGATCTAGCTCCGCAATCTATGCAATGGGCTATAAGAAATCGAGAGACTGGAAGAACGTCTGCTCGCGTTCCTACTGGGTCAAGTTTGGTATTTATTGATCCAATGGCACTTAGGAGGTCCACAGTTCCTCCAAGTTCTGCTGTAGCTGCACCTGCACAAGAACAACATACAATGGCAACCACTGCTAGTAATTTAGCACGGGCATTTTCTATTATTTTACGACAAATCTCTGAGCTTTTGAGTAATCTATCGTATTCTGTCACTAATGACATAGATACTTCCTTGAAAATACATATTGATGAAGCTATTGAGTTACAGGTATAAAGACAATATTATTTTGCTTCAGAAATATACTAACAAAATATTTGTTAACTAGGATTATGTGGAAATTCGATTGAAAGCTACATGGAATTGGATGTTTTCAGTCATGGATGGGACAGAAGCTCAACTTAAATTCGGAGCCTATCTAACTAATTATACTGATCCAGCACACCCATTGCATCCATTAAATTTAAGTTCTCAAGGCAATACAGCACAATCCTCATCGTCTTCTACTGGCATGAATATATTAGGTAAAACGTTGATTTTCTTGTCACAATTATCAAAATATATCGTTTATTATCATTTTAAGGTACTTCATCCCGGAGAGAATTCTTTACATACTGCCTCTCTTTAATGCGTGCCCATACTTCTGAGCATCGTGACTCCCTTCCTGTTCTTGATATAACAGCACTTCGTCATATTGCTTATGTTTTAGATGGATTTGTTTATTATATGCGTCACGATTCGTTATTTTTTGATAAAAACGAAGCATCTGATTTTGAAAACATTGGTCATAATGTCAATGAAAATGAGGATACGGATGATGAGCTGTCTAATATTACAAATGATGATAGTTACATGGATCATTCAG
Source organism: Coelopa frigida (assembly GCA_017309665.1). Taxonomy (NCBI): domain Eukaryota; kingdom Metazoa; phylum Arthropoda; class Insecta; order Diptera; family Coelopidae; genus Coelopa; species Coelopa frigida. The sequence continues at coordinate 25,359,190 of CM029561.1, forward strand.
CATCTACATCAAGCACAGTTTTGCAAAATAATATAATATCACAAGCAAAACGACATTCGTTTTTCACAAGATCTGAATCGACTTTGAGTTTAGGTTGTTTAGCTCCCGATGGGTTTGATTTACCCTTGGACGTCTCTCTACCTCTCGCAGACAAACCGCATCTATTACAACCAAATTCAAAGCGAGAAGACTTGTTTTCGAATTTGCCTCTGCCAATAACAACTGGGAGTCATAGTCAAGAAAAATCAGAAAACCCATTAAACTATCCTCCATCTAAATTGGGTTTCTCTGAATTGAACCGTACAATGCAAACTAGTTCTTCGCAAAAAGATTTAGATACTGATGCAGCTGTCTTAGTTGATACATCTATGGATCAGACTGAAAATGAATCATATGCTAATTTATACATACAACTAAAAAAGAAGCAATATTTAGATGATGCTAAGCAAAAGAAAGAAGGTGATTATATTTAATATGTTTATATACCGAGAGCATTATAGTTCATAATATATTCGTTTTTTACAGATGAAATGGATGCAGTAATATCAGAAGATAATAAATTAGATAAACACATTTCTGACGATACAGATGATTCTAAATCAAAACAAGTACTAGTGACAAGGCCTGAAGTTATAATAACACCCAATAAAATAATTCGAACAAATGAAGCGGAAAATTTATCTCTCAATTCAGCTTCATCCTCCACATTGAGAACAGTGATAGTTCGTGCAGGAACTTCAAATAAAAAAGTGGAAGACTCACCAAACAATCAAAAAATTCCGAATATTGAATACTGCAAGAAATCTAAAACAGCTACAGTTTTTCCAGCAAGAGGACATCTTTTTTGTCGAAATTTTTCCACGGTTTCGCCGTCTTGGAATTTTTTACTTGGCCGTTGGAAACTCACATTAGATCTGTTTGGTCGTGTTTTTATGGATGATGTTGGCATGGAACAGGGTTCCGTTCTATCAGAGTTACGGGGATTTCCCGTAAAGGAAATGCGTTTCAGACGTCACATGGAAAAGCTTAGAAATGGACAACAACGTGACTTAATTTTATGCAAATTAGAACGTAATCGTGATAGTTTAATTATTCAAACATTTAAAGAGTTGAATGCTCAGTTTGGTACTCAGAGTCGTCGAGTTCATCCTCCACTGATATTTAATAGAGTGAAAGTAACATTTAAGGATGAACCGGGCGAAGGATCCGGAGTTGCCCGAAGTTTTTATACGTCAATATCTGAGGCTTTATTAACAAGCGCAAAAATGCCCAATCTTGAATCAGTACAAGTTGGAAACAACAGCAAATATGGTGTTCCGTTTTCTAGCATTTTGCGAAATAGAAGTGGAACTGGCAGAGAACCTCCAACTTTACAGAGAAGAGGAACTGGTAGCAAAATTCTGTGGCGCACATCTAGAGAAAGAAAAGTTTTAAATTATGATGCTAGACCATACATACCTACATCAAATAATACAGGTATTCCTCCTAAACATGAAAAATTTAATATTTATTTATTTATTTAAAAAAAAAATGACATACATTATAAATATAAATAAATCATTTATTCACATAGTTCACTTACAATATATTATTTTACAGATAATTTAACCGATAACGCTAACGATCACTTATCCGTACATTTACAACAACTGGGAGAAAGATTACATCCGAAGGTATTATCTTAAACATTTGTTCCTCTCTTTAATAATTTTTTTTAAATTTAAGATATATACAATGAATCCAGCAAATGCATCAAAGATAACTGGTATGCTTTTAGAAATACCAACTCCACAATTACTTTCCATTTTATCTTCTGAAGAAACACTGCGTCAAAAAGTAAATGAAGCTTTAGATTTAATTACGTATAAACAAAAATCTGAAGGGAACTCCGGTTCTCAATCGAAGAAAATGATTCCAGTTGTATTATTAGAACAGTGTCAAGTAGAAGATAACGAACCGTTATTTTATTCTCCCGGTAAACGAGGGTTTTATACCCCACGACAAGGCTATGGTTCATTTGAACGCATTAATGCATTTAGAAACATCGGGAGGTAACTATACAAAACAAAACATAACTATACAATTTATTGATATATTTCTTTAATAGATTAATAGGACTGTGTTTATTGCAAAATGATCTTTTGCCTCTGTTTCTTCAAAGACATGTTCTAAAGTATATATTAGGGAGAAAAATAAAGTTCCATGATCTGGCCTTTTTCGATCCAGCCTTATATGAATCTTTTAGACAGTTAATTCAAAATTCTCGAACAGAGCAAGGTGAAGAAATAATAACTCGGATGGAGCTTTTCTTTGTGTAAGACAAAATATTTAGTGAAATTTGTTTGAAACCAAAAATAACTGTTATTATTATTATTTCAGAATTGATTTGATGAAAGAAGAGGGTGGAGGAAGTGTGGAGTTAATATCTGGTGGTAGAGAAATTCAAGTAACCGCTTCTAATGTACTTGAGTATATTCGCCGGTACACTGAATACAGATTGATTAAGTCTCAAGAAAAGGCTTTAGAGGTATTTTATTAATAAATAAATGCATGAATGAATGAAAAATATACAAACGAAATATTTTTATATAGGCATTAAAAGATGGTGTATTTGATGTCTTACCGGATAGTTCAATGGACTCTTTGACATCTGAAGATTTACGGCTGCTCTTAAATGGCGTTGGCGATATAAATGTGTCTACTCTTATATCGTATACTGCATTTAATGATGAATCTAGTGAAGGATCAGATAAATTACTAAAGTTTAAAAGGTGGTTTTGGAGCATAGTAGAAAAAATGAACACGATTGAACGACAAGATCTGGTATGTATTAGTTATATGTTGATATTTGATACAAATGGGGTCGAATTTTTACTATCTAGCGGACACATAGGTTCCGCGTCGTGGGCGTCAACGGTGCTCCAGTCTTTAGTTCAAAACATTTTTAAAGGTTTAGTTATAGTTAACATTACATTTACGCTAATGGTCAAGTAATAAAATTACTCATAACGTTACTCAATTTAGTTGCAAATTAACGGATACCGTAATTCTGGTGGGTAAAATTGAGTAAAATTTTTGTCCAGATCGGATGGGGGTAACACGTGGCGAATCAATATCGTATGGACCTTAATTCATAAAATTAATAAAAGCCATTAAAATATATTTTATGATAGGGGTATCGGAAACGTGGAAAATCGGAAACCTCGTAAAGCTGCGAATTTTTAGAGACAGATTAAAATAATTCCCTTTTGAATTGCTGATGCACGGTGAGAAAAATGTCAAAATTAACAATTATAAAACCACGAGTCCTAAATAGTTCTTTAATTTATTTGACAATTCACAACTTTCCGAGGTTTCAGCAGTTCATATGTCTAGGGGAACGGCTCTACATACAGAGTTGAAACTTCTCGAGGTTTCCGAGTCTTTAGAGCTCGTGAATATCTTTAATATAATATTTCCAAAATAATTATGTTTTAAATTTTATTTTAGGTATATTTTTGGACCGGATCTCCTGCATTACCAGCATCAGAAGAAGGTTTTCAACCACTACCTTCAGTAACCATACGACCTGCAGACGATTCACATTTACCAACTGCAAATACGTGTATTTCAAGATTATATATACCTTTGTATTCAAGTAAATCAATTCTTAGGAGTAAATTACTTCTTGCTATAAAATCCAAAAACTTTGGGTTTGTATAAATTTTCTTTATTTTAAAGGATGTGCATTTTATATTTTTTGATTACAATTTCCAAAACTGTTGAATTTATTTCATGTAAGATTGTAACCGACTTTCCCGTAAACTTAAAAAAAAATTAATTTTATTTAAGTTTATACATTCATCCCATTTTTGCAACAAAGTTTTATTTCCTAAATGTATTGAAATCATTATAAAATTATTATATACAAATATTAGTTATGACATATACCTTATGAAGAGGAATTCTATTTTAAACAAAGCTTAGTAGTAACTACATTTCGAAAATGCATTACATTCTTAATTTTCGTTTCACATACTTTAAGTTGATCAAATCAATATACAATATGTAACTGAAAATAATAAAATAAATGTACTATTAAATGAATATGAAGAATATAAATTTGGAAATAATTGTTTTATTGTATTGTTATCAAAATCATGGTTGATCTGTGTTTCATAAAGATAGCCAAGAAATAAGGCGATAATTCAATTCAGTTTAGTCGGGAAGATAAATGTATGTACATATTTGTAAAATATATTTCTGTGGACTTTTGATCAAACATCTTATGACTTATTTTGATTTTTTATAAACGCCTTAACGCCATGAGTAGTATTATAAATTGTGTTTTATTGAAGAAAAAAAAAAGAATGAAACAACAACACTAAGGAAAAACACGTTTAGCTTCAGTAGAAAACTCTTTAAAATTAAATGTTCTCAAATATGAAAGGGCGCCAAAGAGAAAAATAGTTAAAAGTGTACATGATTAAATTAAAATGCACACTTTCAATTGAAAGGTAAAATTATTAAATTAAAGTATTTCTCTCATTAGCATAGAAATGCATTTTTTTTTTCATTTTCTGGCCAGCTGCTTTCTTGTAAAATCGCGCGTATAAAATTAGTCAAAAAATCCAGAAATTCTTCAATTCAAATAAAATTATTTCGGTTTGAAACATTTTTGTTTTCTTTGGATTTACTTTTTGTTTAGTTTTAATTTATAAACAATAATCTGATAAATGGTTTTACATGATACAGTGGTGGTCCATTATAACGAATGATATATTAATTTTCATAAATATTAGCATAGTAGCAACTTAAACTCTATTCGTATTATATTAATTCATTTATTAAAAAGAACGGAAAAATGTACATACTTGAATATAATTATTTATTTTTAGAAAAAAACATCTTTTTTTTGTACTGAAAATATAGAATACGTTATATAGAATACTTAAGTTTTCAACCGTTCGTTATTTAGAGTCATCAATGGACTAGAAAAAAGTGTTCGTTATACTGGACATTCGTTATATCGGTGTTCGTTATACTGGACCACCACCGTATTTACTGTTATATTTAGTTGTGAAGTTAATTGGGTCTTGATCGGCTTAAGCAATAGCCAGAGTGCCCAAGTTCAGGAGAGGTGGTGCGGCGGGGGTTTCGTAGTCCTGATATGACAATAGTAGCCACCGAAGTCGCCACCGTTGACAAATGAATGTATGCATCGGTGACAACCAACAATTTGGGTTTCTGGAAGTGTTGCTAGAATGAGGGTTTAATCTATTTAATACAAATGCAATAGCTAACGTCACTCGCTACTGAACTGCGAGTTCTGACGCCATTTAGAGATTTCCAAATTGGCCCGTGTTAGAGATTTCCAAAGTCCGTGGTGATTTGGTTTCCACCGAAGATTCGGTCTTCCCGGTACAGCTACTAATAGCTCGGAGAGGTCCTTCCAAATACTCCAATTAGAGTATTTTGAAGATCTGCTCGATAGTGGACTTTCCAGGTCTGAAGGCACACTGATAAGGTCCAATCAGCTCGTTGACTTTCGCTGTATAGAACATTTTTATGTACATATATGCGATGCATTTAGTGCAGGTCGTTTTTTCTGCGGGTTGGGCAGAGTACACTGAGATTCCAGTGACTGGGCATCATTAGTTTCCGATCATCGTTTGCTTCTTTGAAGATATAAACTTACTACCAAAAAGACATAGTGTTCTCAATGATGTCCGATCCGTGAGCAAAAAGAAAAATACGATTCTATATACATAGAAAATTAAATGTGTTTCTTTGAAGTTATATATTACAAACAACAAAAATGTTATCGAACAGCCCCAGTTTGTCAGGATCGCGAAGTAAATTTTGAAAGGTTGTAAGAATTTGATTAAGATCGATCAAACGCAGCCCATTCGGACCATACATTTTTCCAGTTTAATTTTTATATACATATAAGATTTTACATATTTAGTAAAATATATGTTAGTTCATGTGATGCGCTTCAGATTAAGTGTACAGGCCTTATAAGTTGCTTATCCACTGGAACTGTAGCAAAAGAATGTCTTCATATCTGCTTATTTGTAGACGATAGAGATAGCGTCATCGAAAAACGAATTCTATTCTCTCTGCTACTTACCACAGAACGGAAATTGTATTCCATTTTTGAAATCAACTTAATTAATTTAATTTGTAACATCAGCTCTATTGGCTTGTTTTGAAGGTATATAAAACAGCAAACAGTTTCGTCTGACTCAGTCGATTTTCAAATTTGTTGCATTACAGACAAGTTTGTGTCTTTGCTGCAGTGCATTTCATTTTAAAGAAGTATCCACAAAAACATTAAACAATGGTAAGGATATTATCATTACGCCATCATTTAAGTAATAACTTGTAAGTCCTTATAGCTAAGCTAATCACTAATTTATATACAGTACACTCGTTTATCAGATTGTTCACTTTTATCATTGTGTAAATTGAATACCAAAATATTAATGATACTGTAGTTTAAAGCGTGTGTTCATAAAATAAGACTAAATAAAAAGTAAATCCAAAGAAAACAAAAAAAAATGGGCTCCAACCTAAAAAAAATCTATACTTGTTCGCTTTTTAAAGGAAATCTGTTATTTTTTTGCAATTGAAGGACTTTTGGATTTTTATACATGCGGATAATAACCACATTTCTATACATAGAAGGGGAAACCCCACATTCAAAAATTGTTACCAATGCTAAAATTTTGCTTTTTTTTTTTTGTTTTAAGAATTAGAATTACAATTAAAGCATTGTAATTGACGTTTTAGAGTCGACAATGTTAATAAAAAGCGTTGACTTTTGGAGTAATTACATTAATTTATAATCTATGAAATATACTTAAATTGGTTAATCCCTATCCCTATTAATATTATAAAATCAAGTGTTGGTTTGTCTGTATGTCTGTATGTCTGTTTGTCTGTATGTTTGTGACGCAATCACGCCTAAACGGCTCAACCGATTTTGATGAAATTTGGAACTAAGATTATATGGACTGTGGAAGGAACTATAGGCTATATATAGTCGGCATTCGCCCACTGCCACGCCCACTTATGAACAAAAATAATATAAATTCGGTCCCGTTCAACCGATTTTGACCAAATTTGAAATGTACGTTTCAATGGCGAAAAAACGAAAGTGGATCAAAAAAAGGCCGGACCCGCCCACTGCCACGCCCCCTTATCAAAAAATTGTCATAGTTTTGGTCCAGTTCAACCGATTTTGTCGAAATTTGGAATGTGTGTTTAAAAGCCGAATAGCAGAAAGTCGACCAAAAAAAGGGCGGACCCGCCCACTGCCACGCCCACTAATAATACAAAATTTCATAGTTCGGCATCTTTTCAACCGATTTTGTTAAAATTTGGTATGTAGGTTTTAATGGCGAAAAGGTGAAAGTACACAAAAAAAATGGCGGACCCGCCCACTGCCACGCCTACAAATTTTGAAAATGACATTGTGTGGAACCAGTTCAACCAATTTTTTTGAAATTTGGCCTGTGGATCTTAATGGCGGAAAATGGCAAAATGACGGACTATAATCAATAGTGGACACGCCCACAAATTCTGAAAATTACATGGTGTGGAACCCGTTCCACCGATTTTTTTGATTTTGGCCTGTGGATCATATTGGCGGAAAATGGGAAAAATGCGGACTATAATCAATAGTGAACCCGCCCACTGCCACGCCTACAAATTTTGAAAATGACATTGTGTTGAACACGTTCAACCGATTCTTTTGAAATTTGGCCTGTGGATCTTAATGGCGGAAAATGGCAAAATGACGGACTATAATCAATAGTGGACCCGCCAACTGCCACGCCCACAAATTTTGAAAATTACATGGTGTGGAACCAGTTCAACCGATTCTTTTGAAATTTGGTATGTGGATCTTAATGGCGGAAAATGGAAAAATGACGGACTATAATCAATAGTGGACCCGCCCACTGCCACGCCCACAAATTTTGAAAATTACATGGTGTGGAACCAGTTCAACCGATTTTTTTGAAATTTGGCCTGTGGATCTTAATGGCGGAAAATGGCAAAATGACGGACTATAATCAATAGTGGACCCGCCCACTGCCACGTCCACAAATTTTGAAAATGAAATTCTTTGGAACCCGTTCAACCCATATTTTTTAAATTTGGTATGTGGATTTTAATGGCGGAAAATAGGAAAAATGCGGACTATAATCAATAGTGAACCCGCCCACTGACACGACCACAAATTTTGAAAATGAATTTCTTTGGAACCCGTTCAACCCATATTTTTTAAATTTGGTATGTGGATTTTAATGGCGGAAAATAGGAAAAATGCGGACTATAATCAATAGTGAACCCGCCCACTGCCACGCCTAGAAATTTTGAGAATGACATTGTGTGGAACGCGTTCAACCAATTATTTTGAAATTTGGCCTGTGGGTCTTACTGGCGGAAAGTGGAAAAATGACGGACTATAATCAATAGTGGACCCGCCAACTGCCACGCCCACAAATTTTGAAAATTACATGGTGTGGAACCCGTTCAACCGATTCTTTTGAAATTTGGTATGTGGATCTTAATGGCGGATAATTGGAAAAGGCCGATATACTGCAACGCCCACAAATTTTAAAAATTACATGGTGTGGAGCCCGTTCAACCGTTTTTTTTTTTTTTTGAAATTTGGCCTGTGGATCTTAATGGCGGAAAATGGAAAACTGGTGTACTATAATCAATAGTCCGTAGTACATTTTAAGATAAATTTTTTTTAAATTTGGCAGGTGGTTCTTAATGGCGAATAATTTGATATTGGCGAACTACAATAAATAACACATCCCTTCCACGCCCACACATTTCGAAAATGACATGGTTTGGAACCCGTTCAACTGATTTTTAAAAATCAAAGAAAAAAATTTTGGATACGACTAAAAATATAAAATATTCCAACTGGCGCAAAAAATGGATAATGAATTAAAATAACATAGAAGATAAAGTAGGAGGATTGAGGATTTGTTTCTCGATTTTCTAAATTGCTGTAATTCTCTTGACTTCAGATGGATCAAATGCATTACCAAACCCCATCATTCTTTTACATGAGTGATTGTTTATAATTTTTGCAAAAATAGTTCTATTTTTTCTTTGCTTTTTACATTCAAGTTAAGACAAGACATTTCTTTACAGTTTGCATTGTATTAATCATTGATTTAAATATGGTCTACATGCTTGTTTCGGTGGAGCAGTGGTTATAATTGTTTGCTTTAATCCATATAATCCATAAACAGGGATATCCGCTGCGAAGCAGCGTCATCATAAGGTACTTGGTCGCTGCGAAGCAGCGAGCATGTACTAGTAATAAATATTTTCCTATTGTGAGATAAAATACATCATTCCAAACACAATTAACTATGTAAATATAAATAAAGGTGTTATAAACCAAATATTTATTTACACATTAGCTCTTAATCATTGCAAACATTAAAATATTTTATATTTGAAGAATTTCTGTCTCCGCATTAAAAACAAGTTGAATTACTGAAATTGATTTCGATTCTTCTGAATGTGAATTTATTATTACTTATTTATTTTTATTTTCTGATTTCATCTTGGCCGATTCTGATTTTAATGTTAAATTGGTGTAGAACCACATTCCAGCTTCAGTCAAAATCGGTGATGTTGTACTTTAATTCATTACAGAAATATAGAGGTTAATTATGCTTTGAGTTTAACTAATCGTACTTGTTTCGTCGTTAAAACTAACGTGTAATTATAGATATTAATACGCTAATATTTTATCAGATCATTAAATTATAGGGGTTGTTAAGGAATTTAACAGAGAATAAATAAAATGAATAAATATGCTAATGAACAACGAGAAAACATTTGAAAGTTTAGAACTTTTGTCCTAAGCAAGGACATTAAAACGGTTTTATGAAAAAAAAATATTTATGAAATCAAGTATTTCTCTCCGATTCAATAATTCACTATTAAGGAATTCATAAAAACATTTCGTGATAATATTTTCATTCCCTAAATATTTGCATCAGTTGAGATCTGCAAAGAGGTAATATCTTTCACACACAACATCTTTCACTGGAAACATTTTCTTTCTCAATTTGAAGCTCAGAAACATTGAAAACAAGGCGTCCATAGAAATTTCAATAATTATTTCTTCAATATGAGTACAATGTAATTTAGTATAACAAATGTGTATTAAAACTATAAAACAATGGAAAGACCATGCCTTAGTTCTGTCCGACACTGTAGTATATTATAGATTTGAAAAAACATTATAATTTCTGCATTTAACAAAAATGTACAAAAATCCTTACAATTCTGTGATTTAGAGAGAATGCATCTCTGTACACATTGGTCAAGCTGGAGTTCAGATTGGAAATGCTTGTTGGGAGCTCTACTGCCTTGAACATGGAATACAACCAGATGGTCAAGTGAGTTGTTCCATTCGCAAATCATTTAGACATATTTTGATTCCTTAAAATGCATGCAGATGCCATCTGATAAAACGATAGGTGGAGGCGACGACTCATTTAATACATTTTTTAGTGAAACTGGCTCTGGAAAGCACGTTCCACGAGCTGTATTTGTAGATTTGGAACCTACTGTAGTTGGTAAGAAAGAACTTACTATATTATTGCGTTACTTATCAATTTAATAATGCGTTTATAATCATGTAGATGAGGTACGGTCTGGTACCTACCGACAGTTGTTCCACCCAGAACAACTTATCACAGGCAAAGAAGATGCGGCTAATAATTATGCTCGGGGCCATTATACAATTGGCAAAGAAATCGTGGATTTGGTTTTAGATCGTCTACGAAAACTAGCTGATCAATGTACAGGCCTCCAAGGATTCTTGGTGTTTCATTCTTTTGGTGGTGGCACCGGAAGTGGTTTTACTTCACTTCTGATGGAACGACTTTCTGTGGATTACGGGAAAAAATCAAAGCTGGAATTTTCAATATATCCAGCTCCGCAGGTCAGTTTAAAAGAAACCTATGGAATAATTCGCTTCAAAATGAATTTATGCACGTTCTCAGTTTTGTGAAAAATAATATATTGTTAGTAAATTAAAAATTGATTGAGTTTATGTTCGGTATTAATGTGTATGTATATGAATATAGGTGTCGACGGCTGTTGTTGAGCCATATAACTCGATTCTCACCACTCACACAACTCTTGAACATTCGGATTGTGCTTTTATGGTCGATAATGAAGCCATTTACGACATTTGCCGGCGCAATTTGGACATAGAACGACCAACTTACACAAATCTTAATCGATTAATTGGACAAATTGTTTCATCCATAACAGCATCACTAAGGTTTGATGGAGCACTAAACGTGGATCTAACTGAATTTCAAACAAATCTAGTGCCCTACCCACGTATTCATTTTCCATTGGCAACCTATGCTCCAGTCATTTCAGCAGAAAAAGCTTACCATGAACAATTAACTGTTGCAGAAATAACTAATGCCTGTTTCGAGCCAGCGAATCAAATGGTGAAATGCGATCCTCGACATGGCAAATACATGGCATGCTGCATGCTATATCGAGGTGACGTTGTACCTAAGGATGTGAATGCTGCTATTGCAACTATCAAAACCAAACGTTCCATTCAATTTGTCGACTGGTGTCCGACTGGATTCAAGGTGGGCATCAACTATCAGCCACCAACTGTTGTTCCAGGGGGTGATTTAGCAAAAGTCCAAAGAGCTGTTTGCATGCTGTCTAACACTACAGCGATTGCAGAAGCATGGGCACGTTTGGATCATAAGTTTGATTTAATGTATGCCAAGCGGGCATTTGTGCATTGGTATGTTGGAGAGGGTATGGAAGAAGGGGAGTTTTCAGAAGCACGTGAAGATTTGGCAGCTCTTGAAAAGGACTATGAAGAAGTTGGTATTGACTCAAATGAAGGAGAAGTTACTGAAGTCGACGAATATTAATCGTATTAAGTATTTGAATTTTTTTCATATAAAACTGAATCTATCCTAAAAATTTACCATTCAGCAAACTTTTATTTTAATACAATTTAACAAGTTTCTTTTCAACAATGTTACGTGTAATTTTAAACTCTGTAGATCTAATAATTTAAATAAATACCTATAATTTCTCCTAATATTTTACAAGCAAAATGTGTAGACGATAGAACAACACTGTAAAGAACGAAAATGTGTATATTTATACACATAGGGTATAATTTTTATTTTGTATTCTTAAAAAAAACAATTAGGAACCATCAATAGTGTCCAAGTTCAACATGGAAATTTGTACTTTATATTTAGTTAACTATTGCTCGAGTGAGTTTCAGAACCTGCCCAATTCAAGTTTAAATATATATTCACCTATCTAAATATAAATGAGAATTAAGTATTAGGGAAATTTCCTCACAGTGACATCGCAAAAATAATGCAAAAATACAAATTATTGGTTTTACAGTCCCACTACGGGCTTTGACCGAGCTACTCGGTGTTGTACGTTTGAAATGTTTTACACCAATAAAAGAGACCTACAGTTGAGTTGAGAGTTTGCCATTGCTCGGCGAGGATGCCGTAAAGAAAAATTGATGTTGGTGGAGCCGGGTTCGAGCCGGGGATCCCGCGTGTCGATCCCTGGCTCATAGGCTACGCACTTAGCCACGGCCCCCTCAATGCTAAAATAAAAGAACAACTGTTTGGGGAAAATACACAAACTATCGAATATACTACAATATTCACGAAAGCATCCATAACCTAATAGGAAGTGTTGTTTAGAAAAACCTTTGAACAAGGTTTGTATTGCGCTCTCTGTATGAGTTTAATGTTAGTTGTACATGCGTTTCCCCATAGTTGGATGGCATACATGTGTGTCCATGTGGGTTTTATGATGCTATTGTACAGGATTACTTTATTTTCTTGGCTTAGAGGAGTTCTATGGTTAATAAACCAGTGTATGGAAGTAGCTTATAATTTTATATGTGTTCGTTTTGACTCAATGTATTTACGTCTAGGTGGATTTCAAGGTATGTGACATCGGATCCTTGTGAAATAAGGACATTATTTAGGGCTATTGTTTGGCATGTATTTGGTCTTAATGTGAATGTCAACGTTGTGACAATAGCAGCTTTTCAAATAGTTTGGACAAGCTCGGAAGCAAGCCTTTACATAGATCTGTAGGAGGGCGGTAGTCTTATCCTTTCCTGAGTTTGGGGATAATTGATATTAATTTATAACTAGTAAAAGCGTTATCTTCGGACTAGTCGAAACTCACATACCCTACACCCAAAATTGCACCAAAATTATCTTTTTACGCGAATTTCACTTAAAGCGTTTAGAAAGTGATGGGTTTGAAACCAAACCATAATACCATAATCATAATCTAATCACATCCAATTTTATCCACATCTTAGGTTTCAGCCGTAGAAGTGGATACTTCCGCTGCAGAGGTAACCATATCGTTGAAAATTTGAACAAAGTGTTCTATATTCCCCTCACACACACAGAACTGGGTTTATTGGATCTGACTGCTTATGTATTATGCATTTTTTCAACCAATTAGTTCGCGATCTGAATGGATGGTCAAGTTGTTTTGGCTGTTCAAGTAAGCAGAATGTTAATGGTGAGAGGATAATTCAAGACATGTTTCAGCAGATATTGTGTTGCCGTCCATATGCCTGGTAATAGCAAAGTCAATTAGGTCACGAATTTTTCTAGAGTCTTTTGACCAATAAGTAGGCTGTCTTGGAGAGACAAAGTTGAGTTGAAGCGGAAGTTGATGAGTGTGTTATACAGTTGTATGCCTTTTGGATTAATAATTCGAGACCCCAGTGAGTATGTTTGACGGTGAAATCACCGGCATCTAGGAACCTGCCTCCTTGAGTGTCGGAGAAGTCTTAGAATTGCTTTTCAGGAATTGAAAAGCGCGGTTTTTATTGTTATTTTAAAAGCACAAGGAAGTAGCTCGAAGAAAGTTTTTGCATATGGCTCTAAGGAGTCATGTTTGATACGATTTCTGATAAGGATACCGGTTCCTCTATGTGCTTGGCCATCTGGATGATCTGTTTTGTAGAATCTATAGCCATGTATGCTACAAGGAACGCAGTACTTGTTTCCGGCTGGGACTGGACGCGGTCGCTTAGTAAAGAGAAACTATTATTAAAAATTTCATTTTTGTTTGATTTTATTTCCTAATCTAATAATATATTGCACCTTTAAAAATATATTAAATTGCTTTTCAATTGAAATATTATTAGTTGTAATAATTATAACTACTTTCCGTTTAATGCCACCATCAGAAGAACCTCCGTTACCCACAAATAGTTTAATAAAATGTGATTTTGTATGTACAATGTACATATATTTTATAAATTTGGCTATATAAAAAAGACGAGTAGCAACCGTGTTTCGGGGTTGTAAACATTTTACGTCATTAACAACTGGTTTGAAATTAGACAATGCATTCGAATTTTTCCCAAAATCTTACAACGGGTCTACATATTTATCAACTTCTTCTGAGTCAGAAAAACTAAAGGCCACCTAACTGTCGTCTGGAAGTGTTGTAGAAATGACAATATCAATTACACTAATATTGTCTCACCATACTCAGTTTTCCAACAATAACCAAAAATTCGTACAGTCATATACCTCCACTACCAAATCCAACTCGCGGAAATGAAAATCAGACCGTAGGGAATGCGTCCCAATACATACGAACCGTATGAAACATAAGGGTCCGCCAAAGTCGAATGCAAATCACTTCCAATATTTCTACAAAAGTTAACCTAATTAATGAAATTTGACCTTATGCATCTGTAGTTATAGTAGTATAGTATTTTCTCCAGCATCAAGTTAAATAAGTCACACGATAATGAGTCGCCCTGTCTGAAATCTCGTTTGGTATCAAATGGCTCGGAGAGGTCTTTCCCAATGCGCACCGAGTTGTTGGTGTTGGCGGCTCCTTATTGTACTGTCGAATGCGGATTTGTAGTCGACAAATATGATGTGTGTGTCGATCTCGAATTCTTGGGTATTCTCCAGAATTTGGCGTATTTTGAAGATTTGGTCGATGGTGGACTTTCCAGGTCTGAAGTCAAACTGATAAGGTCCAATCAGTTCGTTGACTATGGGCTTCATTCGTTCACATATTTCGCTGGATAGTATACACGAAGTTTAAAAGGCTGATCCCGGGAAAGTTGGTGCAAGTCGCAGGATCGCCTTTTTTGTGGATTGGGCAGAGTACACTGAGCTTCCAGTTGCTGGGCATGCATTCATCCGACCATATTTTGCATAAGAGCAGGTGCATTCGCCTTACAAGCTCTTCGGCTCCGGTCTTAAACAACTCTGCGGGCAGGTCGTCAGCACCTGCGGCTTTGTTGTTTTTCAGCCTAGTAATGGCTGTTAAGACGCGGATCCGGTTCTTCTTCTCCACCGGCGGGATTGCTTCCATCGTCGCCATTTACAAGAATGGAGAAGTGATTTCTCCATATCGTCAGTGTTCCCTGGACATTTGTCACCAGATTCCCATTTTCGCCCTTGCAAGAAGATCGCATTTCGATATACTCGTACTCACGTTTATCCGTTTCCTCTCTTCCCTCCTCTTCTTTGTATCGCTCCTTAACAGCTATTCTTCTGGGAGCGGAGAAAGCCCACCGCCTCGGATGCCCGTTGTGATTCAGCCTTCCGAAGTCGAGGTTTTTCTGTGTTTTTGTACGCTTCCTTCTTGAGGACACACATGCGAATGCGAACCTTGGCTGCTACAAGATAACACTGGAAGCATGACTTCCGTCAATCACAACGTGATCAATTTGGTTAGGATCTACATTTTTCTTGATCAGTGTGCACTCATGTGGCCTTCCTTATGTATCTGCTTATGCTCGATCTGGTGCTTCTAACTACCTTGTTGTTTGCAGCGGCAAAGTCGATTAGTCGCATTCTGTTATCGGACGTTTCTCTATGTAATCTAAAGTTTCCGACTGTTGGAGTCGCCTATCACAGTTTTGATATCGTGGCGGGGGCAGCATTCATATACATACGTCTTCAAGGCGTTGGTAGAAGCGCTCCTTGGTCTCAACGTTCTTCTCCTCCGTCGGCGTGCACAAATTAGGCTGATGTAGCCGTTCATCCAACGGGGTAATCCTGAAGACTTAGTGGGGCAGTATCTTCCCAGCCACAAATCCAACACCAAATTGGTGCTTCGTCGCATGGCAGCTGTAGTAGTAGAGCGGTGATGTTTGCCTTGTATTTCTCGAGGACATTCCAAGTCAATAGTAGGAGTCGTATTTATCCGAGGCTTGTTGTTCACATCGCTGCACACCTTGGTTCACTATCTCAACGGTTGTTAGGTAGCTATCCAGTCAATAAGTCAGGGATAAGGATATCGCGGAACTCACCAAGTTGAGAACAATCAGGAACGTTTCCTTATTTGCCTTCTCCCATACCCCCTGCATTTCTTTACACCTTCTAATCTGTACACAACTTACACCTACATACCTGGACAAGTCGGTGTGAATAACCCTATTGGAATATTTATTGCACAATATTCAAAAGTACCAGTCATGCATACAATTTCATGCAAATTGTGAAAAATCAAAGCAATTTTTTTTATTATTATTATTTTTGGATTTTGCGTTTTTTTAGTCTTCTATGAGCAATTGAAATTTGCACCCAAAAGTAAAACCTGTTACATTCAAATGTGAAAAGTTTCAAGCTAAACATTACTTACAAAATCATATAATACATAATATACACAATTTTACAACTAATTTTTAATTACTATATTTATTTAATTCCGAAGCTTTATAATATAACAGGCTATTTTTGTGGGTTAATTGGAAAGTTTAATTGGAAAGTTTAGAACATTATTAAACAGTTTGCGAAGAGATGCCATCATGCATTTTTTCATTATTATTACTATAATTATTAAATTAAAAATATAAAACTACTTGAATATAAACTATATTCCAAAATTATAACCATCTAAGAATTATCATAGGAGTTTTGACACAAATATATTATGTTGTTGTTTAGAGTAAATTTACTAAGAAGCAAAGTTGCTAACCCATTTGCTACTGATCATGAATTATATTTATGTATGTAATTATATATTATGTACATTGAACATAAGTAAGTATGATTGTGTAGATTGAGATAACGCCTTTACTTGTTATTTTTCTTGCAACGTTCACAATTTCTTCTAAGCTCCACTTGCAAAAATGTATTACTTAAATTGAATAAATGTTAGCATAAATTACTATTTAAATAATAATTTATAAGTTTTTAATAAACTTCAGTATATTCTTCATTAAATGAGAGATATTTTAAGACTTTGCCAATGATGATTTTATTTAATTTACAATACAGAAAATAACATTCTTCAGCACCACAAAACAATTATTTATTTAATACTATCTTACCTGAAAGATTTTGTTCTGCCTATATTTGTTCTTAAAAGCTTATTTTTTATGTTTTGTATGGTTTACTGCAGTAGTTCTCTGAGTGTAAAACTACAGTGAAAGTCAAACTGAATACGTACCGTTTTTTTCTTCTATATGTTATAATTTATTGTTTGGTCGATTTTTATTTTTTTTAGTGATTTTTTTGAGCCCATAATTTAAAAATATTGAAAATGAAACACGTAACATAATTAATAAAATTATTTGATTAATATTTAAATAAATTATAATGGAAGTGTAAAAAGTAAAATTGTAAACTAATTATTATTATTAGTAAATATATAGTAGTCAATAAATATAACATTGTCTATATTGAAACTTCATTAGAATTATTTCCAAAAACTGGATGTTATTAGATTAATGAAAGAATGACTTCGATAAATCATAGAACAATCAGAAAAGGAATTAAGCCTTTTAGGTTTATAACTTATTGTCATTTATACTCCACAGCTTTATATGAAACGTTTGGATTATAAAAAAAGCTATTGAATTGAGTGCACTTTCTTTAAAGAACTACTGAATATACAATTTCAATATAAAAATCGAAATCCGCCAAGTTTAAAAGACAATACACAAAATCACTTTCAGAAACCGAAAAATGGAAATCAGTAAGTTCGTTTGCACATAGAAGAATTCAATTATCAACCAATTATCAAAGTACGTTCATATGATATAGTTTAATTACATTCGCTTGTCAATATGCAGTATATTCTGAACAGTGTCTCCTTATGTTAGATACTCATTGGATTCGAAGATCAACAGAAATATTGCAATAGGAATGAATGTTTGACTGTAGTTAAAACATCAAATAAATTATTAAATGTGTACTGAATGCTGTATTTATCAAAACAACTTTGATTGTGTTTGCTACACTAAATATATAATCACTGTAATAACTGATATAATTCCACATAAAAATAAATCAATTTAGTTGACAATTTCTTGAATTATTTAATTTAATAGAAACTGGCCTTTTATTAAATAAGTGTGATATATACATCTGCATTGAAGATCTTGTTCGACTTAGTATGAATTTAGTTTATATTCATCTCTCATCCAGTAAAGAAGTGTGTAACCGTAAATGGAATAAAAGTATATATAATCTTAGTATGAATATTATTATGGAATAAATTTTCAAAAATATTCTTATTGTATTTTTAAAGAACTAACTGACAAATCTGAAATTAATGAAATAATTTGTTTTAACATGTACATATATATTTTTTAATGTGTCTGTGAAGTTTCTTTTATACTAGTTGACATCTCCAAGTCGTTATTGAAGTAAAAAATCCTATTTAAATATCCCCTCCACAAACGCCTCGTGATTGGGTCTAAAACTATGAAATAAATAAATAACACAAATCCCTGCATAGTAGCTGTTATGCAGAATAAGTAGGAAAACAATATACCTGCCTTCAGTATAGTTAGGATACCGAAAAACCAAGTAAATCCTAAGAGAAAGAACAGCAAAACGGTTAATCGTATTTGTGACATTAGAAGTATTTTGTCTGTATGCCTTATTGTTCCATCAGGTCCTCGCAATATGTTATGTATTATTATAAGAAAAATAATCAAATTTACAACAATTACAAATACAATTGGAAGTAGTATTCCAAAGTAAAATGAATAACCCGAAGGGTAACATATGGTTGAAACCGCTGTATTATAGCTTGGTATATACGAATCGCGATCCAACCAGAGTACCAAAAGTACTGGCAAAATAGGCAGACCCCAACCAAATAAAGAGGACTTTATAAAGAATCGCTTGGGACGTCCACTACCTAAAACCTGAACATATCTTTTGAATTGTAAATATGCAATTACTGCCATCCAACAGAATTGCACGAGTACCGAATAGTGTAATGAAGCACCCAGAGCGATACAACTCGACAATTTTTGGTTTTCAATTAAATAGTGAGAATTTTCTGTAGTATTAATAAAACAGAATAGAATCATTTGCAAAGCTATAGCAGCACACAAATGTAGAATAATTTTTGACGACGCCTTCTGTCTCCAAGTTTGAAAAGCAAGTGCTGTAATAAAAATGCTCGTTATGCCGAACAATGATAGGGAACTGCCAATTAGAGTTATTATATCCAATGCTCGTTCATGTAATTTCGTTATAATGACAACTTCCGAATCAGCGGATAAATGAATATGTCCCCCGATTAAATATGCAAAAGGAGTCAAATGTGTACTGCCGCAAGCGATCAAATTTTTGTCTAATTCTGATCTGCCCAAAAATACTAAACCATCGTTCACCCATGTTTTATAATTCCAATAACCACAGCCTTGGCCTGTGTTATTGTCATCAAAGTCCTCATTCGTTCGCCAAACTATTGGAAGCATCTCGGGCAAATCGTTATCATGGCCCGGCAATGATACAGATATAATCTTTCCAAATACCTTTTTATTGGAAACGGTTCGATCTTCTTGAAAAAGGACATCATTTGAATACACTTTGATTACAATCCTTGTGTTTTCGACATGAGAAGAACGATTTGAAACAGAGGAAATTTCATCCAAACGATGCCAAAGCTTTTCTGGAACATACGTTGCTAACTGCAAACCCTGTTCATATAAAAGGTCGTCAACTGACTGATTGGCCAATATGAACCGATAAAATTCGTTCTCGAAAGCACCCCGAAGTAAACCCTCACTTTGCGATTCAGTACTGAATTCATCAGCATTGAATATAGCTATACCCGATATATTGGCTACATTGGGATTAATTACACAAATTAAAAATTTTGACGTTATCTTCACAACAACGCCCACGTCCTCATAATTGATAGTGTCGACATTTTTATCAGCATCTTCAATTTCTATTTCGTGCACTTTCATTATATGATCTGCAGCCATTGTTATCGTACTTAATGTGGACAGCGAAGTTTCAATTGGTTCAATGTGAAGCAATAAAGATGTTTTATCAATGACACTTTCGAAAGCGTCAAGTAACACATTTGTTGAATTCAACTTGATAGACGGATAAATAATACTGCCATTAATTTTCATTAAGTAGTTGAATATTTTTACTATTCCAATTGTCAAGCCAATGGTATTATCAACTTCTGCTACCTCATATGGAATGGAGGAGTTTCTAAGCGTAAAATATGGATTACTTGAAATTGAATATGCGGATATTCTCTGTAGGATTCTTCCCATGTAGTAAAAGTCTGCCGGAATCAATTTATTTATATTTTTCTCTAGAAGTACTTTTAGGCTATCAACCACTTTTGTCGGCGATTTTTTATATAATTTGGACGTATCCAATTCGTAAAGGTTTTTTGTAATGATCTGTTCAATGGTATCAGTAATACACAATACATTCCTCTTCACTGACAAATGCTCCCAATAAGCCCCGTGCAAAAAGTCACCTTCACACTTTCGTGTGGCTGGGAGTCCATTTTGTTGTAAACATAACTTTTGTGTAGCAGAATTCTGGCTATATGTAGCCAACAACCACTGGTTTTTTTCGCCATTATTCATATTAAATATCTCCGGAAAACAAAATTCAGTACTGTTTACAAATGTCGATAAAGCCGGCTGATTCTTTGCAATTAATTTTATGAGCAAGTCTTTTAACCGCCCTTTTATATCTGTATCTTGACTATTCCCAAAATCGTGTATGTTTGTATAGACTTCTTCGCTGGCGACTTCAACACTGCTATCATTGGAAAATGATCTCCACGATACTATTATATGGCATAGGACGCGCATAAAAGATAATTCGATATCTATTGATTCTATTTCCATTATTCGGACATTGTGCACTAATAAGTTTTCGAATATGAAGCGATTTTTCTTGTCATCTTTAGAATCGCTCAACGTTTTCTTTATTTGTTTTGCCAATTTTCTAAATTTTGTGTGAGGATGAAAGCAGTTATTGTCGGAGCATTTTATATCGAAAAATACTGCAAAAGGATGTCCTTTATACTGCAGTGATGCAACAACTTTTGGAGATTTCACCAAAGCAAAATTAAATATGCTATGAGCTTCACACCAGTAATAGCCAGGTCCCTCTTCTTCCAGTTTTAACTTAAACATCGATTTAGTTTGTCGGTAGTTCTCCCAAACTAAAGTTATTTTAACCGTTTTCCATATGTCGTAATCAGCGTTTGTAAAACATTTAATTCCAAAGCTTTCCCTTTCATCTCCAACATGCCATAGGTAATTGCGATTATATACCGTCAATATCAAGCCATCCAACTTGTGATCTATTTTGAGTGTCATTTCTACGATTTTATTCGATTTCACAACTTCCGTACTTAATGCTGGCTTACTTATATTTAAGGCCCGGATCCTAAATTCCTCGTTTGCATTCATTTCTACGTTATATCGTTTTCCATGTTGTACAATTTCCCCTAATAGAAAGAATATTTTGCTATCCATGTCTATAGCACTTAAAATCTTTTGTAATGAAATATGTTTCTTAAAATATTCATTCATAGTCACGGGCTTAAGATCATAAGGGAACAATTCCTTTTGCCAATTTATGCCGTAGCATTCGTTTGGCCGATAACTTAAAGCTTTAAAGTTTTGTGGGCAACCAGAATTAGCAGTGAAGTACTCTTTATATATACATAAAGAATGATATTCATGAGTGCATTCAGTCATATTAAGACGCAATCTTCCTCTTCTTATATCGGCTACTACACAGTTTTTATTCCATGACTCGTCGTACTCTTCCATATGTAATATGTCTCCCCAATATTTTCCTGGTAGTCTCCAAACAAAGGGATTGTATTTAGTATTTGCTTTTGCACGAGTCACTGGCCACCAAAACTTAGTAATGTTCTTTTTGTTCAGATAAACATTTAACGTTTTCAATGTTTCTGGATCAATTTTAAAAGGTACAGATATGTCAGACCCATAACATGTCGCCTCTTTCCATTTATGAGGATTATCAGATAATTGAATACACAAATATCTAAATCTAGTTTTTCTAAGTGGAATTTCAATCATATCCTCGGGACAGAAGTGATTATGCAATATTGTACAATTCGCATCGATCGTCGACCATGTTCCGAAATCCGTGTTACATTTTCTCACAGCGATATTTTTGGAGTTCGAGTCCCAACATGCCGGTTTTGTAGAGGGAAAATATTGGACTCCTTCATTCCACGAATATTTCCATTCGAACCGTTTTCCATGGTTATTGATCACTATATCATCTGGACATTGAGTAATCTAATTTTGAAATTTAATATCACTAAAATTTGCCACAAAATTATTAATATTGTTTAACTTACTACAGAGGTTTCAACAAGTTGCTTTGTATTAGCATTATAATTCCGTGATTTGGCCTGTACTATAAAAATCAATACGAATAACGAAGCCCCAGATAAATATTTCATTACTTTTCAGAATGTTAAGGTTCAATATGTAATGTATGAGAAAAACACAATTATAATATTATAATTTTTTGCAGACCTCTTCTTTGTTCTACACACATATTTTTTCTGGCTAGTGTATGTAATATCACATCTGCTACAATCTTTTTGTATCTTCTCAGTGCTTTGTGATAAATTATGCAATGAAAAATATTCTCTACAAATGTAATCTCCTAATCTCTTTGAAAAACGGCTTCTCTCAAAGTTTCTGTTGTTCGCTTATAAAGATCTTATCATTGATTCAATATTTTTACAAAAGCTTCTATATTTCTGTGGCAATACATAAAAGTATCTCATGTCGAGATTAGCGGAAATTTAGGTTTACTACTTTATTATTGTTCGCTTCAAGACCTGAATCCTGAGTTGAAATCGATCAGTTCGAAAAAATACATATATCGTCTTAATAGCTTACGTTTTTATGTTTAACTTAGTTTGTTAAATATTTTACTTTAACATTACTTTAAGTTTTAACAAAACATCTTACCGAACGTTAAGCTACTTAAATGTGTTGCCACAAGTATTATCTGTCTTATATTTAAGAGTCATTTAGCAAACACTGCAGAATATAAGATGCAGAATTTCCATTAATATTACGAATCAACTCCTCCCTATTCTTCGCGCTGAATTATTTTATACCTAAAGTTAAGGAATAAAAGAATAAATAAAATAAAGGAAAAAAGTTAAGATGTTATGGAAAAGTAAAGATTCAATTTATTTAAGTTTTCTATATTACATATATACTAGAATTATAATTCACAGTAGTCTTAGATTAAGTAGTTCAGTTTGGTCTCTTGATTATGAAATTCTTAATGAGTTTTTAAAGTGGTAAACATTTTTTGATACAGTATAGTAGGAACATTTTTAGGTTTCAGTTAACTTAGAGCAGTATTTTACATGCCCAAACTTGATTTCGGTGAGAAATTCTTTGTATTAACTTTCAGATTAGAATTCTTTATTATTCTTTATTATTCTTTATTAATATTAAATACTGGATATTTATGCCCTTTGCATGCTTTGCTTTATATGATAGAGAGGTGGGCGTGCCCGTTGACCGATTTCGCCCATTTTTATTCACAAGTTGGTTATTAAAATACTTAATTCTATAAGTACTAAAATTAATATAGAGCAATGAATGAAGTTATTTTGTGAAGTTTAAACAATTCTGCTTTGAAATTTTGCAAATAACTCTATGAATGTGGAAGTTATGACCAATTCAATTTTATGAAAAACTGGTTCAAATATACCATTGTAGGTTATTGTATCTCTGTGGCGGGCAGGGGTCCGAAAACGTTTTTTTTTTCAAATCTTTCATTAATATTTATCTTTGAAGACAATTTTATATTTATCTTAAACGATAAATATATGTTACGATAAAAAAATTTTTCTCGCAACAGTTCTTCATCGCAAAGATAAACTTTCGTTCACGAACAAAAACCATTTTGTACGCAAACAAATCCTTTTATTTTTTTCGTGAAAATAAAAATACTTGTCGCGAACAAAACAATATCTCTACGCGAACAAGTAATAAATATTGTCGGCGAACAAAGCGTTTTTTTCTCCGCAAACAAAACAAAATGTCTACGCGAACATGAAGAAAATATCTTTTGCGATCAAACCTTTTTGTTTTTTTCGCGAAAACGTTTTGTCTCCTCGAAAACGTTTATTCTTCATCTCGAAAACGTTTTTTATCTCTACACGAAAACGTTTTTTATCTCTACACGAAAACGTTTTTTTTCTCTACACGAAAACGTTTTTTTCTCTACCTGAAAACGTTTTCAGAGAATGAATGAATGAAGGAATGGAATTGGTTCGCGATGGTTCTGCGTTTGCCTGTTGTGCTCGTTCTTTGCGATTCGTTAGGTAGGTACGTACGGTATTGGTAAAAAAATTGAGAACATGTCGAGTGAAGCAAAACAATGAAAAATCCTGATCTAACTTAAAGATGGGACGTAAATAGTTATTTGTAGAAATAGAAAAATATGAACTAAACAAATTGTAGATTTTCTTTCAATAAATATTAAAACTGTATTTTGCATTTTTGAGAATAAAAAGGGCTATATGAATGACATTACTTCATTCATTCAAGTTCCTGCAGGTACGACTCTTTTCGTTGCCAAAAACGGTACCTACACCCACATATCTACCTACCTAACTCACAAGAAATGAGCTCGACCGTTGACCGGCGAATGCAGGACCATCGCGAACAAATTCTTGGAATCATTCATTTGACGCTGAAAACGTTTTCGTGTAGAGAAAAAAAACGTTTTCGTGTAGAGATAAAAAACGTTTTCGTGTAGAGATAAAAAAAGTTTCGTAAAATATCTCTCAAAAACTCTAATCTTTGGTTTTTCACCATAAAAAAACTATCATCAATGATGAAAAATTAATTCTTTTCGTGAACGATGCAATTGTTTCTCATCGCAAATAAAAAAATTAATATCGTTTGCGACGTGTAAAAAGTTCTGTCCGCGGTCGAACTTATCATTAGCAGTTAAAAATATTTTTATCATGTAAGATTCTCATCGATCGCGTACTAGAACTTCTTTCTAAGCAAATATTTTTTTTTTATTTTGATCGAGAAAATAAAAATACTTTTCGCGAACAGAACAATATTTCTGCGCGAACAAGAAGAAAATATCTTTTGCGATAAACGTTTTTTCACTTCGAAAACGTTTTGGTTTCTCCGCGAAAACGTTTGTCCTCCGCGAAAACGTTTTCGATTTTTTCGCGAAAACTTTTTTTATCTCTACACGAAAACGTTTTTTATCTCTACACGAAAACGTTTTTTTTCTCTACACGAAAACGTTTTCAGCGTCAAATGAATGATTCCAAGAATTTGTTCGCGATGGTCCTGCATTCGCCGGTCAACGGTCGAGCTCATTTCTTGTGAGTTAGGTAGGTAGATATGTGGGTGTAGGTACCGTTTTTGGCAACGAAAAGAGTCGTACCTGCAGGAACTTGAATGAATGAAGTAATGTCATTCATATAGCCCTTTTTGTTCTCAAAAATGCAAAATACAGTTTTAATATTTATTGAAAGAAAATCTACAATTTGTTTAGTTCATATTTTTCTATTTCTACAAATAACTATTTACGTCCCATCTTTAAGTTAGATCAGGATTTTTCATTGTTTTGCTTCACTCGAAAACAAAAACGTTTGATCGCAAAAGATATTTTCTTCATGTTCGCGTAGACATTTTGTTTTGTTTGCGGAGAAAAAAACGCTTTGTTCGCCGACAATATTTATTACTTGTTCGTGTAGAGATATTGTTTTGTTCGCGACAAGTATTTTTATTTTCACGAAAAAAATAAAAGAATTTGTTTGCGTACAAAATGGTTTTTGTTCGTGAACGAAAGTTTATCTTTGCGATGAAGAACTGTTGCGAGAAAAGTTTTTTTATCGTAACATATATTTATCGTTTAAGATAAATATAAAATTTTCTTCAAAGATAAATATTAATGAAAGATTTGAAAAAAAAACGTTTTCGGACCCCTGAATTTAATTAAATCTGTGTCTACACACCATAGTAACTTAAGTCGACATAAGCGGCCAAATAGAAAAAAAGTTATAGCCATTACCGCTTAAGTTACTTTGTTTAAATTTTAAATTTAATATAATAGCTTAAGTCGACATAAGTATTTCGAAAGCATCTAACCTAATTTCAAAAGATTATGTCTACATAAGAAAATATTCTTATTTTTAAACATTTTTTCACCGAACATAACAGCTTAAGTTGACTTAAGGATCGTCCAAACTCTTTTTTAGTTGCAACAAAACAACTTATGTCGACTTAAGGAAGAGGACTTTTTATTTCTAATTTCAAATAAAAAAAACACTCAAGTCGAAAAATTCCACTTTTTTTATAATTTACAATTATTGAATTTTTACCAAATTGTATTTTACACAAAACACCGATTATCTCGAAACTACGTTTTTGGACTTAAGCTACTATGCAGTGTAGGCACTGAAATAATACGTGCATATAACATACATACATACATATAACAAAAATATATATGTATAATTTTATTTATTTTAATTACATATTTACAAATGACTTATATGTAATAAATATTGGAATTACTACTTCTTAATATATTTTTGGTAAAGTTGTTCAATTTCTTTCATACATATTTCATACATAACTGGTTCATCATAGTTTGTATTATTACAGTTTTTCACGTAAAATCATGGACATATTAATGATATTAATCGGATTATTAGAAGTCGTGGCGTCATTTGGACTAAGTGCAGATGTAAGTAAACTTTTTGATATAATATCACGGAACATTGATATCTAAATTATTCAATTCTAATGTACGCGAATATAGCTACGATCAAAGCGAAGTATCGATCTTTCGGCGTCTCATGTTCTTATACCGGATACTAGACTTTCAATGGATGTTATTCCGAGGAGCTATGAAATCAACCTTCGGCCGAATATAGAAGAAAGTTCGTTTACTGGAAACATTAAAATGAATTTAAGTTGGAATGAGGACACTAAAAAAATCTCATTACACGCACATTACGATTTGTATATAAATGATAGGACTATTAAACTTAGAAGAACTAATAATAAAAATGGGTAATTATTTCATAACCAATTTATTTCAAAAATATGTTAACAATTTAAAAAACGTTAATGACTTTAAATTACAACTTTCCAGAGAAGAGAATACTTTAGGGAATATTGCGATCTTAAGATCAGACCGATTACCAAAAAAAAATGTGTATGTAATATATTTAAAGGATACCGTTAAACAAGGTTCAGAATGTGAATTGGAAATGGAGTTTAATGGTTTTATTTGGGAAAATACTGAGGGTCTATTCAAAGGAGTTTATACCAACTCTGAAAATAAGCAACAACAATATTTGGCAACATACATGAGACCTCACAATGCACGTAGACTATTTCCGTGCTTCGATGAACCTGGATTCAAGGTTGAAACATAAAAAACTATAAAACATTATAGATTTTTCAAATTTTATTTTTAGGTTCCGTATAAAGTGTCAATTTCTAGACCTAAGACATTTATAACCCTCTTCAACACTCCACTGGTGAAAACAGAACCTATGTGAGTTAAAACCTATGATACTATATTTTCTCTACCTAATTTGACATTTTATTTATTTAAATATTAAACATTATTATTATTATATATAATGCAACACATATCATTTATAAAAGGAGCAACAGTTTAACAAATTACGTCGTCGATTGGTTTGAAATAACGCCTCCCATGTCTTCGTTTACATTTGGTTTTGTTATATCACAACTTGAGAAATTTGAAGTCACTGATAAAAAAGTTTATTGTAAATCCCCGGTGATTAACATTTGGGCAAATTCTGGAATTCACAAAGAATTAGAGGTAATTAACCGAAATCACCGTTTTTTTTTTTTAATAAATTTAAAAACTTATTAAATAGATTGTGTACAATAAAATTTCAACGGTCTATTGCTACCTTGAAAACTATTTCAATGTATCTCTTCCTTTATCGAAAATTGATGTACTCGCCTTACCCGGGCTCTCTTCAGTGCGTCCTGCAGACAATTGGGGCTTATTGATGTTTAAGTAAGTGATTTTTTGTTTTAAGAATGCACAAATTATTGCTATGTTTTCACAAGGGAAAGTGAGCTGCTAAAAAAAGGGTACTACGGAATAGCGCAAGAGCTCATATATCAGTGGTTGGGAGCATGGGTGACACCCTACTGGTGGAGTGATGCACATGTCAATAAAGCCTTGGCAAGTTTCTTAGCTGCCAATGCTGTTCTTGAAGTAAGTAAAATACATATGTATGTACTTTCTCAGTGTGTATTAATTATCACAAATACTTTTAGATAGACCACGGCGCAGAATTTAACGGAAAGTATCCGATGACAATATTGTATTCATTGTACTATGAATTTAGCAAACGCTATCCCCATTCAAGAATCACTGGCATGAAGCAGGAAACTACTTCATATAAGACCGAGTTGGTTATGCGAATGTTGAACTTCACAATCGGCAGTGAAACATTTAAAGCTGGTATTCGTAAATTTATCGCTGATCGACAGTTTAGCACATTTTTTGGCGATGATCTTTGGGATTCTTTGACCAAGCAAGCGATTTTTGAAAATACTATTAACAAAGATTTTTGTATCTCTGAAATTGCTGGATCTTGGATCACAAAAGATCGGCTGCCAGTTATAAAAGTGGATCGAGATTATAAAACTAATGTAACTAAAGTTTCACAAAAAGTTTATCTTCGGGAACGACCGCATGATGTACCTGAACAAGATAAAATGCTATGGTGGATTCCTTTAGTATTAATATCTCAAAACAATTTAAATTTTACTAATTCTACTCCATATGCTTGGATGCAGAAGAACCGCGAAATAATTCTCAGAAATCTACCTACCGATGATAAGTTTATCATCGTCAACCCAGAGGAGATTGGTCCATTTCCCGTTAACTATGATGAAACCAATTGGAATTTACTATCAAACTATTTGCAAACGGAAAACGGAAGAGAAATAATTCCAACATACAGCCGGTAAGTGCGAACGGATACAATATAAAGGCATACAATTTAAGAAAATATACGCAAATTAGTGCAAAACTTCTACACGACGCCTGGAATTTAGCCTATGCTGGTGATTTAAGCTTCGAAACTGCTTTTAACATGACTCTCTTCATGAAATATGAACGCAATCATATAGTATGGAACCCTGTTTTCACATTTATCGACCATATTGGTAGACACATTGATATGTCCGAAGTTCACAAAAAATTCGAGGTTCAATATCAAATAAATCCAAAAAGTATATTTATATATTTATTAATTTTTAGAGGTACGTTAGACTGCTATTAGCACCACTATACGAAGAACTAGCGCAGACGTTAGACGAGGCTGACGAGGAAAATTGGAAGTCAGATTTGAGGTCATTAGCGAAAACATTTTTATGTCGGGCAGGATATCGTCCATGTATAGAAGAAGCTCAAAAGGCCTTTAAACAGTGGATGGATAGCAGTTCTCCTGATAACGGAAATCCGTAAATAGTCAAATATACATATTCTGAGAATTAGAAACGAAACATGTAAAGCGAATTATTAAGAATACGCCTATTCAGCAAAAAAAAAAACATTAATTTCATTGGAATTCGCGGAACAACCATTATTTTGTATATACATATTATTATTACATACACCTAATTCTGTTTTTATACGGTAGATTGGTTCCAGAAAAAACAGTGTAATCGTTATTTATTTGTGTTATTTTGAATCTTTTGCTAAATGGAATAAAAACGTGTAAAAAATTTAAATTTTGATTTACAAACCGTATTAAATCAAAACCGTGTGAAAATAGAATTAGGTGTATATTATTTTGTAATATGTATGTTTTTGCAAAAAATATTTGTTCTCGAAAAACATTGTTTTGTTTGCACCAAGTATTTCAAGTTTCTCGAAAAAATCGAAATCATTTTTTGTGTACCTATGGACTTGTGTAAGGACAATAAGAAACTTTCATGATAGAAAGGGTTCTAATTGTTAATGTTGGGTACTTTCGCAGACGATACTAAATGTTTTGTTTCCGATTGATTTTTGATGATGATTTTTCTATTATGAAAAACGAAGGACATTGTTTTAGAGGAGTATTTTAAGAACCCTGCATAAAATGCATTTTCGTTTCAATGATCTATTTTGTGTTTTCCAGAACTATAAATTTTAAAGAAATTTCATATATTCTAGTGTTCCAAATCAATACATCTGCCCGGTATTCAAATGGGGCACAATGGATGAATGGGAGTTCGGTTTACAACGAGTAATTAATTACCCGAAATCGCGGTTCCAAAGCGAGAGAACCTATTTATTAAAGACATTAGCGGGCTGTCCAGTGCAAGCTGAAAAACTAGAACGTCTTCTAAATTTAACTATTATTGAAGAAAATGGCAACTTTACTGAAAATGACATTTTCTTAATATTCAGTATGCTTACAGGAGGCTCAAATGGATACATGAGTTTGTTTAATTTCCTCTCCAACAATTGGAGCGTAATAAGACATAAGTATATATTTATGATATGTATTTATTCATATATTTATTTAAAATATTTTTAACTTTTTTAGGTTTGAAAACAAAACTAATTTATGGGATAGTCTTGTTGGTTCTGCAACTGGAGTTTTCACAACGCAGGAAGGTTTTAAAATGGTTCAGCATTTGTATGACCAACGGCGTGGAGAATTCGGAAGTGCTGAGCATATAATTGAGAAATCTTTAAGAAATATTAAAGAAGAGGCGAAGTGGAGTGATGAAAACCTCCCAATTATTGAGAAATGGCTTAATAATTTCTTAGCCACTCATTCGGAAACGGACAATAAATTTATAGATCGAAAATGATTTTATATACTATTTACATAATTATGACAATAATATCCAAACATTTTCGTATAATAAAATATCTGTAAATATAGTTCTTCGGTGTATATTTTAATATGTATATTACATATCGAGCTATTAAGATATATGTATAACTATTAATAGTTTTACAGTGGATAAAATGCAGAGCCAGACTTAACTTTTTCAATATTTTATTGCTTTTATTGACTTTTATTTAAATGCAAAACTAATAATATTGAAATTCAGAAAAAAATCAACTGTGCAATAAAAAAAATTTGAAACGCGTAAAAATGTAAAAATAATTTTATGTTAATAAATTAGGAAAATATCCATTTTGAAATGAATTAAGTGTCATATGGGTAGAAAACTTTCGAGCACAGATTACCAGATATGTAACTTCTGACATTTGCGGCTAAACGTAAAAAAAAATCCCTTTTTTATGCGATTGGTGAATACACAGATTGTGTACGTGAGTTCACCTCTTAAACATCAAATATAGTGCAATGCCATATCTTTTGTTGATAAATGTAGGTATTATAGTACATTATTTGGAATTTTGTTCACTTTCCTCGCCATATTAAAAGTGTGCAAGTGTAATTGGAACAAACTAAAACAAATCTCTGAAATGCTTTAAGAAACATGGCTCAGTGTCTAAACGCATATATTGCGAGTCAACGGTGTCGGGTTCAAAGATCCTAGGGTGTTGTAAAGGCAATTTGTATTTGTTTTGAAAATTTAAATATATATCTCACTTAAAATTAAACATTTTTCTTTAATCTCTTAAATTCCAAGAAATCCGAAACATTTGATGGTGAATTATTTGTAACGAAATGGCATCGCTAAAAGTCAACTTTTGGTGAAACAAGTCAGTTGTTTTTCGTCTCAATTAGATTTATCAAACATGAAAATTTGAGAAAATAACAGAAATGTAATTTATGATTATGTTGCTTTGGGAAACCACAATTGATTGAAAATGAAATTATGGATTTTGAGCACTGAAAAGATTACTTATATTTCCTTAAGGCTCTCATAGGTATAGGAATATTCAAAACATAATTATTTTCACAGAATTTCGGAAGAAGAAGAAGAGAGCAATTCTTTGAGCGGGAAGGTGAATAAAGGCATTGTGGTGACTTTTGGAAGGGGTTGTTGATAGCACAGATTACCAGATATGAAACTTGAAATACCGCTTGTATGTGGTTGTTAAAATGGTTTGATGGTGTGTGTGAAAATGATGAAAATAGCGCCAGTGGTAGTTTTTGGAACTATCGTCATGTCCTTAAAGCGCCGGTGGTATTTTTTGGAACTATCGTCATGACCTTCCAAAAGTCACCTCAATGCCTTTATTCACCTTCCCGCTCAAAATATTTCGCCTCTTCTTCTTCTTACGAAATTATGTGGAAATATTTCAACTTTAAATATCCTAAATCCTCATTATAAGAGGTTCTCACAGTATTTTATGAAAACTAGATAAAGCCTAAGATCTTTTGAGTTATATTTCACATTGCTGTGTTTCCTTATATTCATATAATCTCAGATTCCATTTCTAATATTTTGCATTTTTTGCCATTATGTCATGGCAAATAAATTGAGAAACAGCTGATCTTTATTCACCAAAAACGAGTTCAGGAGATGCCACTTTGTCCTAAACTTTTGAATGGCTTTTCTTTGAGTTCTATGTATATGCATGGACCATTTATTGTTCTTTTTTAGATAAATATATATATTTTTAAATATATATTATATTTGAAAATTTAGGAAACATATGCAAATGTAATATTCATGATATTAAATAAACATTGATTTAAAAGAAATGAAATTATGTAGCAACACGAACACAAGACCAAATTTCACCTTACAATTTCCCGCGCTTTTAAAAAAATATAAAAGAATTTGGGTCAAGTGCAAGCGCAAGGTGCATTGATTGTAAATTTGTTTTGAAGTGTTTTGCTTGTTTCGTTTAAGATTTGTTTAAGATGCCAACCGAAAGAAAGTGTGTTCTTAAGTGTATGGATGCTGAAATACTTCACGTCTTTCCTGATGATGTTATTTCGGTATATTACGATTAAATGTAATTTTTTAATAAACTTTTAGTTTTCTAGCAATTCCGGCTCTTTTTTCGGTTATTTGTCGGTGCTTTTTTTAATCTTCATATGCTTTGCATTGCTTTGGAAGATAGGACACAGATATCTGTGATTAGGGTTTCCATCATTCACTGATTTCTCCATGCATTATTTATTGCCTTATTGTACTATGTATTTCTTTTTCTTTGCTTCTCTATGCTTTTCTTTATATTTATTTTTCTTTGTCTTTATATTCTTTGCTTTTGCTTCTTTTCTCTGGTTTTCTATCCTTTGCTTTTGCCTTTCTTTGCTTTAATTCTTTATTTTCTCCGCTTTTCTTTTCTTAGCTTTTCTTTCCTTTATTTTCCTTTGTTATGTTTTGCTCTGTTTTATTTTGTTTTGTTTTTATTTAGCTGAATGTTAATTGTTATTATGTTTGTTTTCTTTTGTTATGTTTTATTTTGATTGTATTTAGCTGCATGTTGTTTGTTGTTATGTGTTATTTTCTTTTTTTTTTTTTTTGTTATGTTTTATTTCGTATGTATTTAGCTGCATGTTTGCGTTAACTTTGCATGAGTTTATTTTGAATTAAATTTATGTCATAGACATAAATTATATTTTTGTGATAAATGTTCTAACGTTTTTTTTTTATTTTCAGAACAAAAAAAAAGGGTGATATAGGCCTACAGGGGAACCGAACACCTAAAAAAATCGGTAACGCGCCAATTTGCATACCTCTATGGTGGTGTGGAAAGTGCAAAAATATCTCTTTGGGATCAACTTTGGTATAGAAAAACCTACAAATGCCTGCAGAAGATACGGCAACTCACAAAATTTGATGTTTAAGAGGTGAACTCACGTACACAATCTGTGTATTCACCAATCGCATAAAAAAGAGATTTTTTTTGACGTTTAGCCTCAAATGTCAGAAGTTTCATATCTGGTAATCTGTGGTTGATAGTACCAAAAACTGCCACTGGCGCTATTTATTATTTTTCACACACACCATTAAACCATTTTAACAACCACATACATGTGGTATTTCTAGTTTCATATCTGGCAATCTGTGCTTTCGAGTGCCCGATTTATCTTAGCAACGATTTTCTTGGTAACCCTTAAAAATTCTGAAGCAAGAGAACCAAATGAGATAATGAGAACGAACCCTTCTAGTTTTCAAAAATCGTGAAAAATATCTCCTTTCAAGGATTTGAAAGAGTTGAATCAGGCCTCTCACCACTCAGATGCTAATAGGAAGTGTTGGCTTCGAATCGAGATTTTTTCAATCATTCATTGCATCGTTCGTTCTTTATGTTCATTGACTTTTATTAGTCACAAGTAGTAGTCACAAGTCACAATGCCCTTATTTTTAATAGTTTTTAATTTTTTGAGTGACCCTGTGAAAGTACATGAGCAAACGAAACAGAGTGTTAAAGTGAACTTTAACTACAGTGAACATTAAATGGAAGATGAGAAAACGAGTCTTTTTTCTCTCTCTCTCTTGTTATATTTTAATGTTAATTTTTTATAAATAAATACCTTAATAAATAGTTTTTCTCTTGAGTGTAAAGATATCTTTAATTTTGTTGTTTAAAATTAAGATATTTTATCAACAATTTGAATTTGACAGATAACAAATATTTTTTTTCTGCCGCATGCCTCCATTGTATTTTACAATTTTACGGCAGAGGCATCGATGCATGCATGCCAGAGATAATCTCTGATGCATGCTTTAATTGTATTTAACCCGTAATACGGGTTAAATACGGGTTCCGTATG
The DNA here is from genome assembly GCA_017309665.1 of Coelopa frigida. Classification (NCBI taxonomy): domain Eukaryota; kingdom Metazoa; phylum Arthropoda; class Insecta; order Diptera; family Coelopidae; genus Coelopa; species Coelopa frigida. The sequence continues at coordinate 25,394,224 of CM029561.1, forward strand.
ACCATGTGTTATAGCAGCATCAAATTAATTTATTTTAAACCGGTGCCACCTTCCGTTCCTTTCCAAAACGTTGCCACCTGTGTTGACAATTATTCGTTGCTTAGTAATTTTTTTTTATAATCAAAACAAAGGCGAAAAAAACTTTGAATTCGCCGAATTTTACCGGAATTCCAGACGATATTTTCTTGAGAGCCGCCATTTTTTCTGAGTTTTTAAAGCGTCCCTGAAATGTCGAATTTGTGAGTGGCTCCATCTATTTGCCAAATTCCAAATTCCCTTAAAAATTTTTCATATTGTGAATCGTCATCATCATCGATTGGTTTCCACCGCCATAGTAACCAGGTAACCACCTCCAGGTAACGCAAAGACTCTTCTGTCTTGACTGCCCAAGTTGTTACTGCTCGCAGAATTGAGGTTTCCAAAGGCTCCGTTGCCTGCTTTTGGATTGCCATAGCTCCGGCTATCGTTAAAACCTCTGCCGCCACTGTGACCTCCAGCCTCTCCGCCACTATTTTCAGAGTAAGTAGTAATCTTAGCATATATGCAACATCTTCTTTTGGCACTAAAATCGTATTAAGCACCGATTACAGATTGCACATTTTCTACACGATCTTTTTAAACCCAATTGTGGAAGCACCTAAATCACCCATATAAGAGCGGCATGAGAAGATCAAATAGATTACTGGCTAGGCACATTACAGCATATTCCAAACGATTTTGTAATAACCAAAATGAAAATCCATTGGAAGTTCACCATGATAGAAATGCTGGCCGTTTTTTCCTCGATATAAATGGCAATGGCAGAGCTTATTTGGAGTATTCAAGAAGCGGAAATTTGGTGAAGATCTTGCACACAGAAGTACCGTCTGAGTTAGAAGGTCGAGGTTTGGGAAAAATTTTAGCGAAGGTCAGCGATGTTCAATTGTTGATTTCATTGTCAATACACTTCTTTTAATTAGTTAAATTATCATATCTGTAATATTAATATTTATCAATTTCAGGGAGCATTGGAACACATTGCAAAGAACGATTTAAATGTTGAAATACATTGTGAATTCGTATCTCATTTTGTAAAGAAATATAACCCACAATATATTAAATATATCAAAGAGTGAAACGAAACTGCAAACTTATTTGTGAATTTAAATTAAAATGGAAAGTCAAGAGTTTATAAGTTTAATTTTATACTATGGGCGTCGAAAGTTCTTTTACTCAATGCAAAAAGCTGCATTAGATGGTCTGGCCAAATTTCCGTCACATGTGGAGTTTCGTCTTTTCAATGGCATTGCGCTCGCGCTCTGCGATCGTGTCCAAGAAGCAATAAGAGAGCTTAATCACTTAAAAAATGAATATGAACTTAGTTTGGCTGCAACAATTGCGCTAATTTATTCACACAAACGCTGCAATATAATTGATAAAGATGCCTTAGAAAATTTGAAATTTAAATTGAACGATGAAAATCAGGACATGAATGCCAAATCTGCGTATTATGCAGCAGTTTTTTTGTTTTTTATTGGCAAGATAAACGAAGCTCGTGATTATGCTGAACAGGCCTTGAAAAATGATGATAGCTTATCTGGCGCAAAAGTGCTAAAAGCTTGGTCTGATCTATTGCAAAACAATTGCAAAAATCGCAATATTTTTTTAATGCTGGAACAAGTTTTGGAGTAAAGGAAGTAATATGGATGCTTCTCTTTGTCAAGTAAAATATTTCCAGTTAAACAACGAATTCGATAAAGCTATTTCCGTTTTAAATAAGCTTTCAATTCGTTTGCCGGAACTAAGTGTTCCTTTGATTGAGAAAATGGAAACTCAGTTGTCCTCGAGGGACTGGGATACTTCTTTTGAAACAGCTCTTAGAGTAATTAATATAGAAACTACAAACATAGCAGCACTGCGCATAAAGGCACTAATTCTTGTATGTCGCGAGGGGAACATCAATGCAGAAACCGCAACACTTCTGCAACTATTGAGCGCAGTAGAGCGAGTCGAAATGGGTAACTATTGGCTCATAATGGATATTTGTAAGTTGTTTTCCCGGATATGTTCAAGAAAACGTGAGATTTTGAAAATAACCCACAGATACATAGAAAAAATTGTTCAATTGAACCCCTCTAATGTGCATTTCATTACTGAACTAGCTTACGAAAATTTGTTAATGGGAAACAATGCAGACGCAATTAAAAACTTTCAAACAGCCACTAAGTTCGATAACAATTTTTTTCTTGCTTTATGTGGCCTAACACTTTGTCAAATAAAAAAAAATGGAATTACGGAAGAATCGCGTCAACAGATTCAACTTTTGAACGACTTGAAAGGCAATGAACAAAATCCTCTTTACCAATTTGTATTGTCTAAAACTATTGAGAATTCCGATAATGCAGTGGGACTACTTTTGGAAGCAGCCGAAACACGAATTAGCCAGCTTAAAGTTCATTCTTTTGGACCAGACTACTTGTTGCACTTAGATCCCGACTTTTTACTACAGATAACAGGTGAAATAATGCAACTCTCGCCAGTAAAATTGCACGATTCCTTGGGGTTAGTAATGAGCCAAGATTCTCGTTTAGATACCCTTAAACAATGCATGACAATACTAAGAGTAATTTTAAATGCATGCCCTGGTCATATTCAAGCCATCTATATGAAAGCTAAAATTGAATTACTGTGCGGAGAACTATCCATGGCTACACTTACTTTGAACCGTGTCTTGAATGGAATTGATCCCACCTTCACAGATGGATATTTGCTACTTGCGCAGATTCAATTGCAACAAAACGAGTTTACAAAGGCTCTACAATCTCTGGAAATATGTTTGTCACATAACTTTGAAGTCCGTGAAAATCCACTTTATCAGTTATTGGTCGGAATTGCTCATAAAAATCAAAAGGAGTATTCTGAAGCTGTGAAGTGCTTTTTAATAGCAATCCAAAAAATAGGAAGCCCTTTTGGTGTAGATAATAATGAATTTATAATATCAGTACCCAGTAGCAAATCATCAAATACCTCCGAACATTTCAACGAATTCAGCTTAGAAGATAAAGTAACTCTTTACTTGGAGCTTATAAGCACATATACGTTATTAGAAGAATCAAATATAAGCGGTGAAAGTGAGCGCCTCATGCAGTTGGCAATAGACGAATTCAGCAACACGTCCCAACAAGGTAGACTTATTATAGCACATGCAGAACTAATGATACAAAAGGGAAACATTTCAAAAGCCATTGATATACTTAGTTCAATCACTCCAGGTCAATCATTCTACAAACAGGTACAGAGATAAGTTATTAGTTTTCCAGTACAATTACTAAGATTTATGGTTTGCATTGCAGGCCATCATGAAATTAGCGTATATATATCTGAAACATAAACATGATAGAGTTGCATTTGCCAAATGCTTTAAACAACTTGTCGAGACATATCCTGAAATTGACAGTTATACTATGTTAGGAGAAGCATATATGTATATTCAAGGTTTGTATAGAATTCGTTAAACCAACATAGTTCGTCACAACTGATAATAATATTTAATTTTCTATAAAGTGGTCTCTGGGTTTCAGATTCTTTATTATATATATATACCTGATTTGTTTCTAATTTTTTCTATTATGTAGAACCCGATTTAGCTGTTTCAGCTTTTCATAAAGCTCTTAGTTTGAATCCAAAAGATTCCATTGTAGCTAGTAAACTTGGCAGAGCCTACGTAAAAACACATCAATATGCTGCAGCTATTAAATATTATCGTGAGGCGTTAATCAATCCTGAACATTCGGGTTTAAAACTAGATCTAGCTGAGTTGTATTTAAAATTAAAGCAATTTCAGAATGCAGCAGATTTATTGGCTGGTGGTAATGATATCATTGGGTAATGTTTCGCGTTAAAGTTACTTTATAAATAAGTAATTATAACTAATTACAGAGATGATAATGACATAGAAGATTTGAAGTTACGCAGTAAACAATTAATGCTATTGGCAAGAATTCATGAGCAATCTGGTAATATTCAATTATCTCTTCAAGTTCTAAAGGAAGCTCGAGAAAACCAATATCGGGTTCAAAAACGCATGTCTGTGGAACAAACTGGAAGTCCTGATCAACATAAAATATTATCTAAGTAAGTTTTTCACTTTTTAAATCGAAAGTTCAATATTTTTCGAACATACATCTGAAGTAAAATATGTATATCTGCCAACTATTATTATGTGAAGTCGATAAACATTATGGCGAATCGTAGACCGAATCGTAATTTGGAACGTTTAAATTTTGATTCTCCTACTTGAGGTTGACTACGACTACACCGAAACACAGAAACCGCAAATATGAAAACAGAATATTCGCATGATGATTTCTATGATTTCTATTTTTGACAACTAAATTCATATCGGTGTAAAATCATATATATTTGGTGATGGTTGTAATTACTAGAATTGGCTAAATAACATTTCACACCTCACTAATTAAAAAAAAAATGATGGAGTCACGTAAAATTTAAAAATAAAAAGACTTGATTAACACTAGACACTAACACCGACACTTTGTATATACCTAGATTGCCCAAAAGCAGTCAAAATGACTGCCTTGTAAAAGAATAACTAATGTGTAAAGAAATTAGTTAAATATTAAGTTTTTATATTTTTCATATTATTAACACTTCATTCTACATTTTTTTCATAAATTTTGACCGAAAAATAAATACGATAATCACCTTATTAGAACATGTATCACTACCTAAAGATTCGAATAACAAGTACTAGTTTCGTTTATTGAGCAACTGCAACTCATCAAGTATCGACAATTTATAACATATTTACGAGTTATTATGTGAAAAAAAGTAATGAAAACTATTTTTTTTTTCAATATCGAGACGAACTGATCATATAAGAAATGTACTAAATTTAATAATAAGAGTCATTTTATTATTTGAAATGTCTCAAGCAGTCAAAATGACTGCTTTTGGGCAATCTAGTTATAGCACATATGTATATACCAGAAATGAAGGAGGGGGAAGTTAAATACTAATTTAATAAATGCATTTATAAGTCGTAAAAAAAGTCACAAAGTTTTAAAAAAGAGTGACATTATAAACATACTTTTTTTTCTTATTGAAATTAAAAAGCAGTCAAAATGACTTGCTAGGGCAATATAGTGTTAATTATAAAAGTATGCATTGATTTCTAAATATTTAGTATTTTAAGTAAAATTAATACATTTGGTATTTCATCATCAATTCTTCTTTACGACCTCCTCCTCTCGGCAAGCAATGATAACTTCCTAGAGTCTTATTTGCTATGAAAGAGCTCTCTCGGCACTAACCTGTAGGTCACTTTCATTGGTGTAAAACATTACAAACGCACAACACCAATGATTGCGAGTAGCTTGGTTAAAGCCCTTAGTAGGGCTGTAAAGTCCAATAATTTGTTGGTTTGTCGTATTTCGTTAAATATGTCGGAAAGTATCAAGTACCAAAAGTAATTGAATATAGCGTCACTAATCTGCTATTGGACGTGTTATTCATTCTGTTCGACGAGTAAATCCCGAAAATTATATTCGACATCTAAAGAGAAATCAGAGTAGAGAACAGCAGTAATGTAGGCGATTCTTTAACATTTTGGAAATCATAGTACAGTTCTAAATTGGTTACATTTTTCAAATATGATTGGAAAACTTTCAATAACATACACATTCAAAATACATAGCCTATATTGTGTAGATGTGCCATAAGTGCGAATTTTTGGAAACATAATCCTTTAATGGTTAAAAAGGTCAAAAAGTATGCACAAGGATGTATCAAAATTCCACTATAACTATTTTTATTTTCAAGAATATTCTAACTTTTTCAACTTAATCTAACTAATCAATATAAAAAGCGGTTTTCATTGTTTTCAACAATTTAGGTTACATAGGCTTAAAATGAAGGTAGTTTTCACTTGAAGTGCAATAAGTTTGTAAATAAAAAAGATATCGGCCTGCTATTTATTGAATATTACTCTTCATACAAAAGCCCCAGACTAAGTTTCTGGAATTCTGGAAAATACGGTCTGTTAAGAGTTAAAATGTTTAATCAATTTTATGAACAAATGCTATTGTGAGCTAATGCTATTGGCAAGAATTCATGAGCAATCTGGTAATATTCAATTATCTCTTCAAGTTCTAAAGGAAGCTCGAGAAAACCAATATCGGGTTCAAAAACGCATGTCTGTGGAACAAACTGGAAGTCCTGATCAACATAAAATATTATCTAAGTAAGTTTTTCACTTTTTAAATCGAAAGTTCAATATTTTTCGAACATACATCTGAAGTAAAATATGTATATCTGCCAACTATTATTATGTGAAGTCGATAAACATTATGGCGAATCGTAGACCGAATCGTAATTTGGAACGTTTAAATTTTGATTCTCCTACTTGAGGTTGACTACGACTACACCGAAACACAGAAACCGCAAATATGAAAACAGAATATTCGCATGATGATTTCTATGATTTCTATTTTTGACAACTAAATTCATATCGGTGTAAAATCATATATATTTGGTGATGGTTGTAATTACTAGAATTGGCTAAATAACATTTCACACCTCACTAATTAAAAAAAAAATGATGGAGTCACGTAAAATTTAAAAATAAAAAGACTTGATTAACACTAGACACTAACACCGACACTTTGTATATACCTAGATTGCCCAAAAGCAGTCAAAATGACTGCCTTGTAAAAGAATAACTAATGTGTAAAGAAATTAGTTAAATATTAAGTTTTTATATTTTTCATATTATTAACACTTCATTCTACATTTTTTTCATAAATTTTGACCGAAAAATAAATACGATAATCACCTTATTAGAACATGTATCACTACCTAAAGATTCGAATAACAAGTACTAGTTTCGTTTATTGAGCAACTGCAACTCATCAAGTATCGACAATTTATAACATATTTACGAGTTATTATGTGAAAAAAAGTAATGAAAACTATTTTTTTTCAATATCGAGACGAACTGATCATATAAGAAATGTACTAAATTTAATAATAAGAGTCATTTTATTATTTGAAATGTCTCAAGCAGTTATAGTTACAGTCTTCATACAAAAGCCCCAGACTAAGTTTCTGGAATTCTGGAAAATACGGTCTGTTAAGAGTTAAAATGTTTAATCAATTTTATGAACAAACTAGTACATGCTCGCTGCTTCGCAGCGACCAAGTACCTTATAATGACGCTGCTTCGCAGCGGATATCCCTGTTTATGGATTATATGGATTAAAGCAAACAATTATAATCACTGCTCCACCGAAGCAAACATGTAGACCATATTTAAATCAATGATTAATACAATGCAAACAGTAAAGATATGTCTTGTCTTAACTTGAATGTAAAAAACAAAGAAAAAATAGAAATATTTTTGCAAAAATTATCAAAAATCACTCAAGTAAAAGAATGATGGGATTTGCTAATGCATTTGATCCATCTGAAGTCAAGAGAATTACAGCGATTTAGAAAATCGAGAAAAAAATCGTCAATCCTCCTACATTATCTTCTATGTTATTTTAATTCATTATCCATTTTTTGTGCCAGTAGAAATTTTTTAAATTTTTTAGTCGTATCCAAAATTTTTTTCTTTGATTTTTAAAAATCAGTTGAACGGGTTCCAAACCATGTCATTTTCAAAATGTGTGGGCGTGGAAGGGATGTGTTATTTATTGTACTTCGCCAATATCCAATTATTCGCAATTAAGAACCACCTGTAAAATTTTAAAAAAATAGATCCCAAATGTACTACGGACAATTGATTATAGTCCGTAATTTTTCCATTTTCCGCCATTAAGATCCACAGACCAAATTTCAAAGAAATCGGTTGAACTGGTTCCACACCATGTCATTTTCAAAATTTGTGGGCGTGGCAGTGGTCGGGTCCACTATTGATTATAGTCCGCCATTTTTCCATTTTCCGCCATTAAGATCCACAGACCAAATTTCAAAAAAATCGGTTGAACTGATTCCACACCATGTCATTTCAAAATTTGTGGGCGTGGCAGTGGGCGGGTCCACTATTGATTATAGTCAGCCATTTTTTCACTTTCCGCCATTAAGATCCACAGGCCAAATTTCAAAAAAATCGTTTGAACGGGTTCTACACAATGTCATTTTCAAAATTTGTGGGCGTGGCAGTGGGCGGGTCCACTATTGATTATAGCCCGTAATTTTTCCATTTTCCGCCATTAAGATCCACAGGCCAAATTTCAAAAAAATCGGTTGAACTGGTTCCACACCATGTCATTTTCAAAATTTGTGGGCGTGGCAGTGGGCGGGTCCACTATTGATTATAGTCAGCCATTTTTCCATTTTCCGCCATTAAGATCCACAGACTAAATTTCAAAGAAATCGGTTGAACGGGTTCCACACCATGTCATTTTTAAAATTTGTGGGCGTGGCAGTGGGCGGGTCCACTATTGATTATAGTCCGTAATTTTTCCATTTTCCGCCATTAAGATCCACAGACCAAATTTCAAAGAAATCGGTTGAACGGGTTCCACACCATGTCATTTTTAAAATTTGTGGGCGTGGCAGTGGGCGGGTCCACTATTGATTATAGTCAGCCATTTTTCCATTTTCCGCCATTAAGATCCACAGGCCAAATTTCAAAAAAATCGGTTGAACGGGTTCTACACAATGTCATTTTCAAAATTTGTGGGCGTGGCAGTGGGCGGGTCCGCCCTTTTTTTGGTCGACTTTCTGCTATTCGGCTTTTAGACACACATTCCAAATTTCGACAAAATCGGTTGAACTGGACCGTAACTATGTCCATTTTTTTATAAGGGGGCGTGGCAGTGGGCGGGTCCGCCCTTTTTTTGGTCGACTTTCTGCTATTCGGCTTTTAGACACACATTCCAAATTTCGACAAAATCGGTTGAACTGGACCGTAACTATGTCCATTTTTTTATAAGGGGGCGTGGCAGTGGGCGGGTCCGCCCTTTTTTGGTCCACTTTCGTTTATTCGCCATTGAAACCTGCATTCCAAATTTGGTCAAAATCGGTTGAACGGGACCGAATTTATTTTATTTTTGTTCATAAGTGGGCGTGGAAGTGGGCGAATGCCGACTATATATAGCCTATAGTTCCTTCCACAGTTCATATAATCTGAGTTCCAAATTTCATCAAAATCGGTTGAGCCGTTTAGGCGTGATTGCGTCACAAACATACAGACAAACAGACATACAGACAAACCAACACTTGATTTTATAATATTAATAGGGATATTTTTATTTGTATACATATGCAAATCTTCTTAAGAACATTGAAATTTAAAAAAACATTATCCGATATTGTGTAGATGTGCCATAAGTGCGAATTTTTGGAAACATAATCCTTTAATGGTTAAAAAGGTCAAAAAGTATGCACAAGGATGTATCAAAATTCCACTATAACTATTTTTATTTTCAAGAATATTCTAACTTTTTCAACTTAATCTAACTAATCAATATAAAAAGCGGTTTTCATTGTTTTCAACAATTTAGGTTACATAGGCTTAAAATGAAGGTAGTTTTCACTTGAAGTGCAATAAGTTTGTAAATAAAAAAGATATCGGCCTGCTATTTATTGAATATTACTCTTCATACAAAAGCCCCAGACTAAGTTTCTGGAATTCTGGAAAATACGGTCTGTTAAGAGTTAAAATGTTTAATCAATTTTATGAACAAACTAGTACATGCTCGCTGCTTCGCAGCGACCAAGTACCTTATAATGACGCTGCTTCGCAGCGGATATCCCTGTTTATGGATTATATGGATTAAAGCAAACAATTATAATCACTGCTCCACCGAAGCAAACATGTAGACCATATTTAAATCAATGATTAATACAATGCAAACAGTAAAGATATGTCTTGTCTTAACTTGAATGTAAAAAACAAAGAAAAAATAGAAATATTTTTGCAAAAATTATCAAAAATCACTCAAGTAAAAGAATGATGGGATTTGCTAATGCATTTGATCCATCTGAAGTCAAGAGAATTACAGCGATTTAGAAAATCGAGAAAAAAATCGTCAATCCTCCTACATTATCTTCTATGTTATTTTAATTCATTATCCATTTTTTGTGCCAGTAGAAATTTTTTAAATTTTTTAGTCGTATCCAAAATTTTTTTCTTTGATTTTTAAAAATCAGTTGAACGGGTTCCAAACCATGTCATTTTCAAAATGTGTGGGCGTGGAAGGGATGTGTTATTTATTGTACTTCGCCAATATCCAATTATTCGCAATTAAGAACCACCTGTAAAATTTTAAAAAAATAGATCCCAAATGTACTACGGACAATTGATTATAGTCCGTAATTTTTCCATTTTCCGCCATTAAGATCCACAGACCAAATTTCAAAGAAATCGGTTGAACTGGTTCCACACCATGTCATTTTCAAAATTTGTGGGCGTGGCAGTGGTCGGGTCCACTATTGATTATAGTCCGCCATTTTTCCATTTTCCGCCATTAAGATCCACAGACCAAATTTCAAAAAAATCGGTTGAACTGATTCCACACCATGTCATTTTCAAAATTTGTGGGCGTGGCAGTGGGCGGGTCCACTATTGATTATAGTCAGCCATTTTTTCACTTTCCGCCATTAAGATCCACAGGCCAAATTTCAAAAAAATCGTTTGAACGGGTTCTACACAATGTCATTTTCAAAATTTGTGGGCGTGGCAGTGGGCGGGTCCACTATTGATTATAGCCCGTAATTTTTCCATTTTCCGCCATTAAGATCCACAGGCCAAATTTCAAAAAAATCGGTTGAACTGGTTCCACACCATGTCATTTTCAAAATTTGTGGGCGTGGCAGTGGGCGGGTCCACTATTGATTATAGTCAGCCATTTTTCCATTTTCCGCCATTAAGATCCACAGACTAAATTTCAAAGAAATCGGTTGAACGGGTTCCACACCATGTCATTTTTAAAATTTGTGGGCGTGGCAGTGGGCGGGTCCACTATTGATTATAGTCCGTAATTTTTCCATTTTCCGCCATTAAGATCCACAGACCAAATTTCAAAGAAATCGGTTGAACGGGTTCCACACCATGTCATTTTTAAAATTTGTGGGCGTGGCAGTGGGCGGGTCCACTATTGATTATAGTCAGCCATTTTTCCATTTTCCGCCATTAAGATCCACAGGCCAAATTTCAAAAAAATCGGTTGAACGGGTTCTACACAATGTCATTTTCAAAATTTGTGGGCGTGGCAGTGGGCGGGTCCGCCCTTTTTTGGTCGACTTTCTGCTATTCGGCTTTTAGACACACATTCCAAATTTCGACAAAATCGGTTGAACTGGACCGTAACTATGTCCATTTTTTTATAAGGGGGCGTGGCAGTGGGCGGGTCCGCCCTTTTTTTGGTCGACTTTCTGCTATTCGGCTTTTAGACACACATTCCAAATTTCGACAAAATCGGTTGAACTGGACCGTAACTATGTCCATTTTTTTATAAGGGGGCGTGGCAGTGGGCGGGTCCGCCCTTTTTTGGTCCACTTTCGTTTATTCGCCATTGAAACCTGCATTCCAAATTTGGTCAAAATCGGTTGAACGGGACCGAATTTATTTTATTTTTGTTCATAAGTGGGCGTGGAAGTGGGCGAATGCCGACTATATATAGCCTATAGTTCCTTCCACAGTTCATATAATCTGAGTTCCAAATTTCATCAAAATCGGTTGAGCCGTTTAGGCGTGATTGCGTCACAAACATACAGACAAACAGACATACAGACAAACCAACACTTGATTTTATAATATTAATAGGGATATTTTTATTTGTATACATATGCAAATCTTCTTAAGAACATTGAAATTTAAAAAAACATTATCCGATGGATCTCATATTCACACCATGTATGCTTTAAACTTACAGTATGATTGAAATACAAAAATGGGTTAGATCAGATAAAGAGCTGTGTCACGCTCTTGTTTTACTATGGTAGCTACAAGCTTAGAACTTTGTGAGAATTCATAAATTTGAAATGAGTTAACTTAAAATGGTCGGAGTTAGAGTCGTGGGCGTGGTATATTCAATACAAAGCAACTACTATCACGTATCAGAAGTTCAATGATAGAAGAAGTCTTAAGATATTGTGGAGATTAATATAGATTAATTAATTTTTCTGCCAAAGGCGAAGTCCTACAAGAGGGCGTAACTTATACCGTGCTTTCGGGGAAACGTCAATCCCCCATTGCGTCAACTCCCCAAACTTCAACCCTTTTTTATTAACATTGTCTACTCTAAAACGAAACCAAAAGTCCTTCAATTGCCAAAAAATCAACGATTTCTTTTAAAACATGAAAAAATATAGATTTTATTTAGGTTAGCGACAATAAAAACGATTTAACAACTATTTTAGCCCTAAAGTTGAACAATGATAAACGTCAACAATCTGTTGACGTTATCCCGAGTGTACTATATTTCGGCCGATTCAGTCACCCGGGTGACTATATAGAAATATATGAAGCAAATATGAAATGTATATTTTGGTTTTGTGCTCCATCATTGCATTCATATTATAAGTTTCATCGCTACTCTTAATTGTGGACTCAAGTGCGAAGGTGGGGTAAAATGGAAATTGAATACAGCTTCCATTGGAGCACGCAGGTGATAATGCTGCAGGAAAGAACTACTTAGAATAAATCAGTCAAATTCCTCCACTGTTTGCGTTGCCAGTTAATTATCAGTTGTAAAAAAGTCGGCCGAATTAAAAAAACACAGCTGTTCTATACAAACATAATGTTACGAAGATCGAGAATCATAGTCTCATACAAGGTTCTGTTCAATACTGGCTCGTGTCAACATATTCGCAGCATGCGATAGCAGAGATCGCCAATAGTCAAAGAGCATAAGGGCATAGAAAGAGCTTGTAAGTACGAGAGTCATCCGAAGAGAGCAGAGCAGAGCATAGAACGTGCGTAGAACAGAGAGCGCCGTATACGCAATAGGATTGAAGAGTACGGACGATACGTACATGAGCGTGGGAGGCAACAACAATTACACAGCGAAGAGCGAATGCAGCGCAAAGAGGAATGCGCAAAACAAGATTACGCGAAGTGCGTCGCCGTAATTGTTAGTGTAATTCGTTCTAACGACGCACAGTGGGGTATTCGACCCGATTTTCGGGTCTTAATTCAAAAAAAAAATTTTAAGATACGCATTTTCTGGAAATGTCAGATCAAAGATAACAAAATTATGCATCACTAGCCAAAATATTAGGCTTCTTACTATATTAGTGTCAAAGTTATGAGCTGTCAAACTTACACATTTTTTGATTTGAATCGCTCGTAGCAAAAAAACGTAATATTTCCGAAATTCAAAAAAATTTTTTATATAAAATATCACAGTTTCATTACAAAGTCATAATGGATCCTTTAACTTCAGGCATTTCTACGTTTTCGAAAACAACAATTTTGAAAAAAAGTTGTTGTTAAATATTTTTAATTTTTTTTTTTAAATTGTATTAAAAATGAGCTGTTTTTGATGAATACATGGACTTAAAGTTATTGGAAGTATACGGAAGTATGATGGGGTTAAGTTTTTTTGGTACTGTAGACTGTTATAAAGAAGTGGTAAAAATTTTATCGTGCCATTCTGTGCCTCTTCGGAGAAAATTTAATTTATGTGAGCGAACTCCAGTCAAAATCATCAAATCTAACAGTGCAAATACTATAGCAAGTTTTTGGTTTTTTGTTTTGTTATTAACATTTTATTATTGTTTTTGAGTCCCATTTCTTTGTCCTTTCTGTTCTTTCTATGAACTGCACTAAAAGTTAAAATTTTATTTTTTTTTAAATAACATTTAAAAAAAAATTTTTTTTAAAAAAAAATTATTTTTTTTTTTGTTTTTGTAAAAAGAGGTGAGAAGACTCATGGTAGTGATGGAAAGAGTATTTTAGATATTATGGTGGAAGCAACACCGAGAAAATAACTGAATTGAACAAATTTGGCCCAATTTTCATATGAATAAAATTTCAGTTAATTTAAAAAAAATAAAATTCCGCCAAAGTATATAAAATTATTGTTGTTTTTTACTTATTTGTGGTCAGTCTAACTTAAAAAAATAATAAGGGACCCCTCCGATAGCCAGGTTATTTGATCTCCATTTTTAGGGTCAAATACCCCACTGTGCGACGATGGCACTGAGCATAGACAGGGTGACGTATCGTGGGAAGAAGGATCGCGATATCTCTAGACCAGCGATGCCAACTACACGGATATTTTCGGGTTCTACGAAAATTTGACCCCTTGGCGGACAGACGGAAGTTTGCGTTAAAATTGCGCAAATATACGCATAATTTCACTTCGAAAGATTTTTAAAATATGTTTAAAAAATGTTTGATATTTTACGAAATCCAAAGTATTTATTTTTATGGAAGTGATTACATTTTGTATTTTCTATAAAAATTTGAATTTTTTATGAAATTTTGAATTTTGTATGAAATTTTGAATTTTGTATGAAATTTTAAAATAAATATTTTATAAATATTATCAAGTTTTGAATTTTCTATGAAAATTATCAGTTTTTGAATTTATTATGTAAATTATCAAATTTTGAATTTTCAATTCATGAGTTTTCTATAAAATTTTGAATTTTCTATAAAATTTTAATTTTCTATAAATACTATCAAAAAATTATGAATTCTATCCTATAAATAAAAATAAGTTGGATTTCGTTTTGTCAGAGATAATGCGCTCAAAAATATAGGGTTTTTACTAAACACGGATATTTTCAGTGTATCGCACGGATTTTTTCTCTCTTTGGGTTGGCATCGCTGCTCTAGACCCTGAATCTAGAATGATCATCTAAGCGATGGTAACACGCAGCCTGTATAAAAGGGCGAAGAGAACCGAGACTGAGTCTGTTGTGAAAGAGCTCTATGAACGTAAATAAGAGTTGAACAAGTGAACAGTGGTGCGAATAGCAATAGTGTCGCATATAAGATAAAGAGTTGTGATAAGAGAACTTTGTAAAGACATAAGCTAGTGTTATTGTAAATAAGTGTCAATAGTTGTTCAAGTTATTTAAATAAATAACATTTGTTAATAGTAGATGAAATTAAGTCTTTTAATTGATATCCAGTGATCGAACCCTATTTAAAAAACAGTAAAATTCGTAACAATATTAACCTCAGCTTGTTTATATCAGCTATTTAGTCTTTAAAGTCAAAGTCGGACTCTTCGTACCTACCTAGTATTTTTTTTTCGAAAATAATTTTTTTTCCAATAATCAAATTGAGAAATAATAACATATTTTATTTTATGACTGTTAAAAAAATTAAATCTAGTAAAATATCTATGTAGTCATTTGAAAATGTACAAACAAGAAAATTAGAGGCCTTTGCGATATTTTTCTCCCACAGTAAAATCAGTCATTCCTTTGCCAGATACTCCACATGTTCCAATGCCGACCCGGCCAACAACATTTTCTGGTGAAGCAAAAATACTTTTTATTTTCATTCCCGGTTTTTTAGAGTTTCTCGTAGTGAAGTTGAGCCATTTATTTTTGTCAGTTTCTCGTTCGTCTTCCAATTCTTTAAAGCGTTGAAGCTTTTTCTGTTTTCGTTTTTTTAGGTATTCTTTTTGATTTGGTCGATGACGCCTACAACGAAAAAGAAATTAGTTAAGTTGTATAAACATTATGTTAGTTATTTACTTATTGGAAGGAAAAACTTCGTTTCGATTGGAACGTTCCCGCAGTTCTTTTATCGTAGTTGTTGAACGATTTTGATATGCATCAAAGATCACGCTTACTTCCCCTTCTTCTGTGATGCCCTCAATTGTCGCGTCATAAAATTGACCATCCTCTGTCCATTTAGCTTGGCATTTATCACCAATTTTCCATGTCTTAGAAGGAGCCACTAATTTCTCTGCCTCCAGCAACGCTGCTTCAATTTCGTCATAATAGGCCGACGTTGAAGACGTGCATGAAGTGGGCTCTACGTAAGATGACTTTTTTTGTTCCTCTAACTGTGTTTTTATTAGGTCTCGAGTCAGCTCAATCACTTCCTCCAGATCTTTTTTAAGTTTGAGGAGCTCCTGGTTTTGTGGATCTGTAAGAAGAGCGGCTTCAACCTATAAACAAATATACAACATTTTCTCTGATTGTTCTCTACTTTTTTTACCTGTTGTAGCTGTAGTTTATAGTTTTGTAATTCTTCAGACATGGTAAATTTTCAGTTTTCCTTCAAATTTTGATAATTTTTTTTGTTCTAGCAAGCAAGCAAGCTCTCGGTGACACAAGGAAATAGTAAACAGGGAAGGAAATGGGGAAAATAGGGAAGGTAAAAAGAAAGGTAAACAAACCGAAAAGTATCATGTTCGGAGACAGGGATGTATTTTGAATTTTTCGATCAAAGTTATGCCTGAAACACATTAGACAAGCATGAATGCAACTTTATGACCCGATTAGCACAGATTACCAGCAGATATGAAATTTCTGACATATGAGGCTAAACGTCAAAAAAATCTCTTTTTTATGCGATTGGTGAATACACAGATTGTGTCTTAAATATTTAATTTAATGCAATGCCATATCTTTTGTTGATATATGTGGGTATTTTTATACCCTACACCCTGTGGGTAAGGGTATATTCATTTTGTCCTTCCGTTTGTAACGCATTAAAGGAGAGGTCGTAGGTATGGAAAAGTATATATATTCTTGATCAGCGTCACCTCCTGAATCGATTTAGCTATGTCCGTCTGTCTGTCTGTCTGTCTGTCCGTCTGTCTGTCTGTCTGTGTGTCTGTGTGTCTGTCTGTGGAAATAGATTTTGTGAAGAAACGGTAAGAGATACTGATTTGAAATTTTGGATTTAGTATTTCTATATTAATAAGCTACTTGTATGTAAAAATGGGCGTATTCGGTCAACGGACACGCCCACCTCCCATATAAAGCAATAGGTTTATATGGCATATCTGGTGAACTGTGGTATATATCGGGATGAAATTTTATGTGTGATCATGTATCACCGATACAAGCTCACGTGCAAAAAATGGAAAAGACCGCCCATCGGACACGCCCACCTCCCATATAAAGCAAATGGTTTATATGGCATATCAGGTGAAATATGGTATATATCGGGATGAAATTTTGTGTGTGATCATGTATCACCGATACAAGCTTACATGCTAAAAATGGAAAAGACCGCCCATCGGCCACGCCCACCTCCCATATAAAGTAAAAGGTTTATATGGCATATCTGGTGAACTATGGTATATATAGAAATGCATTTTTATTGTGTGTGATACGAGGTTATAATCCGAAAATGGATCGCCCAACGCACACGCCCACCTCCCATATAACTATAAAGTTCAATATGGGTTAACTGTAACATATATCGGTATGATATTTTTTTTTTGTTCGATCAAGTAGTATTACTATGACATCACATGACCGAATTTTGAATATATGGTAAACCATATAGACAGTTGTTAAATTAAATATTACTACTATGAGTTCCCGTGAATCAAATGGGAAAATAACTCTTATAGGACACATCTAGTTTTAAATTAAAGTTATATGTCAGCAGGGTGTAGGGTATGTAAACTTCGGCCTGGCCGAAGTTAACCGTTTTTGCCTGGGTGGACCAGGCAAACCGGGGGAGCGAAGCGACCCCGGTGCGCTAGTCGAATTTTGTTTACTTTCTCTGCCATACTTTATATTTGTTTTTGAAAATTGAAAAATATACATCTCATTTGTAAGTGCAAATTTTCTTCAATATCTAATCCGAAACATTTTGAGGTGAATTATTTGTAACGAAGTGGCATGGCTAAAAGTCAACTTTTGGTGAAACAAATGAGCTGTTTTTCATCTCAATTTATAGTTTTCATCCCCCACTTCTGATTCCGAGAATTTTCTATCGAATTCAAACCTGTGACAAAATGATCCGAAAATTTGATTTCGATATGAATCTGGATTCAACTTTAATGAAACACAAGAGCGAATTACTCTACAGAGTTCTGGATGATGATGAAATTCATTAAATTTAAATTCAAAATATTAGGATAAATATTTGTATATTAAGATCATACTTTTCATTTATTTCCCACAACAAGACTATACAATTTTAATTAATTTATTGAAACGTCAATATTTCATTGTCAGTTTTACTTTTCGAAGTGGATTTGAATTCACATTAGGGGTATTCAGACTGAGTCTCGTAGGCTCGTACGCGTAAGTCGCGTACTCTCGACATGTCTGAACACCTGATCAGACGGCGAAAAGTGATTTGGAGAAATATAATAAATTATGATTTTTCATACATAAATTAAAGAAAAGTTATTAGTATAATTATTAAATTATAATTAAAACGTGTGAATCTCGAACAAAAATGGTAATTTTATATAAAAGTTGGTCCAACTATAGGTTGAAAAATCCCTTTCATTCGAAAGAAAATGTATTGCAACATATTGACATCATTGTTTAATTGCTTTAGAGGTTGCTCATGTTTCTTCTTTTCGGACACTGTAACATAATTATTTAGACCACAAATAGTTTTATTTTCCAAAATGCATGATGTTTTATGTGAATATGAATGAATGTATTCAATTTTCGGACTCAAAAAATTATAATTGAAGGACGAATTGAGGAATGTTGCCACTGCATTGTTTTATCTCAGATGAATCGAAATTTCGCGGCCCAAAAATAGTACTATCGGAAATTTTTTCACAGAAATTCGAAATTTTTAATGGAATTGTGTCTTATAATACTTTATAATATTTTTATGTACAATTGTTAATCGTTTTATTCACAATTATTTCACTTCTTTGCAAAAATATTTATGTTTTGTTTTCACTGCAAAAGTTGGCAACATTTACAAAATTGATTCTACGCGTTCTACGAGAGGTACAACTCGCGTACGAGCGTGGAATCGTAGATTCGTAGAATCGTAGATTACAAAAACAAATTTGCACGTATTCTACGCTCCTACGAGCCTACGAGACTGAGTCTGAATACCCCTATTGAATGACGAATTGAAGAATGTTGCCACTGCATTGTTTTTTCTCAGATGAATCGAAATTTTGCGGCTCAAAATAGTACAAGCGAACATTTTTTTTCACAGAAATTCGAAATTTTTAATAGAACTGTCTATTATAATACTTTAAAATATTTTTATGTGCTTTGTTAGTTGTTTTATTCACAATTATTTCACTATTTTTCAAAAATATTTATATTTTGTTGATCTACGAGAGGTACAACTCGCGTAGTAGCGTCGAATCGTAGATTACAAAAAAATTTGCATATATTCTACGCTCCGACGAGACTCAGTCTGAATATCCCTATTGATTTCGATCCAAATTGTAGTCCTGTCACGTTAAATTTGCACTATGTGGAATTTGTTGTTGCTTTGACAGCAATCTACGGTCCGAATTTCCAAAAACCGAAACGGTTTTGACCTGAATTTGTTAACCTTCCCTGTTAGTTGAGAGAATTTGTTAAGTTCTTGTTTTGTTTTTACCTTCCCTATATACATTGATAAATAAATATTAGAATATATAATAAATATTGAAAAAATGTCGAATAAGAGTAATGATTCCAACGGAGGATATGATGGTATTGGGAGTACGAACAAAATAAATGGAAGTCACTACTTGAAGTTGCAACAATCGTTAATGATACGATCGAATATCCAAGGAATTTCTCAATTACTGGACACTGGACTTAGTTCTGAATCTCTTGATATTTGCATTAAACTCATTGAAGCCGGTGTAC
Organism: Coelopa frigida; assembly: GCA_017309665.1. Classification (NCBI taxonomy): domain Eukaryota; kingdom Metazoa; phylum Arthropoda; class Insecta; order Diptera; family Coelopidae; genus Coelopa; species Coelopa frigida. The sequence goes on from CM029561.1 coordinate 25,413,949, forward strand.
ACCCCCAAGCACTATCTGAAATAATTTCCCAGATACGCAGAGAAGTTTCTGAGCTTCACCAGAAAATATAAATATTATAAGAATGTAAATCAGAAAAATTATAACAATATGTTTTGATATTTTATGGTTTATCCTTTTAATAAACCCCCACAAAAATATAATCCTTTGTTTGTTAAATGATTTATTGTGGTCTATTACAATGAGTAAAATTCGGAGCTATTTCAGTTCACCAATTTGCAATATTCATCCATTGACAAACATTCCTCACAGTCGCATTCGATAATGTGATGACTACTGGTACTTTTTTCAAGCATGTTCCACATATGCTCAGTGGGATAGGCCCTAGTGTCAGCGATGGAAAATGTTGAGTATTGACTAGTCCTTAGGAGGAATTTTTTGAAAATTGAGCTGTATACAATACTTATTGAATCGATGTCAATTCTCCTTAAAATCGTTATTAAAAATAAAAAGTTATGAACAAATATTTTTAAAAAGTAAACAAATTTTTATGGACAAGTTTTTGTTCCTTATTGAAAGGATATAATAAATATACAAATCTGCAGTTTCGAAATAAGTAAAACCATAATTTTTTTAATCATATAATGCTTTATTTTATTTTATAGTATTTATTTTTAGTCCCTAATTATGTATGTTAATTCACCATTGAACTGAAGAATTATGTTTTATTCGTTTTAATTTTAGAATTTGTCTGTTTATGGCTCAACAATATATAACTTTGAGAGAAAATGAGCGCGCCTTGGTTCATTTCAAAGAATGTCTCAAGTATTCTCCGAACGATATCGAAGTTTTAACTTCACTGGCTCGTCTGTATATGCAAACCAAAGCAATGGACTTGTGTCGAGACGTGTGCACGCAAATTCTTCATATCGAAAGTAACAATGAATCTGCTTCAGTAATGATGGCAGATATATCATTTCGCAAGGTAAAAGTAAAACAACAATACTTTGGTGTTCGTATCAAATCAATTATACTGTTTTGTTTTTTTTTTCATAGATGGAGTTCGAAAATGCAGCGTTTCATTTTTCACAGCTCCTCATATCGCAGCCATGTTATTGGACAGCCCTAGCACGTTTGATCGAAGTAATGCGTCGTTCTGGAACATTGTCGGAAGTTACTTCGTTTTTGCAACGTGCTGAACAAGCCTCGTATAATTTGCCGAGTGCAACTGGCTTAAACTATTGCAAAGGCTTATACGAATGGTATTGTGGAAATCCGAATGGCGCCCTTAAAGAATTCAACATTGCTCGTCGCGACTACGAATGGGGCCAGCAGGCCATTTTCAATATGATCGATATATGCATTAATCCGGATGGAGAATTAATTAGCTCTACTGAAAATATCGATGCATCGGATAGTGGAGAGTTCAGCGAATCTCGATTAATTGCATTGAGAACCGCCGAACGTCTTCTTAAAGAGCTACGCCCTCACCCTGCTGGAATGGAAACCGAAGCCTTGAATCACAGAATTTTGCACAACTTCCTTCAAATGGCATCTAAACAAAAATTTCAAATTGAATCCGCTTTGAATGATTTCACCGAAATGGCTTCGAAAGAAGAGTATGCAAATATGATTGGTCCTACATATGGTTTGGCTTCTGCTTTAGTTCAACTGAAGCAGACACATCGCGCCAAAAATCAATTAAAACGGATCGCAAGAGTTCCGTGGAACTTTGAAGAAGCAGAGTATCTTGAACGCAGTTGGTTGCTATTATCTGAGATATATGTAAGTGCTAATAAGCTGGACGTCGCCGAGAGTTTTCTCGACCGTGTTTTAGAACATAATAAATCTTGTACAAAGGCATATGAATTGGCTGGTTTTATCGCGGAGAAAGGTCAGGTATATCGAGAAGCAGCAAAATGTTATCATGGCGCTTGGGTTTGTGGTGGTAGATCAAAGCCTCATATTGGATACAAACTTGCCTATAACTACATGAAAATCAAAAGGTATGCTGATGCAATTGATGTTTGTCAGCAAGTGATGCGATTGCATCCTGATTACATTGCAATCAAGAAGGATATACTGGATAAATGTCGTAATTATCTTAGAACATAATTAAAATTGGTGTCATTTAAAAAATACGAAAAATTTGCAAAATAAAAAAATTATTTATTGCTTCTGCACATTAAAAGATATATACGGGTAATAAAGAAGTTGGTCAAATATGGGCATACAGTTAATTTTAAAACATATTAAATGTACATTAATTACAGAACAATATTGCAATTACCATTGCATTGAATGCCCGTGTTTTTCCAACGTCTTTATTCATTTACTGTGTTTCAATATCTATTATATTCCTATAGATGAGAGGGAAGAAATTATCATAATTCATGCAACGAACTTAGAGGTTACGATTACTCGGCATACACTCTATATTGCATTAACGGTGGGTATTAAATTATTAAAAAATAAATCTGACTATTCAAATGTACACCATTTAATTTAACTTAATACTGTCAAGACCCAAACTAATTTTTCAACTTTATTCACTTCAGAGCATACATTTTGAACGATCGCTGGCATCCTGCAGGACGTGTCAGCGAGCCGTCATGCACGACAATAGACTAGTTCGTATGAAAATGTCAACGTCAAAAGATATGAAAATGGGTCGACGAATTAGGCTGATCCATGAATCCATGTCGTGCATGAATTCTTGCATTACGGAATCTCTGCTGGGAAACTCATAATTTTGCAAGTATATGTATATAAGAGTACCGGGTCCGCTTCGCTACCCCGGTCCCGGTGTAATTAATTAAGAAATTCTATCTTCTTTTTGAAGTACAACTTCCATGGAATGGTTGCATTATAAGATATGCCGATATGCCGTCGCCCATGGCAGGACAATTAACACTACATGAATCTGCACAATAGATTAATTTATTTCAAATTTATGAATTCTCACAGAGTTCTAAGCTTGTAGCCACCATAGTACAAAAGTAATTTACTTTGTAGTAAATGTGCCACGTCCCTTATCTGATCCAACCCATTTTGTATCTCAAACTTACTGTAATTTGAATTTGCATACCTGGTGTGAATATGAGATCCATAGGATAATGTGTTCAATATTTTTAAGAAAATTTATTAAACATTAAACCTTAATCCTTAATGATGATTGACAAAATCATACTGCCCAAAATCTGATATGTAAGGGAGTGGTTACACACATACTATATCTGTCTGTGTGGAGAGCACAAGTTGCAGTTTTCTACTTCTTGCATAAGCTGTAGACTAAAAATAAAAAAAAAATTTAATCAAATGAGATATGTTTTCTAATTATTTTGGATTGTCATATTATCCCTCAAGCCACTGGAATCGAAATGCGTGATATTTTATTATGAGCATTTTTGTTTTACTATGGTTGTAGGCTCGAATATGAAGTTCAAAAGAATGTTATATAGAAGCTCCAGATGAAAAAGTTGAAAGTGTTATTGGGTTAGAAATTAAACTTCTTCTATAATTCAAGTAAAAAAACGGTTATATTTATTAAAAATTAATTTAATTAAAAAATTTACTTAAAAATGATTGAATGATCCAATAGCGAATGTCGGATTTGATTTAGTGAGTATTCTTTATAAATTAAGATTGAAAAAATCGTGTAAATTATGTAAAATATCCGATACACACATGAAGAGTACTTCAATATTGGGGTAACGAAAAATCGACATAATAATTAAAATCCCAATGTATTGACGAAGTATGGTTTTATCAAATTTGAATTGTATGTTCACATTTTCATTGATTGCAGTTCGATTGGTTTCTAGACTAATCAACTCAATTAGATCGTATGTAAAAAAATACTTAAGAGAAAAAATCCAATGGTGTCTGAAGTTTATTTTTCCTACAGATTCTTCTGAACGCAACTACACTCACAAGCAACTGCATGCCCATTTTACGCCACCTTTGAATTCAGCCGAATCCTTTTTTATATTCAGCAAGTCCGAAAGAAATATAATAAATACAATAAATAAATATAAATTTCGATTGAAATTAGTATTGAAATATTAAACGCCTCCCAAGAAGCCACTTCTGATGGTCGTACTTGTGGTCCAGACACTTTAACAATTGGTAATGGTGAACAAGATTTTGACAATTCAATTGAAATTCTATCATTCAAAATGAAAATAATCCATTAGTTGCCAACAATTGGTTCAGTTCAGTCTTCACAATAAGCTTTAGAACATAAAATTTTTGGTTTAAACAAATCACGATTGCAACATACATATTAAAAAAATACAACTTAGAAAACTTACCAAAGAAAAATCTTGATTTTTTTTTTTTTATTTTAAATTGCTATGTCTGTTGACACCAAAATCTGGACAGAAGTAGCTGCATTAGTTAAACTATTCAACTGAGCGGTAACAAACTGCTTGCTTTGCAAAAAGTAATGTCACATCGTGTGGACAGCACTGAAAGTATGTGAAAGTGAGTGCAAACAGTTTTCTATGCGAGCAAAACGATTTTAAAAATTGCGTCGTGTGACAAAACTTTTTCAAACATCACTTTTTGCTTTCTATGGGGAATCAGCGACAGCGTGCAAGCACATAGAATATTCAATGTAATCAAATTTTATAATTTGCCAAATTTAACCGGATTTCACACAATTTCCAAAAACATATGTGTATCAATAAATTGAAAAGAAGGACACCAAGCTTCGAATAGTGTAATTTTTAATTTGTTTGTAATTTCACCCATTTTTTCAGGGAATGAGTTTCAGTGGCCATTCCAAGTGTTTGTCTTGGCCACGTCAAAAATCCAGTGCCAGTCGCTACTGTCTGCTTTATAGCTCCAGTTTGTAATTTAATGTCCGGTCATGTTGTCCTACAGTTGGTCCTTCGATTTTCCTGATGTTCGGTGCCCATGTGATATCGCCTGTAGAAGTTTCTTGTCATGTTATTTCATATGGCTCATGGTTCCATCGGGCCGCAGAACCTGCGAGGAACTTTTCTCTCGACAAATTGTTTCCCAACTTGTTTATGCATTATGCATTGCCTCCATTATTTATTGCGAGTAGCATGGCTAAAGTCTTTTATTTTATGCACATTTGGTAACAATTTTAAATTGTTTTTGTTAATAAACGAATTTCTTTCCTGGTCCCTCCCCCAAATTAAATATTTATATTAATTTTTTAAATAACCTCTTGAACTTAAAATTATTCTTTTCAAGTTTTTTTATTATGAGAAACGAGAAAAATTACGAAAGAAATTCCGAATTTTCTTTTTGATTTTCTGATAGTTATTTATTAAATAGTTATTTTTATAGTTACAATATTGTATATTAATATGTATCTACAATGACAGTAATATTCATAACATTTATACATTTTTTTCGAAATTGATTGTAAATATGACAATAATATTCATGACAATGCCAGTAATATGTATACAATTTATAGATTGTTTTCCATAGTGATTAGGGGTATTCAGACCGAGTAGTATTAAACCCAATTATTACAAGTATTATATTAAAATTATAACAACATGTTGTGAATCTCGCTCAAAACATTAAAAAATGAAATTGTATTATCATATAATGTTGGAATCATTTATTTATGGCTTTAGAGTCTGCTCCCGACTCTTCTTTTCGCACGTTGTAACATAATTATTTACACCATAAATAGTTTTGTTTTTAAAAATGCAATTTACTGTTCATGTTTTCTTTGAATATGAAAGAATTTATTAAACTTTTAGAATCAACAAATTATAATTGAATAGCGAACTGAAGAATTCTTTTGTCCCAGGTGAATCGAAATTTAATGGCCAGAAAATAGTACAATCGAATACTTTATTCACAAAAGCTTTATGGATTAATAAATAATTATACTTCAAAATATTATTATACACTATTCTTAGTTATTTTATTCACAATTATTTAAAATGTTTGCACAAAATTTTTTTCAATGAAAAGTTGGCAACATGTCAGATCTAGTCATGGGTCAACTCGCGTAGTTGAGTCGAAATGTAAAAGTTTGACAGTTCTAAATTGCAAAAACAATTTGCTACACTCCTACATGCCTATACGATTCGGTGTGATCACCCCTATTGTAAGAATGCACATACTAAACTACACATTATAAATCCAAGTACATAATCTGAGTGGCCGCTATGGCTCCGCACAAGCTCAAGAAGCTTGCAGTACTAACTACTGCAGTTGTAGTACCGGATATTGAAACAATTGTTCCCATACACAACGATAAAATAAACTGGGCAAGAAACACCATACTGCTGACAAGTGCAACATCCGTTCCCAAACCACGAACACTGGTTCCCAACTTTGCTACTCCTGCAGAGTCCAACTCAAACTGAAATGAATTACTGGAATGAAGACTGCAATCTTATTATTTATATAATCATATTAACACTTACGATACCAAGAGAGTGATAATGAGCGATCAACAAATAGGGCATAGTGAAGAGGGTTGAGTACATAACACCAGCGGCCCAGCTAAAAATAATCACACTCGCCTTTGCCTTTGTTAAGGCCATCAAAGTCATGCCAGAACAATAAAACATAAGTCCTCCCACATAAACAGATTTTGCCCTACAATAAAAGATGAGCAAAAACTGTTTAATTAATGTTAATTCACACCAAGATAGGTGACGGGAGTCAAATCAAAGTTCAATATGGGCAGCTATGGTTTTAACCATGACCAACTTCTAAACATTATTCATATAACTAATATGAACTTATGGTTCGTCAAATCATTCTTTTAGTTTTAACAAAGCAACATCAGTTGACTTAGAGAAGAGGAAAATTATTTTAAATTCAATTTGTTTTACACCCATTCTTTTGAATCAATTCTTTTCGACTTGCAGATACAGATCTATATTTATTATACGTTAGGGCCCATCAGTGACTAGTGTGCTGTGCTATCAAACTGACAGTCGTGGGTTCGAATCCCGCCAGAGCCATGGCTTTTTCACTAGCTCCTAATATTTCTTTTATCAAAGCCGATAGCCCTGGTAGCTAGTACTTCAAGCGGTTATAATTTCAATTGTAATTAACAAAAAATAATAATAATATTATTATACGTTAAATTATTATGCATTTAGGTGGCCTTGACCCTCGACCCACCTTCCATTTTGGTATGTATTACTTCTAAAACATTAAAAAACAACGCGCCCATAGAAGTTTCAGATACGAACTTAATGTAAATTAAAAACGCCTACCTGAATCTGAGTATAAGCTTCTCAATAACTATGGAGTAACAAGCGCAAGACAACGAGTACATCGCCATCCCCCAGCATCCGAATCGAACTCCTTCTTCGTATTTCATTTGTGGTATGCTTCCGTCCTTCGCTTTTGGATCGCCTCCAAATACCGCTTCCCCAACGAAATCCGTAAAATACAAAGAGTAGCAAACATGAGCCATCCAACAGAATAGGTTCGTTAGGCAAACCATTCGCAACGAATACGGCATATAAATAATCGAGTACAAGTAGTGAGACAGGGATTCCACTGGTTCGCTTGGGAGCTCGTCATTTGTAACGTAATCTGCTGTGGGCGGAAGCTCATTCTCTTGCACGAAGGACGTCTCGCAAATGTTGTCCCCAGGGACATTAAAATAATCTGCTTGGGCTTGGTCGTGATGCGATTTCTGTAAGTTGGTCAAACAGAAATGTTATTAGGAGAGACAGGTTGTAAATGCAATTACGTGCAATTAAGTTGCTTCAAATGTAGCTTTAAATTCTTTGGTATACAATTTTAAAATGTATTTTCAGGAAATTAATGAAGAAGTCAACGGTTTTATTGAAATTCCGAAAACATATCAATTATAATTGGGAAAGGGAATTTATTTAGTCTTGTATATGATCAATATATCAATGCCAACAAACAATAGTGGTTAAGTCGACATAAGGGACTTCTGTTTTGTTTTTGATTCCTTGATTTAATTTTCATTCCACATAAAAGCTTAAGTCGATATAAGTGTTGGAAAAATCCAAAATAATCGTAACAGATTACCTTATGTCGACATAAGATAGACAAAAATCATTGTTTTGAAATATTTTCAACTGAGTATAAGAGCTTAAATCGACTTAAGGTTCATCCAAACTCACTTTTAGTTTTAACTTAAGTCGACTTAGGGAAGAGGAATTTTCTTAATTAATAAAAACACTTAAGTTAATTTCACTTTATACACTTTGTTAAATTTTTACCAAACCTTATTTTTATTCAATAATATATCCTTTCACATATATTATATAAAAACCGAACTTAACTGAGGGTATCTACACAAAACATCGATTATCTCGAAACTAAGTTTAACGACATAAGCTATGCTACAACTGCGTTAACCAATTTTTTAATTTGTTCAGAAAATATTTTGGAATAAAAGAAAAATAATTATTACCAAATGAAAAATGTATTTATTGGACCTATAAGACATAAGAGTCAAATTTTGAACCAATTGTCAATTTAGACCAATGTTTGCTTCCAATAACAAACCGGCTAATCCGCGCCGACAACCGACTTGTTATATCGATTCAGAGGTCATTTGATCGATAATGTACATAGAGTTACCTCATTTGAATGCTTTTCATCGATTAATGAACCGTATGCTGCAGCTCCGTCATCCAAGTGATCTACTTCCGAAGCTGGCGGTTTGTTTGGCTTAACTAATGCCCATAAAGGAATTTCCTTAAAGCTTGTTACCGTAAAAGTAACGCATGCTATAAATATGAAAGTAATTATCGTGAAAACTGCCTTAACGTGTCCTCCTAGACGACGGCCTATAATTGCAAAATAAATAATTATTAAATACATAGATTCCTATGAAGGCGTTACCAATGTATGTAGCGTCCCAATTGATACCACCCATAGAATATCCCATAAAGCCACCAAGTCCCGCCATTATAGTGAATGTTGACAACCCTTTAGCGTGATCCTCTAAGAGCAAAATATTATTGATATTGCGGTTTGAAATACGGCTTTAGTTCGGTTTTTGTATTCAAGTTACAAATTTGATTATTTTTACCTGGAACGCATACATCCAACAAATATGCTCTAGCCGGACTTTGACAGGCATCCGCATCAAAGTCCAATAAAACAGTGCCCAGTATAGTGAAAAATATTCCCCATGGATGAGATGTCTTCTGTACATCTTCCACTTTAGTGTCCGACGCTGTTGCTCTATGCGGTGATACATTAAAATTAGTGTGCGTTCCGTTCAATGTTCCATTCCTTGCCGCCAGCTGCAGTTTTGGATTGATATCCCCAAACCAATAACCCAAGCTTTCTCCATTTGGTACTAGTAATAAGCCTTAACATACCAAAGGTTATTAAGTATATCCCTAAATTGTATCGCAAGGATTATACCGAGAAAGACTCCGACAGAGAGCAGTATAATAAAAATTCTACGCCTGCCAATGTTCAATTTGCAACGGTCGCTCATTGACCCAAGTATTGGGCAAAGGAAGAAGCCAACGAGGGGGGATAGCGCCCAAACCAGAGTCATGTGCTTATGTTCTACTCCGATTTTTAAAAGGGTAGGCGAAACAAATGCTGTTTCGGCGGCATATGAAAATTCGATTCCCATCACAGCGGCAGACACACGAATCAATTCCATGCGGGTTTTGTGCCTATAGAGAGTTGTATTTATTATCAATATACATACATACATGTACATGTGTATATGACTGCGGACGCTTGATATATATTTTTATTTTATTTATTATGAAGAGACTATTTAGAAAATATAGTATTGAGAAAATCTACAAACAATATTAGAATGAATTGAATCATGATCAAAAAGCTAAACATTGTAATAAGAAATTGATAACTTTAAAATATATTCATATCAATTAATTTTCCAGAAATTGGTAAATACTTAATGAAAATATAAATATTTAATTTTTTAAAAATTTGTAAAATGATGCTTTTTATCAGTATTTACCTAATATTACTATAAGTAAAGTACTGTAAGTAATACTCGAGTATTTTTCTATTACTGAGATGGGCATATCTGAAGTAAAAACAATATTTAAAATTTTTATTTTTGACAACTACCACAATTTAATATAATCCGGGACTTTTTATAAAATCGATGGAAATAATTTAAAAAGTTGTTTTGAAAGTTTTTTTAGTTGGAATATAATCAACATTTTTAGAGTTAAGATTTTCTTCAGTATGTGAGATTTTAATACAAAGTGACTAATGGCAATTTAGCTAAAAGTAATTAAAAAATATTAAGATTATATATAAATATAATAAATATATATATATATAAGATAAGATTACAAAATGTTATTTATTTTTATATATTCTCATTGATTTTTTTTCAAATAACAAAATGTATCTTTCAAATGAAAGAGTCGGATTGAAGTTATTATGTTTCGAATGGAGAATATTAATAATAATAAATATTGAAACTTTATTGATTATTTTTCTTCTTTTTTAATATTTGATATATCCGTGATAATTCCAAGACATTGTCAGCGCTTATATGAACCGTTATCATTTATATAATTTCTTTAATTAATTAATTAGATTAAATATAGTGATTATTAAACCTAATGGTAAATAAAATGAAAACATTGAAATGTTTAGCTCGATTCACCGAAAAATCGAATACATTTAGTATACCAAACATTTATGTTTGAGAGTCACAATTTTTCGAAAATGCGTTGCGTATAACGCATTTTTTAAGATTTTTCTACTCACCTATATATGTGTGAATAATCATTGTCTATTTTGGAATTCCCTTTAAGTTGGTCATTAGCGGTATTTTTGGCCAATTCCACTATGTTTTCCGGATGCTGTTCCCTAAAATTATTGTACTTTTCCTTAATTTTATCCCGCCACTCATGAATGCGACCCGAAAAACCTTGATATTCGTGAAGTTTTTCCATGACTAATAAATTCCAAACATTTATTATAAAGGCAAAATGGTTATTTACAATGTCACGGAAACCTTGCTTAATTCAATTAATATTGGCTAAAATGTCAATTAGCCAAATTTGAGTAACATTCTTTGTTTTAATGCACCGTAATTAACTTTTCAAATAAGAGGATTGATAGTGAAATCTTTTTCCCACGGCAATGTCAACTCAATTTCACTTCTGCGGAACTCGAACAATTATTTCAACTAATCAGCTTACGTCTGAATTCAAAAACGGTCGGACCAGCAATGGTGTCTTCCGCCAGTGAATGGAAGTGTGTGGAATATGGATTTTGTCTGTGCGCCAGTTTATTTTTCCGATAAGAACTACGTGGGAGCATGCGTTAAGGGGTGCTTATTGGAATTGTACAAGCCGAAGAATTGCGAAAACAACGGCAGAGTAAAGACATGAAAACCCCCTGTTGCATTGGATTTCAATGAAAATCAAATCATTTAATTTATTATGCACCTAATACTATTTGTATGTAATAGATATGTACGTTCCGGGTAAAAAACAACCATGAGTATACAAAAACGAATTTATTCAATAAAAAAGAGTATAACAGTGAAAGCACCCATAACGGACCGTTACCATAACCCGATTCTCTTGTGCTGATTATTGCTTATGTCATTAATATCACTTTCATCGCTTAATGACTTAATATGATAATATGCAAAAAAAAGAAAAATTCCTCCTAAAAGTACTCATTTTGAGTATAAAAAACCAAAACATCTCGGGGTGACATTTGAAAGAAAATTGGGGTCAAAGTTCAAAATTGGGACCGGCCCCAAATCCACAAATGTTATCCAATGTGGAAGATATGGACATCAAAAGATAGGTAATTGAATTCTCTATAAAACTATGTAAAATTTTATGTTCAATCATTTTTTTCTTTAAAATGTATGATATTAACCATATGTTTAGTATACATTTTCTGAAAGATGGTTCAATTTCCATTCAAATGATCTTTATTTATTATATTGTTATCTATATCTTACCTGTTTCAATAACAAAAATTTGATCATTTATATTAGTAGTTTTATATGTTGGAATTTAATCTTAATTTTATATCTGTTCCAAAAAACAATAGTCGTCTAAGTCGATATAAGCGAAAATTGGAGTTGGTTGTTATTATGATTATACTTGTCAAGATGTAACTTTTCATGCGATCAGGTTTCGAAGCGGGCAACTAGAAAAAATATACAACCATTTTTAAGTTTCTGAAGATTCTTTGGTTACATTTTCATTCGATATAAAAGCTTAAGTAGACATAAGTGTAGGAAAAATTCTAAAATTATTTTACCTGATAAGTTTATGCTGACATAAGATAGATAAAATTTCATTTTTCCAAAATTTTGAACTGAATAAGCTATTTTATTTCCATTAATTTATATTCAAAATTAAGTCTGATAAAAATTAAGTTGTTAATAATTTTATTTGTTCGTACTAAATTGTTCAATTTCAATGTTTTTGGTTCATAATTTAATTTGATTTTGTAAGTTTTATGAAATATTCTCAATTGATGTACTGAAAAAACTGAGCTTCATTGTATAATTCAGTGGTCACAAGCCATAACCGCCTAAGTCGAGTTAGGACAAATTTGAGATTTTAGTATTATCGTGCTCACCGTGTCTAAATTTATTTGCTATCAATTTTTCATGTTTGTATCTTTTTTAGACTCCTTAAAAAATGTAAAAAAGAAACACCTAGCCCCATTACTTTCAATGTTAATTTGAAACTTTAAACTGCTCTCCTGAAAATTTTGAAAAACAAACTTAGGCGGTTATGGCTTGTGACCACTGAATTTAAGAAAATAAATATTAATAATATCGAGACTATGTTAGGCAACTATTGTCTGTATGCGATGATAAGAAGTTGGTTCATAATACTCCTAACAATTAATGTATTATATCTGTGCCAACAAACAACAGTAGCTGACATAAGAGAAAGTTTCTTTACTTAAATTTTCGTTGATATAACAGCTTAAGTCAACATAAATTTAGTATGTTCTAATTTTGTTCTTGCGCATTCCGATAAAATTTTGAATTCTGAATTCAAAATAACGCTATCTCGGATATATCTTGTTTTTTTCAAAATATGTTTTGCTTTTTTCAATTTCCAGCTGTAAGGCTCAGAATTAATGGTATTTGCTGATTTAGAACAATTAATGTAGAAAAATTCAAAGTCATAAATAAAAGACAAAAAAATAATAATAATTATGGTAAAATTGTATACACCTTATATGTGCATTCATTATATTTAATAGAATAATGATTCATAATAGCACTAATGGAAATACAAATATACATTCCTACACAAATATTTAAATATTATATACATACATAAATAAATAAATATTCCTATATATCTTATATTATAACATTTACGCTTTCTTTAAGCCACGCAATTCATACATCTACAGAGCAAAGATTAATCCAAAGCCACATCACCAGTACTTGGAAGGAGCCAACAGAGAAATGCACTAACTATGAATAAAATTGATATATATCACTATTTATATGATGCTTACGAAGCAATCTTACCGAAGAGCATCGCAGAAAATACAACAATGGGAATTATACAATTAAGATCAATAAGGAATCCAAAAATTAGGTTCCCTATTAGAGCACCACTGCGTCCGAAAGTCATAGATAGAGCCGCTGCCATTACCCTGTTTATTGTAATAACTTTACAATTGTAAAATGATTAAATTATTATTAAAATGCTCACCTTAAATTAGTAGGAAATAAATCAACCATAACACAATAAACAGTGCTGATACTCAGCGATGTTAGAGCTTCGAAAATGGATGACAAAATGAGATTTTCTATAGAACTTCGGACAAAATACAGGCCCACAGTGACTATTCCTGCAGCGGTTAGGCTGAATACTACAAGCAGATTTAAAACGTACTATGTTTTTGAAAGCTATAAATTATTTAGTTGTTCTAACCTAAAAAGAACTTTATTCCCAAACGATGTACACAAAGGGGAAGCCAAAAACTAGTTGGAATACATGCAAGCCCGATTACTATCGTATGAAAAAATACCTTTCCCTCGATATTTGGATCGCAGGTTACGAATGTTCTGTTAAATACAATTTAAAATTGATCTGAAATATATGTTATTTTAATATTTTTGAAAAGCATTACGAATTTGAAACGACAATTGATGAAACATCACAGACTGAAGCAGACGCACCGGGATGTTCTCTTTCATAGTCGTCAAATCGTTGGAATAACTCAGGAAACCATACCATTAACGTATAGTAACTATAATTAATTTTATTGTTATAGACATTGATATTTTCGCAGATTGCAGTCTGAATTATTATGAGTAAAAGTACCTGGTGGTTAAACAAAACTGTATTCCACAGGTTAATGCCGTATTTTTTAAGTAAGGTTTTTTGCACAACGTTTTTGTTTGAATCCAAATTTCTCCCAATAACAATTTCAGTTCATTTGGTTTACGAATTCTTAGATTTCTAACGCTTTTCTCGCCAGTCCTTTCAAATGTTCTATTGGGTCCTCTAAGGCCTTTACACTGAAATTATGTATTTGTTACAAATAGCTCCAAACGGATTAAATTATTAATAAATACCGGGTAATCGTCATTAGATTTTCCGGTGTTCTTAATGAACATGTAAGTGAGGATTTCCAATGCTTTTTCTGATTCTCCATGTTCCAAGAGGAACTTTGGACTCTCCGGGAAAGCAAATAGCCACAACCCTAATACCAAGCTAAATAAAATTCAAAAACCATTGATTCAGAAGTAAAAAAACAGATATATTTGAAAATAAACTCTAGTTCAATAAATAATTTTAGGCTTCACTAACCTGGGAATAGCACACATTGCGACAAAAAAATTCCAGCTGTGGTAGAAGAAATTTCCCGTATGCAAGTTAATGTCCAATGGAATGATTCCCCAAGCAATACCTATCAAAACATGTAAAATTGAATGTAAAATAGAGTAAATAGAGTAAAAAACATTCCGACCGTGAGCCGTACTTTCAGTGAGCGATTGTAAAAAAAACGTTTTACGAACCCTGCTCATATAGTGAATTGCAGATGACTTATTTAGTAAGACCCGTCCTTTTCCATTTACAAATTACCCAACTTTTTTTGTCGTCCACGAACAATTTTGTTTTCAGTTTGTTCGTTGTCTTGTTCTCGACAAATATTTTTATTTTCTTCAATAGAGTAAAACAATTGTTTGCGAAAGTAGTTCTTGCTCGGAGACGAAACTTTATGTTAGCGATAAAGAACGTCTAACGAGAAGAAAAATTGTATCACAAATATATTTATCGTTTAAGATAATAAAATTTTTTTCTTTGATGATAATTTATGAGTGTTAATTGAATATGTGCTAGTGATAAAGTGGATTTTTCTAATAAAAATATACATATTTCCGATGTTTCATTACAAATACAGACGATCAAATATGTATATAATTTCATTTAGACATTCACAAATAATCAGTATATACATACATGAACGATTTCTCGATACAATTAAGTTATCAAAATATGTTGATCCCAAACGAATACACTTTAAAAATACGTACGCTAATTGGTTGAATAAAGTTGTTCACTTCAGAATTGTAATTAGCACCTACCTGGTAATATTATAATTCCAAATGTCCAAAACAACTCCATCCAGCAGAGTATTTTTTCTCTATACTTCGTGGGCTGGAACTCGCCGAGGTAGGGGAACACGATTCCCATTGCTCCAGCAACGCTTCAATAAATATACAAATTTTTCAATAAAGGTAGTTTCGAAAAAAGTACTTCAATGAGTATATTTTAATTAAAATAATTTGAAAAAACGTCAAAAAATGAAGAGAAATGGTGTGCATTTTTTATTAGTTTTCAAACTTCTAGTGCAATTAATTTAAAACTCCCTTTCAATGTCATAATGAAAACTTGCCAATTACATACATTGTATCGAATGTATTTTTCTCTTAACCCTAGGATGGGCAACTGGGCCTGATGAGGCCCATTTTGAGTTTAAGCATGAATATTTTTTTTGTTTCTTTATTAATCGATCTGATATTCCATGACTTCTTGCCGCTATGCTTCCTGAGTACAGAAAAAAATAATAGAGTCAATCGGGTATAGTTGGTAGAAGAAAATTTTTTTTTTATTGTGCCAATATCGAAAGTTACCTACTGGGCCTGAGTAGGCCCAGTTCACATATATGTGTCTTTAGCCTGGTTTTAGTGCGCGTTATTCAGATATTAATAGCTTGCACTTACAAATTTGATTAGTTTCGGTAAAAAAATGATTGAGCCAAATTTTTTTCCCGATCCGATGGGGGTAAAACGTAGCGCATCGGCCCCAAAGTGGTCCAATTTTAGGAACTTTTCACATAAATCGTTCATAGCTTCTCCGGGAAGACTCGTAGAAGGGTCAAATGTATTACCAGGTCCTATTATTTTTCAACTCCCAATATTTCACCCATACATACCGACCCCCTATCTGTCCCCCTTCTGGAGGTCCCCATACAAAATGCTAATTATTCATACATTACAAAAAATCACTCTAACTATCCAGGAGTTAGTCCTACGTAGGTCAAATGTATTACTATCAAATGTATCCTATTATTCTATTACCCCCAACATTTCACCCATACATATTTACCCCATATCTGCTCCCCTTCTGGGGGTCTCCATACAAAAACTCAAAAATTAATAAAAATCCAGAAAAAAAACTTCATAACTCCCCCGGCGTGACTCGTAGAGGGGTCAAATGTATAACCCGGTCCTATTATTTCTCAACTCCCAACATTTCACTCATACCTACTTACCCCCTATCTGCCCCCCTTCTGGGGGTCCCTATACAAAAAACTCATCAAAATGGGATTTCATATACCAAAAAGTTATATAAAAATAACTCCATTTGGTTCTTCTCGCTTATTGGAAATTGTTTTTTGTAATTGGCGATGACTAATAATAAATCTTGAAACTCCTCTTCATTCCGACAGAGACTCTCGTTGTAGTATTTGACCATCTTCACTCCTCTTTCCGTATCGTTCACCACTCTCAACTTCTGGATAATTTTTACAGCTTCTTTGTAGTCGTCGAGCTCATCCTAAACGGTTGGAGGTTGATTTAAAAAATCTTGAGATAATTGTGACAAAATCGCTTAATTCGGTTTTCATGAAAACGTCGTTGACGTCTTTGAGTTTCATTGTTAGTTTTTTTACGCAGCTGTGTCTGATTACATTAACTGCTGGATCAGGTGTCTTTACATAGCAGACTTAGAACACACGCTATATGAAATGACTGTTCTCCGTATTTATAGTGTAGTCCGAATTTATAGTTTTGTTTCATTTTCTTATACATACTTATGCATATTTAGAATAATAAAAAAAATAAATAAAATTAAAAAAAATATATTTTTTTTCTATTATCCTTTCATATTATCCTTTTCGGGTGGACTAACTGTGCACAAATATAAGCCAAAAATATATATAATATATAAGAGATCATATATAAGATATCAGGATATTAATATCTACACAATAGCATGCAATAAAAGGTACAAACTCTCGATTTATTCGCATGGGCCTCTTCAGGCCCAGTAGGTTATGTTAGCGCCTCCGAGTGTGTTGCCCATCCTAGGGTTAAAGATACAGACAATTAAAGAGAATTGCTGGACACAAATTTTGTTATTTTCGCGCACGATTTTTGACCTTTAACAAATTTAATAAACTACTGTATGAAGATTTTAGGGGAACACTGCACATGTTCCAAAGCGAATATGCATTCTACAAATAAAATAGTGCAAAATCAAATTGAAATATTCAAAATTTTGTTGGATAGGAAATGGAAATCTACTTAATTTAAGATTTGTTGATGGTTGGAATTAACCCAAAAGAATGGTGAAATGATAATTAAAGGGTAATGTGCGTAATGTGCGGTGTAGCCAAGTATGTCGGAAAAGCTCATTTATGATATTAATATGAGTAAACATTTTCTATTGTGCGTTGAGGCAAATATGCATCTAAAGACAGACAATTATGAACTATAATCATTATCGTTATTTATGTGCTTGTATAATTTTCATGCGACATCTAATATCTAAAACTCAGTGATATAATACAACACATGGTAACTATAATGGAGTATAATCAATTACCAGAATCCGTTAAAAAACCGAATCAGTAGGAATATTAGATAATATGGGGCTAACGAAGATAGCAGTCCAAATATTCCATCAGCAAGGAGGGTTGCGATTAAAACAATCCTTCTGCCTTTGGTATCTGCCAAGCATCCCCAAAAGTAAGATCCAATTAACATGCCCAGCATAGGAGAAGCGGAAAGCCAGCCTTTGTCTTCCGAAGTCATGTGGAAATCACATGTAGCCGATGGCAAAACGAATGAAATAATCGTCACGCCAATGGCTGTGTTTAAGTAAATCAATCCACATATTGTTAAGAGGAGCAAATGAAAATGTCCAAAACCGGTTTGAAGTAGTGCGTTTTCATAATCGCTTGCCAAATCTTCCATAAAATCAAGACCTATAAAGAAACGAATTATTATACGAATTAGAATACGATTATCGTATACTTACTCATCCTGTACCCGTTGGTGCACTTATTTCCTTATGTTCAATAGTATGTAAACGATTAGTATTATCTTTATATTTCCACAACATGAAATACTCTTTGTAAAATGAAATTTTGAACTGTAATATAATTTGTTATGTTTTGTTTAATAGAAATTCTATCACTGTTGAAGTAGTAAAAATTAAATATATTTTCAAAAATAATAAATAGAAAGGAAATTTCTAATTGGTTTATCACTACTCCATTTAAAAGCAAACTTCTGAAAATCATAAAGTGATTTCAGAAAAGTGATTTCGGAAAATCATAAACTGATTTCCGAAATCTCTTTGCTAAAAGGATTTCATATTCAATGTTTAATAATAAATTGTAAATAACTAGATGTAGGATTCATAGATTCTATGAAGAAGACATGCGTGCACTTCTAGAATTTTTAAATAAATTATATTTATAACAAAAACAAAAATACTTAAAACTTGTAATTAATTTTTTCTGCCGGAATTCTGTTCGGAAGTCTTTTTCCAATTTTCTCAAATCAATTTACGATTTTCTGAAATCTCTTTACGATTTTCCAAAATCACTTTACGATTTTCCGAAATCACTTTAAAATTTTTCGAAATCACTTTTTTATTTTCTGACATCACTTTACGGTTTTATGAAGTCGGCTTGAAAATGGCGTAGTGCACTTCTTCTATAAAAAAAAACACTAGGGACCTTTTTACGATCGTATATTTCACATTTTAAAATGTTGTTACTCTTCACAGCTCGTTCTTGTGTTCACAGGCAATTTGATATTTTAATTTAATAATAACAATTTGTGTTTCCTGTTTTTTTCTATTATTCGGAAAAAAGGTAAATCCGAATTTATGAAATTGTATAATGGAATCAGCAGACGCTGAATGATTACACTAAATTGGTGACAAGGTTTCTTTATTATGTAACCAGATATTGTTTAGCGTTAACCTCTTTTTCGATGAAACTGCAGTTAGAAATTGAACAATATTCACATCAAGTCATAAAAAGCGACTGTCATTTGTAAAAATACACGTATTCATTCTTAATTTCAATATCAACCAAGTTTAAAGTTTTATTTATATTTTTTTATTTATGTGATGTGTTTCAGCAAAACGTTTGGCGTAAACTGAATTCGTCAGAGAAAAGCGGAAATGCTGTTGTCGAAATCAACGAATCACACCTTGAAAAAGCTCATTATATTAATCCGTTCAATGCAGCTCGTCCAACTAAAATGCTCAGTCGAAATTTTATTTTGGGAAATAAACGCAATGACATGTATTGTCGCCTTTTCAGTCCTAACAATGTCTAGGGAATTTCGTCATGATTAGATTCTGCTTCTCAATATTAAGTCATTCAATATGGATATAGAAATAAAATTCAATTTCAATTAAGGACATTCCATTACAAATGGATCTAAATTTATTCAATGTTTACGTTTATCTTATACCTTACATACTTTAAGCCTTACATCTTAAAGCTCAAGTTATACTTTCTATACATTGAGTTTATTTCACTTTATAAAAATACAAATAATATACTATAAAGGTACTAACAGTTTAAAAGATATTAACCCAAAACATAAATGAAAACTTTCACTTCAGTCAATAATCTGAGGAATACGTTTTAAACAAGAATTGAATGTGATAATGATTACATGATTTGGCATTGCCGACTATATACACATAGATACACACATATACTTATGCAGATGATCGCACACGAGACAGATTCGCGTAAGGATTGTTATTGCCAACATACGAATATAAATCAAGGCATGTGAAGAGAGTACTTTCAAGATCAAGTGCAATAACAGAGCAATAACACAATAACGCGTCTCTCGTGGATCTCTGCCAACTATCAATTTCCTCAACAGCAACAGACAATTAAGTGAAAGTACCTTCTTCCTTTCCCATTGTACAGACTGAAACATTTTTATGTTGTGCTTTTTAATTGACGTTAGAAATAATAAAAAATTCTCTGCATAAGTTTTGAGGTCATTTTGTTTACATATATTTGCTCTTATCCTTTAATAAATAATGAACTAATAAAATAATAAAATGTAATATATATTAACATATATATATATTATATTTGTGTGATTTACTTACTCTATCTGTTATATACAATTATAAAGATGCAATGTTCATATTTTCAACCAAAGCTTAATGAGATAAATGATATTATGAATTTAAATTAGATATATGAGAGGGGGATGAACTGTAACACTCGTTTCTGAATTGTTTCGGAAGGATTGGGAAATGCGTTTTGCTATTATTAATGGCCGTGCTTGAGGAGGCGTTTAAAAAACACAGAGGATTAGTGCTGTAATACGATGGAATTAACGAGGCATGTTGTGAAGCCGCTACCGCTGCCGCCAAGTACAAGTTATTGCCATATACACCCTGTCGCTGGGCGATCTTCAATCGCGATGTCAATTGTTTCTTCCATTTTGTACGTCTGTTTTGGAACCACGTTTTTATTTGAACTTCAGTAAGATTGAGGCTTTTCGACAATTCGATGCGCTTGCTCACACTTAGGTACTTGTCGTGTTTGAATTCATTCTCAAGACGATCTAGCTGTTTGGCGCTATAAGCTTGGCGAGGCTTGCGATCAATGCCTTGCTTGCGTAAACGTTTCCCTGCAGATTTAGCAACTACTGTGAAATGTTATGAAATAGATCGTTGTTTCCAATTGTTCAAATACCTGGAACTCCCAAAATATAGTTGGCATGGTGAATGTATGGGGAATCGAATGGCTTCGATGGAATCCCGATCCAGTTGGTGTAATATATAGGGGATTGCGGAACGGGAGTAATTTTCTCTGCTCTGTATTGTTCAGGAGCCGAGTTGTCTTTTTGAATATCTCCATGAATATATGGTAAGTCGAATCGATACGGATAAAATTTCCTATTAGAATCTTCGTTTGATAGTAGTTTCGGAGTAGCTAAAATTAAGGAAACAAAATAAATATTATAACAGTTGACTCTGGGTTATGTTTGAACTTAATACACTGGAAATTCAATTATAAATGAATTTAGAAACAATCGTATATTTAATTATAATCCAATGACTACATTATATATGAGTATTTTTAGTATTTCAATATAAATGAATTTAATCAAAAAAGTCTTTAATTGAGCACATGTAGGAAAAACTGGACGAAAATCATCAAATTTAAAAACATTAAAGCTGTTTAGACGAGCTGTTCAACGACAGTAGAAACCTATTCATATTATATAGTAAGAGTGGGCATGAAAGAGACAGTTTTAGTGAATGGTAAATTGTTTGTTTTTCAAAAATATATTTATAAAATAAAACGACAATAACTGAGTATTCAGACCGAATCGATTATATTTGCATGTATACTTTATGAGCACACAAGTTCTTATAATTAGTTCCTAGAAGTAATGCACACTTTATAAAATGTAATTTTCAAATAAATAACTCCATAAGTCACAATTTTGTATAATTTGTTGACATGCATTTATTAAATAAAGTGCAATTAGTATTTATGTATAAAATTTAAAAATTAATATTGAATTCCCCTTTGCTCTGAAATGTTTATAATAATAAAATGGTTATATTAATTTGGTCAACAACGTTGCAACTTTTGTTCATGTTCAGCATAACTCAAAAACAATTAATATAATAATCTGAATAATCTGCTAATAATCTGAAAATTACCTCCAAAAAATCTGTTGTATAAGTTTGCTACATTATCCAGAAATGATATGTTGAAATTTATAAGTGCATTATAAAAATAATTAAATGGTAAGGAATTGTGAACCAGGCGATCTTAATACCCTAATATCTTCAAACCAACTCTTTCATAACATGCTGCATTGCGTGCTTAATTTAGATGGAATTTAACAAATACAACTTTTCCTTTCTAAAAGTATGCATGCTGGTTTCAAGCTTATATATATGCATATTATATGCTGGTAGCTTATGTATAAGTTCGATCTCCGCTACTAAAACATTTTTTGTCATCCTCCACCTCGCGACAGGCAATGCCCAACTTGCATGCCCATCTTGTAGTTCTATCATACCAATTTTATATTTTAAAAAAAACTACTTCAATCATTTTTATATATCATAAAGAATCGTAAATTTTTTTGTGGATTATATCTGCTTGTTGTCGTCATCGACCGGAAAAATTGTATTTTAAAAATAATTTATTAAGTTTTAAAACACAACCAAAAATTGACTCCACTCTTTCAAAACCCTACCAAAATTTCATACCTACTATATTCCTACCTATACACAACAATTTATGTACATTTTAAAAATGTGTGATCTTTTAAGAATTAACATTAAAAAATATCACATCAATATGATGTGTAATGTTCAGAAAATAAATAGAAACGTGCTATGAGGGGTCTGAGATCATTGAAATCTCTGCAAATATGTCATTGAAGCTAATAATTTGTGCATGGAAATGAAAATGAAATGATTTCACTTACAGGGCTTGCAAATTATTGTTGGAAATAATGGGACTGGCTTGATGGGTTGGCCGTCTTCGAGTTCTACCTGCGAAACGGTTAAGTCAATACCCCGATTCCGTAAAATATCCTTAGTCGTGCCTAAAATGTTGTCGATGCTAAATGGACAATTGCGCTCGAGTTGAAAGCTTTTCTGTCTATCGACGATATAGTCTTTCATATCACTCTTTTCACTAAAACTCTCACAAGTCACCTCCGATTCGAAAACACTGCTCATATCATCGTCAGATGCAACAAATTCGGATTCTCTTTTCATATCTTCATTCTGGTCCATGGTGGGATTTAAATAATACTAAATTTCACAGCTTCTTTCAGTATTGCGTGTCAACTGTGCCTTAATGGCCCTCAGCGCTGGACTGAAGTTCAGTAGAAAGAAGCAAGCAGACATCACCATCAGTAACTGTCATAAAAAATGCTCTAAACTCCGCCCAAAAATTAACACTTAGGTGTATCTGCTGTGTAAATGTGTGATGCCGAGAGCAGCATCCCTTAACAGGTACACCCGAGTTATATAGAAGGAGATGTGGAATTTCTCAACCACCAGTCAGAGTGTTTTCAATGGGTATGTATTGATTATCCAAATGGGGTTAAAAAGCATTTCTTGGCAATCGTCTCCCTCGCTGTATCCGCTGTGTAACAATTAGATCTGGTTAACTGACCAATTGGATAATCCTAACATCAATGAATTCCAATTGCTCCAACCACAAATTTAGCCTTATTTATCATTTCACTATTTACTTAACACTCTTCAGATGCTAACGAATTAATATCCACACTGATATACCCCAATTATATACATACAATCTTGAATATAATTTGTACGTTAAGAGTTGTTGTTAGCGACCGAATGATGTATTAATCAAATAACGAGAAGATGCGTGACTTTGGGATAACATAGCAGTTTGGTGTTAAAAATATCTGCGTAATGTAAATAATTAAGGCCTTTTAAACGTGTAACATGGTCATCTTGAGTTCATTATGATGAGTTTCCAATATATGAGTATTCAAATATTCTTCTTGTTATAGAACTGAATCAAACGACACGAAACAAAAACTAGCAAAAACGTTATCTTCGGCCTGACCGAAGTTTATATACCCTACATCCAAATTACATTTTCCATTTTTGCATTTAAACTCATATCGGTAATACTTGATGACAATCAAAATATATCCCAAATTAAACGTTTGTTTTATATTATAGAGAGGCGTGTGCGTTGACCCATTTTAACTAGTTCATTATTATTATAAAAATACTAAATTCAATTTCAAGTCAGTCACTTCACATTACTTCACAAAACTGATTTCTACAGACAGGCGGACATCGCTAAATCGACTCAGGAGGTGATGCTGATCAAGAATATACATATATATATATATATCAGAGTTCGTAAAATATCGCTCGAAATACCAATCAGTTGTACTTCATCCCTGAAATAAGTCTCAGCTCACGAGCCGTAATTTTACCACACATGAGCGAGTGGTATTTTACCACTCACAAGTGGTATCAATCCAATCGCTCAGAGTGGTAAACATACGACTCATGAGTGCTATTCTTGCACACGAGTGGAAAGAATACCACTCGTGAGTGGTAAATGAGTCATCAAGAATACCACTCGGGAGTGGTATTTCCTGGTCGGGAGTCGTATTTTCAGCCGAACAGCCGACCGAATGCGACTTCGTGCATATATCTGCTTTCTACCTAACTTCGTCTCTTGGGTGACCACAACAACAACTGTAGCTACAATAACAAATGAAATGTGATGTTTATCGTCCTTTTTATACATTTTTTTAATTTGACGAAACTGAAAAAGTGATGAAAATTTGACTGTTAAGGTTTACCCAAAACATACATGAATTAAAAATAAAATTCTATGTGATTCCTACAATGAAAAGTAATAGTATTTGGAAAAAATGTTTCGTTGGAATTAAGTAATATTTGATAGTTCTGCACCCTTGTTCATGGCCTGAAGTGTTTTTTTACCCTTTTATAATAAAAACAGGTACCTATTTGATATCTATTTCATTGCAATTTTTACAAAAACAAAATATAAAATGACATTCCATTTTCGTTATCTGCCATCGACAACCATAACAAAAACAACAATCTCGGAATCTCCGCACAAGCATAGTCGCAAACAACAACAACAAGAATACCACTCCCGGTGGTATTCTTGATGATGCATATAGTTATATTCTTTTCACTCGTGAGCAAGAATACCACTCGTGAGTCGTATGTTTACCAATCCTGAGCGAGTCGACTGATACCACTCGTGAGTGGTAAAATACCACTCGCTCGTGTGTGGTAAAATTACGGCTCATGAGCCGTACTTTCAGAGAGCGATTGAAAAAAAAACGTTTTACGAACCCTGATATATATACTTTTGCATACTCCCCCATTTAATGCTTTACAAACTGAAGGACAAAATGAATATACCCTTACCCACAGGGTGTAGGGTATAGGGTATAAATATTGAAGGTAATAAATAATAAGTAGATAATAATAAATAAATAGTAAATTAAATTATCACAGAGTAATCTTTTTTTTTTTAAATATGGATAATTGCAATAAAGATTTTGTTTTTGGTTGAGTCTTGTATTGCTTTGTGCTCTTAAAGGGGGTGGAGGGAATGAATTTGTTCTGGTGAATAAGAATACGAACAACAATTGTTTGAACTTAGTCGAATCTGTGAACTAACACAGTATATTGCGTGCACGTGTCGTGTGCGGCGTATACTGATACCTTTGTCTGATCTACTTCTACACCGGGTCATAATTTTCATATTACAAATGATGTTGTAACAACCACTTGAGATTTAACACTTGGCGTTTTACACGCAAGCACGTCCTTTTAGTGGTTGCGTGTCAATTTGCAACGTAATGCTCGGAATGTTTGAAAGTTGTCCAATGGATATCGTTTCGGAGGTGAGTATTACCTCTCTTAACAAAGTAATTAGATACGGTTGCAATGAATGAGAATTACTGGAGTATGCTGAAGACAACTCTCTCTCTCTCATCGCCTTAGTCTTGTCTGGAGTGCAGACATTAATAGAAATGAGGTTGGTTATTAGAAAATGGTATCAACAAAAAATCTACGAAAGTAGAACATGTATGTGGTATACGAGCATAGTAGATTTAACGTAGAACCATTTGTTATAGCTTAACCAAAATGTAAAAACGATTCACTTCAGTTCGCTGCAATAGCAGGTAACTGGAGCATAGAGCTGTCTTTAAATGCAGACGAATGTCTTTCTAGAGATGCACATGAGTTTAGTTCGAATTCATTTGGATACAACAAACAATTAAATGGCTCTTCGTGAATTTAATTTTACACTTTTGTCTCTGTATATTATTTTGGTTTATTGTTTAAGTGTTGTTGATTTGAGTGAAAATGGAGAACTTCATGTAGAAATCAATGACATATTGAACGCTAAATTAATGCCATTTAGTGCATTTTCTCATTTAAAAAACGAGAAACTGCCTCATTATCGAAACCAACTTATCAATATCAGTCATTTGGATTGTTCCGATTTTAAAACCGCTCTCACTATAATGCGATTTCACAGGTAAATTATAAAGCTGTTGAAACCAGCTCTTGGATACTTTACTTCATAACCAATGTAAAGTGCGTTATCCAAATTCATATAATAATCAATAAGCTTAATTTAATAATTAAATACTCTTTATAGAAACATGATGAAGGAATATTTAGCCAGAAGCTTCATTGTGGAAGGAATTTTAAGTCCGATAGTGAGTAATTCAGTTGCCCGACGAATTGGAATGATAAAGAATAAAACATCATATGGAGACAACGGGAAATTAATTGAAGATGTTTTCGAAGGAAGGCAACCGCGACATGAGAACTACATTACCAATCATAGGTTATTACAAGATGAAGGATCTACTCTCTACCAAGATTGGTTGAAACGGTATAACAAATCTGTCAAACAAAAACGTAAAGAAAAATATTTAGAAACATTTTTTTTCCTTCGCAATAGATCAACTACATTAGACGATATTTATCGTCAAATTTATGGTTCTAATGCAACTTCTATAGTAGGGGCATCAAATAACGTCAATGAAAATCGAAACAACGAAGCCCATCATCGTAGACATTCAACTGAGAAGAACTTAGCATTACCCGACATTGTTGACGAAGATCATGAGTTTGAAGATGGGGATATCACGGGCTATGCATTGAGTAACGGCATACCAGAATTAGTAAGATTTTCATATTTCACATATGAATATGCTTAAAAGGATCGCTAGCCTCTATTTTATTATTATTGTAGGGATAATCAATGCTAGGTCTATTCTGTTCCATACAGGGTTAGAGGTCATCGCTCAGCTAATCCCCTCGCTTAAATTGAATATTCCAAATATGGAATATTCCCAGTATAGTCTTCCAATCAAATGACAGATTCCCAGATTGGAGGTTACCTAGAACCTGTTTGCAATTACTCTCACTCAAGATTGCTAAACCAAGATAGGTTATTTTAAAAAAATTAAGAACATTGTACAGATTTTAAAATATTGTTTAACCAATTCAATACTTAAATAACTTTAGCTACAATGCATTTCCCGTAACCGGACATCCTGAGTTGATAACGCAATTAAATATTTTTTGACATTTCAACTTTAAAAGTATGTTTAAATTATGTAGCTAAGCAAACCGGTGACCAGGGACAATAGTGATAAAATAATAATATATAAACATTTAAGAATGCAAAATTTTCTTTTTAGTCTCAACCACGTCTGGTTGCTTCTAACCATCTCCATATGACCGATGGCGTTGGCGTAGTAGCTCAATCTGGAAATTTCAATCCAAAAATTTTTAATAAAAATGGTAAGTCTAGATATTAGTATATAATTGGTGATAATGACAAAGACTTAATTATTACTTATAACTAATTATTGATACGCATACATACATATATTGATGGGATTTATATCAATACGATATAATTTAATAATTTTTGCATTATTTAGTTGCACTACGAATAATACATTATTTTTATGCCACAATGCCAAATATATCACAAAGACAGAAATTAAAATTTAATATTTCTGCCGGAGATATTTTCTGAAGTCGATTTACGATTTTGTAAAGTTTGACTGAAAAGTGTGTATAAATCTTAATCTTATAATGTTATATACAAAAATTATTGAGATTGAGTTAAATCATAGTTGTGTTATGTACTTTTATGGAATATAGTTCTGTTAAATAAAACAATATCTTTAAATATTTCCTAGTAAAGTATTATATGATTTAGACTTTTGTTTTTTGAAATATAATCAGGATATGAACCGACGTACGATGGATATGGAGGAAAATTACCAAACCCACCACCTCATTCTGCGCCGGTTCATGTTCAGACGACACAAAAGAAGGAAGTGAGTCTAAAGGATATAACCGATATTGCACTTACGACATTAGCATTCTTGTCTTTTGGAATGTTTATTTTACAAGTTTTGATGTGTATCACCATGGTAATATATCCTTTACTTAACAAATGGCTTTCATCAATATGATGATTTCATTCAAAGGGAAAAGATGACACAACAAATATGGTAATGTTACCAATGGAAGCCACTGGCACCGAGAGTGATGTATCAACTGAAAATACTGAGGAAATACGAAGAAGAAGAAAGCGTTCTGTTGTAAATGAGCAACGGTTACTTTCGGTAATTTATGTTTAAATTGAATCACATAATTCTATTACTGTCTAAGAAAACTAACGAAATTCTTCTGGGAATGAATGTGAATGTCTTACTATATTACTGTTCTCTTTATATATGATTAAGACTACACATATTTCGGGAATTTCTTTATGAAGACGTTTTAAATGTTATTTAGATGAATACTTTAGCTCGCCAAGCTCTTTATTCGATTGATGCTGTGTTGATATATTCTCAGGACAATGGTTCGTGTCATTACTTTTCCATATGTGAGCACAATCGTTTTGCAAGTAAACAATCTGATATTCAAAAGCTATGGATTCCAATATGGAGGTACGTAGCTACTATTGATCTCCGTCTCAAACAGAGTTCGTAAAACGATTTTTTTCAATCGCTCACTGAAAGTACGGCTTACGATCTGTTTTTTTCACTCTTGAGCCATTCGAATTTTACCACTCACGAGCAGAAACATTCGAATCGCTCATGAATGGTAAAAAGACGGCTCGTGAGTGGTATTCTTGCTCACGAGTTTTTGTTGTTCGTGACTATAGTTGCACGGAGATTCCGATTATTATTGTTGTTGTTATTGTTCTCTATAGCAGGTAGAAAACTGAAATATATACAGAGTATGGCTCGAGAACAGATCAATATTTCAGAAATGAAGTTCAATATTTAGTATTTCGAGCGATATTTTACGAACTCTGATCTCAAATACACTGTTAGTACAAATAAAAATCAAAATAATATGAAATGTAATTATTATCTTGAACTTCAATATTTTTATAGTTTGGGCATGAGTTGGTTTTCTTCACGACTGTCACGAGATTCATCCAAAAGTCTAAAGGAATATATCCCAATATTGCAAAGCTTGAAAGCCTCCGTTATTGGCTTAGGAAATGGGAACTGTCAATTACATTATGGCGACAACTGCACGACTTACAACAAGTATTGAGAATATGTAGCTAGTTCAAGTAGTATTGATAAAATTAGTAAAGACTATTAAACATTTTATAAAAGTTTTAATACAGATTTGTTTTTTGAACATTTATTTTTAATATAGTAACAAAAACTACCCCTTCTTATTTGTTAATTCAAAGGTTATTAACATAAAATAGAAAAGGTCACTTATTTGACATCACAAAACTATACGTAGAGAATTAATAAGAAATACTTAAAACCTGTTTTATATTTTTTGGAACAAATA
Source organism: Coelopa frigida (assembly GCA_017309665.1). NCBI lineage: Eukaryota > Metazoa > Arthropoda > Insecta > Diptera > Coelopidae > Coelopa > Coelopa frigida. The sequence goes on from CM029561.1 coordinate 25,443,804, forward strand.
CTGTTTACCCCCCTTCCAAAAAAAAAGTACTCAATTTGACTAAAAAAACCAAAATATCTCGGTGCGATCTTCCCCTATTTGGGAGAAAATTGGGGTAAAAATTCAAAATTGGGGCGGCTCCAAATCCACAACTGTTATCCAATCTGGAACATATGGGTATTAAAAGAAAGGTAATAATAATTCTCTATAAAACTACATTTAAAGATTTTTAACAAAAAAGTTAACAAAAACTGAAAAAAAATATTTAATTTTAAATTAATTTAAAAATTTATATTATTAACCATATGTTTAGTATTAATTTTCTGATAGCTGCTTCAATTTCCTTTATATCTATGTCTATACTAATATATAAAAGAAGAAAGTTGTATGTTCGATTACAAAAATCAGCTAAACGTCTGAGAATGTTTCTATTTTTACTGGTTAGCTATCATACCAGAATAGGACATAGGCTATATATATTTAACATTTTAATCATTAACCATTGAAGTATTTAATTAAAATTAAAAGAGATTTTTCCATACAAAGTTCTCTCTCTCATATTTCGTTGTTATGGTTTTTGAGTAATTATTATACCCTACACCCTGTGGGTAAGGGTATATTCATTTTGTCCTTCCGTTTGTAACGCATTAAAGGAGAGGTCGTAGGTATGGAAAAGTATATATATTCTTGATCAGCGTCACCTCCTGAATCGATTTAGCTATGTCCGTCTGTCTGTCTGTCTGTCTGTCCGTCTGTCTGTCTGTCTGTGTGTCTGTGTGTCTGTCTGTGGAAATAGATTTTGTGAAGAAACGGTAAGAGATACTGACTTGAAATTTTGGATTTAGTATTTCTATATTAATAAGCTACTTGTATGTAAAAATGGACGTAATCGGTCAACGGACACGCCCACCTCCCATATAAAGCAAAAGGTTTATATGGGATATCTGGTGAACTATCGAGATGAAATTTTGTGTGTGATCATGTTCCACTGATACGAGTTTAAAAGACAAAAATGGAAAACATCGCCCATCGGACACGCCCACCTCCCATATAAAGCAAAAGGTTTATATGGGATATCTGGTGAACTATGGTATATATCGAGATGAAATTTTGTGTGTAATCATGTTCCACTGATACGAGTTTAAAAGGCAAAAATGGAAAACATCGCCCATCGGACACGCCCACCTCCCATATAAAGCAAAAGGTTTATATGGGATATCTGGTGAACTATGGTATATATCGAGATAAAGTTTTGTGTGTGGTCATGTTCCACTCATACGAGTTTACAAGTCAAAAATGGATAACATCGCCCTCCCATATAACGCAAAAGTTGAATATGGTATATATGATAAACTATGGTATATATAGAGATGAATTTTTGCGTCTGATCATGTACCACCGATACCAGTTTACATACTAAAAATTGACAAGCTACAGCTCAATGTTGGATATGGTAAACCATATAGACAGTTATTAGATTAAATATTGCTACTAAGAGTTCCCAAGAATCAAATGGAAAATATCTCTTATAGGACACGAGCACCTTCCATACAAAATCGTAGATCTACAAGAAATCCAACTACTTTATGGATGTTATTAGCTGATGAAAGGTGGGAGTGAATCCAAGAAGAAAGAGACCACATCCAACTGAACCTCAATGGACGCCCATAAAAATTGATTATATCTTTTCAATATAAACGTAATGAGCAGGTGACGATTGAGAGAATACAATCCCTGCTGATGGGATCACAATCCACAAAAGTCAGGGAGCTACATATTTCCAAATGGCTGTTCATCTTCAAAGTGGAATCAATCACGCGGCACTATATGTTGCTTATAGTAGCGCAGCAAGTACTTCTGGACTTTATATTGTTGAAAATTTCTACCCTCCCAAGTCTGTTGTTGAATCAGATTTTGTCTGCATTGAAATGAACATCTAAAATAGGAAAAGCAACTAAAGGCACATTATGATTTTATGGCACACAAAAAATCATCGATTCAATTATTCTTCCATAAATTGCTGAGCTTTTATTCGCACTTTCAAGATATTAGCAATGGCACAATGCTGCAAACACCAGAACTACTTCGTTTTGTAGAAACATGGGCCCCTATAAGATTCCTAACTTCACTCTTATTCATAGATTAGACAATCGACACAAAAAGGGTATAATCGTGTTTGGAATACGAAAATAGCTTCAAATATATAATTTCTCTTTGAAATAGGCCACAGTTGTGAAAATCGCACAATGGAGTTAATAGCATTGAAGTGTAATGATGCATTTTCACTAATTATTGATAGAAATTCACTCTTTTTCCTTTAATAAACGTTGTATGCAGGGTGTAGGGTATGTAAACTTCGGCCTGGCCGAAGTTAACAGATTTTGCCTGGGTGGACCAGGCAAACCGGGGGAGCGAAGCGACCCCGGTGCGCTAGTTTTTTGTTTGAGAACAAATTTGTTGATAATTCAATATTTTTCTTTTGTTGACATAATAATTCAAATGCCATGTACTCTCTTTCGAACGACTTCAGTGTCAATTCGAATACACTTCGAAAAGTCAAACTGACAATAAAATATTGACGTTTATAAAAATTAATATAAAATTAAATTGTATAGAATTTTTTTGAGCAAAAAATTAAAACCATTAATTTCTCCAAGATAAGACAAATGCCATATATTTTAATGCTTCTACATAACTAATGACAATGTTATATCCTAAAGTAGCATGTTGTATATTTTACTAAATTTTACTCATTTATGTGTTTTGAAATAAGAGAACGTTTGACGGAGACACGGAAGAAATTAGCGATACCAGTCGGACCATTTCTACAGATCGATGCATAAAAAAGAGTACAAAACATTTTTAAAGCAAAATATTTTCAAAAAAAACCTCATTAAATGCAATGCTTGTAGATCGTTGTAAACGAAGGAAGCACAAACACAACCGAATGCTTCTTCTTCTGTCTCAGAAACATGAGCGATGATAGGCTGTGTCTTTCTCATTCATAAGGAAAAATGTTACGCTACGTTTTTCTCGGCACCATACGTTTGCAAAGTTGATGATTCAAATTTCTATTGACATATTACAGAATTTTTAAGAATTTTTATGAACGAAAAATTGTGAAAGAGGGACGAGTGAAGGAAGAGAAAAGGTAGGAGAGCGAAAGGAAGGAAGAAGTCCACACACATATATGTGTCTTTAGCCTGATTTTAGTGCGCGTTGTTCAGATATTGATAGCTTGCACTTGCAAATTTGGTTAGGTTCGGTAAAAAAATGATTGAGCCAAATTTTTGTTCTGATCCGATGGGGGTAAAACGTAACGCATCGGCCCCAAAGTGGTCCAATTTTGGAAACTTTTCACATAAATCGTTCATAGCTTCTCCGGGAAGACTCGTAGAGGGGTAAAATGTATTACCAGATCCTATTATTTTTCCACTCCCAACATTTCACCCATACATACCGGCCCCCTATCTGTCCCCTTCTGGAGGTCCCCATACAAAATTCTAATTTTTCATACATTTGAAAGCATCACTGACAAAACTGGACGAAACTGACAAATTACAACAGAAGACAATACTGACGAAAGAGAACGAAAAATCGAAGAGTTGACTCAGAGATCGCAAACGACACGGACGACATCAAACCACTCGAGAACTTATATTTTCCAAATTTAATGTATTATCATTTCATAAAGTTAAAGGTTAAACATAATAAATATTTCCGTATTTAAAATATATTTATGTGTTTTTCAAATCAGAAGTGAGATCGGGATCAACGCGTAAACGTGAAATTCGTGAAGATTGATTAAAACGATATAAAAACATTAAGGCAATAGATTTTGAAATTGGTTACTGAGAAAATAAAGTAAAGTAAAAGTGTAAAAGTGATAGTGTCATAGTTTTGAAACGCGTAAGGAAAACGCCAGTGTCATAAGTCAATTCCACTTGTGACTGTACAGAAAGTTCTAGAAACGAGAAGACTTCGATTTCTTCGAAAAGTGTCTAGAAATTTCTTCGAGTCTCGAACGAGATATCAGTTAATTTGAATATGCCGCATAGTAACACTTGCACAAAGAAAGTAGCGAGTTCGTGAACGGTGTAAGAGTGTGTGGGCGAGTACTGTCAATGTGAGCGAAGACTGCAATGAGAATGGTGCAAATGGCACAAAGATAAACATTCTAATAGCAAAGGTGCGAAAGAGACAGATAGAGAATTTCAACGAGTGCATACGGCCAAACGAAATTCTACACACACAAGACGAGTACTGAAAAATGTGAAATGAAATGTGTTAAAAAACCTAAGAAATGAACTAGTCCTACGTTTAACTGAAGCAGTTAATAGTGACGAAATAGAACTCGGTAACGAAAATTATGGTGATCACATGCAAGATCAAATCACGGAATTACGAAATATGATGGAATCGGTGTTACAATTAGTGGCTAATCAGAATCGAAATAGTCCTACCCGATTGTCTAGTAGTGGAAGTTCACACGAAGCGAATGTGAATAATCAAAACAGAAACGAAAATTCACCGAATGTGTCTCCTGTAACGCGCAACAATTATACAGTGAAAGGAATATCCGAGACAATTCCAGAGTTCGATCCGACAAACGATTTGTCATTACCAGCGGAACAATTTGTGGAAAGAGTGAATCAAGCAATTAGAGCATATAAATGGGACGAAAAATGTTTAATGCTTGCGATTTATAGTCGATTACGAGGAGCGGCTAGATATGGCTCGATTGTTCTCAGGAACTTCGAATTGGAACGATTTGGCGAGTAGTCTACTCGAAGAATTTGGTTCTTCACCTCAAGAAGCTGATGTGCATTACAAAATGGTAAATGCCACACGAAAATTTAATGAAAGTGTCAGTGATTATTGTTTTCGAATATGTGCTGGGTCGGCGATTTAAACTTAGTGAAAACGCGATAATGAAATATGCTCGCGACGGTTTAAAGCACAAAGAACTTCAATTGGCAACGGCCGCAGTGAGATAGAAAAATAGAAAAATTAAAAACGATGAATTTAGTGCTAATAACATTCCGAAGCCAAAAAGTGTAAGATGTTATAACTGTTCAGAGATCGGTCATATCTCTTCACAGTGCCCGAAACCATCAAGATGTACACCTCGGGTGTGCAAAGTTTGTCAAAAAGTTCATCCGCGAAATGAACCAGAAAATTGTAGAAAAAAATCTGCAAACGTGAGAAAAAGTGACTTTGATAAATGCGAGAAATTATTCGAAAAATCAATTCGTATATTTGGAAAGACATATATTAGTTTCATTGACACCGGAAGTCAATGCAGTATTATAAAACAATCAATTGCAGATGATCTGTCGGTAAAACGCGAAAAGTGTTCAATAAACATTAATGGTTTATGAAGATTATCATCGACAATAGGTATTCGGAGGTATTCGGTTTGCGAATGAAAAAATAAGCGTAGCGATAAATATAGACGATGTTACAATAGAATGCGATTTAGTTATTGTCGATGATAATCTTCTACAGATATCCTACTAGGTCAGGACGTGATTATGAACAATACGTGTAATACAACTTTCAGTGAAGGACAATTTATGTTCAAAAACGCGAAAAACTCAATATGCGATGTTAAAGAAAGGCGATTAATCGATGTGAATGATGTAAAATGCGGTTCCGAAAACGAAGAAATAAAAGACAATTTAACAGCGTTGTTGAACGAATATCAATACGTGTTTGCAGATAATCTCAACAAAATTGGCAAGACACAACTAATCGAGATGAATATTAAATTGGATACGGATCTACCGATTGCGTAGCAACCATATCGAGTGCCAGAGCCGAAAAAGGTTATAGTAAACTCCATGATCGAAGAACTGTTGAAGACTGGAATAATTCAAAAATCAGAATCCGAGTATGCAAGCGCAATTGTTCTAGTAAAGAAACACGATAGCGGTGATCGGCTATGTGTCGATTATAGGCGGTTAAATAAACACATGGTAAAATAAATATTTCCAACGCCAAATATAGAAGAACGATTACAGAATGCAGTAAGATACAGGTATTTCACGACGTTGGACATGAATAGCGGATATTATCAAATACCTATAGCAAAAGAAAGTCGAAAAATTACAGCATTCATTACGACGGATGGCTTGTACGAATTCAAACGTATGCCGTTTGTATTGAAAAACGCGCCTGCGGTCTTTCAAAGACTGATGGCAAAAATTAAAGAAAATACGCACAAAGATGACATGCTTCACTATATGGACGACATATTGGTCGGAAGCAATTCGATAACTGAAATGATGGAAAAGTTAAAGCGAATTTTTGAAGTCTTACGAGAGGCAAAGCTTACACTGAATTTAAAGAAATGCAACTTCATCAAAGAGACGATTACATTCCTAGGTCATCAGTTAACGCCGGAAGGCGATTGGTGATTGGAAGACAGCTGCGATTAAAGACTTTCCTACTCCGAAGAATGTAACTGATATTCAACGATTCCTTGGTTTGAGTGGCTATTTTCGAAAGTTTGTGCCAGGATATGCTGTCATCTCAGAACCATTGCGACGTCTATTGCGACAAAATGAACAATTTATGTAGACATCGGCACAAGAAAACGTTTTCAACAAGTTGAAGGAAGCGCTTACGTCAAAGCCCGTAATGACCGCATATATTGTAGACGCAGAGCATGAGCTACACACTGACGCAAGTTCTGTTGGTCTGGCAGGTGTACTTTTGCAACGAGAAGGTGATGTACTGAAACCTGTAGCATACTTTAACGAGTGACTCTGAACAAAAATTTCACAGCTACGAACTAGAAACGCTGGCGGCTGTAGAGTCCTTGCAGAGATTTCGATACTACATTCACGGAAAACGTATAAAATTGGTAACTGGGAACAGCGATGGGAAAACGAGAACTTATTCCACGAATTGCAAGATGGTGGTACAAAATTCAGGACTACGACATAGAAATTGAGCACAGATCCAGTCAACGAATGGTACACGTCGACGCTCTTAGTCGAGCACCAATATAAAACGAACGTGAAACTGAAAAAATAGGAATGCAAGTGGCGAAAATCGATTCCAGAAGTATTGCCACGAATATAACGTCAAACATATCCTGAACGCGGTTCGAACTCCTCGAGCGAACGAGCGAATAGAACTATTCTGTCGATGCTATTACCCTCAACGACCACAGACAAACGATGGGATGAACAACTACCAAAAATTCAACATTCAACAAACACATCGAAAAACAAGAACAGCTGTAAAACACCACATGAACTTCTATATGGGTTTCAACCAGAGTTCGTAAAATATCGCTCGAAATACCAATCAGTTGTACTTCATCCCTCAAATAAGGCACAGCTCACGAGCCGTAATTTTACCACTCATGAGCGAGTGGTATTTTACCACTCACGAGTGGTATCAATCCAATCGCTGGCGTCAATCCAAAGTGGTAAACATACAACTCACGAGTGGTATTCTTGCTCACGAGCGGAAAGATTACCACTCGTGAGTGGTATATGCGTCAACAAGAATACCACTCGCGAGTGGTAAATGAGTCATCATGAATACCACTCGGGAGTGGTATTTCCTGGTCGGGAGTCGTATTTTCAGCCGAACACCCGACCGAATGCGATTTCGTGCATATATCTGTTTTCTACCTAACTTCGTCTCTTGGGTGACCACAACAACAACAGTAGCTACAATAACAAGTGAAATGTGATGTTTGTCGTTCTTTTTATACATTTTTTTAATTAGACGAAACTGAAAAAGTGACGAAAAGTTGACTGTTGATGTTTACCCAAAACATACATGAATCAAAAAAAAATTGTATGTTCTATTCTATTCCTACAATGAAAAGTAATAGTATTTGGAAAAAATGTTCCGTTGGAATTAAGTAATATTTGATAGTTCTGCACCCTTGTTCATGACCTGAAGTGTTTTTTTACCCTTTTATAATAAAAACAGGTACCTATTTGATATCTATTTCATTGCAATTTTTACAAAAACAAAACACAAAATGACATTCCATTTTCGTTTTCTACCTGCCATCGACAACCATAACAAAAACAACAATCTCGGAATCTCCGTACAAGCATAGTCGCAAACAACAACAACAAGAATACCACTCCCGAGTGGTATTCTTGATGACGCATTTACCACTCGCGAGTGGTATTCTTGTTGACGCATATACCACTCACGAGTGGTATTCTTTCCGCTCGTGAGCAAGAATACCACTCGTGAGTCGTATGTTTACCACTCCTGAGCGAGTCGACTGATACCACTCGTGAGTGGTAAAATACCACTCGCTCATGAGTGGTAAAATTACGGCTTGTGAGCCGTACTTTCAGAGAGCGATTGGAAAAAAAAAACGTTTTACGAACCCTGGTTTCAACCTCGAGATATGCTGAAAAATAAAATAATCTTGGCACTGCACACCGATGACGTCAAAACTGAAGATGAATTACAAGATATGAGAATACAAGCAGCAAAAAGAATCAACGAACAACGCGCGAAGGCTAAAACCAGGTTCGACGACAAACATGCTACACCAAAAACGTACAACATTGGCGATTTAGTATTAGCCGAGAATGAGCGAATTAGTACTGGACATTCCCGAAAATTTGAGCCTCATTACAAAGGTCCATTCCTGGTAACCAAAGTTCTTGGAAACGACAGATATGTGATTGCTGATCTCCCAGACTCGCGGCGTAAACAGCGTCATTACTCATCAGTATTTGCAGCAGACAAACTGAAAAAGTGGTGCACATTACCACCACCTGATGATGATGAATCCGAGAACTACGAATCTAATGAAGAAGACTCCAATGATGACTCCAGTGGTCCCCAACTCAGAGATAGAGGCGAGGTCGCTCTATTGTAGCAGGAACGGCCGAATGAAAGCATCACTGACAAAACTGGACGAAACTGACAAATTACAACAGAAGACAACACTGACGAAAGAGAACGAAAGATCGAAGAGTTGACTCAGAGATCGCGAACGACACGGACGACATCAAACCACTCGAGAACTTATATTTTCCAAATTTAATGTATTATTTCTACTTCATAAAGTTAAAGGTTAAACATAATAAATATTTCCGTATGTAAAATATATTTATGTGTTTTTCACATTAAAAAAATCACTAACTATCCAGGAGTTAGTCCTACGGAGCTCAAATGTATTACCAGGACCTATTATTTTATTACCCCCAACATTTTACCCATACATATCTACCCCTATCTGCTCCCGTTCTGGAGGTCTCCATACAAAAACTCAAAAATTAATAAAAATAGAGAAAAAACCTCTTAACTCGTAGAGGGAAATTTGAAATTTGACCCCTTGGCGGAGACACGGAAGTTTGAGTTAAAATTCCCCAAATCTACGGATATTTCACTTCGAAAGATTTTTAAAATATGTGTTAAAAATGGTTTATATTTTTGATAATTTCTTATGAAAATTATCAAATTTTGAATTTTCTATGAAAATTATCAAATTTGGAATTTTCTATGCAAATTATCAAATTTGGAATTTTCTATGAAAAAAAGATAAAAGAATAAATATTCTTTAATTTAATTTAAAAGAATATTTAATTTTTTTTTCTTCAAAATTATGAGTTTTATACACGGATATTATCAGTGTATCGCACGGATTTTTCCTATGTTTGGGTTGGCATCGTTGATGTGCGGGCAGAAATCGAGACCTCTAATAAAAAGGACGACAAACATCACATTTCATTTGTTATTGTAGCTACTGTTGTAGTCGCCCAAGAAACGAAGTTAGGTAGAAAACTGAAATATTCACAAAGTCGCCTTCAGTTGGCTGTTCGGCTGAATGCGACTCCCGAGCAGGAAATACCACTCACGAGTGGTATTCTTGCTGACGCATATACCATACACGAGCCGTATTTTTCCACTCGTGAGCAAGAATACCAATCACGAGCCGTATGTTTACCACTTCTGAGCGAGTCGACTGATACCACTCGCGAGTGGTAAAATACCACTCGCTCATGTGTGGTAAAATTACGGCTTGTGAGCAGGGTTGCCGTTTTGGTAATTTATTACCAAAACTGGTAACTTTTTTTGCTTTTACATTTTTTTGGTAGCTTGGTAACTTATTTTTAGTTGAGGTAACTTTTTTGTATTCTTAATATTTTTGAATATTATGAATGGGATAGCTTAAGATTATATTTTATTTCTTGTTTCATATAAGTTAATGGAATTCATGCTAAAGATATAGCAAACATCATGAATTCCGAAACTAAAATTTATTTCATTTTTTTAACTTACATTTTAAAAATGATTAACGATCGCGAGTGGTATTTTTGTTGACGCATATACCACTCACGAGTGGTATTCTTTCCGCTCGTGAGCAAGAATACCACTCGTGAGTCGTATGTTTACCACTCCTGAGCGAGTCGACTGATACCACTCGTGAGTGGTAAAATACCACTCGCTCATGAGTGGTAAAATTACGGCTCGTGAGCCGTACTTTCAGAGAGCGATTGGAAAAAAAAAAACGTTTTACGAACCCTGGTTTCAACCTCGAGATATGCTGAAAAATAAAATAATCTTGGCACTGCACACCGATGACGTCAAAACTGAAGATGAATTACAAGATATGAGAATACAAGCAGCAAAAAGAATCAACGAACAACGCGCGAAGGCTAAAACCAGGTTCGACGACAAACATGCTACACCAAAAACGTACAACATTGGCGATTTAGTATTAGCCGAGAATGAGCGAATTAGTACTGGACATTCCCGAAAATTTGAGCCTCATTACAAAGGTCCATTCCTGGTAACCAAAGTTCTTGGAAACGACAGATATGTGATTGCTGATCTCCCAGACTCGCGGCGTAAACAGCGTCATTACTCATCAGTATTTGCAGCAGACAAACTGAAAAAGTGGTGCACATTACCACCACCTGATGATGATGAATCCGAGAACTACGAATCTAATGAAGAAGACTCCAATGATGACTCCAGTGGTCCCCAACTCAGAGATAGAGGCGAGGTCGCTCTATTGTAGCAGGAACGGCCGAATGAAAGCATCACTGACAAAACTGGACGAAACTGACAAATTACAACAGAAGACAACACTGACGAAAGAGAACGAAAGATCGAAGAGTTGACTCAGAGATCGCGAACGACACGGACGACATCAAACCACTCGAGAACTTATATTTTCCAAATTTAATGTATTATTTCTACTTCATAAAGTTAAAGGTTAAACATAATAAATATTTCCGTATGTAAAATATATTTATGTGTTTTTCACATTAAAAAAATCACTAACTATCCAGGAGTTAGTCCTACGGAGCTCAAATGTATTACCAGGACCTATTATTTTATTACCCCCAACATTTTACCCATACATATCTACCCCTATCTGCTCCCGTTCTGGAGGTCTCCATACAAAAACTCAAAAATTAATAAAAATAGAGAAAAAACCTCTTAACTCGTAGAGGGAAATTTGAAATTTGACCCCTTGGCGGAGACACGGAAGTTTGAGTTAAAATTCCCCAAATCTACGGATATTTCACTTCGAAAGATTTTTAAAATATGTGTTAAAAATGGTTATTTATATTTTTGAATTAATTTCTTATGAAAATTATCAAATTTGGAATTTTCTATGCAAATGATCAAATTTGGAATTTTCTATGCAAATTATCAAATTTGGAATTTTCTATGAAAAAAAGATAAAAGAATAAATATTCTTTAATTTAATTTAAAAGAATATTTAATTATTTTTTCTTCAAAATTATGAGTTTTATACACGGATATTATCAGTGTATCGCACGGATTTTTCCTATGTTTGGGTTGGCATCGTTGATGTGCGGGCAGAAATCGAGACCTCTAATAAAAAGGACGACAAACATCACATTTCATTTGTTATTGTAGCTACTGTTGTAGTCGCCCAAGAAACGAAGTTAGGTAGAAAACTGAAATATTCACAAAGTCGCCTTCAGTTGGCTGTTCGGCTGAATGCGACTCCCGAGCAGGAAATACCACTCACGAGTGGTATTCTTGCTGACGCATATACCATACACGAGCCGTATTTTTCCACTCGTGAGCAAGAATACCAATCACGAGCCGTATGTTTACCACTTCTGAGCGAGTCGACTGATACCACTCGCGAGTGGTAAAATACCACTCGCTCATGTGTGGTAAAATTACGGCTTGTGAGCAGGGTTGCCGTTTTGGTAATTTATTACCAAAACTGGTAACTTTTTTTGCTTTTACATTTTTTTGGTAGCTTGGTAACTTATTTTTAGTTGAGGTAACTTTTTTGTATTCTTAATATTTTTGAATATTATGAATGGGATAGCTTAAGATTATATTTTATTTCTTGTTTCATATAAGTTAATGGAATTCATGCTAAAGATTTAGCAAACATCATGGATTCCGAAACTAAAATTTATTTCATTTTTTTAACTTACATTTTAAAAATGATTAACGATCGCGAGTGGTATTCTTGTTGACGCATATACCACTCACGAGTGGTATTCTTTCCGCTCGTGAGCAAGAATACCACTCGTGAGTCGTATGTTTACCACTCCTGAGCGAGTCGACTGATACCACTCCTGAGCGAGTCGACTGATACCACTCGTGAAAATTATCAAATTTTGAATTTTCTATGAAAATTATCAAATTTGGAATTTTCTATGAAAATTATCAAATTTGGAATTTTCTATGCAAATGATCAAATTTGGAATTTTCTATGCAAATTATCAAATTTGGAATTTTCTATGCAAATTATCAAATTTGGAATTTTCTATGCAAATTATCAAATTTGGAATTTTCTATGAAAAAAAGATAAAAGAATAAATATTCTTTAATTTAATTTAAAAGAATATTTAATTTTTTTTTCTTCAAAATTATGAGTTTTATACACGGATATTATCAGTGTATCGCACGGATTTTTCCTATGTTTGGGTTGGCATCGTTGATGTGCGGGCAGAAATCGAGACCTCTAATAAAAAGGACGACAAACATCACATTTCATTTGTTATTGTAGCTACTGTTGTAGTCGCCCAAGAAACGAAGTTAGGTAGAAAACTGAAATATTCACAAAGTCGCCTTCAGTTGGCTGTTCGGCTGAATGCGACTCCCGAGCAGGAAATACCACTCACGAGTGGTATTCTTGCTGACGCATATACCATACACGAGCCGTATTTTTCCACTCGTGAGCAAGAATACCAATCACGAGCCGTATGTTTACCACTTCTGAGCGAGTCGACTGATACCACTCGCGAGTGGTAAAATACCACTCGCTCATGTGTGGTAAAATTACGGCTTGTGAGCAGGGTTGCCGTTTTGGTAATTTATTACCAAAACTGGTAACTTTTTTTGCTTTTACATTTTTTTGGTAGCTTGGTAACTTATTTTTAGTTGAGGTAACTTTTTTGTATTCTTAATATTTTTGAATATTATGAATGGGATAGCTTAAGATTATATTTTATTTCTTGTTTCATATAAGTTAATGGAATTCATGCTAAAGATTTAGCAAACATCATGAATTCCGAAACTAAAATTTATTTCATTTTTTTAACTTACATTTTAAAAATGATTAACGATCGCGAGTGGTATTTTTGTTGACGCATATACCACTCACGAGTGGTATTCTTTCCGCTCGTGAGCAAGAATACCACTCGTGAGTCGTATGTTTACCACTCCTGAGCGAGTCGACTGATACCACTCGTGAGTGGTAAAATACCACTCGCTCATGAGTGGTAAAATTACGGCTCGTGAGCCGTACTTTCAGAGAGCGATTGGAAAAAAAAAACGTTTTACGAACCCTGGTTTCAACCTCGAGATATGCTGAAAAATAAAATAATCTTGGCACTGCACACCGATGACGTCAAAACTGAAGATGAATTACAAGATATGAGAATACAAGCAGCAAAAAGAATCAACGAACAACGCGCGAAGGCTAAAACCAGGTTCGACGACAAACATGCTACACCAAAAACGTACAACATTGGCGATTTAGTATTAGCCGAGAATGAGCGAATTAGTACTGGACATTCCCGAAAATTTGAGCCTCATTACAAAGGTCCATTCCTGGTAACCAAAGTTCTTGGAAACGACAGATATGTGATTGCTGATCTCCCAGACTCGCGGCGTAAACAGCGTCATTACTCATCAGTATTTGCAGCAGACAAACTGAAAAAGTGGTGCACATTACCACCACCTGATGATGATGAATCCGAGAACTACGAATCTAATGAAGAAGACTCCAATGATGACTCCAGTGGTCCCCAACTCAGAGATAGAGGCGAGGTCGCTCTATTGTAGCAGGAACGGCCGAATGAAAGCATCACTGACAAAACTGGACGAAACTGACAAATTACAACAGAAGACAACACTGACGAAAGAGAACGAAAGATCGAAGAGTTGACTCAGAGATCGCGAACGACACGGACGACATCAAACCACTCGAGAACTTATATTTTCCAAATTTAATGTATTATTTCTACTTCATAAAGTTAAAGGTTAAACATAATAAATATTTCCGTATTTAAAATATATTTATGTGTTTTTCACATTAAAAAAATCACTAACTATCCAGGAGTTAGTCCTACGGAGCTCAAATGTATTACCAGGTCCTATTATTTTATTACCCCCAACATTTTACCCATACATATCTACCCCTATCTGCTCCCGTTCTGGAGGTCTCCATACAAAAACTCAAAAATTAATAAAAATAGAGAAAAAACCTCTTAACTCGTAGAGGGAAATTTGAAATTTGACCCCTTGGCGGAGACACGGAAGTTTGAGTTAAAATTCCCCAAATCTACGGATATTTCACTTCGAAAGATTTTTAAAATATGTGTTAAAAATGGTTTATATTTTTGATAATTTTTTATGAAAATTATCAAATTTGGAATTTTCTATGAAAATTATCAAATTTGGAATTTTCTATGCAAATGATCAAATTTGGAATTTTCTATGCAAATTATCAAATTTGGAATTTTCTATGAAAAAAAGATAAAAGAATAAATATTCTTTAATTTAATTTAAAAGAATATTTAATTTTTTTTTCTTCAAAATTATGAGTTTTATACACGGATATTATCAGTGTATCGCACGGATTTTTCCTATGTTTGGGTTGGCATCGTTGATGTGCGGGCAGAAATCGAGACCTCTAATAAAAAGGACGACAAACATCACATTTCATTTGTTATTGTAGCTACTGTTGTAGTCGCCCAAGAAACGAAGTTAGGTAGAAAACTGAAATATTCACAAAGTCGCCTTCAGTTGGCTGTTCGGCTGAATGCGACTCCCGAGCAGGAAATACCACTCACGAGTGGTATTCTTGCTGACGCATATACCATACACGAGCCGTATTTTTCCACTCGTGAGCAAGAATACCAATCACGAGCCGTATGTTTACCACTTCTGAGCGAGTCGACTGATACCACTCGCGAGTGGTAAAATACCACTCGCTCATGTGTGGTAAAATTACGGCTTGTGAGCAGGGTTGCCGTTTTGGTAATTTATTACCAAAACTGGTAACTTTTTTTGCTTTTACATTTTTTTGGTAGCTTGGTAACTTATTTTTAGTTGAGGTAACTTTTTTGTATTCTTAATATTTTTGAATATTATGAATGGGATAGCTTAAGATTATATTTTATTTCTTGTTTCATATAAGTTAATGGAATTCATGCTAAAGATTTAGCAAACATCATGGATTCCGAAACTAAAATTTATTTCATTTTTTTAACTTACATTTTAAAAATGATTAACGATCGCGAGTGGTATTCTTGTTGACGCATATACCACTCACGAGTGGTATTCTTTCCGCTCGTGAGCAAGAATACCACTCGTGAGTCGTATGTTTACCACTCCTGAGCGAGTCGACTGATACCACTCCTGAGCGAGTCGACTGATACCACTCGTGAAAATTATCAAATTTTGAATTTTCTATGAAAATTATCAAATTTGGAATTTTCTATGAAAATTATCAAATTTGGAATTTTCTATGAAAATTATCAAATTTGGAATTTTCTATGCAAATGATCAAATTTGGAATTTTCTATGCAAATTATCAAATTTGGAATTTTCTATGCAAATTATCAAATTTGGAATTTTCTATGAAAAAAAGATAAAAGAATAAATATTCTTTAATTTAATTTAAAAGAATATTTAATTTTTTTTTCTTCAAAATTATGAGTTTTATACACGGATATTATCAGTGTATCGCACGGATTTTTCCTATGTTTGGGTTGGCATCGTTGATGTGCGGGCAGAAATCGAGACCTCTAATAAAAAGGACGACAAACATCACATTTCATTTGTTATTGTAGCTACTGTTGTAGTCGCCCAAGAAACGAAGTTAGGTAGAAAACTGAAATATTCACAAAGTCGCCTTCAGTTGGCTGTTCGGCTGAATGCGACTCCCGAGCAGGAAATACCACTCACGAGTGGTATTCTTGCTGACGCATATACCATACACGAGCCGTATTTTTCCACTCGTGAGCAAGAATACCAATCACGAGCCGTATGTTTACCACTTCTGAGCGAGTCGACTGATACCACTCGCGAGTGGTAAAATACCACTCGCTCATGTGTGGTAAAATTACGGCTTGTGAGCAGGGTTGCCGTTTTGGTAATTTATTACCAAAACTGGTAACTTTTTTTGCTTTTACATTTTTTTGGTAGCTTGGTAACTTATTTTTAGTTGAGGTAACTTTTTTGTATTCTTAATATTTTTGAATATTATGAATGGGATAGCTTAAGATTATATTTTATTTCTTGTTTCATATAAGTTAATGGAATTCATGCTAAAGATTTAGCAAACATCATGAATTCCGAAACTAAAATTTATTTCATTTTTTTAACTTACATTTTAAAAATGATTAACGATCGCGAGTGGTATTTTTGTTGACGCATATACCACTCACGAGTGGTATTCTTTCCGCTCGTGAGCAAGAATACCACTCGTGAGTCGTATGTTTACCACTCCTGAGCGAGTCGACTGATACCACTCGTGAGTGGTAAAATACCACTCGCTCATGAGTGGTAAAATTACGGCTCGTGAGCCGTACTTTCAGAGAGCGATTGGAAAAAAAAAAACGTTTTACGAACCCTGGTTTCAACCTCGAGATATGCTGAAAAATAAAATAATCTTGGCACTGCACACCGATGACGTCAAAACTGAAGATGAATTACAAGATATGAGAATACAAGCAGCAAAAAGAATCAACGAACAACGCGCGAAGGCTAAAACCAGGTTCGACGACAAACATGCTACACCAAAAACGTACAACATTGGCGATTTAGTATTAGCCGAGAATGAGCGAATTAGTACTGGACATTCCCGAAAATTTGAGCCTCATTACAAAGGTCCATTCCTGGTAACCAAAGTTCTTGGAAACGACAGATATGTGATTGCTGATCTCCCAGACTCGCGGCGTAAACAGCGTCATTACTCATCAGTATTTGCAGCAGACAAACTGAAAAAGTGGTGCACATTACCACCACCTGATGATGATGAATCCGAGAACTACGAATCTAATGAAGAAGACTCCAATGATGACTCCAGTGGTCCCCAACTCAGAGATAGAGGCGAGGTCGCTCTATTGTAGCAGGAACGGCCGAATGAAAGCATCACTGACAAAACTGGACGAAACTGACAAATTACAACAGAAGACAACACTGACGAAAGAGAACGAAAGATCGAAGAGTTGACTCAGAGATCGCGAACGACACGGACGACATCAAACCACTCGAGAACTTATATTTTCCAAATTTAATGTATTATTTCTACTTCATAAAGTTAAAGGTTAAACATAATAAATATTTCCGTTATTAAAATATATTTATGTGTTTTTCACATTAAAAAAATCACTAACTATCCAGGAGTTAGTCCTACGGAGCTCAAATGTATTACCAGGTCCTATTATTTTATTACCCCCAACATTTTACCCATACATATCTACCCCTATCTGCTCCCGTTCTGGAGGTCTCCATACAAAAACTCAAAAATTAATAAAAATAGAGAAAAAACCTCTTAACTCGTAGAGGGAAATTTGAAATTTGACCCCTTGGCGGAGACACGGAAGTTTGAGTTAAAATTCCCCAAATCTACGGATATTTCACTTCGAAAGATTTTTAAAATATGTGTTAAAAATGGTTTATATTTTTGATAATTTTTTATGAAAATTATCAAATTTTGAATTTTCTATGAAAATTATCAAATTTTGAATTTTCTATGAAAATTATCAAATTTGGAATTTTCTATGCAAATGATCAAATTTGGAATTTTCTATGCAAATTATCAAATTTGGAATTTTCTATGAAAAAAGATAAAAGAATAAATATTCTTTAATTTAATTTAAAAGAATATTTAATTTTTTTTTCTTCAAAATTATGAGTTTTATACACGGATATTATCAGTGTATCGCACGGATTTTTCTTATGTTTGGGTTGGCATCGTTGATGTGCGGGCAGAAATCGAGACCTCTAATAAAAAGGACGACAAACATCACATTTCATTTGTTATTGTAGCTACTGTTGTAGTCGCCCAAGAAACGAAGTTAGGTAGAAAACTGAAATATTCACAAAGTCGCCTTCAGTTGGCTGTTCGGCTGAATGCGACTCCCGAGCAGGAAATACCACTCACGAGTGGTATTCTTGCTGACGCATATACCATACACGAGCCGTATTTTTCCACTCGTGAGCAAGAATACCAATCACGAGCCGTATGTTTACCACTTCTGAGCGAGTCGACTGATACCACTCGCGAGTGGTAAAATACCACTCGCTCATGTGTGGTAAAATTACGGCTTGTGAGCAGGGTTGCCGTTTTGGTAATTTATTACCAAAACTGGTAACTTTTTTTGCTTTTACATTTTTTTGGTAGCTTGGTAACTTATTTTTAGTTGAGGTAACTTTTTTGTATTCTTAATATTTTTGAATATTATGAATGGGATAGCTTAAGATTATATTTTATTTCTTGTTTCATATAAGTTAATGGAATTCATGCTAAAGATTTAGCAAACATCATGGATTCCGAAACTAAAATTTATTTCATTTTTTTAACTTACATTTTAAAAATGATTAACGATCGCGAGTGGTATTCTTGTTGACGCATATACCACTCACGAGTGGTATTCTTTCCGCTCGTGAGCAAGAATACCACTCGTGAGTCGTATGTTTACCACTCCTGAGCGAGTCGACTGATACCACTCCTGAGCGAGTCGACTGATACCACTCGTGAAAATTATCAAATTTTGAATTTTCTATGAAAATTATCAAATTTGGAATTTTCTATGAAAATTATCAAATTTGGAATTTTCTATGCAAATGATCAAATTTGGAATTTTCTATGCAAATTATCAAATTTGGAATTTTCTATGCAAATTATCAAATTTGGAATTTTCTATGAAAAAAAGATAAAAGAATAAATATTCTTTAATTTAATTTAAAAGAATATTTAATTTTTTTTTCTTCAAAATTATGAGTTTTATACACGGATATTATCAGTGTATCGCACGGATTTTTCCTATGTTTGGGTTGGCATCGTTGATGTGCGGGCAGAAATCGAGACCTCTAATAAAAAGGACGACAAACATCACATTTCATTTGTTATTGTAGCTACTGTTGTAGTCGCCCAAGAAACGAAGTTAGGTAGAAAACTGAAATATTCACAAAGTCGCCTTCAGTTGGCTGTTCGGCTGAATGCGACTCCCGAGCAGGAAATACCACTCACGAGTGGTATTCTTGCTGACGCATATACCATACACGAGCCGTATTTTTCCACTCGTGAGCAAGAATACCAATCACGAGCCGTATGTTTACCACTTCTGAGCGAGTCGACTGATACCACTCGCGAGTGGTAAAATACCACTCGCTCATGTGTGGTAAAATTACGGCTTGTGAGCAGGGTTGCCGTTTTGGTAATTTATTACCAAAACTGGTAACTTTTTTTGCTTTTACATTTTTTTGGTAGCTTGGTAACTTATTTTTAGTTGAGGTAACTTTTTTGTATTCTTAATATTTTTGAATATTATGAATGGGATAGCTTAAGATTATATTTTATTTCTTGTTTCATATAAGTTAATGGAATTCATGCTAAAGATTTAGCAAACATCATGAATTCCGAAACTAAAATTTATTTCATTTTTTTAACTTACATTTTAAAAATGATTAACGATCGCGAGTGGTATTTTTGTTGACGCATATACCACTCACGAGTGGTATTCTTTCCGCTCGTGAGCAAGAATACCACTCGTGAGTCGTATGTTTACCACTCCTGAGCGAGTCGACTGATACCACTCGTGAGTGGTAAAATACCACTCGCTCATGAGTGGTAAAATTACGGCTCGTGAGCCGTACTTTCAGAGAGCGATTGGAAAAAAAAAACGTTTTACGAACCCTGGTTTCAACCTCGAGATATGCTGAAAAATAAAATAATCTTGGCACTGCACACCGATGACGTCAAAACTGAAGATGAATTACAAGATATGAGAATACAAGCAGCAAAAAGAATCAACGAACAACGCGCGAAGGCTAAAACCAGGTTCGACGACAAACATGCTACACCAAAAACGTACAACATTGGCGATTTAGTATTAGCCGAGAATGAGCGAATTAGTACTGGACATTCCCGAAAATTTGAGCCTCATTACAAAGGTCCATTCCTGGTAACCAAAGTTCTTGGAAACGACAGATATGTGATTGCTGATCTCCCAGACTCGCGGCGTAAACAGCGTCATTACTCATCAGTATTTGCAGCAGACAAACTGAAAAAGTGGTGCACATTACCACCACCTGATGATGATGAATCCGAGAACTACGAATCTAATGAAGAAGACTCCAATGATGACTCCAGTGGTCCCCAACTCAGAGATAGAGGCGAGGTCGCTCTATTGTAGCAGGAACGGCCGAATGAAAGCATCACTGACAAAACTGGACGAAACTGACAAATTACAACAGAAGACAACACTGACGAAAGAGAACGAAAGATCGAAGAGTTGACTCAGAGATCGCGAACGACACGGACGACATCAAACCACTCGAGAACTTATATTTTCCAAATTTAATGTATTATTTCTACTTCATAAAGTTAAAGGTTAAACATAATAAATATTTCCGTTATTAAAATATATTTATGTGTTTTTCACATTAAAAAAATCACTAACTATCCAGGAGTTAGTCCTACGGAGCTCAAATGTATTACCAGGTCCTATTATTTTATTACCCCCAACATTTTACCCATACATATCTACCCCTATCTGCTCCCGTTCTGGAGGTCTCCATACAAAAACTCAAAAATTAATAAAAATAGAGAAAAAACCTCTTAACTCGTAGAGGGAAATTTGAAATTTGACCCCTTGGCGGAGACACGGAAGTTTGAGTTAAAATTCCCCAAATCTACGGATATTTCACTTCGAAAGATTTTTAAAATATGTGTTAAAAATGGTTTATATTTTTGATAATTTTTTATGAAAATTATCAAATTTTGAATTTTCTATGAAAATTATCAAATTTTGAATTTTCTATGAAAATTATCAAATTTGGAATTTTCTATGCAAATGATCAAATTTGGAATTTTCTATGCAAATTATCAAATTTGGAATTTTCTATGAAAAAAGATAAAAGAATAAATATTCTTTAATTTAATTTAAAAGAATATTTAATTTTTTTTTCTTCAAAATTATGAGTTTTATACACGGATATTATCAGTGTATCGCACGGATTTTTCTTATGTTTGGGTTGGCATCGTTGATGTGCGGGCAGAAATCGAGACCTCTAATAAAAAGGACGACAAACATCACATTTCATTTGTTATTGTAGCTACTGTTGTAGTCGCCCAAGAAACGAAGTTAGGTAGAAAACTGAAATATTCACAAAGTCGCCTTCAGTTGGCTGTTCGGCTGAATGCGACTCCCGAGCAGGAAATACCACTCACGAGTGGTATTCTTGCTGACGCATATACCATACACGAGCCGTATTTTTCCACTCGTGAGCAAGAATACCAATCACGAGCCGTATGTTTACCACTTCTGAGCGAGTCGACTGATACCACTCGCGAGTGGTAAAATACCACTCGCTCATGTGTGGTAAAATTACGGCTTGTGAGCAGGGTTGCCGTTTTGGTAATTTATTACCAAAACTGGTAACTTTTTTTGCTTTTACATTTTTTTGGTAGCTTGGTAACTTATTTTTAGTTGAGGTAACTTTTTTGTATTCTTAATATTTTTGAATATTATGAATGGGATAGCTTAAGATTATATTTTATTTCTTGTTTCATATAAGTTAATGGAATTCATGCTAAAGATTTAGCAAACATCATGGATTCCGAAACTAAAATTTATTTCATTTTTTTAACTTACATTTTAAAAATGATTAACGATTTAAATAAAGAGTTCCAATCAGAGAATGTACGTTTGCCGTATTTATATTCCCAAATGGAAATATACTTCAAATTAATATTGAGTTATTTCTTAAGGAATGAATCATTAAAAAATATTGATTGTTTAACTCATATCGATATATTCGATGAAAGTTATTATCTTCATGTTGAACAAATTTTTATTGGAAGCAAAGCCGAGGAATTTTTAGCGTTAGATTTACGCTGCTATTGTATCGGCGCATTTAAAAATATTTCTCAGTTTAATTTAATCAATTTTATTATATATTTTAAAAGAACAAAATAATTGAAAACTACTAAATCAAAACTACTAAAACGAATCGAAGTGATTTTAAAAAGTTTCTCTTGACAACTAATAAAAAATCAAAGGCAACAAGTTGATTTTTATAAAATAAAAAAATTTTTTCTTTAGCGACAACCCTGCTCGTGAGCTGAGCCTTATTTCAGTGATGAAGTACAATTGATTGGTATTTCAAGCGATTTTTTTCGAACTCTGATCGTTATTTTGATTTTCTGGTGACGTATTTGATTGGAAATTCATATCTTAGTCTTATAGTTCTCTCTTGCCAGATATGTCAGCTACAGAGATTATTGGATCTCAACAAACCAATTCTTTTACTTCTGACTCTTAGGTTCGTCATTTATATATATTTTTTAAAAACAGCAATTAATTAATAATAATTGATGATATGAATATTGTAAGAAGGAAGAATTTCATTTTGGTAAATATGGCACTCTTCCGCAACCAATATTGTTGAAACTGCAAATGTCTTATTCATGACTTAAATATTATATGGTGTAAAATTGAGCAAATTGATTGAAATTTGAACTAAAATACTAATTTTCTAAAAAACGCGACTCTAGAACCACATAGAATAGTGTAACAAAGCTAAAAAAACCACATTACCATGATCGGTGTGAATACCTCTCATGTACTATATTGCTCAGACTAGACTTGATTTTCTTGTTTTCTGGCAACATTAAAATCTTTTACAAAACACCTAATCGCCATGTTGATTTCTGTTTCGCCTTTGAGTATATAGTTGTCTCTTTTTAGCATTTGCGGGTATTGCGTTCACATCCTACGAACTGAAAATTCATTTGCATTGAATTCCAATCTATTTGCCGACGTTGTCGTAATCAAGTAGTGAATTAAAAGCATATTTTTTGTAAATTTGCTAAACGTATTTTGTTTTTTATCTGATGTGAGCATTTTTCAATAATCCTTTTTATCTTTGTTTAGTTGGGTGCATTACTTGAGAAAATAAAAAAATTGGGTCCATATTATGCGATTTTAAGTTGAAAAGTAAAAATTCTTCAGATCTTTCGTCAATTTCCTACGTTTTCAAATATACATTTCTCTCGTTCGCTCATCCAGCCATTTGAATGACGAATGACAAAAGATATTGAATGTTCGGTAAGAGTGAAAACGTATAAGAATAATCGTGTTGTCTCTATTTCTTTAACATAGATTTCGTATTAAATTCAGCTAGACAAACGATTCTGTTTAACTAGAAGGCGATCTCTTTTGCACACTCTTTTTCGGTTGCGGCAGAAATTAGTAATATTGCAAGCTGAGAAAGTCAATTGAATTTACTGTGAAAATTTTGTGTTCGAATCGGAATAAAAATAACATTGGCGTAAGGTATATGTTTTAAATTTGTATATATTTCATAATAAAAACTAAGATACTTTTCGACAGGTTAACCCAACGTAAGTTGAATAGGATCTGAAAGGGCAGGTTCTGATTGCAAAGCACACTTCAGCGACCACGCTTATACTTAGTCCCGATCGAATACATTGGAATATTGGAAACATTCTCGGACGTAACTACTCTTTCTGGTGGAGGACGAGGTGGTCGTGTTCAATCCGCCCCAGTCCGCCGTCTTCTATACCTGGTCTATATGGATTCGGATTTCAGACCTTGTGTTCTTCATATCCAACCTACAGAATATTTATAAATCAAGAGCCGAATGTGCATCCATTTTATTCCACTGCGATTGATGATAGGAAACAGTCCATAAAAAACCCAATATATCAACTATCATTTCGCCAACAGTGTGATTCACAAAGCTCTAAAACCAACAGAAGGAAGCACTTTAAATTAAGGTTAGTAAGTTATAAATTTCGGACATTTCATTTTTTGATTTACACAGTAAAAATAACAAAATAAATATGTTAAGTTTTTAATCATCGAATATATACTTCTAAAACCAAATACTTCACAATTTCTGATTTAATTATCATGATTAATTGTCTATAGGAACTTCTATCAACAACAATTGTCGGTTTGGAAGCATTCAACTACATCGGAGTCTTCAGAGAGTTATATATCAGAAGAAAGAAAAGGAAGCATACCATTAGAACGATCTGAGATGACACTTCCGAGTGCAGCACGCGTCTA
The DNA here is from genome assembly GCA_017309665.1 of Coelopa frigida. Lineage (NCBI taxonomy): Eukaryota > Metazoa > Arthropoda > Insecta > Diptera > Coelopidae > Coelopa > Coelopa frigida. The sequence goes on from CM029561.1 coordinate 25,468,559, forward strand.
TACCGACGTAAATGCACATAAGCCAGATGAGTACTGGGATTATGAGAACTATGTAGTCGACTGGGCTAATCAAGATGACTATCAGTTGGTGCGAAAACTAGGTCGTGGGAAATACTCGGAAGTGTTCGAAGCAATAAATATAACAACGACGGAGAAATGTGTCGTGAAAATTTTAAAACCTGTTAAAAAGAAGAAAATCAAGCGAGAAATTAAGATTCTTGAAAACCTACGTGGAGGAACCAACATCATAACACTACTTGCTGTAGTGAAGGATCCTGTATCACGAACTCCGGCTTTGATTTTTGAGCATGTCAATAATACAGATTTCAAGCAGTTGTATCAAACACTTACTGATTATGAAATACGCTATTATTTATTTGAGTTGCTAAAAGCCCTCGATTACTGTCATAGTATGGGAATAATGCATCGTGATGTAAAACCACATAATGTCATGATTGATCACGAAAACCGCAAGCTGCGTTTAATTGATTGGGGTTTAGCAGAATTTTACCACCCTGGCCAAGAGTATAACGTTCGCGTAGCTTCTCGATATTTTAAAGGGCCCGAGCTACTCGTGGACTATCAGATGTATGATTATTCATTGGACATGTGGTCTCTTGGTTGTATGCTGGCTTCTATGATATTTCGCAAGGAACCGTTTTTCCACGGCCACGATAACTATGATCAATTAGTTCGCATTGCCAAGGTGCTGGGCACCGAGGAACTTTACTCTTATTTAGATAAATATAATATAGAGTTGGATCCAAGATTCCATGATATTTTGCAAAGACATTCACGTAAACGATGGGAACGTTTTGTGCACTCTGATAACCAGCATTTGGTTTCACCTGAAGCACTAGATTTTCTCGATAAACTATTGCGTTATGATCATGTAGAACGTCTTACAGCTCGCGAAGCTATGGCACATCCTTACTTTTTGCCAATTGTTAATGGACAAATGAAAACAAATAACCAGCAATAGGATTAGTTGTGTGCCGTCACAGAAATGAAAGCGACAAAATTACAAACAAAAATGAGCTGGAAGTAAAGAATAAAACAGAGGAACATTAAAAAGATCCGCATGAAGCATGAGCGTTATTATATTCATATGCAAAGAAGGAAATTTAAATTTAAGAGTAACAAATATCTACGATTGTAACACATGCCGACAGATTCATTTACACATAAACTAAATAACTTCAAAATTGTATTTTGTTAACTTATTTCGGCTTTCGCGAAACAATAAAGATACTACCATAAATAAAAAATACATCTAATGAATGCATACTTATACACCTAATATTCAACATAAATGTATACATATAGCTATATATTTACAATAAATTGTTTTCTTCTTTGATAAAAATTTAGCCTTAATTAAAATTATATATTTTCATCAATAATTTGTTTAATTATTATTTCAATTTCTCACCACGTTATTGATTTCCCCAAAAGTCAGTTTAAATTAACTGTCCTAAGACCAATAATAAGAAAATGTTTTAAAATCAGTTCACCAAACAAATATAATAAATACGACAGTTAAACTGTTCACTTATAAATTTCATAATTCAATATAAAACATGAACAATTAATTTGAAAATCCGCAATCATTATTTAACCGAGAATAAATAAATACCGTAACCCGATAGGAATAAGGCATAAACAATTGATATAATTTTGAATATCATGAAACAAGTAAATAAGCCCTGTTAAATTTATGAACATTAATATAATCGAAATATAATTTTTGATTAAAAAAATAATAAATTATATTATACAGAAGAACAAAAAAAATTTGTTAAAAAAATTTTTGTAGTGAAAATATTCCAATAATAAAATTAATCATAAACTCATTCACATTTTATATTTGTGCGCAAATATAAATTTAATTACACTATATTCACTAACAAAACTTGGTATTAATATATTTTATAAAGAAGCACGTACTTATGAAATTTGTACCCATAGGTTTGGGAGATCCTTCGTTAAGTTCCGTTTAATAACATACTCATTTTCAGTTTCACTTAAAAAAAACGATAATTATATCAGTGGTCACAAGCCATAACCGCCTAAGTCGAGTTAGGACAAAATTGAGATTTTAGTGTCATAGTGCTCAGCGTGTCTAAATCTATTTGCTATCAAGTTTTCATGTCTGTATCCTTTTTAGACTCCTTAAAAAATGTAAAAAAGTAACACCTAGCCCCATTACTTTCAATGTTAATTTGAAACTTTAAACTGCTCTCCTGAACATTTTGAAAAACAGACTTAGGCTTGTGACCACTGATATATATCCATTAAATATTTAAAATATAGTCAAATTTATTATATATAACAAAACAAAATCTTCAATATAAATTTTCAATTTAAAAATTATACTTCGATCGTCCATAAGGACGTACTTATATACCTACATATCATTCACTTAGTGCATTCCGGGGTTCTTCTATGTTATGCGAAACAGGGGTCTCGACGAGTGTTAATTATCCCCATTCTGGTTATCGTCGACGGCTGGGAATACGAACAAGAGACTACGATTCAGTATAAGGGTTGGCGTCTTGGCTAACATTTGACAACTATGTATGGGCGCGTGGTATGAAGATGACGACAACCGAAATAATGGTAACATATCATATCGCTAATTTTTTAGAAAACTTGCATGAGTTCAAAAACATGCTTTTGCAGAAAACGCGTTTTAAGTTTTCAATTGACTCCAATTCATATGTAAAGTTGAACTTTCAAGCGGATAGGATGTATTGAGTACCCAAGATGAAACATATATCATATAAAATCAGGGGATATGTAGTAAACAACAACAAAACAACTTATGTCTGATATAAAAATTCTTGAGGAGAGCGAATAATAAAATATAAGATTGTTTTTCAAGTTATTTTGTCAAAAGTCCACAGATATGTATATATAAAAACAGTTGAACCAGAGTTTGGACCCCATAGAAAAGGGTTAACCCTTACCGCATTGTTTCGTTTTCTTGATCTCGGATTATTATTTTACTAAAGCGTCTACTTTCCATAGAGCCCATTGCTCTGAAAAGACGCTGCTGTTTAAGTTATGACAGTCTTCTTTTATGCTCACGATACTGTGTACTTATTCTTACCCTTATCGGTCATTCGGAAAGAGATGTGATCTGGTTAAGTATTCTTCTAGCAGAAATGTTCTTGCAATATTAAACAGTATTGTAAATATAAAGGTTTTTTTTGTAAATAAAACGATTAAAATTCATTTTTGATTAGATATTTTTCTTTTTCTCAATTTGTTCACATTTTGAGAGATTTTACTCATTTTTCATCGTGAATAATATTAAAACTATTTAATATATGTATGTATATCTTTACACTTTTTAATTAACTATTTTACTCGTCATCTTGGCGTTTACGACTTGAACTGATCTAAAAATTGGGACTTAATAGTATTTAAAAAATATTATAATATTTTTTTTGCATAAATATGTTATTCGAAGCATTCAAGAAGGAAATCAAGAATTATGCCGGTTTTATTTCAAATTGAGAGATATCCGGAAACTGATTTTTATCTTTTCCTAAAATTATGTCTTATTTAAAAAATGAAGCTGAAATAAATTTGAAAAAGGATACTGATCTCACTGCTAGTGAAAATAATTTTGATATGGGAATGGGTTTGGTACAATTTCATTTATACTGGAAGTATCCTATTTTCGAATTCGAATACACTTTCACGAGTTATATAAATTTGCCACCACCATATACAGCTTTCATTTTGCATTCAGTAGCAATTTGATTCTCGTCCTGATTGGTAATGAACGCGCAAGAGCAAACTTACATAACTTTGTAATAAATTTACATCATCAAATAAGTTAATACCACATTACCTATGAATTTGTAGAAATTACTTTTATATGTTTGTTGAGGTTGTCATATTGTTATTACTATTATTGTATTATAAGTAACAAGAAAGACAAAAAGGCTGGTTCTTGGGCGTTGTGCTTATTCACCTGATGTAATGGGTCAGACGAAGGAGCGGAAATGTTCTTGGTGAAGTAATGAAAACGCCCTGCTGTTATTGTAAATAAAATGAATTACTTATTGGAATGTTGAGTGTAAAATCAAAGTACATCATTTTCAAATGTGCCCATAAAACTTTTTTCTTTTTAAATATAGTGAAAGATATTTTCCATTTGCTTCATTCCTTCCCGATGGATATAAAAGTTTAACAATTAATTTATCGATATTTCAGGTATAAAGATACCTTTATACCTAAGATAAGTTAAGTAGCTCAAAAAGGAAGTGACCATTAGTTCCTTATATTGCTTGATTATTATTTTTATAGTCATGCATAATAACCGACAGTCAGTTGTCTATATCAAAATATTTAAATAAAAAACTTGTTAAACGAATTCATTCCAATTTTTTCGGATTTACATTCCAGATAAAATGACATATTGACAAAAACGGAAATATTCATGTGGACATATCAGATCAAATCCAATCTGTATACAATACATATATTGATCATTCAGTAAATAGAAGTTTGCAGTTGTAACCATGAAAATTACGCCAACGATGGGAGAGACACTTCGAGCTTGGCTTTTATCTGCCCTCATGGTGCATGGTGCAGTAGCTGGGAACCCAGATGCCAAAAGGCTGTACGATGATTTGCTCAGTAATTACAACAAACTCGTACGGCCAGTAGTCAACACAACGGATGTTCTGAAAGTTTGCATTAAGCTAAAATTGTCCCAATTAATTGATGTGGTAAGGCAAATGCTTATTATAGTATTTTGTGTTGAAAACTAATTCGGTTTTCTGTTATTATATTAACTTTCAGAACCTTAAAAATCAAATAATGACCACCAATCTTTGGGTTGAACAAGTAAATACTGTGTATTCGTTATGTCTTCAAGTAATCCAATTTCATTCCCTTGCCTTAGTCTTGGTACGACTACAAGCTGAGATGGGAGCCCAAAGAATATGGAGGAGTGCATATGCTTCATGTGCCGTCTGATCATATCTGGCGTCCCGATATTGTATTGTACAACAAGTAAGTAGGATGAACGTAGTTTCGAATATACAATTTTTTCCTAACATGTGCAAGTTCAATTGCACATCTCCTTCAGGAGATTGTTTGGAGATTGATTCATAAAGGGTTTCGAACAGGAGAGAATACAAACAAATATAAGAGTGTATGCGTTTAGGGAAACTCCACGATGGGAGTGAACATACTTTTTATCAAAACATATTTAACATTTTCGAAAGGGTTGCTTGAAGTTATTTATGTTTAAATGGACAAAGTTCAGCTTTACGTCATTAAAGTTATTCTTTAAATTAAAAAAAAATAGAGTATTAATGAAATACTATTCCAGATTTATTTATTTTTTAATTATTAGTACTTTTTACACTCCTACATTGCCAACTTATTGCTATACTTTAATGTTGAACATTAATTGTACTCTTTTTTATTCATATTTAAATTGTGAAAGCCATGTTAAAATTAAACTAAATTTTAAAATATAAAAACAAATATACATTAGTGCTGATGGTAACTTCGAAGTGACGCTTGCAACAAAAGCTACTATTTACTCAGAAGGATTAGTTGAATGGAAGCCGCCGGCTATTTACAAGTCTTCGTGTGAAATAGATGTAGAATATTTTCCTTTTGACGAACAAACATGTGTTCTCAAGTTCGGCAGTTGGACATATGATGGGTTCAAGGTATGTTTTCTCTAAAGTGTATTATAATACAGAAGTTATAAATTGGAATTTTTTAAACACGTGATTTTCCGAGGTCAATTTAAAATACATCTATATTTCGAATAAAAGAGAAATACATGTTCTTCTAACTATCCCAGGCCAAAGCTTTTGAATGCGTTATTAATACAGCATGCTTATAATATACTTTAGTAAATAACGACTTTAACTTTTATCAAATGGATATATCGTGTTCATCCTTTGAATTTCTGAAATCAAAGATCTCGACTTTCGAAAAGCATTTTACTTATTTCATTAACGAAATCAACGAATCAATAGAAAACTATCAAGATATTTGAATTTGATTTACTTCATAACTTACAGTTCTTTTATTGAATTTAATTATATAAATTGATAAATACGTTTTTGTACATTTAAAGGGGAAGAAAAATATCATTTTGGTTCAGTTATAGTACTTAATAATTTATATACCCAATCTTTTGTACATATACACTCATACTTTTAACAAATGAACGTATTTCGATAAGTATTTTTAATATTTCAATGCGTAGACTTCTGTTTTGATTTACTTTTTGTTTGAGAGTGAATGTGAAACATCTGATCCCGATAATTATGTAAAACCTTCATTTTGATATTCGTTTTGAGATTCATCGTCAGTACTTTATTAAAATATATTCATATACATATATTTGAAACCTCTAACGTTTGCACACCTTTACACAATTTAAGACAATCGTTGCCACTCCCTTTAGAGTTATCTTAATCGAATAGAAAATGTCATAACAAATGGAAATGTAACGAAATGTTGAGCTATGGAGGGCTTAATGTGTTGATTTAAATCAATCTGTTTAGTTATAAGAAAAAACTCACCGGGTGAATTGTTAGTTGAGGAAAAACCGATTCGTAAGTGAAGTTCATACTTGGTCTACAAATATGAATTAAAATCTACAACGCCGACTTTTAATGAAATTAATTTAGGACAATTCAACATACATATTTTTCAGTGCTGACGGTCATTATGAAGTCACTCTTATGACAAAAGCTACAGTCCATAGTAATGGATTGGTTATATGGCAACCACCTGCCGTCTATAAGTCGTCCTGTTCAATCGATGTTGAATATTTCCCATATGACGTACAGACCTGTATCTTAAAATTGGGAAGTTGGACTTACGATGGCTTTAAGGTGCTAATAACTATTTATAAAATGTTATCGTATTAAGAAAAAATTTAAATGAAATTCGTTGGAATAAAGAAAATATACGTAAAATCCTACAATTGTCTATTAACGCGGAATGTTAATTAGCATTAAACTGTATTATTTTTATAGAACTTTTATAATTTTGTGAACATTTTAAAGAAAAGAGCATTAAGACATATTTATTATTCCAACTATATTTCACGAAATCCACAAATTTTTTCGGAATGAAAATGTTCAGTTCATAGTTAATTTGAATATTCAATGAAGTTATTTTATTTGACAGCATGCTCTGTTATGTATTGATTTCCTAAGCTACAAGAAATTCCACCACAGTTTAACTTTGAAAATAAATAACTAACATATTTGGGATTATGAACATTATTTGAAAATTAAACTGAACTTTAGAGGATTAAAGTTTTTATTCTTCTGTTTGCACACTCAGAGATATATTTTTTTTCTCCAGTACTAAAATAATTAAAACTATGCGACAACTTCTCTCGCAACAAGTCCTCGGATTTCATCTGAATGTTTTATAGTTTAGTACATTTATACAATGTCAGATCCTAAACCAATCATGTTTTTTACAAACATATACGCACTTTTAAACTATCTTTTATAAGTTAGAATTTGTTGTTTGAAATATACACACATCCTTATCAATAATGTCCTTATCAATTATACCTTTAACACTTCAAATTATCTTTGAGTTATAAGTTCTTAATTATTTTGTATGCATGTCGCATGGATTAATGTAAACAAATTGCTTCAAATCATTGAATATTCAAATTTTTAAATAATTATGGTATACCTCTGTTATTGCGTATTCCTTTTAATTTCATGTTCATGTTGTTAACGTTCTTAGAATAAAAACTAAACCTTTAAACTTAAAACTAAACAAATATATAATCCTAATTAGCAATTCTTCTCATTGCTATTAAATCCTGTTGTTTTGGAGAAACAGCTTAAAAACAAGAGTTCCATGTGATATATTTTGAGAGATATATTTTGGTTCAAGTTTTTGCTTCCTAGTTCAAAGGTTGACTGCAATTATTTTTTAGAAAATGAGTGATTCAATGTACTTGAATATTCAAAACGTAAAGCAGGAATTCAAAAATAATAAATTGTAAACCAAGAAAAGGAAAAATTGTTTCTATTCTATTTAATTACACTATTAATAAAGCGTGTTCTGAATTCGGCCAACTGCGGGAAATCGGCAAAAAGTATGTGGGGCATAATTATACGTAAGATACTGATACATTTCCTTATATTTTCCTGTGATAAAAACAATCAATAATTTGTATACTATATTATGTGAATATATTACACATAAGTAAGAAGAACTCCAAAAAGTCTATGTAAACGTGAAGTATTTCAAGTTACATTGCAGAATAAACATAATCCAATTGTAGAAATATTACACAACATAAATGCACATGGTATATGAATACCGAATCAATAAATATATATGACAAACTAAAAATACACTGTTAAAATACGTATTTTTAAATTTTATTTCAACTTTATAGCATGAGTTTATAATTATTGCGTACTGAATGAGTTTTATAATTTTTACCTGCTCGTCCTTCCAATTCTGCTAGATGTAATTATGTTATTTCACTGGCGTTTCATGTGTCTTCCATATCATATGTTACTTCATCCGCGCATAAAACAATTCGATATAATTATCGCACATACACTCTGCTACATAAGTACGAAATTTCCAATAGCTTTTTCTAAATGAACCCAAAGTAGATGTCAAAATAACTCCTTATGTACTTCGATGAAATAATTATTGGGGAAGAAAAAAATACTACTATTATTCCCAGAGAATATGCAATATTTAAATGTTTAATATCTGAAAACTATGTATATATAAAGATAACAGATATATTAATTATCATACCAAATGGTTGTATGCATAGTGTTTTAAGTTAAATTAAAATAAATTTAATTTAAAATGTAATTTTTATTATTAAAATAGTAAAACTATATTTCATATTTCTTTCGAAACCGGTGAAAATAATAAATTGTATACTTTCGTATTTTGCAAATAACTACTATAAATATAAATGAAAAAAATAATATATGGTAGAGAAACGTATGAAACTCAATTTATTAAGGTTCTCATATTTAACTTTTCCTTAATTAACAACTAGAACTGATAAATTAATTTATTCTGTACAACATGATTAAGTATCTTATGTCGAAAAATGTTGTTTCGAGATGAACGATGTTATTTGTACAATCGTTTGGATTTTAAACCAGGTTTTTTGTAAAATATGTTTTTAGGAGTATTGTATACAATAAATTATATAAATTATAGAAGAGGAATTTTTTCGTCTTAAGCGATTCTGTTAAAACAAAAAAAAGTTATCTTTCCAAGACTAATTAAGCTGTTTTGTGAAAACCACGAACTGATAAATTGAAAGTTGTCTTAAGATTTTTACGTCGTTGAAAATTATTAAAAGATATTCATTTTTTATATCTTATGTTGATTATTAGCCAAGTAAAATTTGGGATTTTAAGACATTTTTCAAACCGAATTAACTGTCAGCATTCGTCGTTTCACGTTTAAAATGGGATTATTTTGTAACAGTAAAGAACAAATTATTTAGTTATTTGATTCAGATCACACATCACATAACATACAAAACAACATAAGCAAAATATAAGCAGATAACTTTATTGCACAAATTGCATCCAAATATCTGGACATCGATTCCTCCAATTTGCAGATTGTTTCTAGTGTCATTGTGTCCCATTCTTCCTGATACTCCTTAATGATAGCTTTCGATGAAATATTTTCCAAAAGTGACCATAGATTCTCAATTGGGTTCGTGTCAGGGCTCTGTGGTAGGGTTTTAATATACAGTGTTCCACTGAAGTCTTCGTACAGCAATAATGAAATTTGTTAAAAAAAAAAAAAACAAATTATTTTAATTATTTTTTTTCGTTTGCCTTTATTTTTAATAATGTCTTTAAAGTGGTATGACATTGATTCCTCATGAATTTATGCATAGCTTGGTTCGATTTTCGCCCATTCTTCCTGAATAACCTATTGCAGCTAAGTCATCGGGATAAAGTGATTAGTCCTGCTGCTTTTTTTCAAGGATATTCCACATATTCTAAATGGGAAACTGTGTACTCAACAATCCATTATTTTTTCATTATTTCGAAGTTTCCTATGCAGATGAAAGCCAGTATGGCCTATAGCAATACACCCTCATCACCATGATTTAAACTGTAAATAGTGTGTTTTGGGTTTTAAGCTTATCCTGGCTTTTCCACGCTCTAAGTCTACCATCAGAACCAAAGTGTTTTCTTTGGACTCATGAGACAATATGACATTGCGCCAGGACTCAGGTAAAGCGTATAAATATTTCCGAGCAAAGTCCAAACGCTCTTTGCGTTTTACTGCATTTATCAGTGTCTTTTTGTAAGCTGTGCGATACTTGAACCCGGCATTTATAACAGAACAGATACAGTTTCAGGATAGGTTACTTTATTATTGGTTTGGAGAATGTTTGTGCCCCTATAAACGGATCAATGGCAATCATGCGCTTGATTTTTAGGGGATCTCCATGTGTGAGAATTAAAGGCCGTCCTGACTGGAACTTATTCTCTACGCGGCCTTCATATTTAAAGTGTCCGATAACGGTTTTGGCAAAGAACCGTTATCACCAACGAACGATTCTCAGAAAAAGGGATCGAAGCGTAAGTAAATGCTTCAGTGTACGAAGACTTTAGTGGAGTCAAATTTGTGACTTTTTTCAATTGAAGAACTCTATATTTGAAATGAATAAATGAAAATAATAATTTATAGTTCATGTATTAAAAAAAAATTTTGAATAAAAAAACGTGCATTGAAATTTTTTCGAAATTCCAACCACTTCATAATGAATTTAATCATTAAAGTTTGTACTAGCTGCTGTACGAAGACTTTAGTGGAACACTGTATTACACATTGTAGAAGAATCTACACTTGTCAAGTCGTATGTTTCGAATCAATATCTTCCTGAAACATGTGATACAACTTTTTTAAAATATATATTTATAGACTAAAAAAACTATGATTAACATTACGTTCTTTTGCATCAAAAACACATTTCTTTTAGATATTATTAAATTTATTTTTTTAAACTTATTATAATATTTTTTAAAATTTATTTATTAAATTCATACACTTCATACACTTTTTTAAATATATTTTTAATAATAGCTTTGCATAGCACCTAAAATAACCACTTTCTGGGCGAAATCGCGCCAAAACCAAATTCAACTTCGACAGCCCACAGAAAGAAAACCAAGGCCCAATAACAACAATTTTGCGGATAGTGAAATATAATTTCATAGATTAATTTGGTCAACTTTCATTTCTTGATCAATCGCACGTTGCTATAATTATTTTTTTTTTGTCGGAACTTTTTATCTATGAAATTCATAGATTGGATACTAAAAATACAATACAGTGTACTAGGGATAACGTCAACACTTCATTAATGACATTGTCTACTCTAAAACGTCAAACAAACCAAAACGGTGTTTCAATTATTGGAGAGAAAAAACAACAGCAAAAAAAAAAGCTTTATTTTTGTTAATTTTATTTAGGTTTTTGTGTTTTTCGTATTCTTTGAATTTGCTTTTTGTTAAGTTTAAATTTACGAACAATAAAAACGCATTAGACTACAGTATTATTAATATTGTGATATCAAATTGGTTTTAGTTGACTTTATCCCGAGTGCACTGTATTTATAATTTGATCTCTTCTATAACACAAAACTAACTAATTAATTTCTAAAATGTAAAACAATATATATGTAAATGCAAAATACAATGCTGTAAGAATTAAAGAAATGAAGAATCATTGATTTGAAAAAACTATATGGTATTAGGTTCTATCACATACTATAAGTACTACATTTTACAATTAAGGATCTGTGCATTGAGTGATTGATGGTGAATAAGTTTAATGTAACATCGCGATTTACTATAACAAATCATTACGAACAATATTCATTCAACTGATTTTGTATTATTTCTCTCCTTTATGTGAAAGAAGGCATGCAGTATTTTAATAAAATTGCATATCACTATGTTTATCAGAATTGGATGGAGAGGCCATCATTATAATAGATTAGTGAAATTAAATATTTGAAAATTAAGAGTTTATTTCATTTAGAAGTTGAGTTGTATGCATGCAATAATTTTCCAGTTTTGTTTAAGTACAAGCATGAAATTGTAAGAAACGAAATCATGAAGGATAAGAATATTCATAATTTTCCAATAAATCTTATATAGAAAGAATACAATTTTTTTCGTGATATGTTTTTTATTCTTAGGGTGGTGTTAGAGTTATAATATTTTTTACCTCAACAATACAACAACTGTTAAATGTATCTACGCCACCCTAAATGATGAATGCTAACTTCATTATTATTTGAAATTATGTTTTTTAGCATTTGCAATATCATTTAATATTGTTTCTGTATTTTACAAGATTTTCTTCAATCCCATCTCATTGGATATTTATTCCAAAAAGAATCTTGTAATGTTATGAGGCGAATTTCCTGTTGTTAAAATATTCGTTTTATTAAAAATACCAATGACTCCAAACTAAAACGAGCAGAACGAAATTGAACAGTTGCATGTCCTTTGCTTATAACAATTTATATTCTAAATATTCTGGCGAAATTTTGTAAAGTAATAATTTGAATTATTTAAGCAGATGTCTGTAATTGTGAACATATTTCAATAGTTATTATGTAGTAAAATCGACGTATTCTGTAGGTGGACTTGAGGCACATGGACGAACAGCAAGGAAGCAACGTTGTGGACGTTGGTGTCGATCTGTCCGAGTTCTACATGTCGGTCGAATGGGACATATTGGAAGTACCAGCTGTTAGGTGGGTTTCTATTCCGACGTTAATCAATCCATTTTTAAACGTAGAAAGTTAAGATAGCCCACTATTCATTATTCTACAATTTCAGAAACGAGAAATTTTACACTTGTTGCGATGAGCCGTACCTTGATATTACTTTTAATATCACAATGCGAAGGAAGACGTTGTTCTATACAGTGAACATAATAATACCTTGCATGGGTATTTCTTTTTTGACGGTTCTCACCTTTTACTTACCATCTGACAGTGGAGAAAAGGTAATTTTTCCTAAACTTAATGTTACTTATTTCAAATACCGATAATAATAAATCGTATTTGAATAAAAAATAAAATGAATATACATATTATCGAACATACATACTATCTTTAAATACCTTAACATATACATTTCTCATTTCCATTTCACAGGTCACTCTATCGATTTCTATTCTTATTAGTCTCCATGTGTTCTTTCTATTGGTAGTAGAGATTATTCCTCCAACGTCCCTAGTTGTTCCCTTATTAGGAAAATATCTAATTTTTGCCATGATTTTGGTTTCAATTAGGTAGGTACTCAATTTAAATATTAAACACATATATATTGAACCTAATCCGTATTTGGCTTTTCTTTCAAGTATCTGCGTAACAGTTGTTGTACTGAATGTGCACTTCCGATCCCCTCAAACGCATAAAATGGCACCGTGGGTCAAGAGAGTGTTCATCGATTTTCTGCCAAAATTCTTATTTATTAAACGCCCTAAATACAACTTTGAAACAAGGTTATTTAAAATCAACTCAAATTTTATACTGAAGTTAAACAAATTCATTGTCTAATCACATTGTAGCAAACTTCTTCTTAAAGATACCCATGCCTGTTTCTATCCATACTTTTCTTCATCAAACCTTGAGCATAGTACAACGGGATACTGCAGGACAGCATCCAAGGAGGAACTGTCCCCGTCAAGGTATTGAATTTTGTTGTTCCAGAAAACTCTAAGAAACTTTTTTTATTGTCGTTGTATATCATAATTCTGCACGTCAAGTGTTCAGTGAATACGGGATCGATCTTTTCACAAGTCTACTATGTTTCAGTCTCACGGGCACAGGTCCCTTTGGCGGCAGCTGCCAGATACATGGTCCAATACCACCGTTAACACAATCGGGGTCCGATGACTTAACAGCAGTCCCTGATCTAGATGTCGGTCCATCGGGGATAAAGAGTCCTATTTTGAATAATCCAGCATTTTCGCACTCCAAATGCCCACCAAGAGTTCATCGAAGCTGTTTTTGTGTACGATTTATAGCAGAACACACCAAAATGCAAGAAGACTCTACGAAAGTACGTACTATTAAATTAAATATTCAAAAAATTATTAAAATATTTCCTTTGGAAAATTTGTAGGTCAAGGAAGATTGGAAGTATGTGGCCATGGTACTCGATCGCTTGTTTTTATGGATTTTTACACTGGCGGTCCTGGCTGGCACCGCTGGAATTATTTTGCAAGCACCCACTCTTTACGACGACAGAATTCCGATTATTGAGCAAAAGGAAATTGATTTTTCTGGGACATCCGCTGGGCGTTGTCGTCCACCGCAATAGCAGTTTAACCCATAGTTGACTTCTTATCGCATACATTTGGAAAACATTCCAAATGGGAGTTTATTGTTTAGTTAGTAAAAATGTTTCCCCAAAGTTATGCGAAAATACTTCAAAACAGGTGTAGGCACAATGGTAAGCACATATATACATTAAAACCATTCCGAAATTTTAAAATGTTCAATACAAATACACAAATTATCTGAAAGAGATATATTTTTTTTATAATCTAAACAAGATGCAATTTATATTTCAAATGATTTATAATAATAAATTTTTTATTTATTATAATAAATTTATTATTCAAATGATTAGCCATCCAAGTACTTCAATAATTTACTAAAAATGTCACCCACAATTTCTGACAAAATGGAACGAATAACATACAACAACGACTGCCAAATAATAACAATATATAACACTACAGTAAGCTTGGAAACAAAGTAAATAAGCTGCAAACAAATGTGCGAGATTCTTCATGAACGGCAATAAAAACACACAAGCAAATTGATTTCAAAGTAAAAGCGACATTAACTATAAAATAAAAAGAATAGCGGTAAAATTAGAATGGAAAAATTGTGAAATAGAAAGTTAACATTTTAGCGTGTAAGTTACATTGCATATTATTTAATGTTAATACGAATAGCAGACGACAACAAATTGGATATAGATATACATATTGTTTAAACATTCATAAAAAGCAATAAGATTTATCTCCAACATATTGCATAAACATGTAAATATGAATAAGGCGACGATATATGAAATGAAAAGTAACTGCAATGTAACAATTAAATTTTTAATTGAAATATATAAAAGGCATACTAACACTTTTAGTTTTTATAAAATGTTTTATAAGAGTATTTAAGTAAGATAAGATCAAATTATATTATTGATTAGTTGGTTTTAGAAACATATGAAATAAAAGTCATGTACTGCAAGTATTTGCCACATTTCTTTTATTGCAGTCTTAGAATCATAAGGAGTTGCGAAATGAATTAGTTGTTGACTTATAATTTGTAAATCAATGGTTAACATAAATAATAAAGTATTCAAATATACAATAAAATGTTCATTGACATGATAATTAGAATAATTTCAAACAGTAGTAGTCTTTTCTGTGCTGTGTTTGACAAATATAGAGAAAATGTTTTATTAAAAAAAAGTTGGAATACAAATGCTCTAAATTAAGCATGGAAGAAACGGGCCGAATATCTCGACGATCTACCCTGACCATTGACAACAGAATTTTAATTGGTCTTATTGCCGATGAAGTAAATTTCATATTCCATTCGTTTCTTTTGTTCTAAACTCGACTTCATGTAAAGGAAACAACGGTTGGATTTTTAATGGCAGGAATCGGAGAAGCCCAAATTTCAAACAAATTAAATCAAAATTATTTAATTGTAACGAAAGGTAGCTTCTTAGTTAACTTGCTTATAAAATAATAACAATTTTTTCTTCCAGACACTGTTCTATCTGAAATAGAGACATTTTTCTTCTCTTTGTATAACAAAAGAAATATTGGAATAATTCTTGTTGGATCTGATATTTATAAAAAAATGATACCTGCAATATCTCGAACAAAAAAAACGTTACCCATTCTTTTAGAAATACCTACAAGGAACACAATTTTGAAAAATCTTCAGACTAAGGACACGTTTATTGAACTTTGATATAAACATATTTAAAATAAAATAATAAAATTCGAATTCTACATAAATAGCTATTCAGAAGAGTTTCCGTCACTACTGGAACTGACAGATCTCTTCTTTTTTTCCTTTTTTTGTTTTAAATGTTTATGGTGTTTTTTCTTTTTTATTTTAACTTCTGTTTTGATTTTTTTATATACTTTCTCCACATTGAGATCATCTTCAATGTAATGATTTTGGAATATTTGAGGCTTGGGAGCACATCCTTCCATATACAATCTTAATGTCTCTTCATCCTTTTTGTTATCCTCTCCTGGTGGTTTATAGTCGGCCACATGGTCAACACGTAATGTCCTGCCCAAAATCTAATCGATAGATATTGTATCGCTCATATTGCATCACTCTTTTAAAAAAACATTTTACCTTTATTCCATTTAGATTATCTACAGCTAATATAGTAGAACGTTGGTCTTCGTAGCAGATGAAGCAAAATCCTTTTGATTTGCCGGTAGATTTCTCACGAATAAGGTTTATGTTCACTATTTCTCCATACTGTGAAAATACACATATAATATCACCTTCCGTAAGTGTGTATGGAAATCCACCAACAAAAATCCATGCGGAGTCTCGGTACATGTCATGCCAAGAACTCTTTGATGAACTCCGCAGCTCGAGTTCACTCATTTTAAGGACATTTTTAATATTGCTAAAAATTAATTATGAAAACGATCAAAATATAAAGTTTGGTAAATTTAGAAAACATACGTTAGAGGATTCATTTTTGAAGCTTTACGTAAATAAAACTTGCCACCAATAAGTTCGATCTAAAGCAGTATCGTTGCTCACTCAAGTTAATAGAATAATACTGGTTTATTTCTAACAGAAATAACAAAAAACAAATAGAGATAGTGTTGATAATTGAAATTTCAGTTATATTTGATAAAGATATACAATTTAGGTGAACGTTTTCAATTGATATTGTTTAAAAAATAATAATACCTTAATGTAGTTTCGGATAATTCTCTCGAAATTGTTATTTGATATAATAATGCGCCACACGGGAGTAAACTTATTTCAGTAGAATCAAGTAAACATTTTACATGTTTAATTTTGATGTTTTGGTATGGTATATGTTTTTGTTATTAAGTTTTAAGGTAATTATTTAAACAAAATATTTTGTCACGGCCGTATTCAGTGTGCTGGTGTGTCGCTGCTGTATCAAATGTGTTTCACACATAACAACTGGCTGAAGGGAATGAGTAGTAGTAGTTGTTGTGCAAAGTCGCCAGACATCAGCTGTTCCGCGTGTTGCAACTTGCGCTGCTACCAGCAACACTGGATGGACTGAATGAGTAGTAGTAGTCGTAGTGGTAGTACAAAGTCGTACGACATCAGCTGTTCGGCATGTTGCTTACAACTTCTAAAATTGCGCCCACAATGAGACCGCGCGTCTTTGTCATATCTTTCAATAGTGATGCGTTATTCTATTACTTTTGGTATTTGATATTTATTAGTTCTATTAACAAAATAACGAAATACGAAAAATCTTTTAAATTTAGATCTAAGAACATTATTTTGCAATAAAGTAAAGACAAGAAATTGATATGTTTTTGAATTTAATAATATTATTCACAACTTTGTACGGTACCTATACTTGAATAACAACAACAATACTTGAAAAATTTTTAATTTTAATGATTGGATTTATTTTTTTGTTTTCTTTAATTACCTCAATTAAATTAGTCAAAGTCAAGTTGAGTCAAATTGCGCTTCTTCGCTTACTACCAGCAACAGAGTACTACTCATTCTGTTCACTCTCCATCAATTCAGTACATTTCAATTTTTGACAGTTCGTACTTCTTTACTACAAGCGTCTCATTCTGTTCTGCCAGTTATGTCCGTTGACGCTAATGATACAGATTCAAAATCATATACAATAGGACAAATAATATAGGCCACTCCACTTCCATATCAGTGGTCACAAGCCATAACCGCCTAAGTCTGTTTTTAAAAATTTTCAGGAGAGCAGTTTAAAGTTTCAAATTAACATTGAAAGTAACGGGTCTAGGTGTTTCTTTTTTACATTTTTTAAGGAGTCTAAAAAGGAAACAGACATGAAAACTTGATAGCAAATAGATTTAAACACGCTGAGCACGATGACACTAAAATCTCAATTTTGTCCTAACTCGACTTAGGTGGTTATGGCTTGTAACCACTGATATATATATAGATAGAGGCTTTGATTGTATTCAGCTCTTATGATAGGAGATAATTATTTATCTCTGGTTCAAAGAGCTGACACGCAATCTCACCTCACGTAACTTCTTGAGTAATTATGCCTTAAGGCTGAAGTACATAAAGAGCGTTGGAAGCGTCGCGTCAGACTTCAACGTTGACAGACGAGTTGAAATACATTGTTTCTTACGGGAGCGAACACATAAGACGAGGCGCGTCAACGAGGCGTTTGAAGCGACGCTCGAAGTTGAGAAATGTTCAACTTTTGACGCGCCTCAAACGCGTTGTTGATCAAAATATTAAATGAAAAAGAACTTTTTTCATGAAATGTTTGAGGGATTGATAAATAATGAATTCTTGAATATAAGAACAACGTTTGCTTTCATAAAAATCTCTAAAATTTAGAGAAAATCATTCTTAATTTTCACACTTCAAAGCGGTCTATGTGTTCGGCTCGGCGTCGCCGACGGCAACGCTATCAACGCGACGCTTCCAACGCTCTTTATGTGCTTCAGCCTTTAAATGTTTGATATGTTATTACCTTCCCTGTAGTTAAATTGATAAATTAAGTTAGCTACACTGCAGTTTGACAAATCTCGTGATAAACTACTTGATAGGTGTCAGCTGACTAGTGATTAAATATATCAGAAAAATAAGAAGTTTAGAGAAATTATCTTACATTACAAGAAAACATGGCTCTACATTCTGCTATTAAGGGAAAATTGATTTCTGTGATTGGTGATGAAGTGAGTACCAAAAGGCAAATACAATAAACTTGAGTTAAATTGTCGATTTTAAGGACACCTGCGTGGGATTTCTTTTAGGTGGTGTTGGCGAAATCAATAAAAATCGCCACCCTAATTTCATGGTCGTGGATAAAAGTATGTTGAATTGTAATATACTGCAACAAAATTATGACCCTCCTTTTTAGATACTGCAGTTAGTGAAATCGAGGACTGCTTTAAACGTTTTTTGAAACGCGATGATATTGATATTATACTTATTAACCAAAACTACGCTGAGTTAATTCGTCACGTGATTGATGCACACACTTCTCCAGTTCCTGCTGTACTCGAAATTCCATCGAAAGATCATCCATATGATGCCAGCAAGGATTCGATCCTACGACGTGCTAGAGTAGGTTTCACAAAATTTAAGTATGTTACAATTAATATATTGTGTTCTTTACAGGGAATGTTTAATCCAGAAGACCTCGTTCGTTAATTGATAACTACACACTAAAATCTGAAAAAATTCTTTCTTAAGATAAAAACAATATTTATTACTGTTTTTATCTTCGTTGATCTGATGAATCGTAACAGTTATTTAAATTTTGTTAAAACCAAAAGGATACAGCCATAAATTGGTTTCCATATTTACAGCTATAGACAGAGAACTCTATTAAATAAAATTTGAAAAGTATTTCATAATTTCCTGAGTATTATTCGTTAAAAATACATTTGTAGTATAAATAATTAAAATAATATAAAATATAACACCAATGTTGATATTTTTTATTTTTAACCGAAACAAAAAAAAAAAACAATGTATAAAGAAATGTAATTCCAAAGTTGATTATTAGGTTAAGATCGTTCAGCTGGTCAAATGAGACAAACTAACATTTGGTAATTTTTGTACTCCGTTCTTGTTCCGCCGTTAGCTACATTCTAATCAACAGGGGACAAAGCGTACTTTAAAAAACACTAAAACACACACAACCTTGATGGGAATTCTGTAAATGAGAATTGTGCAATGTCTTTTTCATCTCAATTTTTATTTTTTTTATATAACGAATAGTTTCGTACTTATACATCACGATCTTCAAAACCTGAAAGACTCAACTACCATTCTGCTTTCGAACTTGTAGTTGGGAACTTTAATATATATCAGTAATAAAACAGTACAATGGAGTTTCAATGAACGGCAATAAAAACACACAAGCAAATTGATTTCAAAGTAAAAGCGACATTAACTATAAAATAAAAAGAATAGCGGTAAAATTAGAATGGAAAAATTGTGAAATAGAAAGTTAACATTTTAGCGTGTAAGTTACATTGCATATTATTTAATGTTAATACGAATAGCAGACGACAACAAATTGGATATAGATATACATATTGTTTAAACATTCATAAAAAGCAATAAGATTTATCTCCAACATATTGCATAAACATGTAAATATGAATAAGGCGACGATATATGAAATGAAAAGTAACTGCAATGTAACAATTAAATTTTTAATTGAAATATATAAAAGGCATACTAACACTTTTAGTTTTTATAAAATGTTTTATAAGAGTATTTAAGTAAGATAAGATCAAATTATATTATTGATTAGTTGGTTTTAGAAACATATGAAATAAAAGTCATGTACTGCAAGTATTTGCCACATTTCTTTTATTGCAGTCTTAGAATCATAAGGAGTTGCGAAATGAATTAGTTGTTGACTTATAATTTGTAAATCAATGGTTAACATAAATAATAAAGTATTCAAATATACAATAAAATGTTCATTGACATGATAATTAGAATAATTTCAAACAGTAGTAGTCTTTTCTGTGCTGTGTTTGACAAATATAGAGAAAATGTTTTATTAAAAAAAAGTTGGAATACAAATGCTCTAAATTAAGCATGGAAGAAACGGGCCGAATATCTCGACGATCTACCCTGACCATTGACAACAGAATTTTAATTGGTCTTATTGCCGATGAAGTAAATTTCATATTCCATTCGTTTCTTTTGTTCTAAACTCGACTTCATGTAAAGGAAACAACGGTTGGATTTTTAATGGCAGGAATCGGAGAAGCCCAAATTTCAAACAAATTAAATCAAAATTATTTAATTGTAACGAAAGGTAGCTTCTTAGTTAACTTGCTTATAAAATAATAACAATTTTTTCTTCCAGACACTGTTCTATCTGAAATAGAGACATTTTTCTTCTCTTTGTATAACAAAAGAAATATTGGAATAATTCTTGTTGGATCTGATATTTATAAAAAAATGATACCTGCAATATCTCGAACAAAAAAAACGTTACCCATTCTTTTAGAAATACCTACAAGGAACACAATTTTGAAAAATCTTCAGACTAAGGACACGTTTATTGAACTTTGATATAAACATATTTAAAATAAAATAATAAAATTCGAATTCTACATAAATAGCTATTCAGAAGAGTTTCCGTCACTACTGGAACTGACAGATCTCTTCTTTTTTTCCTTTTTTTGTTTTAAATGTTTATGGTGTTTTTTCTTTTTTATTTTAACTTCTGTTTTGATTTTTTTATATACTTTCTCCACATTGAGATCATCTTCAATGTAATGATTTTGGAATATTTGAGGCTTGGGAGCACATCCTTCCATATACAATCTTAATGTCTCTTCATCCTTTTTGTTATCCTCTCCTGGTGGTTTATAGTCGGCCACATGGTCAACACGTAATGTCCTGCCCAAAATCTAATCGATAGATATTGTATCGCTCATATTGCATCACTCTTTTAAAAAAACATTTTACCTTTATTCCATTTAGATTATCTACAGCTAATATAGTAGAACGTTGGTCTTCGTAGCAGATGAAGCAAAATCCTTTTGATTTGCCGGTAGATTTCTCACGAATAAGGTTTATGTTCACTATTTCTCCATACTGTGAAAATACACATATAATATCACCTTCCGTAAGTGTGTATGGAAATCCACCAACAAAAATCCATGCGGAGTCTCGGTACATGTCATGCCAAGAACTCTTTGATGAACTCCGCAGCTCGAGTTCACTCATTTTAAGGACATTTTTAATATTGCTAAAAATTAATTATGAAAACGATCAAAATATAAAGTTTGGTAAATTTAGAAAACATACGTTAGAGGATTCATTTTTGAAGCTTTACGTAAATAAAACTTGCCACCAATAAGTTCGATCTAAAGCAGTATCGTTGCTCACTCAAGTTAATAGAATAATACTGGTTTATTTCTAACAGAAATAACAAAAAACAAATAGAGATAGTGTTGATAATTGAAATTTCAGTTATATTTGATAAAGATATACAATTTAGGTGAACGTTTTCAATTGATATTGTTTAAAAAATAATAATACCTTAATGTAGTTTCGGATAATTCTCTCGAAATTGTTATTTGATATAATAATGCGCCACACGGGAGTAAACTTATTTCAGTAGAATCAAGTAAACATTTTACATGTTTAATTTTGATGTTTTGGTATGGTATATGTTTTTGTTATTAAGTTTTAAGGTAATTATTTAAACAAAATATTTTGTCACGGCCGTATTCAGTGTGCTGGTGTGTCGCTGCTGTATCAAATGTGTTTCACACATAACAACTGGCTGAAGGGAATGAGTAGTAGTAGTTGTTGTGCAAAGTCGCCAGACATCAGCTGTTCCGCGTGTTGCAACTTGCGCTGCTACCAGCAACACTGGATGGACTGAATGAGTAGTAGTAGTCGTAGTGGTAGTACAAAGTCGTACGACATCAGCTGTTCGGCATGTTGCTTACAACTTCTAAAATTGCGCCCACAATGAGACCGCGCGTCTTTGTCATATCTTTCAATAGTGATGCGTTATTCTATTACTTTTGGTATTTGATATTTATTAGTTCTATTAACAAAATAACGAAATACGAAAAATCTTTTAAATTTAGATCTAAGAACATTATTTTGCAATAAAGTAAAGACAAGAAATTGATATGTTTTTGAATTTAATAATATTATTCACAACTTTGTACGGTACCTATACTTGAATAACAACAACAATACTTGAAAAATTTTTAATTTTAATGATTGGATTTATTTTTTTGTTTTCTTTAATTACCTCAATTAAATTAGTCAAAGTCAAGTTGAGTCAAATTGCGCTTCTTCGCTTACTACCAGCAACAGAGTACTACTCATTCTGTTCACTCTCCATCAATTCAGTACATTTCAATTTTTGACAGTTCGTACTTCTTTACTACAAGCGTCTCATTCTGTTCTGCCAGTTATGTCCGTTGACGCTAATGATACAGATTCAAAATCATATACAATAGGACAAATAATATAGGCCACTCCACTTCCATATCAGTGGTCACAAGCCATAACCGCCTAAGTCTGTTTTTAAAAATTTTCAGGAGAGCAGTTTAAAGTTTCAAATTAACATTGAAAGTAACGGGTCTAGGTGTTTCTTTTTTACATTTTTTAAGGAGTCTAAAAAGGAAACAGACATGAAAACTTGATAGCAAATAGATTTAAACACGCTGAGCACGATGACACTAAAATCTCAATTTTGTCCTAACTCGACTTAGGTGGTTATGGCTTGTAACCACTGATATATATATAGATAGAGGCTTTGATTGTATTCAGCTCTTATGATAGGAGATAATTATTTATCTCTGGTTCAAAGAGCTGACACGCAATCTCACCTCACGTAACTTCTTGAGTAATTATGCCTTAAGGCTGAAGTACATAAAGAGCGTTGGAAGCGTCGCGTCAGACTTCAACGTTGACAGACGAGTTGAAATACATTGTTTCTTACGGGAGCGAACACATAAGACGAGGCGCGTCAACGAGGCGTTTGAAGCGACGCTCGAAGTTGAGAAATGTTCAACTTTTGACGCGCCTCAAACGCGTTGTTGATCAAAATATTAAATGAAAAAGAACTTTTTTCATGAAATGTTTGAGGGATTGATAAATAATGAATTCTTGAATATAAGAACAACGTTTGCTTTCATAAAAATCTCTAAAATTTAGAGAAAATCATTCTTAATTTTCACACTTCAAAGCGGTCTATGTGTTCGGCTCGGCGTCGCCGACGGCAACGCTATCAACGCGACGCTTCCAACGCTCTTTATGTGCTTCAGCCTTTAAATGTTTGATATGTTATTACCTTCCCTGTAGTTAAATTGATAAATTAAGTTAGCTACACTGCAGTTTGACAAATCTCGTGATAAACTACTTGATAGGTGTCAGCTGACTAGTGATTAAATATATCAGAAAAATAAGAAGTTTAGAGAAATTATCTTACATTACAAGAAAACATGGCTCTACATTCTGCTATTAAGGGAAAATTGATTTCTGTGATTGGTGATGAAGTGAGTACCAAAAGGCAAATACAATAAACTTGAGTTAAATTGTCGATTTTAAGGACACCTGCGTGGGATTTCTTTTAGGTGGTGTTGGCGAAATCAATAAAAATCGCCACCCTAATTTCATGGTCGTGGATAAAAGTATGTTGAATTGTAATATACTGCAACAAAATTATGACCCTCCTTTTTAGATACTGCAGTTAGTGAAATCGAGGACTGCTTTAAACGTTTTTTGAAACGCGATGATATTGATATTATACTTATTAACCAAAACTACGCTGAGTTAATTCGTCACGTGATTGATGCACACACTTCTCCAGTTCCTGCTGTACTCGAAATTCCATCGAAAGATCATCCATATGATGCCAGCAAGGATTCGATCCTACGACGTGCTAGAGTAGGTTTCACAAAATTTAAGTATGTTACAATTAATATATTGTGTTCTTTACAGGGAATGTTTAATCCAGAAGACCTCGTTCGTTAATTGATAACTACACACTAAAATCTGAAAAAATTCTTTCTTAAGATAAAAACAATATTTATTACTGTTTTTATCTTCGTTGATCTGATGAATCGTAACAGTTATTTAAATTTTGTTAAAACCAAAAGGATACAGCCATAAATTGGTTTCCATATTTACAGCTATAGACAGAGAACTCTATTAAATAAAATTTGAAAAGTATTTCATAATTTCCTGAGTATTATTCGTTAAAAATACATTTGTAGTATAAATAATTAAAATAATATAAAATATAACACCAATGTTGATATTTTTTATTTTTAACCGAAACAAAAAAAAAAAACAATGTATAAAGAAATGTAATTCCAAAGTTGATTATTAGGTTAAGATCGTTCAGCTGGTCAAATGAGACAAACTAACATTTGGTAATTTTTGTACTCCGTTCTTGTTCCGCCGTTAGCTACATTCTAATCAACAGGGGACAAAGCGTACTTTAAAAAACACTAAAACACACACAACCTTGATGGGAATTCTGTAAATGAGAATTGTGCAATGTCTTTTTCATCTCAATTTTTATTTTTTTTATATAACGAATAGTTTCGTACTTATACATCACGATCTTCAAAACCTGAAAGACTCAACTACCATTCTGCTTTCGAACTTGTAGTTGGGAACTTTAATATATATCAGTAATAAAACAGTACAATGGAGTTTCAAGTATTGTATTGTAATTTATAAATTTGTAATAATACAAATGTAATAATACAAATTTATTCCAAATACTGTTAATTACAAAAGTAAAATGCGTAATTCAATTAAACTAGTTGAATAACATGGGTAATGTCATAAAATAAAATAATAGAACTATATATACAGAAGTTATTTAGTACGCTTTGTTAATCTTGGAATGACACGATATGTTGATCTTCGAGTTTGAGAGCGAGTAATAGGTCTTTCTTTCATTTCATTATTATTATCTTTAACTTTCAAGCATTCTTGTCTTTCAGAATGTGCATAACAAATCTCCAACGTGTCGTTAATAAGTTTTCCTTTACCCATGTTAGACACCCTGGACTTCTCAGGCGAATAAATTTCCTCAGTGGAATATGAGGTATCGGTGTGCTTAACTGCACAACGTTTTACATGTATAGCCAATGATCTATTAGTTTTAAATAATTTCATACACTTAATGCATTTTAAAGATTTAGCGACCCGCGCCAAGTCATAATCGTTTTCACCAGAATCTGTTCCAGAACTATCACTAATACTATCCAGTGACATTTTAGAACGTCCTTGACGTATGGCAATCGAAACAGAAATTTTTTCCTCGAAAGAAGTCGAGGACTCCTGTACGTTTGGCTTCTGAGAATAAGAATTACTAGAGCTTAGCTTTTTTTGGGATGCATCGTTAACTGTTGATAGATTTTGTCCTCTTTTTGTACAACATGCTAAAAGTGTAGTTCTCTTTTTACGTTTAAAAATTTCCTCAAGTTCAGGTAATTCCGTTTCGGGATAAGGATCCAAGTCCAATTTCGATTTTGTCGTGTTTATAACTGGCATAGGAACAACGGTGGCATCCAAATTTCTTTGCACTTCAAATATGAGATTTTCCGCACCTAAATTTATATATATAATTTTGAATAAATGAAAAGCTTGCATTAAGTAAATAATTATAAAAAATACAAAAATACAGTTTAATGTTCATGGCAAGTAATACTATCGGGAGTTTGTCATTGCTCGCAGAGAGGAGGAGACCGTAAAGAAAAATTTATGTTGGCGGAGCCGGGTTCGAACCGACTCGTAGGCAACGCACTTAACCACTGAGCCACGGCCCCCTTAATTACATAATTACAGTACTATATGAATATATATTAGGGGTCTCGATTACCCGGGCATCGAGTAACCCGGGCTACCCGGGTAGCTCGAATACCCGGGTAGTACCGTCACGGTGTCGAATGAACCGACACTGTGTCGAAACAACCGTCACAGTGTCGAAACAACAGTCACTGTGTCGCATCAACCGTCACTGTGTCGCAAGAACAGTCACAGTGTCGAAACAACAGTCACTGTGTCGCATCAACCGTCACTGTGTCGCAAGAACAGTCACTGTGTCGCAAGAACAGTCACTGTGTCGCAAGAACAGTCACTGTGTCGCAACAATCGGCACTGCAGCGAAACGACGCACATCGTTCGGACTTTCATGCGAAGGAGCAGGTAGCGGGCGATTGCTTTGAGGCAGAGTGCGTCGTTTGTTGTTGTTTTTTGTTTGTTTTGATGACTCTTTGATTTCACAAAGCATAATGCATATAAAAATTAGAATCTGAGCATTTGAAGTGCGTGTATATGAATGTGTAGGAATTCATTTCACAATCTGCAATTCATTAATGTAATGAAGTAATTGATATTTGTTATTGATATTATTTTTTTTTTAATTTATAAACAAATTATGAACAAAACAAAATAAATAAAAAATAAATTTCTTAAAATTATTTTATAAAAAAAATTGAACTTTGAAAATTGAAAAATTGAATTTTCTAAAGATACACTATATTTATAAAAAAATTGTCTATTTTTTCAAAATTTAATAAAAAATGTTCTATAAAATAATTATATTAAACAAATATCAATTTCTTCATTACATTAATCAATTGCAGATTGTGAAATGAATTCCTACACATTCATGTGCAAGTTGTTGCGACACAGTGACTGTTCTTGCGACACAGTGACGGTTGATGCGACACAGTGACTGTTGTTTCGACACTGTGACGGTTGTTTCGACACAGTGTCGGTTCATTCGACACCGTGACGGTACTACCCGGGTATTGCCCGTGTATTCGAGCGCCCGGGTACCCGGGCACCTGGGTATTGTGAGCTACCAGGGTAAAAATCGAGAGCCCTAATATATATACATACACTCAATGTCGGATAAAACTCATTGGCTAACAAATTCACTGTGTAAAATGCAAATAAATTGCATTTTTATTAGTA
Organism: Coelopa frigida; assembly: GCA_017309665.1. Taxonomy (NCBI): domain Eukaryota; kingdom Metazoa; phylum Arthropoda; class Insecta; order Diptera; family Coelopidae; genus Coelopa; species Coelopa frigida. The sequence continues at coordinate 25,496,334 of CM029561.1, forward strand.
AATATATATTTGTCAATAAAAACCACTGGTATTCACGAGAATCATTCTTAGAGATTTGTGCACAGCTGTATGTTTATAAGATAATTTATTTGAAAATAGTCCAAAGAATGAAGCAATGGCTAATACTGCTACAAAACTCATTAGACTCATACTTAAATATACATATTTTATATCCGGAGACTGATTTTGTATCTTTGTACACAAATGACTTCTCCATTTGGTAACCCTTGTCCTGCTGAGAGGTGTGTTTGGCCATTAAAAATTACCTAGTCAATAACGTAAACGATTTTAAGTAGAACTATGTAGTATATCTAAAAGTTTATCTAAAATCTACAAAATATTAAATTCAAATGTATTTCATTATTCATAAAAAATTAGTCCAATGATTTTTGTCGCTTAAGTTATTTGTGTTCATTGTACTATTTTAAAATAATTTATCTAATAATGAAAATGAATTTTGTCCGACACACGTTTATGTATATACACCTACACCTATACACCAAAAAGTAAATATCGTGATAAAATATCCCTCGAAACTTGTTTCATTTTTACAACTCCCTATCGTGGACGATGTTCGAAATTTCCATCGAAGCTATAGTGGAAAAAATTACGATAGTAATAATTGTTCCTTTTCCCCTAAAATGTTGTCTTTTTTTGGTTTTTTTTTATTTTAATTATTGATTATTATCTATAATAATAATTAAATTTTTATAAGGGCAATTGCAACAAATAGAAGGCAGAACAATTGGTGAATTGTATGTAAAATTTTCCAGACATTATCAATGGATTTAGCAATCGAAGTAATCATCCTTAATGCAACATCTTGGAAAACTGTGGAAAAGGATTTAAGCTGCATTGAAACTCCAATAAAATCCCTTAGTGAAAAGAAAATGTAATAAACCTAATTTTTGTATTTGCCTTTTGCCAAGGACAACGAAGTGAAGCAACGGCAGTGATTTCCAATTTAGATAATAATAAACTAAAAATTATCATTGCCATTGGATTGTCCACTTACGGAACTTGAGGAAGCTCCAAGGATTGCTGCTCAATATTATAAGCTGCTAACACTCGAAGATGTGCTGATACTCGAAAGCACCGTATACCCGGGTTTTGCAGGTGCACCCAGGCGTCCAGGTGATAGATTTTTTTTATTTTGTAGATATTCAGTCATCGTGAATACCCCAATCACGCTGACTTAACCCATTAGTGCATATAGTCTCTTTAAATTTTTACACTAACGGCCCAATTTTTGAATAAAAATTATAATCTAGTTTTCAATATATTTGACCATCACTTTCGTTTACATCTCTTTAATCATAATTACACAAATTGATTTAATATTTTTCGCGTAATGTGGTTATTTTTGGTTAATAAATGAAGCAATAAAAATTCAGAACTCGTGGCGAGTTAGTAAAAACGAAATAAAATTAATATTTTGTTATTCTATATCATTATTTTGGTTAAATATTGTTAAAAATATGTAGAAATAATAAATTCAAGTAGGATAAGTTGTTAAGTTTTAGTATTTACACAAGATGGCCTAATAGCCAATATCCCTTATAAGGGACACTATGCTCATAGGACAGTTGTCAACTAAAAATGTTTTTGACTTAAATTAGCCAAAGTTGGTATCTAGGGATGATAACTACTACGACATTAATATTTATGCGATTTTGAACAGTTTTCATCTAACTGACAACTCGTAACTTCAGAAAAAGTACCATTTTTTCGTAATTTATCTATTGTTATCTTTTTGTTTTAAGTGCATACAAAATCATCAAGTGCTTAAATTTTTTTTATATGCCAACTGCACTGCATAGTATCCCTTTTATGGGACACCATATAAAACCAAAGTTAATACATTTTTTTTTAAATGCAACTTTTAAAAATATTTTAGTAGTCGTATTTGATTCCGAAAGTAACAAAAAAAATTTATGTCAGGGTACCTTATGCACTAAAGGGTTAAGCAATTGGGCATGGGCACTAAGAACTCTTTTGACTTTATAGTTAAATACGTTCCAATGGGCACCTTTTTCGAATTCACAAATCAAATTTATACATTTTAAAGTTTACCTTATGCCGCAATAGAGCTGTGGCATTTTCGGGTTAAACGCTCTCGAAAGCAGCGTGGCCAAAAACGCGCTATAACGCTATATAACGTTATATAACAAAGAAGCGTCGCTGTAAACATTTTCCGAAATTGAAAAAAAAAAAAAAAAAACACCACTGACACAGATCCATTGCGGTACGGACTTCTTCGTTACATTCTAAATGTCCAAACTGTCGAAAATAGTCGATATACACAACAGCTTAGCCAGGACTGCTCAAACAACAGTTGTCCAAGATGATCAGTACGGCAATTGTGAGGTTAATTAGATTGTTTTTCTCTATTTCTGTTGTTTTCATATAAGATTGGAAACTTCTCATAAACGTCAAATGAAATCACACGTATTATCTCTGATGGATATGTGGCCTAAACGTAATAAGCCCAATCGTGAACGAAAATTTCCTAAAAGTTTTAAGCTTTAGACTTTAAGTTCGGTCGAATATACTGTTTTAGCACCAAAAGAATCGGAAACAAACATTCGGAACATTCTTCATGGACACAATACGTATGAACCAGAGTTAATTATCTCTGGTGTGAACTAAATCTCATACAAAAGAGCCGAGGCTTTCACATCTGTCAAAAGTTTCCCATCTTGTAATCTTTGCTTCAAACCCAGCAGGGAAATTTGTCAGCCTTCCGTTATTTCAGTATCAATGCACGAAATTTAATGTAAAAGTAACAAAAACTCACGTTTTGGATTTACAGATTTCGATTATTCTGAAATAGCTGTCAAAATATTCAATTTATTTTCCATTTCTAAAAACCTTAAAACAGATTTTCGAATTTCCAATTTAAATTACGAAGTTCAACATTCATTCAGTAAACACAGAATTAGGTTTATTATGATTATATGGGCAGAAATCAACCACATCGATTTCTTTTAATGTTTGCATGAGGGGTGCTATGCTGTTATTTCAAAATACGGTTTTATTGGAAGAGTCCGGCGATATCGAATAGAACATAAGGGCGGAATACAATCTGAGCTTGCTTGCTTCGTTTTCAGTTGAATACACGTAGTCTTATGGCGGCATCGCAATTTCTCGGGTTTGAGAAAAAATAGACTCAAACCAGTGACAATAGGTAGGAATATGTTCAATAATTTTTAAAATATAACACACAAATAGACACAATTCTCAATTATACAATTTCACACTTTTTTATAACATGTTTGGAAAGAAATTTGAACTTCATATCCTCGAAAGATCTCAAATTTCTATGCTTCAGATCTTTGAAAGATCCGACATTGCGATGCTTCGGATCTCACTGAGATTTGAGCGATTTCAATTTAACAAATCAAAAGTGGCATAAGGCAATCCGATCGAAAATAGATTTTTTGTGATAAAATAATTTAATAAACAAAATTTTACTCAGTATTTGAATACCTGGAATGGTGTTAAATTTCTGCTTTCTCCGATTTTCATTTCTTATATTCGATCGTGGGCGTTCTCGTATCATTGGAATATTTATTGAGCTTGTGTCAAAATAATCTGACAAATCTATAGTTGTAGCTGTAGAAAATACTCTTCGAGACGCCATTAATTTTCTGGTGCGAAAGGGGTGCATAATTATCATCTCAGAAGGATTAACCAGCTGCTTTCGTGGGAAAACTGCAGTCCAATTCAACGAATTCTTGTAAGCTTTTTTCTTCGGTATTAAGGAATATGTTAAATCTGAAGAAACCGGGGGAGATCTTTGAGAGTTGAAACAAAAGTTTTGTGATCCACAGTTCTGTATTCCATATAATAAAGGTTGTGAACTCTCGTTGTGATTTCGAAGAGTTATGACTTGCGTTGAAACTTGTCCCTATAAAAAATGTTTATATAATAGAAAATCTATTATTTGGGATATGTTTACCATTGCATTCACTGACTCCAAACCCATTAAATTATTTTGTTTAACAAAGGAATTTAACTCTTCGTACTGCTGTGGAATATTTTGCTGAACAAGCAAAGCTTGACAATTTTCATTTTCTAATTGATTTTTGGATAAAAATCGAGCTTCAATTGTTAAATCTTGATGATCTGCAGAAATATCACGTGGTCCAATGTTACGTTCATCAATGGATATAGGAGTTATTGTTGTTGAGGCTGGTAAAGATCCTATTGTGCTTAAAAATGACTCTGAAAAGCTATGTGTTTGATGATTCGGAATGGTACTACATCCCGCTGACATTAAGGACAGTTGCTGTTGATCTAAACTTTGAAACAATTGGTTTAATGATGATGCATAATCACCACTAAAGAAAGAACAGTCTGGATTTGGAAAATCGGCATTAAAAGTTGCTTCAGGCAACAGTAATTGAGCGTCATTTGTACCGCCCAGATTTAAATAACTATTATCATTGCCGATATTATCTTGAGAGTTTGTTGATGTACTAACACCAAAGTAGGAGGATGAAGGATCTGACCAGCTACAATTACTACTACCCAATGTATTGTATGGAGTTGGTTGTTGCGAATACAACGTTAATTGATTAGTTAACCCAAAATTCTTATTTAATTCGCATATATCGCCGAGAAGATCATTAATAGGATGCAAAAAGGAATTATCCTGGCAGTTACTGAAAAAATATTGATATAAGTATTTAGTGAAGTACAAATATATATATAGATATACCTAATCGGATCAATAGAATTGAGTATACTTTCCTGAGACTCCATTAATGCCTTTTCGACATCACTACTCATGCCTTCACTACTATAGTTATTATCACAATTCACAGTATCCAAGGGTTCATCCTTTCGGCTAAGTTTATTTTATATCGTGATTATTTCTTATTGTTAATTAAGAAAACTTACCATTGCATTCGACAATTAAATTCTTCCATTCTTCAAAATTTGGATATTCAAAATATAAAGAATATGTTTAAACGTGAAGCTCTTAAACTAACGGTTTAATATGCATATGCTTCAATATGGCGATTTTTAACAGGGATGATAATTCGAAAACCTGAAACATTCGACGATGTTGCTGCCACAGATTGCCAGATATGAAATTAGAAATACCGAATGTATGTGGAAGTTAAAATGCGTTGATGGTGTGTGTGAAAAACATTAGGGGTATTCACACCGACTATGGTAATGCTGTAATTCACGTGCATTTTGTTTTTGTAAATTTGCCACATTATCACATTACCACGTTTAGACCCAGATTAAAATGAGTTCAATACCATTTTCTAAGTTTTGCCAACATTACAATAGAAAAAAGAACAAATAATAGTATATCATAACATTTTTAGTTAATTATATCTTTAATTTAATTCATATTTTCTAGTTTTTGTAATAAAAAGGTCAAGATGTGATTTTTTTCGACCGTGAAATTAATCCGGTATTCACATTTGATGACAGTCAAATCGGGTAATAATTACCATATCACAATGGTCGGTGTGAATACCCCTACCCAGATTGTGTACGTGAGTTCACCTCTTAAACTTCAAATTTAGTGCAATATCTTTTGTTGATAAATGTGAACTATGGTATATATCGAGATGACATTTTGTGTGTGATCATGTACCACCGATACGAATTTACAATCCAAACATGGATAACATCGCCTATTGGACACCCCCACCAAAGCAAAGCAATCGAGATGAAATTTTGTGTGTGATCATGTTCCACCGATACGAATTTACAAGTTGAAAATGGAAAACATCGCCCATCGGACACGCCCACCTCCCATATAAAGCAAAAGTTCAATATGAGATATATGGTGAACTATGGTATATATAGAGATAAATTTTTGTGTGTAATCATGCACCACTGATAAGAGTTTACAATCCAAAAATGGATAACATCGTCCGATGGACACGCCCACCTCCCATATAAAGGAAAGTTCAATATGGGATATCTGGTGAACTATTATATATATCGGGATGAAATTTTGTGTGTCAGTGTTGTAGGTTAGAATTTAAGTACTTTAGCAAAAGCACTTGTTAGTTTTAAATTATTTTCGATTGTATGTGTTTGTCATTTTCATTCAATATTTCGTATGAAATAAATTTACTTCTCGTTTGAAATCCAATTTATCAGGTTATGGGCCTTTGAAAGTAAAATTTTTTATTTTTTGTGAGAAAAAATTTTCAACGGATTTCTGAAAATAATATTTTGATAAAATTGAAAATTCGCGAATAATTTTTCAAAAGAACTAACAAACGGACTCTAAAATGGCATCAATCAACACGCAAATTGAGAAGCTGCGAGGCAGTGAAAATTTCGAGGATTGGAAGTTCTCCGTGGAGGCGTATTTTCAGATGAAAAGACTTTGGAAAGCTGTCCAGGGAACAGAGACCAACGAGGAGAAGTTAGTTCAGGTGAAATCAGAACTTATTTTACTGGTAGAGAAGTCAAACTATTCCCATATACGGTATTGTCTGACCGCTAAGGATATATGGGATACGCTAGGCAAAATTTATGAAGACTCAGGCTTAGTAAGGAGAGTGGGGCTCATACAAAAATTTTGCTCCACAAAGCTCCATGATTTTCACAATGTTGAAGAGTACGTCAATGACGTTATGAACACAGCTCACAAATTACGTGGTGTGGGCTTAAACGTCGATGAAGAGTGGACTGGATCCATGATGCTGGCAGGACTTCCAGATGAATACAAGCCAATGATAATGGGAATTCAAAGCTCTGGTATCCGCATTTCGGGAGATTCAATAAAACTCAAGTTATTGCAAGACGTGAAGGTGGAGGACTGTGCAGATGATACGTCGTTCGCTGTGCAGAAAAGAAATGGTAAGAAAAAGAAGACCATTAAAGGACCTAAATGTTACAACTGCAATGAATTTGGCCACATCTCAATAAATTGCCCAAAGAAGAAGACCCAACATGAGAATAAAAATAAGTACGCATATGGATCTTTTTCCGCAAGAGCTGTTGATCAGAATGATTGGTATTTTGATTCTGGAGCTTCTGCACATATGTGTTCAAGCATCAAGTTATTCTCAGGAAAGGTGAATCCGAAAGATGCAGAAATAGTGGTTGCAAATAACTCAACAATGAAGGTAAAGGGCATTGGAAATATTGAAATGACGGTGTGCAATGGTAAGCATGCAAAAGGCCACTTATCCGTATTAGACGTTTTACATGTACCAGATTTATGCATTAATTTGCTGTCGGTATCGAGAATGGTGCAACATGGCTGTGAGGTCAAATTCAATCGATCTGGATGCAGAGTCTTCGACAAAAATGGAGAAATCATTGCCACTGGTGAGCTAGTAAACGACATGTTTCGACTCAAGCAAATTCAAGATCAGAAGGCGTATTCCTCACAACAACAAAAAACGGAGGATTATGAATTGTGGCACAAACGTGTTGGCCATGCTAGCAGTGAGACCGTTCAGAAATTGGTTCCAGGTACGGTGAAAGATGTGAACTCAAAAAGAAACTGCATCACATGTCTGAAGGGTAAAATGTCAAGAAAACCGTTTAAAGAAGTTGGCGTACGAGCAAAAGCAGTTTTGGAATTGGTGCATACAGATCTATGTGGACCAATGGAAAGACCCTCATACGGTGGTTCGCGCTATATGCTGATTTTTGTTGATGATTTTTCACGAAAGGTATTCGTCTATTTTATCAAACACAAGAACGAAGTTGTAGATAAATTTGCGGAATTCAAGAACTACACGGAACTTCAAACAGGACGAAAAATAAAGGCAATTCGAAGCGACAACGGAACCGAATACTACAACGCCAAGATGAAGAAGATTTTGATAAACAGCGGCATTCATCATCAGACGACGGCACCGTACACACCTCAACAAAATGGTATGGCTGAGAGGATGAATCGAACAGTTATTGAAAAGGCATGTTGTTTACTCATTGAAGCTGGGTTGGAGAAGCAGTTCTGGGCTGAAGCTGTAAGTACAGCAGTTTATATTATAAATAGAATTCCATGTAAAGGTCTGGAGAACATATATCCGGAAGAAGCTTGGTCTGGACGAAAATCGAGCTTAAAGCATCTCAAAGTCTTTGGATGCAAGGCTATCGTACATGTTCCTAAAGAAAAAAGGAAGAAACTGGATCCGAAAGGAAAAGAAGTTATATTTGTTGGCTATTGTCCTCATGAGAAAACATATCGATTCCTCAATATTGAAAATAAGCACATTATTACAAGTAGAGACGCTGTGTTTTTGGAATCAACATTTGTGAAGAAATCAGTCAAAAATCAAAATAACTATTACAATATTTTTCCCATATGCGATTCAGTGGGGGATATTAGAGAAGATCCGAAACCTAGGACGGAAGAAATCTCAGAAGCAGAAGAAGAAACTCTAGAAGTGTCATCAACGGAAGAAGAAGAAAACTTTTTCTCAAACGATGAAGATACATGTGAAGTCGTTGAGGAATCTTCAAATGGAATCGCAAATGTCCAACTAAGAAGATCCACCAGAAATAAGAACCCAGTCATAAGGGATGGGTATGTATCCTACATTGCAGCTGACTATAAAGAAGATCCCAAAACTCTGAAAGAAGCGATGAGCAGCTCCCATAAGGAAGATTGGCAAAATGCAATGGAAGAGGAGATCAACGCACTCAATGAGAACTGCACGTGGGATCTTGTTGATTTACCACCTGGAAAGAAGGCCATAGACTGCAAGTGGACTTTTAAAACGAAGAGAGATGCATTGGGAAATATTGACCGGTACAAAGCAAGGCTAGTAGCAAAAGGATATTCGCAGCGATATGGTATAGATTATGAAGAAATATTTTCTCCTGTCGTACGATATGCATCTATACTTCTGTTGCTAAGCCTGGCAGTTAGATTTGACCTAGATATTGACCAGATGGACGTCGTCACGGCATTCTTACAAAGTAACCTAGAAGAAGATATATATATGAAGTGCCCTGAAGGGTTTGCTACCAACGGTAAGGTATGTAAATTGAATAAATCCTTATATGGACTTAAACAAGCTAGCGGAGTCTGGAACAAGAAACTTGACATGACTCTAAAAAATATTGGTTTAAAACAGTCGAAAACAGATCCTTGCATATATTATAGTTTGCAAAATACACAAATAACATATGTTGCGATCTATGTCGATGACATTCTTATATTCACTAATGATCAAGAAAATAAGAAGAAAATAAAACAACAATTAAATCATAATTTTAAAATGAAAGATATCGGAGAAGCCAAATATGTGCTTGGCATTCAGGTAACGCGTGACCGAAAGAGTGGAAAGCTGTGGTTAGACCAAGAAAGGTATATTAATGATATGCTAATAAACTTTAATATGGCAGATTGCAATCCCATATCAACTCCTCTTGACATCAATCAGAAGCTTTCGAATGATATGTGCCCCAAGAATGAAGAAGACAAAAAGTATATGCAGACGGTGCCATATCAAGAAGCTATAGGAAGCATAATGTACGCAGCTCAAGTAAGTCGACCTGACATATCCTTTGCAGTGGGGGCTTTATCGAAATTCAACAATAATCCGGGGAAAGCCCACTGGACGGCTGTTAAGAGAATTTTTCGATATCTGAAAGGAAGCAGCAACTACAAAATTGAATTCTCTCAAGACACGAAAGGTAATCTAGAAGGTTTTTCGGACGCAGATTGGGCAAGTGACATCGATGAAAGAAAATCGGTAACAGGATATGTGTTCAAGTTTCAAGGAGGGTGTGTATCTTGGAGCTCAAAGAAACAACCTACAGTTGCGCTCTCAACAACAGAAGCTGAATACATGGCATTAGCATCATCTTGCCAAGAAGCAATCTGGCTAAAGTCGCTTTTTAGAGAATTATATAATTTTAGTAATAATATTATACTGTGGTGCGATAATAAAAGCGCAATAAATTTATCGCAGAACAATACATATCATGCACGCTCAAAACACATTGACATTAGACACCATTTTGTACGTGATATTGTTAATGACAAAAAATTAAACATACAGTACTTAAAGACTGAAGACATGGCAGCAGATGTGATGACAAAAGGACTATCTACTCAGAAACACATACACTGCTGTAAACTCTTGAATTTAACAGTATAAAATTCTAGTGGGGGTGTTGTAGGTTAGAATTTAAGTACTTTAGCAAAAGCACTTGTTAGTTTTAAATTATTTTCGATTGTATGTGTTTGTCATTTTCATTCAATATTTCGTATGAAATAAATTTACTTCTCGTTTGAAATCCAATTTATCAGTCAGCATGTACTAATAATATGAGCTAACATTCTAAACATCGCCCAACGAACACGCCCACCTCAAGTAAACTTGTGATATAGAATATCAGGTGAACCATACTTCATATAGATAAGGATACAAATTTGTGCGGGATCAGTTACTACCAATATACATAAGTACACATTTCTCAAATAGATATCGCCAGATGGACTCGCCTACGTCAGCATAAAATTAACACATCTCATGCCAAAATGAAAAGAAATCGATTAACAACCACCTTCCGATATAACCTTAATATATCTAATTATGTTTTTATGTATTAGATCCATTCTAAGAAAAAGGAAATTCAAATTATGGTTTGGTTTTTAACCAAAAATTATTCAATACATATAGCATACTCTTCAAAATTTTACGAATATTTAAAAAAAAAATAGTGACTAAAATTCGCGTAAAAAGTTATTCTGGCTGCAACATTGGGTGTAGGTATATGAGCTTCGGCCCGGCCGAAGTTAACGCTTTTACTGGTTTCCACTAATTTTGTGCGAGCCCAGATAAATCTTGGGCATTTGAAAAATACATGTTCTGGATTTTCATTTTCATCACACTCCGGGCACTGCGGAGATTCGTCATGTCTGTACTTGTATAGATATTCTCTATAACATCCATGTCCTTTGAGAAACCGTGTTAGATAGAAGTTTATTTCTCCACTTTTTCTTAGGAGCCATGGCTCTATCCTTCTTATCAGACGATGCGTCCAGCGTCCTTTGGTCGATTGGTCCCAGAAACTCTGCCAGTTGTATACTCTTTCATCGTCAATTTCTCTGGTTGTTAGCGATCTCTTTTCCTTCTCTCGTACATTCTTTGCAGTTCTATGGCTAGAATTTCGGCCGGCAAACATCCTGATATGATGCTTACTGCATCACGAGATACAGTGCGAAGGCAATGCATACGCGTAAAGCACTAAGTCGAAAAATTTAGTTCACACTCCTTGCATATGTTTTCTGTTTTAAAGTCGTAGCCCAGATCGGCGCAGCATACATAACTACCGACTGAGTAACCTTTGCCAACAATTTTCGTCTGATTTGGCTCGGACCTCTTATGTTGGTCATAAGCCTAACCAAAGCTGCTTGTACACACGGTTTCTATGTTTACCTTATATGTCAGTCTGGCATCAATCATAACACCTTGGTATCTGATTTTACACTGAGTGGGCACATCGTAGCCATTTATATTAAGCGTGATCCAGCTTTTTCCTACTGCAGATTAGAACAGCCTCTGTCTTTTAGCCTGCCAATTTAAGGCCCACAGTATTTAGCCAATTTTCAATTATGTCTGTGGCCCCTTTGCTGTGGGTTTGGATAGTTCCTTTGCCACGACTGTCACAGCAATGCAATCTGCATATCCTATTATCTTTACTCATGTGGGCACTGGAAGTCGTAGTACCTCGTCATAGGCAATATTCCACAGTACCGGACCAAGTACCGATCCTTGTGGAACTCCGCAAGTAGCTTTGTAGGTCTTAACCCCGTCATCTGTGTCATAGATCAGCACTCTTTCAGAAAGGTAGCTTGTCACAATATTAACTAAGTACTCTGGTGTACGCAGTCTTCTGAGTGTGTTCACGATGTTCTGCCAGTTTACTGTGTTGAACGCATTTTTAACGTCTAGGGTTATGACTGCACAGTATTCCTTCGTGCCATACAGCCACCTAGTGCCTTCTATGGCCTTCGCTGCTATCGTGGTTAGCTTTTTTACTGCATCAATTGTAGATCTGTTTTTTCGAAATCCGTATTGTTCTTCACTTAATCCATTTACTTCACTCACTGATCACTATACCAGGTGCCTTGTTGTCTGCAAATCTTTTCGATACAACCAATACTTCCTCTTGTCTCAATGGCGGAATATTTAGTGTTAAGTCTTGCTCTAGAGTTTGGGCTTGTTGATCTTCACTAGTTACGTTTGGAAACAGTGTTTCAACAACTTTTTAAGTAGTTTTGAGCAGGTGGGAGGTTGTGTTTTGCCGCCTTTCAGCCTTGTCAAATTGATTTGATTTTCTTCAAGTTTTTGACAAAGTTCTTTAAAGCAGCTTTTCTTACTTTGACTTATTATTAATTTAAGCTCCTTCCTGGCTAATTTGTACGCTAATTTTGTCACGCAGTCTGGTGTGTTCTCTAGTTAGTCGGTTTCTATGCAGTTTCCTTCGAGCCCAATGACATGCCTTTCGTTTCTTTCCAATGTCATCGTTCCACCAATAAGCTGGTTTTCTCCAGTTTGGTTGGCCTTTTCGACACATTGATGCATCACATGCGTCACTAATGCGTTTTGTCAAATGTTCTGCTGCCTCATTGGGGTTACTGTCTAAAGTCAAATTTTGACTTTGACCCATTTTGCTCGTCGTGCCAATGAGTTTGAAGCAAAGGCTAGGTCAGTAACTGATCCTCTTCCATTTTTTTGAAATGTATTTGTAGTCCCAGTGTTTAATAACACCATGTCAAGCGATGAAAATGCTCTCAGAATTGAGTGAACGCGCTGGTTTGTCTTTTTGCTTCCCCAGTCCGTTCTTTTCCCTAGCGTCAGCTACTAATGTATCCAATAGAGCTTCGAAGTCATAGTGCTGCATACTTGGTGGCGCATAGCATCTATATAAGTAGGTACCACGGATTTTTGCGCAGACAAAATACTCCTCGTTTATGACCGGACGATCTTGAATTGCAGCTTTTCCACAGGCCCAGATTGCTGCCACTTTTTTAATATATGACAGCCATATTCCAGACTGCTCAATCTTGTATTGTTCGCATAAGATTGCTACGTCAATTTGATTCTCAAAAATATTTCGCGTCAGAAGTTCCTATGCTGCTTCGCTGCGGGTAAATCTGTGGTTGCCGATTTGCGTTACGACCGTTAACAACCACAACGTAGAGCCGAACACATACATCGAAGCCATAGATAAGAAGATGTGAAACTCTTGACAGTTGCGTCAAAATTGAGTTCACATATACTATCCGTGTGTCCCCTTCGAGGACACCGAGAGGAGGAGGCCGTAAAGAAAAATTGATGTTGGCGGAGACGGGTTCGAATCGGGGATTGAACCTCGGACGGTTTAATGGCGGCTAACTCTGCGTTAAAGATACATAGATGCATAGGTAAAATGGCTTTGTGGATCGTTCTGTAGTTTTTAATAGGTATTTCATTTATAACCGTATAGGAAGATGCTCCATCTAGAACCGTCTGTGTAGATTATTAGTTCAAGAGCTAATGAAGATTTGATTCTTTGAAAAATTTTCCTGAATACTTCCGCGTTAGTGTCTTCTTTTTTATTACTGTTCAGTGTTAGGTCTATTGTTAGATTTGATAGTTTGAAGTTGCTTTAGGGGGTTTATATGGAATTGGTGCATTTATCTGGATTAAGTAATTTGTGATTTGTTTATTGTTGCAGGTGTCGCTATTGATGGGAATTTCTGTTCTATTATTTAAGTTTGTGAAGTGGATGAGCATGATTGGTGAGGGATTTGGCTCCAAGCTTTGCAGATCTGTTGAGAAGTATCCATTCGAAATCGTAATAATCCGATTCCCTTCTCAGCGCTTCTGTTACCGTTGCCATCAGGATTCCTGACGCTGTTTTAAAGCATTTGTTAAGAGAGGTATTGATCTTGTTCTAGTTAGTTTTAGAGGTCAAATATATATATATATATATATATATATATATATATATATACCCGTCAACTTGGACAATAATTTTGCGGCTGGAAAGAAAGGCTAGGTTAAGCATTCTAGTTTAAGTATTCTAGTTTAAGCATTCTTTTTGGTACACCCCTATGTGCAACTCTTTGATGCCGTATGTTACAATGACTTTGTAAAATGCCTTTTCTAGGTCTCCTAAAAGAATTATGCTGTGCTTTCTACTTTTTAGGTTGTATTTTATTTGTATTTCCATAGAATGGCATATAGTGTGGACTATGATTGAGGATGAATGCGTCTTGTTCTTCAAATACTTTATTTTGAAATGTTTATTGTGAAAATGTGAAAATGAAATGCGCAATGATTTTGTCCAGTATATTTGAATTGACAGCACTAGCAAGAGGGATAACATTCCGTTGTGTTGAGGTTTTTGCCTGGTTTAGGTATTGGAATCAGAAGCGCTAGTTTCCAGTCGTGTGGATAGATTCCAGTTTTTAATATGAATATAAAAGATATCGGTACTTATTGATCATGCTTTGCTTTCTTGAAGATCAAGTTGATTTCAAACACTTTGTTCTGGTTGGGATATTCTGCATAATGTCGATGTTAATATTTTATTTTTCTTCAATTAATTCTGAAAGGAAAGATTTATTTGAGCATATTGAACTCCAGAGATTGCAAAATGTATTGGCTATAGATAATGGGTGCGCAATTACAGAGCCCTCATTGAAGATGGTGGGAAAGTCATTGGGTGTTTTGTTGTGATATTTTTAACTCTATTCCAAAGAGTTCTGATATCAAGTGCAGGGTTGAGAGAGTCTACAAAAGATTTCCATGTTTCCTGTTTGGCCTCTTTGCAGGATTTTTTGACTAGCGTACATGCCCTCTTGTAATTGATGATGTTGGATAGTGTTCTTTTCTTTTTGAACATTTTCCAGACATTATTTTTTAATCGAATCAATTTACTTATTTTTGAATCAAAGCAGACAGACTGGTTGAGATTTTCTGGTCTGCGGCTTACAGGCATAGATTCGATGGCTGATTTTCTTAATATTCTTTTTAGTTGTACTGCTTCCATGGTCATGTTTAGTGTTTCGTTGAATATGTTTAGCAGCTATTCGGTTTTTTCCTGGAATAGGTCCCATGGCAGGTCTTTCTATGAATCTTGGATTTAATTTTTTAGGGGTTTTGCAAAAGGTATTTTGGATGATGATGGGGAAGTGGTCCACTATTTCCGGTTGAGGGAAACAGTGCCATGTTATTTTTGCTGCCAGGTCAGTGCTGGCCATGGAAACGTCTACCGATGTTAATGTGTTTTTGGTGTTGAGTAATTTTAGGAAACCATCGTTTAGTATAACTAAACCGCGACTCGGAATACAGGCTACAAATCCAATCGGAAGAGTACAATCGGCCTCAAGCACTCAAGATTTTGTTACAAATGCGGAAGGAAAGGGGTGATAACACCCAAATGTCCCAATTGTGGATCGGGAAACCGTCAGCGGAACGTGCCACGGTCCGTAGAGGCACGTTATACGCAAACCCCCGACGAAATGCAAAAACGCAAGATGTCGAGGACCTGAAAGAGAATGAAAACGTTATAGTAATAAGTCGTGATCGAGATATGGAAATTGAAAATAAGAATGATTATATATCCACACCTGGTCATCAGTTCCTACGGAGATAACTCGAATCGAAATCCCGAAGTATCGAGCAAAATCAGCTAAGAAAGTCAGAAAATCAGCTCGAAAGTTATCGAGAAAGATTGCAAATGCGGAGAAGATATTTGCAACGTAAACTTACACGAAGGTCATCGAAGCAATTGTGGAAAAATTTTCGACCCGAGAGTTTTCGCGAAAATTGCGATCCGGAGAATCAACAAACGTGGCTTTCTCGATACCGCAGCATCAGTCAGCATCCTAGGAAATAGTTGTCAGCAATTTCTCGAGCGAGTTAAAGCAAAGGTGGAGGCGTATATTTCTCGGGTCCCTACCACAGGAGGAAGAGACCATCTAGTACAAGGTAAAACATGAGAGAAAAATATTTTATTTTATATGTGCAACAAATCGATACCTAAGTATATCTCATGCAGCAAATATTCTTTGGTATTCGAAATCATCCGAGAGAAGATGAAATAAAATCTTCATCAGGCTAACCTGAAAAGTCCACAACGATATGACAAACGAGTGCATGTAACAAGATTCCTTCCAGGACATAAACGCAATTTTGTGCTAAGTGACTTTGGCAAAAACCGAAATACGAATTTCTGCAAGAAGTTCACAAAGTGCCAGCTCGTGAAAGCATTGGGACAAAATATGTACAAATAACATCACTCGATGGCAGAAGACTAAGAGCGTTCCATGCAAATGACCTGAAGCAGTAGTGGCACGCGATATCTGGAATAATACACAAAGTAAGGGCCTTGAAAAGATGAAAATCACAGTAGTACTTCCCGTGATCCGGCGAGCGAAGTCTATCTTGCACACCAAACCAAAACAGTGGACCGGGTAAGAGCAACAAACGCACCAGGGTGTGGGCGGAAGCCTACGTTGGACACATTTCAAAAACCACGATGCCGGGTAGGGTGCCGTCTGCGAGTAGTCCAATCCAGTGTGGTGTTACGAAAGCAACCGTAGTCTGAAAAAGAATAAGTTTAATTAATGTAATGTTCAAGGTAGTATGGGGTGCGTTAATGTTGACAGCATTAATATTGACTCCTCACCAGGCAGCGTACTCGTTGAAAGTCACAAGTCTCCACTCGTTGGAGGCAATGTTACCAATGAAAGAAGTGAAGCAAACAGGCAAATGATTCCAACGGAGAACAAGGAGGAGGAGAAAACCAACCGCTTTTTGTCTGGAAGTAAGACCGGATCGTGAACATGATTCGAGGCCAACTGGCAACAACAATTGCTACCAGAATGCAGCAATAGCAACAACTGTTGGTGTTGATATAATAGAAAGCATTCGACAGAAACCATCATAGAGAACGGTCGTTCGAATTGTATTCCGAAATTAAATTGAGAAAAATAAAATATATAAAATTAATTGTGAACATAAATCATTTTTGAATAAATTTAATTTTACATACATTTAAATTTGAACTCTTTTAATTCGAAATAACGTGATGGCGAAAACGGGTTATATCGATAAAAAGTGTCTCGAAACAAAAGGCGGTATAAATAATTAAACAGGGCAGCGAAGGATCTGGTCCTAAAACCCAGAAGAACCGCAGAAGAGGCAACAATTAGGAATGACAGAGGCCTGATGTAGCACAGATTACCAGATATGAAACTAGAAATATTGCTTATATGTGGTTGTTAAATGTTTTGATGGTGTGTGTGAAAAATCCGAAAATAGCGCCGGTGGTAGATTTTGGAACTACGATGACGACTCCTAAAGCGCCGGTGGTATTTTTTGGAACTACGATGCCGACTCCTAAAGCGCTGGTGGTTTTTTTTTGGAATTATCAAAAAAACTTTCTAAGCCACCTCAATGCCTTTATTCAGCTTCCCGCTCAAAGAATTAAATCTCTTCTTCTTCTTCCGAAATTATGTGAAAATAATTGTGTTTTGAAAATCCTAATTCCTTTACATATGACGGTCTTATAAGTAATCTTTGCAATTCTCAAAAGACATAATTTTATTTTCAAACAGTTTTGGGTTCCCAAACCAACATAATCACAAATTACATTTCTGTTTTTTTCTCAAATTATCATGTTTGATAAATCTAATTGAGATTAAAAAAAAAATGCAAATCTTGGATTTAATTTTTTAGGGGTTTTGCAAAAGGTATTTTGGATGATGATGGGGAAGTGGTCCACTATTTCCGGTTGAGGGAAACAGTGCCATGTTATTTTTGCTGCCAGGTCAGTGCTGGCCATGGAAACGTCTACCGATGTTAATGTGTTTTTGGTGTTGAGTAATTTTAGGAATCCATCGTTTAGTATAACTAAACCGCGACTCGGAATACAGACTACAAATCCAATCGGAAGAGTACAATCGGCCTCAAGCACGATCCGGGAGAAAGGCAACATCATGCTGGAATTGTGGGACATTCGGCCATGGCTTTATAAATTACCCATCTGAAACAAGATTTTGTTACAAATGCGGAAGGAAAGGGGTGATAACACCCAAATGTCCCAATTGTGGATCGGGAAACCGTCAGCGGAACGTGCCACGGTCCGTAGAGGCACGTTATACGCAAACCCCCGGCGAAATGCAAAAACGCAAGATGTCGAGGACCTGAAAGAGAATGAAAACGTTATAGTAATAAGTCGTGATCGAGATATGGAAATTGAAAATAAGAATGATTATATATCCACACCTGGTCATCAGTTCCTACGGAGATAACTCGAATCGAAATCCCGAAGTATCGAGCAAAATCAGCTAAGAAAGTCAGAAAATCAGCTCGAAAGTTATCGAGAAAGATTGCAAATGCGGAGAAGATATTTGCAACGTAAACTTACACGAAGGTCATCGAAGCAGTTGTGGAAAAATTTTCGACCCGAGAGTTTTCGCGAAAATTGCGATCCGGAGAATCAACAAACGTGGCCTTCTCGATACCGCAGCATCAGTCAGCATCCTAGGAAATAGTTGTCAGCAATTTCTCGAGCGAGTTAAAGCAAAGGTGGAGGCGTATATTTCTCGGGTCCCTACCACAGGAGGAAGAGACCATCTAGTACAAGGCAAAACATGAGAGAAACACGAGAGAAAAATATTTTATTTTATATGTGCAACAAATCGATACCTAAGTATATCTCATGCAGCAAATATTCTTTGGTATTCAAAATCATCCGAGAGAAGATGAAATAAAATCTTCATCAGGCTAACCTGAAAAGTCCACAACGATATGACAAACAACGGCGCCGACTGGCTCTCGCCAACAATTCGCTCAACTCGCACTCGCTCTGTCCCAAAGCGAAGGTTCGATACAACAATATCGTTGTTAAGACGAGACCGTAGGTCCAGCCGGCCAGACCTCGCAAACAGTCCCTAATTTTATGAATCATATACTTTATTTCGATAATTTCTACACATCTCTGCCGCTTATGGGAACCTTTTTAGTCTTGACACTAGCATATAGGGTTCCCAGATGCAAACTTCCAACTGATAAAAGGAAGACCACGAGACTATTCAATGGAGTACGTTTCTTACAGTGTCGACATCACCACAGTTTTGTGGAATGGGCGAAGAATGTTAGACTGTGCTCGACGTATGTTGGCGTTAAATCATTCAATAGATTGAATCCCGTCAATCAGTCATCAAAAGTTGCTCGTAACAATCGAAAAGAAAAATCAAATATTGACATTGATTGTCCACAAATCATACGTGAGTACAACGCCCACACGGGAGGTGTCGATCTAATGGACTCGTATATGAGTCGAAATGGGCTTAAAATCAAAACACAAGATATGGCAACCAGGATTTTTTACCATCTTCTCGAAATGACGATTACAAATGCATTCGTTTTGTATCGGAGACTCAATGCTGAAAAAAAAGAATTGCTGATAATGATAAACATATCAAAGACATGACGATATATGAATTTCGATTGATCATAGAAAAATAACTCTGTGCATCTGTTGAAAAACGATTAGTTGGTCGTCCGTCTTTCACCGAACAGTCAACAGCCAGCAATCATGTTGGTAAAAAAACAGCTCATCCAATACCAAGTGTGTGACTCGATTAAAGACACGGACTTTGGGAAGGGTGGCTTCTCCTAAATTATGGAATTAGGCGTATTGTGTAATCGAATAAATGTATAGTAAGTTGTTAATGAAATAATGTCTGAGAGTTAATTATTCAGGTGGTGGGGGCGAGCAAGGTAGCGGATCGGTTAAATGACTGCCTAGGGCACGGCGAGGTGGCGATTAGAGCCAGGACCACCTTTGAAAGTCAATATGGAAGAGAGAGATGTAGAGTCGTCGTCGTGGAAGCGATGCACTCGTTATCGTTATGCCCTCAACTCCTGGCCGCTTGCTAGCCGTGGCGATTGCTCGCATCCGGTATGGTAACTAGGGACATAACGAAATTTACTTCTTCCAAGTTCAATAGGTACAAATTATTAAAAAAAACATTTAATTTTGTCGTCCGATGCAGTCGTCAACTTGGATCTATTTCAAATTTGAGAGACAACGACAAGAGTCATCTGTCAAAATAGTCTCTTTTCATTCTTTTTTTCGTTCATATTATAAATGTAAATTTTTTTTTTTTTTACTTTTATATGTCTAAGTTGAATGTTTTGGTATTTTATATGTTTTTGTTATTAAGTTTTAAAGCAATTATTTTGTCGCTGGCGCATTCAAAAAATTTCAGTTTTTGAAAAGATGACGACAATTCTCTCCGCCGCCATGTTGCCGGCGTGAAATTGCATCTCTTGTTCTTCTTGAGAGCCTTAAGGCAATATACGCAATCTAGGCAATGCCCAAAAGTTATAATTCAATTTTCAATCAATTTGGATTTCCCAAACCAACATAATCACAAATTACATTTCTGTAATTTTCCCAAATTTTTGATGTTTGGTAAATCTAATTGAGATGAAAAACAGCTGATTTGTTTCACCAAAAGTTGACTTTTAGCGATGCCACTTCGTTACAAATAATTCACCTATAAATGTTTCGGATTTCTTGGAATTTAAGAGATCATAGAAAATTGTTCACTTCTAAATGAGAAATATTTTTCAATTTTCAAAATAAATACAAATTGCCTTTACAACGCCCGAGAAACTTTGAACCCAAGACCGGTGACTTGCAATCTACGCGTTTAGAAACCAAACCACGGCCCCCACGTTTTTTAAAGCATTTCAGACATTTGATTTAGTTTCGTTCCACTTATACTTGCGCACTTTTAGTATGGCAGAGAAAGTGAACAAAATTCCAAATAATGTATTAAAATACCCACATTTATCGACAAAAGATATGGCATTGCACTAAATTTGATGTTTGAGAGGTGAACTCACGTACACAATCTTTGTATTCACCAATCGCATAAAAAAGAGATTTTTTATGACGTTTAGCCTCAAATGTCAGAAGTTTCATATCTGGACCAGCGCAAAGTTACGAGCGTTAAGATAGCAACGTTGCTGGCTGTCAAAATTTTTGACAGCTAGACGGAGGGGAAATTTTACAGGCGATATAGAAATTTAAAAACTATTCAAAAAACGTAGAAAGGTCCTTCGGAAAAAGGAATTAAGAGGGATACAGGATCAATGTTGGTATTCAAAAATAAGGAAAAAAAATGTCCAATCGAATGCATAAGTTTCATAAAGGAAATAAGCCTTCGGAAACCGTATATAGCAAACAATAAAAAAACCCAAATCGTGTAATAAAGAGAAAAAAAAATTAATTATAATAGAACCAATGGGGATACACGGTCCAATTTGGTGTCCAAAAATAGGTAAAAATATCCTCTATCGAACGTATATAGTCTCATATCCGTTCAAAACGCAGGACACCTGTCCTGGGCCAGCAACGAATTTCATCATAATCTCTATACAGCACCAAAAAAAAAAGAAAAAAATTCATAAAAATAGAACCAAATTGGATACAGAGTCCAACTTGGTGTCCAAAAATAGGTAAAAATACCCTCTATCGAACGTATATAGTCTCATATCCGTCCAAAACGCAGGGCATCTGTCCTGGCCCAGCAACGAATTTCATTATAACCTCTATACAGCACCAAAAAAAGGAAAAAAATTTATAAAAATAGAACCAATGGGGATAGGGGGTCCAACCCGGTGTCCAAAAATAGGTAAAAATATCCTCTATCGAACGTATATAGTCTCATATCCGTTCAAAACGCAGGACACCTGTCCTGGGCCAGCAACGATTTTCATGAAAAACTGAAAAAAAATAATAAATAGAACCACAGAACAGGAATCACAGGGTGCATCTTGGCATCTAAAAATACTAAGTAATAATAAATAATTCAGTTAGAAATTTCAATCTAAGTTTTTTGGTTTTGAAAACGGCAGAGATCAATTTTGAAATAAAAATATGAGTTACATGAGTTGTCGTGTCCACTCACATGGCTGTGCTAAGAAGAAACATTTCGCTGTTGGAGGACTACTTGTTGGAAATATCACAAACTTTGTCGCTAAGGATAGCTCATGGCTTTCTTGTGACCAATTCATCCAAATTGTTTTTGTGGCAGCCACTTGTCCGTCGTATCGTAAGAGCTGTAAAAACAACATGAAAAAAGGTAATTTTATCCTATTGTTTACAGTCTCATAAAAGTTTATTTATTTTAGTTATTATTTATATAAGGGATATTCAGACGCACAGATTTAGAATTGTATGCCGTGCAATTTGTTTTTGTAATACAATTCTAATCGAGTTGAGACCTGACTAGAGTTCGTTGACTATATTTGCATAAAAAATTGGACAAAAATTTGACAAAATCAAATTTGACATAAAAGGTAATTAGATTTAGGAACTAATTAGACATTAGGAACTAATGAAAAAACGAATTTGGATACTCAGACTTGAAAATATATACAATTTTAAATCAGTCGTCTGAATATCCCTTATAGTGTTTAATCGGAACCCTGTGAATTTGTTCACAGGTTTTCAAATTGGGTAATGGAAAATTCAATTTTACAATCGTTCATTTAATGGAACTTATTGGAAATAAGCCGTGACAACCGTTTGCAAAAAGCTTTTTCCAAGAAGCTTTTTCCGTAACGCTCTTTGCACAACGATTTTTGCAAAACGCGCGCTGAAGGCACAACGTTTTCTTAAAATTGTGAGACATTTAGTATTTAAATTTTACATAAAATTTAAACAAAAGTCGGAAAAATGTCTCTTGGAATACAACACTTTTTTCCAAAGCAAACTATTCTGATTAACTTTAGACTAAAAAACAATGAAATTAAAACAAAACTTATTAATATAAAAGTATTAAAAGCCATTTTTAATAGAATTATTTATTATTACTTAGTATTTTTAGATGCCAAGATGCACCCTGTGATTCCTGTTCTGTGGTTCTATTTATTATTTTTTTTCAGTTTTTCATGAAAATCGTTGCTGGGCCAGGACAGGTGTCCTGCGTTTTGAACGGATATGACACTATATGCGATCGATAGAGGATATTTTTACCTATTTTTGGACACCGGGTTGGACCCTCTATCCCCATTGGTTCTATTTTTATGAATTTTTTTCTTTTTTTTTTCATAAGACTGGGGTTTTTAATTCAAATTGTTGTTGCTGGCGTACTACAGCTTTCCAGAATAATATATCTTTATGAAATTTATACATGAAATTTATACATTTATACATTGTTAGGGAATATTTTTTCCTATTTTTGGACACCAAGATGGATCCTCTACCTCAAGTGGCTCCCTTTTCTGAAGGATTCTCATAGTCAGTTTTTGAATTTCTGAGTTGCCCTGTTAAATTTCCCCTCCGCACAGCTGTCACCCATTTTGACAGCCAGCAACGTTGCTAACTTAGCGCTGGTCGCAAAGTTAGCAACGTTGCTGGCTGTCAAAACGTTTGACAGGTGAGAATGAGGGGAAATGTACCGGGTGACTCAGAAATTCAAAAACTATTAAATAAATGGCTTGGTCAGGACATGTCTTCCACTATTTCTAGGAGTTTCCAACTGGGGTGACACAAATCCGAGTATGAGGGATTGTAGAGGAAATTATCCTCGATTTTTTGGCATCTTTGGTTTGGTCCTTAGTAGTGTAGTATAGGCGTGGCTGGAGATTCCAGGTGGATCCTCTACTTGGTCAGGAGGGGATTTTAGCGTGGCTAGCTATGAAGGAGCTCGGGTGACAAAAATCCGAGTATGAGGGATTGTGGACAGAATTATTCTCGATTTTTTGGCACCTTTGGTTTGGCGCTAAGTAGTGTAGTATAGGCGTGGCTGGAGATTCCAGGTGAATCCTCCACTTGGCCAGGAGAGGATTTTAGCGTGGCTAGCTATGAAGGAGCTCGGGTGATAAAAATCCGAGTATGAGGGATTGTAGAGGAAATTACTCCCGACTTTTTGGCGTTGAATTTCGTTGCTTGGCCAGGACAGGTGTCCTGCGTTTTGAACGGATATGAGACTATATACGATCGATAAAGGATATTTTTACCTATTTTTGGACACCAAGTTGGACCGTGTATCCCCATTGGTTCTATTATAATTAATTTTACCCAAATCGTGTAGGGTTTTTTTATTGTTTGCTATATACGGTTTCCGAAGGCTTATTTCCTTTATGAAACTTATGCATTCGATTGGACATTTTTTTTTCATTATTTTTGAATACCAACATTGATCCTGTATCCCTCTTAATTCCTTTTTCCGAAGGACCTTTCTACGTTTTTTGAATAGTTTTTAAATTTCTGAATCGCCTGTAAAATTTCCCCTCCGTCTTGCTGTCAAAAATTTTGACAGCCAGCAACGTTGCTATCTTAACGCTCGTCAGACATTTTTGTATCGGCACCAGCGCAAAGATAGCAACGTTGCTGGCTGTCAAAACTTTTGACAGCTGTGAATGAGGGGAAATGTACAGGGTGACTCAGAAATTCAAAAACTGTTAAATAAATGGTTTGGTCAGGACAAGATTTCCACTGTTTCTGGGAGTTTCCAACTTGGGTGACACAAATCCGAGTATGAGGGATTGTAGAGGGAATTATTCCCGACTTTTTGGCATATTGAGTTTGGCTCTAAGTAGTGTAGTATAGACGTGGCTGGAGATTCCAGGTGAATCCTCCACTTGGTCAGGAGGGGATTTTAGCGTGGCTACCTATGAAGGAGCTCGGGTGACAAAAATCCGAGTATGAGGGATTGTGGAGAAAATCATTCCCGACTTTTTGGCATATTGAGTTTGGCTCTAAGTAGTGTAGTATAGACGTGGCTGGAGATTCCAGGCGAATCCTCCACTTGGTCAGGAATGGATTTTAGCGTGGCTACCTATGAAGGAGCTCGGGTGACAAAAATCCGAGTATGAGGGATTGTGGAGAAAATCATTCCCGACTTTTTGGCGTTTTTGGATTTGCTCTAAGTAGTGTAGTATAGACGTGGCTGGAGATTCCAGGTGAATCCTCCACTTGGTCAGGAGGGGATTTTAGCGTGGCTACCTATGAAGGAGCTCGGGTGACAAAAATCCGAGTATGAGGGATTGTGGAGAAAATCATTCCCGACCTTTTGGCATATTGGGTTTGGCTCTAAGTACTGTAGTATAGACGTGGCTGGAGATTCCAGGTGAATCCTCCACTTGGTCAGGAGGGGATTTTAGCGTGGCTACCTATGAAGGAGCTCGGGTGACAAAAATCTGAGTATGAGGGATTGTGGAGAAAATCATTCCCGACCTTTTGGCATATTGGGTTTGGCTCTAAGTACTGTAGTATAGACGTGGCTGGAGATTCCAGGTGAATCCTCCACTTGGCCAGGAGAGGATTTTAGCGTGGCTACCTATGAAGGAGCTCGGGTGACAAAAATCCGAGTATGAGGGATTGTGGAGAAAATCATTCCCGACCTTTTGGCATATTGGGTTTTGCTCTAAGTACTGTAGTATAGACGTGGCTGGAGATTCCAGGTGAATCCTCCACTTGGCCAGGAGAGGATTTTAGCGTGGCTACCTATGAAGGAGCTCGGGTGACAAAAATCCGAGTATGAGGGATTGTGGAGGAAATCATTTCCGACTTTTTGGCACCTCGGGTTTGGCTGTAAGTAGTGTAGTATAGGCGTGGCTGGAGATTCCAGGTGAATCCTCCACTTGGCCAGGAGAGGATTTTAGCGTGGCTACCTATGAAGGAGCTCGGGTGACAAAAATCCGAGTATGAGGGATTGTGGAGAAAATCATTCCCGACTTTTTGGCATATTGAGTTTGGCTCTAAGTAGTGTAGTATAGACGTGGCTGGAGATTCCAGGCGAATCCTCCACTTGGTCAGGAATGGATTTTAGCGTGGCTACCTATGAAGGAGCTCGGGTGACAAAAATCCGAGTATGAGGGATTGTGGAGAAAATCATTCCCGACTTTTTGGCGTTTTTGGATTTGCTCTAAGTACTGTAGTATAGACGTGGCTGGAGATTCCAGGTGAATCCTCCACTTGGCCAGGAGAGGATTTTAGCGTGGCTACCTATGAAGGAGCTCGGGTGACAAAAATCCGAGTATGAGGGATTGTGGAGGAAATCATTTCCGACTTTTTGGCACCTCGGGTTTGGCTGTAAGTAGTGTAGTATAGGCGTGGCTGGAGATTCCAGGTGAATCCTCCACTTGGCCAGGAGAGGATTTTAGCGTGGCTACCTATGAAGGAGCTCGGGTGACAAAAATCCGAGTATGAGGGATTGTGGAGAAAATCATTCCCGACCTTTTGGCATATTGGGTTTGGCTCTAAGTACTGTAGTATAGACGTGGCTGGAGATTCCAGGTGAATCCTCCACTTGGCCAGGAGAGGATTTTAGCGTGGCTACCTATGAAGGAGCTCGGGTGACAAAAATCCGAGTATGAGGGATTGTGGAGGAAATCATTTCCGACTTTTTGGCACCTCGGGTTTGGCTGTAAGTAGTGTAGTATAGGCGTGGCTGGAGATTCCAGGTGAATCCTCCACTTGGCCAGGAGAGGATTTTAGCGTGGCTACCTATGAAGGAGCTCGGGTGACAAAAATCCGAGTATGAGGAATTGTGGAGGAAATCATTCCCGACTTTTTGACATCTTTGGATTTGCGCTAACTACACTACTTACAGCCAAACCCGAGGTGCCAAAAAGTCGGAAATGATTTCCTCCACAATCCCTCATACTCGGATTTTTGTCACCCGAGCTCCTTCATAGGTAGCCACGCTAAAATCCTCTCCTGGCCAAGTGGAGGATTCACCTGGAATCCTCAGCCACGCCTATACTACAGTACTTAGCGCCAAACCCAATATGCCAAAAAGTCGGGAATGATTTTGTCCACAATCCCTCATACTCGGATTTTTGTCACCCGAGCTCCTTCATAGGTAGCCACGCTAAAATCCTCTCCTGGCCATCTAGAGGATTCACCTGGAATCTCCAGCCACGCCTATACTACAGTACTTAGCGCCAAACCCAATATGCCAAAGGGTCGGGAATGATTTCCTCCACAATCCCTCATACTCGGATTTTTGTCACCCGAGCTCCTTCATAGGTAGCCACGCTAAAATCCTCTCCTGGCCAAGTGGAGGATTCACCTGGAATCTCCAGCCACGTCTATACTACAGTACTTAGAGCCAAACCCAATATGCCAAAAAGTCGGGAAATGATTTTCTCCACAATCCCTCATACTCGGATTTTTGTCACCCGAGCTCCTTCATAGGTAGCCACGCTAAAATCCTCTCCTGGCCAAGTGGAGGATTCACCTGGAATCTCCAGCCACGTCTATACTACAGTACTTAGAGCCAAACCCAATATGCCAAAAAGTCGGGAATGATTTTCTCCACAATCCCTCATACTCGGATTTTTGTCACCCGAGCTCCTTCATAGGTAGCCACGCTAAAATCCTCTCCTGGCCAAGTGGAGGATTCACCTGGAATCTCCAGCCACGCCTATACTACACTACTTACAGCCAAACCCAATATGCCAAAGGGTCGGGAATGATTTTCTCCACAATCCCTCATACTCGGATTTTTGTCACCCGAGCTCCTTCATAGGTAGCCACGCTAAAATCCTCTCCTGGCCAAGTGGAGGATTCACCTGGAATCTCCAGCCACGCCTATACTACAGTACTTAGCGCCAAACCCAATATGCCAAAAAGTCGGGAATGATTTTGTCCACAATCCCTCATACTCGGATTTTTGTCACCCGAGCTCCTTCATAGGTGCCACGCTAAAATCCATTCGTGACCAAGTGGAGGATTCACCTAGAATCTTCAGCCACGCCTATACTACACTACTTAGCGCCAAACCAAAGGTGCCAAAAAATCGGGAATAATTCCCTCTACAATCCCTCATACTCGGATTTGTGTCACCCAAGGTGGAAACTCCCAGAAACAGTGGAAATCTTGTCCTGACCAAACCATTTATTTAACAGTTTTTGAATTTCTGAGTCACCCTGTACATTTCCCCTCATTCACAGCTGTCAAAAGTTTTGACAGCCAGCAACGTTGCTATCTTTGCGCTGGTTGTATCGGCAGCCCTGACTTCCATATGTCAAAGCAACACGTGTTCCTCAGAAATTTGTTTACAAGAGCTTTAATTTTAATTTCTTGAATATTTAATTTCTGAATATCTTCATTAAGAAAATGGAAGGAGTATTAAATATTTTGCAAAGTGTTTGCCGTAGTGATAATTACGAAATTTATCTTAGTGCATTCCAAGAACACCAAAGTTTTCAGTCAAAGGTAAAAATCAAAATAAACATAGTGTCTCATAAAAGAAATCGGACAAATCGCTGCTTAAAATTGATATTATGAATCAAATATCCCAGCAATATCATATGTATTCGAAAATATTATTAAAAGACTTTTGTTTAGGAGTTTTTGAAGATTGGAACTGATATATATATATTATATATATATATATTATATATATATATATATATATATATATATTATATATATATATATATATTATATATATATATATATTATATATATATATATATTATATATATATATATAATCCCAATTGGGTAATATATAATGTATATATTACCCAATTGGGATTATATGGATATCAAATAGTTATTAAACTTCAGATAAGTATTATGAACTAAAAATATTTGAAATAATCTACATATATTCAGTATTTAGTTTATTTTAAATAGTATTATTTTCCATATATTTTACATAGGTTTTCGGAAAGCTTGATCAATTTCCTTTAAGACCGTGTAAGATATATATTTTAATACAAATTTTAATTTAGTTCAAATGTCAATTGAATAAATCGAAGACAGCGACTGATCCGTTATCTATTTGTTTTATATGTTTAGGTTCCAGATGAAGTCATACAACACATAAGTTCAATGTTGAACAAACCCCACATGTACCGTGAGGCCTTTTTATTGCTTAATTGTTATTTAAAGCAAGCTTCCTTCGAAGTTCTGCAACAGAAGTTTAATATTTGGACCACATTAACAATAAAAGCCTTTAATTCAATCGACTTTGACAATGTTGCTGTTCTAGTTTATTCGACTTTATGTAAGTTTTCATTTATTTTTTCAACAAATATTTCAAAAATTCTTATGGATATGAAATTTCAGCTTCATTAGTTTCAAACTCTATTTACGTTCCTGAAATTTCAAAGTCGTTTGCTCATAATCACTTACCAAAGATTTATGAATCTTTGATTAAAAGTTCATCTTCGGAATATTTGGCTGCTTTACAATGCACAGAAGTTTGCTTACGTTTATATCCTGGGCCAAGCGGACCTTTTCGTAATAGCTTGGAAAAATACTTATGCAAATTTATTGATACCACAGATGTCGCTTTGAATATTTGGTGCGGAAAATGTATGCTATTATTGCAACAGGTAATTAATCTCCATAAAACATTTATGCAAAATATTATATATTCCTAATAATGCAGATTCGAGGAGGTGGAATTCAAGGCTTGAGTCACAAATCCTCCTGGTTCAATTACCAAGAGAACTTGATCAACAATTTACATAATATTCTTAATATTGCATTTTCAAATTGCACTGAATTATATGATAAAACATTAAATTGTGAAAACAGGAGTATACAAGAACTTGTATTGGATCATGAACCTGCAAAACGAGCACTTCAAGTATTCATACGCTTTCGTAATATTGTGAATTATTTCACCATTGCTTTACGGTAATTATGAAATATTTTGTGTTATTATATACTAATTCATGATGTATTAGAAATTCATTTCCAGTCGCTAAGCCTGTAGCCACAAAAAAAATTATTAACTTAATTTCCCGTGGTTTAAATGTCACCTGCCCTATACTAAGCAAAAATCCTACTTCGGACCACTTGGCACTTGGTTTGTTGATTCCCAAAATGCATATACTTCTTTTCGATTTGTTAAAGGCTCTAATTTTAACGTATGTTGTCCGTCAATTTTGGATTTATGTGTATATTTCATGAACATTTTGTTGTAGTTTGAAAACGAATTTGAAGGCATATCACACTACAATTTTGAGATTTATTGTGGATACATTACAATGGACTTCGTTAAAAAATACTGCAGGGTCAACCAAATCGTATACGTAAGTTTCATAAATAATAATTTTTAATTCACAATTCATTTTTATTATACAATTCATTTTTACTATAGCACTCTACGATGTAAAGCCTACGAAATTTTATCCATTTGGTGTGCAACTATGAAAACTGGGAGTAAAGTTGAACTAGTTATAGACGAGTTTGTTGAGGAGATTATTAATGATGTTATGCCATTTCAACTTGAACTTACTCTAAAGGTGTTTATACAATATTTATTATGTACTTTTATTAATTTGTTCTTCAATGATTTGCAAAATATTTAATATTCTTAAGGTTTTGAGTGGATCAAAGAAGCACATGTCTAAAAAAGCAAAGCGTCAATTGTACAAGACTCAAAATGAACAGTCTAATCTATCAAAATCCCATGCGAATGACAATTCTATATTGAAACAAAATGTTTCCGATGAACAAAATGTTCAACTATGTGTATCTGCACTGCAAAGTCTTCAGGAAATACTAATATCTGCAGCGAACTTTCTTAAACCTAATTGTTTGAAGGTAATAAACTCCATTATATTCAAAACATTGATATAATATATATATTTTGTATACTTGTGCTATATTTTTTTCAATAGATACTTCAGATTAAAATTTTGGATTTGTGTGGAGCATTATACACAATACAAATGAAGCCCCAAGAACTTTACTACAATTGGAAATGTCGTTTAGAAATGTATAAAGTACTCTACCTTTTTATTATACAATCGCAACAAATATGCCCATCACCTACACAGATAGCATTTAATATTTTGCAAACAGCACAGATATGTGATCGTAACGCTACAATTCGGATTCATTGTCAAGAATGGTTGATGAATTTGGAAAAATTAATACATCCTCATAAAGAAAATTTGCTTTTTCCTTCAAATATCCGAGGTATTCAACCAAGTTTTGTGAACTATAGGAGCAACCAGTTTTTACGGAGTAGATCTACGAGTGCAAATTCGGATGTAGATAAAGATATGCGAAGTATATTGACCGAATCCAATCCGAGTCGGAGTGGAACCAACGAAAAAATAAAACTAAAACAATTTGACGATGTTCAGGATAGCCAAGATTTACCTAGATTTGATGTGGACTCTTCATCAGATACGATAGAAAATATTACCTCTCCTACATTGGATAATGTAAACGATATAAAAACAAATGAACCTATATATGTAGACCTGGATATAATGGACGATCATGGTGATAAAAGCAAACAAGAAGAGGCAAATGTTGATATATTACTTTCAGCAGAGCCATCGAATAAGAAACCTAAATTGAGTGTTAATGAAGATAGTAATGCAAAAAGTAATTTAAAAAATGTTGACTGTTCCAAGAGTAATGTTGATGATGAAATTTTTGCAGAAATCGAAGGAGCTTTTGTAGATGAATTAAATTAATTATTGTCTGGAAACAACATAAATATGATAATTCAAACTAATTACATCAGTTTATTGCTAAATTTTTATTATTCTCAGTTTAAATTAAAACGATTATTCTATAGAATATAATTTGATTTCAGAGTTATAATTATTTAAAGATATTTTGATGAAACTATATACGAAGAATGAATTAAAAAAGTTAAACATATGCGTTAAAAAGTCCAAGATTTTAATGAAGCTACTGAAGATACTGCATATGACCAACGTGGTAGTTTTATAAGCAAATTAGCAAATGTAGAAGTAAGATCCTTATGAAAATCCCAATGATAAGTTACTAAAGTTATATCAACAATTGATCTTTTGTGGTTGTCTCCAGTTGTCTGAAATACAAGATTAAAATAATGCTAATATATATTATTTGCTAGAATATAAATAATTTACAGACTACCATGATGGCGTATGACAAGAAACAACAAATAAAAAAATGTGAATAAAAATTATTGTGATATCTCAAGGGAGGAATGTGGTGTAAGATACATCCTAAACCACAGAGGAGAACCAGTTATCCTTTGATAAACCAAATATTCCCCAATATTCCCGATATCAATGAATTGCTGGACGAATTTGAAGTTATATATTTGAGAGTATACCTTTCCTGTCTCAAGAATTTTTGATTCCAAGTGAATTTTAGTACTGAAATGGGGACGACCAGGCCACTGAATTTGCAGCATCCGTTTCTGTTCCTCGTTTCGTGACGTGCATTCTGACCAAAAATATTTTAGCTAGATACTTTACTAGAAGCAGAGGTATTCGATTCGAATAGTTTTAAAAAACAGCTCGAGATCCGTGTTGTGGAGACTTGCGTTGGTGCCACAGTTGTGCCAGCGAGTAATAATTAGAGGGTAAACAAATAATGATAGATCATGGTAATTTATACCCCACACCCTATGAGTAAGGATATATTTATTTTGTTCTTCCGTTTGTAATACATTGAAGGAAGGATCGCAATTATAGGCAAGTTTATACAGTTTCGGTCAACAATAATTAGACTAACCAATCCATAAGAAGCGTAATCCCACATCCTGAACTAAGTAACGTGCTTTCTAAATATCGTATATAAGGTCTTCAAGCGTACTTCGTGAAAGACTAAAGCCAATCGTCAACAGAAACAGGTTTGTCAGTCTGGCTTTATCAGTGATCAGTTATCACCTGTTAAGTCCATCATAGACAAAATACTCACAATCCGCTAAATCCTGGGAAAAATCCCTGATATTGTGAAGATAAATTTTAAACTATATGCTGAAAAATGACCCTTAGGAAATATTTGCTCAAAAACCTTCCGCAGACTCCTGATCTCAATTCAATTAAGAAAATGTGGAGTTAGAAGAATCGACACTCATAACATTAGCTCGAGGATTCACTTATTATAAATATGAGCTTCGTAGAATCCCTATAGACACCAAAGAGGTTGGTTGCATTATTTCGGTAACGGTACATAATTTTTCAGAAATTTTTTGTATGAAGTGCCTATGTGCCTAGTAAGAAAAGAATTTGACTGAATGTTTTAAATTACTTCAAATCTGTGTTTTTATTGCTAAACACAATGCCAGTAAATCTAGTGTTAATTAATGCGTTTCTGTATGAAGATATTTTTATACATTACCATAAACTCGAGCGAGATATTCATTGGCTCCGCTTCAAGTCCATTAGTTATCATTACAAAATATGACTTCTGATTCTTATAAATGGTTTCGGGAGGAACATGTGGTGAAATATTCCAACGATGCAATTTAACTGTTTCCTTTGGTCGAATTTGTAATGACATAAGAAAGCTCCCAGTTATCAAAAAATTCATGCGGTATGTGTTTATGGAACTTTTTTCTTGAGAAATTAATTTAAGATGCGCGTTTTCACGAATGACTGGGGATGGTCCAGGGATCCAAAACCCACTGAATGAATAAAATTTGTACATTTTCAAACATATACAAAATTGGCAAGAAAACTTCTTACCTAGTAACCAATTGTCGTACTGAATAAAATGGCAATCCGCAAAAAACCTCATTTTTACAAAGTATGTTCTTGTCTTGAGGAATCGGCTCCTCCGGCATTGTCAAACTTTCAATTGTTTTGTGGGCATTGCGGTCAAGTTCTGTCATCCAAAATCCAGAGTCGGTGTAACGAATATTTCCTTCCTTATCATATAACGTACGTAAAACGTTCTAAAAATTGCTGTTATGTTTTTACATTCGATATTGAAAAATCATAAATACGAACGGTTATAAAATGACGTTGCACTTTTGGAGTGCCAGTGGATTCATCAACGTAGGGAAATCCGTAATTTGTATACGCAATAAAGTAAAATCGTGTTACAATATATATAGAGAATAAGGTTACAAGAAAAGTTTTCCTCTTTTTCAATAATATAATGAGAGGAGATAAATAACTTGTAATAAAAAATGTTAACGTGCTGCAGATTATAGAAATAATTATATCGGGATTTTTGCTTCCACCGGATCGGCCGGCTGTTGGTATAAACATGTCCACAACCATATGGTAAAATGTACTGGTCCAGAGAACAACAAATACTTGTCCAAGTAAGTGGACATATAGCCAACTTCGAACTAAATTACAGAAAATTGTAAATCGCATTAGCAAAACACAATTTGAAAAAAAAAAAACACATTTTAACATACTTGAATTTTGATATTTCATTAGTCCAATGATTAAATTTGAAAGAAGTGTTATAAATAGGGGTACAATGATTGCATATGCTGTCCGTATACCAGCACCGGTGAGTGCGACTGCTATAATACTCCAAAAAAAACAAGTTCCAATAAGTCTAGCCTGAGTTTGTAGTGCAATACTGATGGGAGCCTAAAACCATTGTTTTGCGAAATGAATGAACTTGAAAATGTTGAATTAAACTCACTTTGGGATTCCGATTAAATGTTAAATGGGCAACGCTTTGCACAAATACAGTCACTAGACAATATGTAGGGATACATAAGAATGAATTTGAATACCTTAAAAAACAAGATTATTATATTATTATTGTATATCAAAGGTAATTCGATACATATAGAGCCACAGCTTAGATTAGTCAATACTGTTTCAAATACTGAACATTTATTCCAAACATAAAACTTTACTCATTTTTGAGGTCCTCATTAAAAAAAACTCATAAACTTGCCGGCTTTGCAAATCGGTTCGCAAATTTGAATTTAGAGCCAACAAAAAAACCTTTACTTTTTTCACCTTTACTTTTAATTTTTACCGAAGAAAACGGTTGTTGCTCTTGATATTTGTAAAGCATTTGATCGAGTGTGGAATAATTGCCCTCATTGCAAGCATATGGGTTTAGTGACTGCTTCGCTAAATGGAGTATATCTACCAGCGATGCCAACCCAAAGAAAGGAAAAAATCCGTGCGATACACTGAAAATATCCATGTATTCATGTATCCGTGTTTAGTACAAATTCCATATTTTTGAAGAAAAAAAAAGAAAATTTATTGATTATGATTCATGGAAAATTCAACATTTGATCATTTTCATGGAAAATTCATAATTTGATCATTTCATAGAAAATTCAAAATTTGATAATTTTCATGGGAAATTCAAAATTAGACAATTTTTATACAAAGATTCAAATTTTCATAGAAATTTCAAAATTTGATCATTTTTATAGAAAATTCAAATATTGATAGTTTTTATATAAAATTTAAAATTTGATCATTTTCAAAATATATAAAACATTTTTTAGATATATATTAAAAATTTCGATTTGAAATATCCGTAGATTTGAGAAATTTTAACGCAAACTTCCGTATCTCCGCCAAGAGGTCAAATTTCCGTAGAACACGGAAATATCCGTGTAGTTGGCATCGCTGATATCTACCTCGAACATTTGGTCAGGAGCTTCTATTGGAACCCCTTGACCATATTCAAGAGCGTGCGTACGCTCTCTTTAACTGGCGTAACGCTAGTTGCTTAACCGTTTTCTACCAATACTACCATAGGGGAAGTATTCACGGTTTTATTCGTGTGCCCTTATTTTGAACAATATCTTTAAAGCACAACGTCTTTGATTTTATGTATAGCTTGGTTCGATTTTCGAAAATTGAGCACCTGAGCATTACTTTGAGTAAGTGTTACTGTTTTTGTTGAATATGGTTAATCATAAAAAAACTGTCTATATTTTCAAATAATATTTTTAGTTCAAAATGTTCAAGTTAATGCATGCATTTTTAAAAGCTACACTTCATCAATACCATCGAATAAATTTTTGAACATAACAAAACAAATTTACTATATATATTTACCATGCCATGGATTTTTCCAAGATATCTAAATCATATGCAATTGCATAACAGAGACCATTCGAAGCAATCAAACTAATCAGGTTTATTAAAAACCCCAAAAATATTTCATATCGAAGATGTTTTTTGTTAATTCCTATAAAAAAACTAATAGTAAAATAGCCAATAGTATCGATGTTTAAATATAAATACCTTTTGTGGCTTTTGACAGAAATAAATATGGTATAAGAACTGCGCTCGAAGCAACTACGTAATTAATAATAATTGCGAAATTCTCAGAATATGTTACAAAAAATACACCAAGTATATCAAAGTATATTTGTTTTTCCTCTTTAGTTTTCTAAAATTGAAGTATATTATAACGGTACACTTATTGCGTATTTTTTGATCGTACTGATAATCCCAAATTATAACACATACCTGGATTTCGCCTAACTGTTCATGGTTAGCAATGTATTTTGTGAGATGTAGAATATTTTCTCCAGTGTGTTGCAGTGAACTCTTTGGAATATAGTCGATATGATCAAATTTGGTATGGTATCGGTAACCATTCACTATATATGCAAAATCTAAGCCGGGTACATTACCGAAGTCACGAAATATCCTAAAATCTGTATCCGATGGAATCAGTCCAGACTGAAACACTTCCTCAGCAGCCACTTGAGCGCTTGGATAAGGTACTGATTGAGCATACATCTTAAACATTTATAAATAAATATTTATAATTTATTTGCAATACCAACTACTAATCATTTTACTTTTATTAACCATGGATAAGTTGAAGAACTCT
This sequence comes from Coelopa frigida, assembly GCA_017309665.1. Taxonomy (NCBI): domain Eukaryota; kingdom Metazoa; phylum Arthropoda; class Insecta; order Diptera; family Coelopidae; genus Coelopa; species Coelopa frigida. Next base: position 25,532,861 of record CM029561.1, read on the forward strand.
GGAATAGTAGTTCTTTGCCTCCAGATCCAACCGATTCCAGATTTAAGAAAGCTTTTTGAGATAAACAGATTATTTCAAACCAAACTATTATATTATAAAAAGTACCTTTTACTTCACTTGCCCATTTATGCTGTGTAATAAATCCATGCGAAGCTTGCAATCCTGTCTCCTCAGCCCCATTAAATAGAAACAATATTGAATGCCGGTTCGAGTTTTTGCTGCGTGATAATACTCTGAGTATTTCTAGCAGTGTGACACAGTTTGCAGCGTCGTCACTTGCACCTGGACTTCCAGGCACTGTATCAAAATGACAATTTAACAAAAGAGAACTATTATTGCTAGTGTGTGCAGATCCATGCAATTTCACAACAATATTCTGTACGTTGCGATAAACACTAGTCATTCCATATGGTTTAAATCCCGTCCAGAAGGATCCACTAGCCACCTGCAAGGATAACAAGGATGATGATTTTATTTTAATATCTATGTGGGTTTGATGCCCCAGTGATAGATTTGATGATCCTTTTTGCTTTGGAATTTATGTTTTCGCTTTGGATGTTCAAATTCAACTCCCCGTTTATTTCAAAATTTACATGTTTCTTACGCACTAATTTCTTACGATCTAACTTGAAACATAAGCATAAAAAGGAATGAATAACCGTTATATCGTACTTTTGTCATTGTCTCTTCTGTTTCGTTCTATCTTTAATAGTTTCGTCCGCTTCTTGTCGTTCGTCGGTCAGTCTGTTCTATTTGACACCCTACATTCGGCCCACCTGACATGTCATTCAACACGAATGATGGTTGCCAAATCTTCATATGTTCGGCTATTGTATAAGTACGCCTTGGTCCCTCTGCATCACCTAGTTTCTCAACATAATACCTTCCTCGGTCAAACTTCTTCAACACCTTATAAGGACCAAAGAACTTAGGTTTCATTTTAAGCCCTGTGTCATATTGTGTAGGTTTAATGGCTTCCAAATCATTAATGTGATACTCAGTTTCTACAACACGCTTCTTATTGTAAGTCTTTTTATTTTCTTCCTGAATCTTGGCTATATTTTCCCTTGCTTTATCACGGAACGCTTCACGATACCGGTCTAATTCTTCGAGTACGGTTTCGTCAATCAATTTTCTGATGTCCTCATTTCCTTGAATTCGCATATCTAAGCCTGTCAGTATTTTAAATGGAGTTATCTTTGTACTTCGCGGAGGTGTGTTGTTTATTGTCTGTTGAACTCTATCTACGTGTCTGTACCATTGTTGTGGGTTTTCAACGCACATCTTTGACAACATCGGGACTACAATTTTATGTATTATATCAACCTGCCCGTTTCCCCTTGGGACCCCTGTTGTGATTAATAAATGCTGAATCCCCTGACTACTGCAATAATCTTCAAACTTATGCGAGGTGAAAGCAGTACCTCGATCAGAAATAATCCTCTCTGGATTCCCAAAAATGGCTGATTGTTTTCGAAGCCTCTCTATCACTTCATCTGTCCCAGTGCTTTTCGTCGGATACAACCAAACAAACTTGGAAAATGCATCCACGATAACAAATATATGGTTGTATTTTTTGTATGTATCTTCCATCGGTCCAACATGGTCTATATGGAACGTACCAAGTGGTCTGTCCGATTTATATATCGTATTCAAATAACCCTCCTTCCTCCCTGCTTTCGCTTCTATTAAAATACACTCTACACAACTTTTTACGATTTTATTGGCTTTATGAGCTAAGTTTGGTCTTTTCAACTATATCCTGCGTTTTCTTTGATGCAAAATGACCCTGTCTATGAGCTGTTCTCAAAATTTCTTCTTCCATTGATGAAGGTATAACTATTAACTCCTTATTGGGATCTTTATGTAATATGTCATACTTCATGTAATAGTCTTCGTACACGTCTTTCTCTAAAATCTTGACCACCGCCTTAACCCAATCGTCTTCTAGTTGTGCTTGCCTCACCCTATGCCTTAGCGAATCCTCTATCATTAAACACGAGATGCGACAGCGCATCCACATGTCTCATCTTCGAGCCAGAACGATGTTCAACCTCATGAATTCTTGGATGAACATTGTCCAACGCGCTACTCTCAAAGGGACGTCACTTTTTCTCATGGTCATTCTAAACGCGTTACAATCTGTCACAATCTTTATTTTTAACCCCATTACATATACTCTGCACTTCTTCAAAGATTGTATGACAGCCAAAACTTCTAATTCGTACGAATGGTACTTTTGTTCACATGCAGATGTCTTACGACTCATATATTCAACCGCATGAAATTGTTGATCTTCAGAGCTCTTTTGGAGTAGAACCGCTCCATATCCGTGCATACTTGCGTCTGTGTGGATTTCTGTAGTAGCTTTCGGATCAAACAATTTAAGTACAGGCGCATTAACTAACATATGCTTTAATTGTAAAAACGCTGCCGTCTCTTCTTCCTCTATTTTGAATATCGCCTCTCGCGCTAATAATTTCGTTAGAGGTCTTGCTATCTATGCATTGATAAATCGTCGAAAATAAGATGTCAAACCCAAAAATCTTTGCAAGGACTTCTTGTTATGTGGTAATGGAAAATCATTCACAGCCCTGGTTTTCTCTAATGATGGTCTAATAGTTGAGTCTTCTACAATATACCCCAAAAACGTTACCTTACGCTGCAAGAATTGGCACTTGCTCCAATTAATTTGTAACCCATGTTTTTGTGCAACTTCTAAAACTCGTCTCAACTTTTCACTACCTTCTCTTTCATCTATTGCTGGAATCGTTATGTCATCTACGTACACTACAATTGTCCCATCATGTATTAAATCTCTTAGAATCGCGAAAATAAAACGTGAAAACACCGCTGGAGAATTTGAAATGCCGAACGGTACGTACAAAAATTCATATTGTCCGTTGGGTGTCACAAACGCTGTGTACTTTCGGGACTCCACTGCCAAGGGTACATGGAAAAATCCATTTCTCAAATCTAAAGTAGTGAATACTTTCCCCTTTTGCAACCTTGAGATAGCATCGTCGATCAACGTCATAGGAAAGTTATCCCTAATAATTTTCTCATTTAATTTGCGGAAATCACAACACAGTCTTTTAGAGCCATCTTTCTTCGACGTGAGAACTATTGGTGCAGCATACTCGGAATAACTAGGCTGTATGATCCCTTTCTGTAACCATTCATCGATCTGATTTTGAACAATTTCTTGATCTACACTAGATAATCGTCGTGGTCTCATATAAATGGGTACCTCATCACGTAAAACAATTTTCATTTCAATCGGCGACTTCACTTTCTGAACCGGATTATAACTATTGATCAATTCTTCCAGTTCTTCTCTATCTTCTATCTTCAAATGCCTATCTTCAAATGTTGTTATCTCAACATCACCTATACCACACAGTGTCTGGATCGACTTTTAATCCAATTCTACATTATTTAACCTCATTAGTGAATCATATCGCATTAAGCAGCAATCACTTCCGGTGTCAACGTATGCTGAAAACGATACCCCATTGACTAAAATATCTTTAAAGATTCGACAACGTGAGAGTGCAATCGATGAAACAGTATTCATGTTTCCCTTTTCTGTCTTTACCACACTATTTCTCGGATCTGTCTTGCACTCAAATGAATGATGCCCAAATTGTTGGCATTTAAAGCATTTGAGCCCCGCATTTATAGCAACCAGAGGTCTCGATTACCCGGGTATCGAGTAACCCGGGTTACCCGGGTTACTCGAATACCCGGGTAATACCCGGGTATGGCATTACCCGGGTAATAGCCAATACCCGGGTAATAGCAATACCCGGGTAATAGCCAATACCCGGGTAATAGCCAATACCCGGGTAATAGCTAATACCCGGGTAATAGCATTACCCGGGTAATGCTACCCGGCCTTTCATTACCCGGGTAGCAGGCAAAGGCCGATATAAGCCTTTCGAAGCGAAACGACGCACATCGTTCGGCCTTTCAAGCGACGGAGCAGGTAGCGGGGGTTGGTTTTGAAGCAGAGTGCGTCGATTGTTGATGTTGTTTTTTGTTTTGATGACCATTTGATGCGTTGTGTGTTTGCCTTCGCGCATCTTCGTGTGTTTGATGCGAAAAGATGCATAGGTTTTGAAGCAGAGTGCGTCGATTGTTGATGTTGTTATTTTTTGTTTGTTGTTTGTTTTGATGACCCTTCGATATGTTATGCTTTGCATGAAATGCCTTACCCGGGCGTCCGGGTACCCGGGTAATGCTAGCTACCCGGGTAGAAATCGAGAGCCCTAATAGCAACGTTTATCATCAACTCTTCTATTCACCCAATCTTGTTGTTGTTGTTGGGAAAGTGTGCGTGTATTGGTGTACTGCGCATTCTTGAGCTTCTCGTACACCTTTAATTGCTCCTTTAACTCCGCGATGGATCGACATTGGTACAATATTATTTTATTTTGTTTTGAGTCCGCTATTCCGTCCGTAAAATATTCGACTACGCTTCGCTCGTCTAAATTTATGCTCTTAGCCATTTCAATTATACTATACAAGTACTCTCTGTAACTCTCGTTGTTTTTCTTCCGTCGGTTCGTCAACAATCTATGCACCTCAACCGCAGATAGTTTTACACCAAACTCGTTAATTAGAGCTGTTTTCAAGGCACTCCAATTATTAACCCCAGTTAAACTTCTCAAAAAACTTTTCGAGATCATTCCTGAATACCGTCGTCGCGTTGGCTTCGAACTCTTCTACCCACAACTCTATTTCAGGGTAGCCATCTCCAGAAAATGACGACAATGAATCCTCAATGTCTCTCAAAGTAAATGTACGTCTCTCCCATTGGAACCAGCAGCATCATACTCGGACACGTTCTCATCATCGGCGACAATGCCATAGTGGGCCAGCAGTCGGTCTTGCAGAACTCTTTTCCGTCCATTCGTGTCCAATCCCAGTTCCAGCAATTTCTCTCTTAGTCCGTCAACTGTCAACGTTAAAATATTAATCCGGTCCATCTCGATATTAAATTAAATATATATATCTTAAATATAATATTAAATATACTTCTACAAATATTATTTAAAGAATATTTATAAATTAAATATAATATAAATACTCCCACACGCTCCGTTCGTCTTCGCTTCTAAATGTCTCCTCTTCAATGCTTCTGGTCTCCGATGTCTCTCCTTCAGTCTCCGCTTCTGCTATTCTTCGCTTAGCTGCTTCTCAGTTTCGTTGATTCTCCTGCGTCTGCGTAGTTGTGCAGCGCAGCTTCTGTTTACTTATTTGTCTGCACTTCTGTTCGCTGTTTCTAGCTTATTCTCTGCTTTGCTTCTTCGCTCTTTTACTTCTCTCTCTCTTTATTGTCTGCATCTACGCTATGACTTCTCTCTCTATGACTTCTTTCTCTTCTCTTCTTCAGCTCTTCACAGCGTCTCTGTTTCAATTTTCTATTCTTCTTTTCTTCGCTTCGTCGTTGCTAAGTGCGTCGTTCGCTCGCACGAAGTTTCGGTGACGCGATCTTCGGCTTTCGTCGTTCGGCTTGTGATAGATTCCTCGAACTGCACTTGAATTTCACAACATCTGTATTTGATGTCCGAATATGAATATTTCACAATTATTTATCTTCACAATATGTCTTTTGTAATATTTCTGCACTCATGTATCAATGTTTATTTTGGCTTAATGGCACAAATTACATTTTAACGCTGCTGCTTCTTTTCTATACAATGTCTTCACAATTTCTTGGAATAGCATCACAAGTTTTCTTCACAAGTTCTCTCTACAAATACTTCTCGAATTGTCTTCATTAGATCTTCACGAATTCTTCACAGTTTTTTTCAATTTCTTCACAGTGTTTCTCAAAAAATACTTCTCAAAAATGTCTTCTTTAATTCTTCACAAATTCATCTTCACAATGAGTTCTTCACAAGTTCTTCTTTATAAAAATCATATGCAGATTTTTCTCACTTTTCTTCACATTACAAATTAAAATTCTGGTTGAGCCCCCATAATGTGGGTTTGATGCCCCAGTGATAGATTTGATGATCCTTTTTGCGAATTTGTTAAATAAAACACGGAATTGATGTTTTCGCTTTGGATGTTCAAATTCTACTCCTCGTTTATTTCAAAATTTACATGTTCCTTACGCACTAATTTCTTACGATCTAACTTGAAACATAAGCATAAAAAGGAATGAATAACCGTTATATCGTACTTTTGTCATTGTCTCGTTCTGTCTTTAATAGTTTCGTCCGCTTCTTGTCGTTCGTCGGTCAGTCTGTTCTATTTGACACCCTACATCTATGTACATGAAATGTATAATATTTTTATAATGAATTATAAAAATTTTTCCTGTTTTGTTAAAAATATCATGCTATTTCCAACATCTTAATCCTCTAATGCTCAAGACCGCCTGTAGACGGCGTTTGTTTAGTGCGCGCAAATTCTCTATTTTGATTTTGTCTGTAATGTTGGTGGTAGGGTTGAAAATGAAAAATGCTTCGAATATAAATACAAAACAATAATTGTTTGGAAATTTTTTTGTTTAGGAGACATAATAATAGAGCGGTAAATATGTTATCATCACAGATTTGTGTAACATCAAGTGAGAGCTGATGTAATTACTGAGGAAATAGTCGAGGCGCTAAAGGCAACAGTCATCAACATAAAAAAAACTAGCGCACCGGGGTCGCTTCGCTCCCCCGGTTTGCCTGGTCCACCCAGGCAAAATCTGTTAACTTCGGCCAGGCCGAAGTTTACATACCCTACACCCTGCATACAACGTTTATTAAAGGAAAAAGAGTGAATTTCTATCAATAATTAGTGAAAATGCATCATTACACTTCAATGCTATTAACTCCATTGTGCGATTTTCACAACTGTGGCCTATTTCAAAGAGAAATTATATATTTGAAGCTATTTTCGTATTCCAAACACGATTATACCCTTTTTGTGTCGATTGTCTAATCTATGAATAAGAGTGAAGTTAGGAATCTTATAGGGACCCATGTTTCTACAAAACGAAGTAGTTCTGGTGTTTGCAGCATTGTGCCATTGCTAATATCTTGAAAGTGCGAATAAAAGCTCAGCAATTTATGGAAGAATAATTGAATCGATGATTTTTTGTGTGCCATAAAATCATAATGTGCCTTTAGTTGCTTTTCCTATTTTAGATGTTCATTTCAATGCAGACAAAATCTGATTCAACAACAGACTTGGGAGGGTAGAAATTTTCAACAATATAAAGTCCAGAAGTACTTGCTGCGCTACTATAAGCAACATATAGTGCCGCGTGATTGATTCCACTTTGAAGATGAACAGCCATTTGGAAATATGTAGCTCCCTGACTTTTGTGGATTGTGATCCCATCAGCAGGGATTGTATTCTCTCAATCGTCACCTGCTCATTACGTTTATATTGAAAAGATATAATCAATTTTTATGGGCGTCCATTGAGGTTCAGTTGGATGTGGTCTCTTTCTTCTTGGATTCACTCCCACCTTTCATCAGCTAATAACATCCATAAAGTAGTTGGATTTCTTGTAGATCTACGATTTTGTATGGAAGGTGCTCGTGTCCTATAAGAGATATTTTCCATTTGATTCTTGGGAACTCTTAGTAGCAATATTTAATCTAATAACTGTCTATATGGTTTACCATATCCAACATTGAGCTGTAGCTTTTGAGCTGTAGCTTGTCAATTTTTAGTATGTAAACTGGTATCGGTGGTACATGATCAGACGCAAAAATTCATCTCTATATATACCATAGTTTATCATATATACCATATTCAACTTTTGCGTTATATGGGAGGGCGATGTTATCCATTTTTGACTTGTAAACTCGTATGAGTGGAACATGACCACACACAAAACTTTATCTCGATATATACCATAGTTCACCAGATATCCCATATAAACCTTTTGCTTTATATGGGAGGTGGGCGTGTCCGATGGGCGATGTTTTCCATTTTTGCCTTTTAAACTCGTATCAGTGGAACATGATTACACACAAAATTTCATCTCGATATATACCATAGTTCACCAGATATCCCATATAAACCTTTTGCTTTATATGGGAGGTGGGCGTGTCCGATGGGCGATGTTTTCCATTTTTGTCTTTTAAACTCGTATCAGTGGAACATGATCACACACAAAATTTCATCTCGATATATACCATAGTTCACCAGATATCCCATATAAACCTTTTGCTTTATATGGGAGGTGGGCGTGTCCGTTGACCGATTACGTCCATTTTTACATACAAGTAGCTTATTAATATAGAAATACTAAATCCAAAATTTCAAGTCAGTATCTCTTACCGTTTCTTCACAAAATCTATTTCCACAGACAGACACACAGACACACAGACAGACAGACAGACGGACAGACAGACAGACAGACAGACGGACATAGCTAAATCGATTCAGGAGGTGACGCTGATCAAGAATATATATACTTTTCCATACCTACGACCTCTCCTTTAATGCGTTACAAACGGAAGGACAAAATGAATATACCCTTACCCACAGGGTGTAGGGTATAAAAACTAGTAAAAGCGTTATATTTTTATGCGAATTTCACTGGGGAATTATAATTAGAATTATAGTTATAGTATATATATATATATCTGTGGACTTTTGACAAAACAACTTAAGTCGAGATAAGATAATTTACAAAATTTTGTTTATCATATTAATTTATATTATTAAAATTTAATATATAACAATATTTGGAAAAAATCAAACACATTTTTACTATAATACAATATTTTTACTCATACTGAGCTTTGCCACAGGAATGCAAACGAGCCAACACAAACTACAAAACTATATGTCTGAAAAAGACCCAGTGTACTGTCCTCCGCGCTTTTCAATTCATGAAAAACAATTACAACGACAAACACACACACTGGGGCTCTCGTCTTATTGATCCAAAAGGTAAGCAACTGTATAATACAATTCTGAACTTCCGCAAAAACCTAAACTTTGTCTATACAAGACAGCCTACTTATTAATCAACAGACCCCAGAAAAGTTCCTGACTTAATCGACTTTGCCATTACCAAGCAAATAAATGGTAACATGATATATGAAATATATATCTCGTAATAAAATATAACTACATACCTGTAAATCCACTTCTATTCTTTGGTTGGGATCAGCTAATTGCTTAATCAAAGCAATTTCTCTTTTGAAAAAATCAACTGCTAGAACTTCATTACTATAAGATCCAGTAGGTCGTGGACCAAAACTAGTCAATATTTTCAGATCCCTCCAGGCGCGATCAGCAATAAAGGCACTTGGATTTCGCAGCAAGTCCGACTTATCAAGTGCTTTGGGTAAATTATCATGAAGGTTATATCTTGTTATAAAACTAATTGCCAGAACAATGACAATAACTATGAAACTATAAACTTCAGGAATGTTATGAATGCTGTGTTTCGTATAACCTGCAAAATAATAATCGTTTTATTGTTATGTTAAATTTAAATAAATAATTTATTTAATAATTTAAAAAATTAATACTTTAAATTGATATAAAAATTAAGAAATACAGTCTAACCAAACCACATATATTGTTATATTTAATTTTATATATAAAAATATATTATTGAGATGAAAAATTAGTTACATATATAAATTGGTTAATAAACTATTATTTTGTTAACAAAAAATATATAATTATTTCTTGCGTTCACAATTTTTTGAAATAAAAAATAAATAAAGCCAAGCGTTTAAACGGCCACTTGAGAAAAATACTCAATTTCAGTTGGATATGAATGTTTTTAAATGTAGTATTATTTAACAATATTATATTTTAACTTGACGGGGCCGTGGCTAAGTGTGTAGCCTAGAGTCAGCGAGGCCGCGGTTCGAACCTGAGGAAAGCAGTTGAAGGAGGGGTTTCTCCGCCAAGCAGATACTTGAAAAACGCAGTTGATGGAGTACTACGTCCGAAGACGACAACAAGGCAATGAGCACCTCTATGCGGTTGATTATAATGAATAATGAATGGAATATAACCCTTGTCAACGGGGTCTCTCTCCAAGGCAGCCTACTTATTAGCCAACAGATCCCAGAAAAATTCCTGACTCAGTCGACTTTGCCATTACTGAGCAAATAGATAGTAACATGATTTCTGCTGAAACATGTAAAGGTCTATCCTCCGACCACGCCCCTATAACCTTCTGTGTGCTTGAACAGCCGAAACAAATTGATCATCCTTACAGGCTAACTTCACCTCGAACTAATTGGTTAAAGTATAAAAAATATATATGCAGTCACATCCATACTAATCCCGAGTTGGAGAGAGAAGAGGATATAGAAGACTTTGTCCAAATATTAAACGAAATTGTCACCTCTGCAGGAGAATTATCTACTCCTATGAATGATAGAATGATATGATAGAATGATAGAAGCTCTAAAGCTCCATAAAAAAAATCGAGAAACAACAATACATGAGAAAAACTAACTTCGAAGGCAAATGTTTTCGCTTAACACTTGATGTTTCAAATCCCTTCCAACAATAGCACCCATCATTAATTTTATATTATTATTAGCACTGAAAGCGAAATTAAAAACCTTATACAAACACAGCTTGGCCCCAAAAAGGCTCCAGGCTACGACCACATATCGTTGCAATCGCTTTTATTACTTATTAAGCTATATTTCGTTTAGGCCACTTTCCCACGCCATGGAAAAAATCATTAATAATACTGATTCCCAAAATAGGAAAGGACAAGACGTTACCGTCTTCATTCAGACCTATAAGCTTGCTTCCGTGCCTCTCCAAACTCTTTGAAAAATGTCACTCCTTATCTTCGAAAAAGGAACATAATCCCTCATCACCAATTTGGCTTTCGAGAAAAACATGGAACAATAGAGCAAGTTAACCGCATCACTAATGTGATAAGGAATGCATTCTAGAATCGCAAATACTGCTCCGCCATATTTTTCGACGTTGGAGAAACGCTTGTCCAACTAACATTAAACTCATACAGAGAGCACAATCAAAGATTCTGAGAACCATAAACATTCTGAGAACCATATCCATAGAGACCTAAACATTCCTATGGTGAAAGATGTATTTCCACACATCTGAGCCAAATATCTTCAAAAACTACAAGACCATCCCAATCCATTAGCGAACTCCCTGGCGAACTCAAGCATCACATCCCGCCTACGTAGAAAAGAGGTACTCTATATTTAATAAATTCTTCTGTGATTGGACAAACGGTACAAATAGTGCGTTGGTAAAGCGTGACGAACCTTCATAGAACGACGGTGGTGTGTCACCAGAAGTTTGGATTACACTATTATACACTATATGATTCACTATTATTTATGAGCTATGGAGATATTCTAGGTAGAGATTTTGTAGAAGCTAGTAAATCAAAGATAGTCACTGAAGATTATATGTTCAGGTATGCTAAGAAAAAAAAGATAGTAATATTTTGGAGGTGGGGAGGTATGGGAGAAGGCAAATAAGGTAACGTTTCTGATTGTTCTCAACTTGGTGAGTGCCAGGACTATCCTTATCCCTGACCAATCCAAGTTGACACACAGTCTCCACGTGGAGCCGCCTGGATAGCTACTTAACAACCGTTGAGAAAGTAAACTAAAGTGTGCAGCGTTTCATTTCCTCATATTGAGGTCGCGGCGTCGGACTTGGAGCCCGCGCACATAAAGAAAGTTATCCAGTGAAGCCAAACAAAAAGTCTCGGATAAGGACAGCCCCCCGCTATTGACGACCCCCGCAAACGATTTAAGGACAATGACAATGAGTTACGGATATGCACCTGAAATGTCCGGATCTTCTATAGGGAAGGTTCTATCCAGATGGTTGATGTCCTCGAAAAATTCAAAGCTGACATCACCGCACTCAATACACGAATTTGGTGTAGGATTTGTGATGACTACGTCATCAAGTTTCCCGGTTCACTCCAGCGGATGAACGGCTCGCCACAATCCGGATCAAGGTGAAATACCAACACATCAGCCTAATTTGTGCTGAGACCGATGAGACCTCCGATAACGGAATGAGGCTAATCGACTTCGCCGCGGCAAAGAACATGGTAGTTTGTAGTACCAGATGCCAGCATCCCAAGATTCACAAGGTGTGGCGGTCCCCTGATCAAATTACACGCAACCAGATTGATCACGTTGTGATCGACGGAAGGCATGCTTCTAGTGTGTTAGACGTATGCTCCATCCGAGGCGCCAACATCGACTCGGACCACTACCTTGTTGCAGCAAATGTGCGTCAAAAAGGAAGCGCGATCAAACACCGAGACGTCGAAAAGCTGCAATCGCAACAGGCAGCCGAAGCCTTTGCCGCCTGGCCCTCACTCCTGCTCCAACCGAGCACTCCTCAACTGGACGATATATGCGCGCAGTGGACCCATATGTCCCACTCAATCTGTACCGCTGCCCAGGAGGTACTGGGTTTCCTCCGCCCACAGAGGAATTCCTGGTACGACAAAGAGTATCGTGCTGCCACTGCAGAGAAAAACGCCGCGTATAGAGCGACTCTGCAGACAATGGCAACGCGAGCTGTTAAGGAGCGATACAGAGAGAAAAGGAGCGAAGAGAGACGTCTATTCCGGCAGAAGAAAAAAGAAGCGGAAAGACGTGAGTTGTAACATATTGAGATGTCAAGGGACAGGAATTAGACCTCAAAAATTCTTCCAACGGATAAAGCGCCTATCCAAAGGTTTCAAGACCGGGGCCTCTTCCTATAAAGACGAACACGGAAATCTGGTAACAGACATCCTTGGCACGCTGAGTGTGTTGAGAAATCACTTCTCAAGGCTACAAATGGCGATGACGCGCAGGATTCCGTCAATTTAGAAGATAGTGCTGAGTCGGAACCACCAATCGCTGATGACGGCCCGACTATGACGAGGTCGTAACAGCTACTGCTGGCTAAAGAACAACAAAGCCGCAGGCGCCGATGGCCTGCCAGCTGAGCTGTTCAAGGCCGGTGGCGAAGAGCTGAATAGCCGCATGCACCAGTTCTTATGCAGAATATGGTCGGAAGAATGCATGCCCAGGACTGGAACATCAGTGTGCTCTGCCCAATCCACAAGAAGGGTGATCCCACGTCCTGCACTAACTACCGTGGGATTATCCTTCTAAATATCGCATATAAAGTCCTATCGAGCGTACTGTGTGAAAGACTGAAGCCCATCGTCAATAACCTGATTGGGCGCTATCAGTGTAGCTTCAGGCCTAGTAAGTCCACCATAGACCAGATATTCACAGTGCGCCAAAAAAGCAGATCGACACCTATTTGTCGATTATAAAGCCGCAAACGACAGCACGATAAGGAGGCACCTATACGCCGCCATGTCTGAATTTGGTATCCCCGCTAAGCTCATAAAGCTTTGTCGGCTGACGCTGAGCTGTACTAGCAGCACATTGCGCATTGGGAAGTACCTCTCCGAGCCCTTTGATACCAAACGAGGTTTCAGACAAGGTGACTCCCTGTCGTGCGACTTCTTTAATCTAATGCTAGAGAAAATCATCAAAGCTGCGGAGCTTAACCGCTCGGGCACTATCTTTAAAAAGAGTCTCATGCTGCTAGCGTGTGCCAGTCAGCGCAGCATTCTTTAGACTGGAAAAGTAGTCTCGCCGTGTGGGTCTAGCAGTGAACGAGGACAAGACGAAGTACTTTCTGTCAACTAAGAAAAATGCAGGGCGAATAGGATAGCGTGTCGCGGTTGACAGCTACGACTTTGATGTTATGAACGACTTCGTCTACTTAGGAACAAGCATATCGAACACCAACAATGTGCATGCATATAAGGTCCTATCGAGCGTACTGTGTGAAAGACTGAAGCCCATCGTCAATAACCTGATTGGACGCTATCAGTGTGGCTTCAGACCAGGAGATCAGGCCAGGAGATCTTGCCAACAGGTGCACGAAACTCACGCTCTATAAGTCTCTCATCATACCCGTCCTGCTTTACGGCTCGGAAGCATGGACGTTGATAAAAACCGATAAGAGTACCTTAGGAGCGTTCGAGAGAAAAATCCTTCGCAAGATCTTCAGCCCCATCATCGGAATTACTAACTGGTGCCAGAAAACGCTCATCAGAAGCGAGTGGCGTAGGCTTTTGGATGCGGCCAAGACCGACTCACGGTTGTAATGGCCAATGAAGTATGTAATATTTTGAAAGCGAATAGGCCAATATTAGTGTACGAAGACAATATGTTATATTATCATAAGTTAGGAAAAATATTTATGTCGAATGTTTCGAAATCAAAATATTGGCCATTGAACTCGAATATGTTAATGAAAATTAACTTAAATTATGCACTGATATTGACGTAAAGATAGATTAAGTAAAATATTAGTTAAAGATTATCTGACTCCAACACGTCCTAAAGAGGCCAAAGTAAAGTGCGAAATTAAATTAATTGTTGAAAATTCGAAACCATTTCAGTGCTTCTGGAAGATAGTCATATAATGAAAAGGCGGAACTTAAAAACTTGTTGAATGAATATTAGGAAAATGATGCACTAGAAGCAGTAAATCAGAATTTGTGACACCAACAGATTTAGACAAAAGACAGCTGATTTAAGAATGTGAGTTGATTATCTCACTTTGAACAAAGTTACGTCCAAAGATTGTTACCCTGTACTACTCATTGATGACTTGATAGATACAGAGTTCGTAAGATATCATTCTGAAATATGGATCTGCTCACGTGCCGTATTTTTACCACTGTTGAGCGATTCGTATTTTTCCACTCACGAGTGGAATCATGAATCAAAGGGGATATACCTACATTTCGTCTTCGCGCCAAAGTGAAAGACGGAGGATTTTGGGATTTGGATCTGATATTACCTGTGCCGTGATAAAACATAATTGTTGTTGATTAATTTTAATTTAATTTTATTGTTCTTTACCCTTGTTCATTACTTAAAACCCGGTATCTATTTGAACATATCTAAATTTGTTCATTGACTCAAATGGAGCAATTAGAAATGAGTAACTATAAGACGAAAGCAGATACTTCTGCCGAATGATGCTTTCATATCGGCAAATTATAAAGACCTCAGATTTTGCCAACCCCAAATAATGGTTATATCAATCTTAATCGTATTTTATTTTATAGAAAGACAAGCATAGTCACAAACAACAACAGATCGTGGGAAAGAATACCACTCACGAACCGTATTTTTACCACTCATGGGCGAGTGGAAAAATTATGGCTCGTGAGGCATAATTTGAATGTGCGATTGAAAAAAAAGTTTAACGAACCTTGGTTAGATAGTCTAACAGATAAAAAGTTTTGACCAAAGTTTATATACCCTACACCCAAAATTGCAGCAAAAGTACCTGTTTACGAGAATTTCACTTAACGCGATTAGAAATTATAATAAGATCCATCCATGTTATAATTTTGGAATATTTTGGTTTGAATCCATCCTTATATGAGGTATGGTTAACCAGATATCATATATCAAATATATACTTTATATGGGAGGAAGGCGTTTTCCAGTTTTAGCATTTGAACATATATTAGTAGAACTTGATCAGAAAGTAGCTTATTCATATAAAATACTATATTCAAGTCAGTATCTCTTTTCATTTCTTCAGAAAAACGATTTCCACAGACAGACAGACGGACAAAGCTAAATATATATACTTTTCCATACCTTTAATGCGTTATAAACGAAGGGACAAAATTATGTAGGGTATAAAATGTAGGGGTTATTCATGTGTTTATGCATACAGATTCTGTGAAGTATACTTCGTTTATGACTCCTTTGGGTCAGTTTGAATTTTTATTTCAATCGGTGTTAACAAAGTATTTGCTGATTTATAAGGGAGGAAAAGTTTATATTATTATTGCAACGATTGATTTGAATGAACATATTGGAATATTAAAGTAAGTTTTCAAAAGGCTAGTTGAAAATAGTTAGTCGAAAATATACTTGAACTTAAGTTAGAAAAGTGTGATGTATGTTGCAGTCAAGGGTTACTAAGAAAGGTTTAAGAGCGGACGAGAAATGTTGGCAAGTAATAACAATTTCTCCTTTTTAGATTCGTATTCCTATTTTTGGCGATTCGTTGAACATGTTTCGATTATAACCTATGTACAATAAGACAAGAAAAGATAGAAAATTTGAATTCGGCGAAGCTAAATTAAATTAATTTGAATTGTTGAAACAGAAGTTTGTGGTATCGACGATTCTTGCTATTCGTCGAAGAATGACATCAAGCTGCATTGCGATGCTAGTTCGATAGGGTTTGGTGCAATTCTACTAAAAAAGAAAAAAAACGAAAAATTGCATGCGGTGTTTTATTACTAAAAAAGAACTACAGAACACCAATCCAAGTCGTTTTTGCGTATATTTACAAGGAAAAGGTGGAAAAGAAGAATAAGAATTGAAGAAAAGAATTGAAATATAAAATTTTAACAGTTTGTAATTCATTGACAATGACGTTAAGTAAAAGGGAGAGAATTACAAAACTATGATTATGCATGTTTTCTATAAATAACATAACATGTACACAAAAAACCAAAAATATATTATGAATCAATAATAAATACATTTACGTTTCTCTGAAAAAATATGGTTTTTATGGTATGGTATTAAAAACTCATAATTTGTTCCTTCCTTTATAATGAAAGATGTATCCCACGGCTAGAAGCAAGAGTCGATATTCATCTCTCATGAGTGTAATAATTCGAATCGCTAAAGAGTGGAAAAAATACGACAGGGGAGCAAATTGTTTTTTCAGAGATGAAGTAAACAATTCGGTGATAAAGGCCATTTGAAAATATCACAACTAATACCTACCTGTATCGAAAATGCCTTTACGTCCTTTCTCCAAATTAGTTTTCTGTGTAATATAAGAATATATCAGAAACAATTGCATTCTGAAGAAATCTAGTTTTACCTTAAAGACTTGCTTTAAAGAAAGCATTGTAACAATGTAAAATCAATAACTGAATTCAGTTGGAGAAGTTATTATAATTATCAGGCTAAATAGATGATTAACAACTTTATTCATTTGTTCATTTGGCACTTACTTATAAATATAAGTTCCAGTTTACAAGTTCTTAAGGAGTTAGTGGTGACTTGACGTCCGTGATGGAGAACCCGTCAAAGCCACTTTCTGCACAAATGACATAGATAAGAGAATGATTACTGATTACTCAGTTTACAAATCCCTAGACTTTATTCCGTTTACTAAGAAAAAAAAACAGGGTTCGGACTAACTACTACAATCGTTCACTTTTCATTTAATTTCGTTTTAACTTTCCCTCAATGGGAAGATAAAGAAAAGGTAAACAAACCGAGCAATCGGCAATTTTCAAACTGTTCTTCTTTTCTCATTTGTAAACAACCAAACCTAACCTCACTTTTGAATCCAACCAATCACAACTCTCTGATATAAGAAATCCAATATGGCGAGACTGAGAAAACAAACCGTTTGACAGATACCATTCAAAATAGATGATCACAAATTACAATTCTCAATAGCAACTTAGCAGGTTGTGCGTTCCTACAGCAATGTAATTTAATGTTTATATATTTTCGAAATTAACCTATGTTATGTTAACATAAGAGATTATCTTTGGTTAACATAATACACTTTGAAAGGTTAGGAGGGGTTTTGAATCAAATTTTAAAATATTTTATGGATGGATGTATTCAATAAAAGTCATATAAACAAAAAATAAAATACTATAAAGTAGAATACATTGTATAATACATACATATATTGCATTGCAAAGTCAACAATATGTTTAAAACATAAAATTTGTCAAATCAATTATTCAAAAACCTATAAACTAGCCTACATTATACATATATACAAATTTTAAGAAGAAGTTTGCTCAATAAAATAACAATACGCTAAATTAGATATCTATATAAATCTATGAAATATGTAATGTATTTTTTATTTTTACGACTAAACCTCTATCGTATTATAACTTAATCATAATTAGAATGTAATGTTATGGTAGATATATGATTTCTTATCAGTCTTTATCCTAATAATTAAAAATTTGTTTGCTAGAGTTTATGTCGCGTGTCTTCGAAGTGAAAGTATTACGGAAAATGTATCTGGAGGAACTGCTACACATGCTGGATACGTCCTAATCTGACTGAGATCTTTACAGGAAACATCATATTTCTGCATTATATTAGCCAACAACACAAAACCAAAGCCCTTAACCAAGTTCTGGCCAATGCAAGTTCTTTTACCAATGCTAAATGGCAGGAAATGGGGAATGTTCTTCTTTAAATGATAGCGTTTTTTGTTAGTGCCTTCTGAATTCTGGGCAGTAGATGCGTTCTCTAGAAAACGATGCGGATTAAACTCGTCAGGACTGCTCCAATACTTGGGACTTAAGTTTAATTCGTAATTATTTATGAATACAATGGTGCCCTTGGTCACGCCGTAGCCCGCTATCGCAACATCTTCCGTGGCTACATGAGGAACAATTGGTGACGACGAATACCGCAGGACTTCGTATATTGTGGCCACGGTAAACGGCATGTTGTCAATGTCGGAGAGGACAACATTTCTATTTTGGTCATTTATAACAGCATCGATTTCCTCCTGTATATTCTTTCCAGTACTGGGATTTCGAACGATGTACGCTAGGGCCAACATAACCAGGTTTCCAATCGCCGAATGTCCACCAATGAAATCCTCCAGCATATAAATTATAGTCTCGCGCGAAACATCTTCATCTTCGGCAAGGCTCTTTAGTAGTGCATCGGTGAAATCGCCTTCGGGCTCGTC